>CM070057.1:75000-675000 GCA_036320875.1 Cotoneaster glaucophyllus
TGGCATGCCAATGTCATGCCAAGACTCGCAAAATGTCGACCATGGCATGCCAAAGACATGCCAAGCCTCGCAAAATGTCGACCATGGCATGCCAATGACATGTCAATGACATGCCAAGCCTCGCAAAATGTCGACCATGGCATGCCAATGACATGCCAAGCCTCGCAAAATGTCGACCATGGCATGCCAATGACATGCCAAGCCTCGCAAAATGTCGACCATGGCATGCCAATGACATGCCAAGCCTCGCAAAATGTCGAGCATGGCATGCCAATGACGTGCCAATGACATGCCAAGCCTCGCAAAATGTCGACCATGGCATGCCAATGTCATGCCAAGACTCGCAAAATGTCGACCATGGCATGCCAATGACATGTCAATGACATGCCAAGCCTCGCAAAATGTCGACCATGGCATGCCAATGACATGCCAAGACTCGCAAAATGTCGACCATGGCATGCCAATGACATGTCAATGACATGCCAAGCCTCGCAAAATGTCGACCATGGCATGCCAATGACGTGCCAATGACGTGTCAATGACATGCCAAGCCTCGCAAAATGTCGACCATGGCATGCCAATGACATGCCAAGCCTCGCATCTTGGCACTCAAAAAACTCGCTGCTAGCCTCGCCACTAGCCTCGCTTCCTGTCGACAGCAAGCGAGGCTAGCGCCCATTCTGACATGTCAAATTGCACAGCAGGCATGTCGAAACGCGTCGAAAATCTTCAAACATGCCATGTCGACCATGGCATGCCAATGACATGTCAATGACATGCCAAGCCCCGCAAAATGTCGACCATGGCATGCCAATGACGTGCCAATGACATATTACGTAGTTGACATAATGCATGTCATGACAAGCCAATGCTCACAAAAAAAAAATTCATTAAAAAATCCTCACTAGTCTTCAACTATTGTGAATTTTTCACTTCGTGTGGTGAGCACATTTAGAAAAAGTGAATGAGGTCGAGGACGTCGAAGTCATGTCTAGAACCACTTTACAAACGATTTTGGTGTGTTCATAGGGCTCGAATACGGAGGTAGTTCTTTTTTTGCTCGGGGATTGAAAGCCACAACAAGCCACAATGTATTAGGAATTAGCGGTTTATCTAGGATTCTAACTTTGGGTGGTCCTAATTAAGGGACGTTAGGCGGCCTAGGGTGCCTAGGTGCATGGAGGCAAATGCGGATTGTGTGGATTTAAGTAAACTTGCTATATATCATACAAGTAAGTGCCAATTTAAGTTACACTTACAAAATACTATACTTGTATTGAGAATTTGAGGTTTATTATTCAACCTATAACATACAAAAATATCAACATTTTTGCTTTAGTATTTTAGTGAATTTGAGGGTATGAGACGAAAGTGCAAGCTACTACGAGTTCATAGTTCGTCATATGGTATAAAATAGTGGTTAAGTAATAGACGAGCCTTTGTGTAGATTTGTTCAAAATATTTGCCAACTAATTACAATGCTAGGGTGACAAAACATGATACATTGGTAATTCGTGACAACTTCATGACACAACCTAAGAATGTCATACATGTAATTCGTCACAACTTCGTAAGACCTTTGCTGGCCGTTATGTTTGTTGTGTTAGATTTGTATCAAACTCTCGGATCCTGTCTTTTATATATTTCTAAAAATATGCCGCTCTGTTGACCCGAAAGGGTAATTTCGATATTTTTGATAAAATTGTGCCAATCTGCTAAGAATTGGAAAAATATCGTCTGTAGGAAAAAAAAACAACATTCCATTCCTTGCTAATTAAAATTCTGGGGTGACACAACCTGATTGTAAAATCACAACCTGATTGTAAAATTAATGGGAGCTTGTTAGGGGGAAATGGAGAGAAAAAGTCTTTTTCGATGGTTCTCACAGGCGCTTTTTCGGACGTCTGGGTGGACTCAGGACCACTTGCGTCCAAGAGTGGATCCACCCATATTTAGGAATCACATGTAATCCTTCCCATCCAAAAATTCATAGCACAACCTAAGAATGTCATACATTGGTAATTCATGACAACTTCAAACGACCTTCGATGGCTGTTCTGTTTGTTCTGTTAACATTTGTATCGACCTCTAAGATCCTCTGTCTTTTATATATTTCTAAAAATATGCCGCTCGGTTGACCCGGAAGGGTAATTTCGGTATTTTGATAAAATTGTGCCAATCTGCTAAGAATTGGAAAATTCTAATAGTACCGGGGCCTCCGGGAGGCCGAAAGGAATCCAACGCAACTGACACTGCGCCAATCCGATGTCGTATGGGGAAATAAATGTCGTGTAAGCGTTTAAAAAATTGCCGATTCATGTGCGCAGTCGATTTAAAAGTCGATTTTGGAGCACAAAAAAGCGTTTTTTTTAATTTTTTAGGGGGCTGGGGCTCCTGCGGAACCCCACGGCCTGCTTCGTCTCGAAAAGTTATGCCGATTCAAAAAAAAAATCACCCAAATCGGACACCCGAGACCAAAGTTATTGCCCTTCAAAGTTTAAACTACCAACACAAACCCTCCCTCTCGCGTCGAATGCTAGTCCGCGCTCGAACAAGAGTCGATGGAACAGCCGATGGACAAAAGTACCCTCGTCAAACATGCCAGCTAATTAATTTTTCGAGGGCATTATTGTAAAAACGTACATATACATCTATCAAAAGGTAATATTTCCTCCGTTCGTTCTTCTGCTCATCCACCCACGCCAAAACCCTCAGCCGTGAACTTCTCCTCTCTCTGCTGTCTATTTGTAAGATATTTGAAAATGCTATGCACAACCAATATAAGATATTGGCCTCCTATGGTTACTGAAGATGAGATTGACGAGGAGTTTAAAACTTCGGTCAAATTATACATGATACGGGCTGGCAAGGTGAGTTTGTCTCAAACTATGAACTGAATCAAGAAAGCCAGCAACCTGTCCAAACATAGCTGTATGACTGCCTTCATCCTTGCCTTGAGCTTGTGAACCTCCTCTGTGTGTCCTTTACTTTGAAGGTAGGCTGCAAATTCATTGATGAGTGACAATGGATTGGCAGTGAACTCCATGGATCCTTGTGCATTAGCAAGTTGAGCCTTGGGGTGAGAGTGAAATTGCTGAGAGGACCTTGGTATTATCTTCCCATCTTTGGTGAACTTAGGTTTGAGTTCAGGATGAAGTTCCCAACATTTGTCTTCCACATGACCGACACCATTGCAGTATTTGCATTTTATGTGTGTATTTCTACCCTTGTACCCTTTTGCTTCTGAGTTCTTGTAGTTTGAGACATACGCACGAGTCTCATTTAATCTCGAGCTGTGCTCAGCATTCATTACTTGCTTCCTTGCTTCTTCTCGCTAAATGGTTGCACAAACATTGTTGAAGGTGGGCAATTCTTAACTCATCAAAATGTGGCTCCTTAGATCCTCATATTTAGATTTCAAACTCCCTAATAGCTGATAGATTCTGTCTTCCTCAGCTCGTTTCAGGAGAATGGTAGGATCTATGGTATAAGGAAGATATATATCCAACTCATTCCACATGGCCTTCAGGCTCCCAAGGTGTTGAACAAATGTTTTCCCTTCTTGTTGGGCAATGGCAATGTCCTTCTTCAGTTGAAATACTCGTGCATAATTGTTTTGATTTCCATACATATCTTGCAAGGCTTTCCAAAGATCAAGTGACGAATTGTAATAGTTGAATATCTCAGCAACATGTTTCTCCATGGTGTTGAGGAGTAAGGACATGACTAGCTGATCCTTACATAGCCATGCACTGTATTTAGATGAGGAGCTGTTTGGAGCTTCAATGCTTCAGTTGACAAACCCTAATTTCCCTCTGCCTCCGAGAGCAAGTGAGACAGTTCAGGACCAAGGGAGATAATTGAACTCGTTCAAGAGAACTGAACACAGACGTTGATTGGTGTTAACCTCAACGTCTACAAGATTTGAAGATAGGCTATGCTGAGTTTCCTCATTGCGGTTTACCGAGCTTTCTTCAGCCATAGCTCAATAAAAAAATGATAACGCAGCAGAAAAAAATGGCAGAGACAGGTTATAGAAGAACCTGCTCTGATACCATGTAGATTTTCTAGCTTTGAGTTTCAGTATATTTCATAAGTTTAAATGTACAAGTGACAAGGAATATATAAGAGAAGAGAGGGAGGAGATGGAGGAGATGGAGGAGATGTCCGGGTAGTTAGCTGCAGCAAGAAGCAAACCAGGAAATAAAGAAGAAGGCTGTCTATCACAGCCAACATCACACCCAATCAGTCATCTTCCTTAGATTAGGGAAAAGCTTTATCTACTTTACCCTAATTAGTCACTTCCCTTAAAACTAGGAAAGACTGATTTACACAATATGGCCTTAAGCTTAGCTAACCCTTAAGGGATGATCCATAGGCTAGTTATTCTTCTCACTTCTTGCTGGATCCATTCCCCCTTGCCCGAATGAGACTTGTTAGGTGGGATCCAAAGGCTGGCTACTTCCAGAGTTCTAGGAATATTGAGTTCTTCCTTGGATTCTTCGTGCTCAGCCAGAAAGTCTGCAATTGCTTGTCCCTTTATTGCCCTCTGAGGCACATATTGAAAACTAAACTCTGATAGTGCTAGAATCCATTTCCCAATTCTCCCAGTTAGCATTGGTTTAGACAGCATGTACTTGACCACCTCAATTTGCAAGCAGTGGTGGAGAGGCTAGACAAACCTTCATTTTATCAAAAGCCTCTTGGTGTTTAGGGCCCCACTCAAACTTCTCTTGATTCTTTAATCTCAACAAAGGAGTCAGCGGTAGGATCTTGCCTGCCAGATTAGCAATAAATCTCCTCATGAAGTTGATCTTCCCTAGCAGCTTTTGCCATCGCACTTTATTGGTAGGGGAAGGTGATTCCATTATATGCATTCCCAAGGTTCAAACCATTTGAATTTAGCGGCCTTTCTTATAGCTCAATTATCGTTTAAGACATAAGTCCATAGTCAACCATTTTTCTAACTTCATAATCACATTAAATAATTAAATTAGAATGCAACATAATCAATTAGATTTAGTACATATGAGTATAATTTTATGATGAGTTTAAACTACAAACAAAAATAAAATATCAATATATTTTTGTCATCTAGTGAGGTGGGGCCAAAATGCAAATATTAAAAGTTATGGGTCAAACCGTAAATACTAGAAAGTATAAACAACCTTTTAAAATTGCAAAAGATCCCACAAAGGGCTTATCATTAGGTATGACCGGTTATGGTAATGGGGAAAGGGAGAAGGTCAAATTTTTTCCCTTTATTTCAAAAGAAAATAAGAGCCCATACTTTTCCTTGTCATCTTTTGTACTTGTTGACCTTAAAGGTATGGTTTGGGTATGGTCTCCTAGTCTAGTCTAGGATGGAGAAAAACAAGGAAAGTTCTTAATAGAAAGTTTAATACCCAAATACAAAATCAAAGTATGAACTTCAAGAACAAAAATATGAACACCAAGAACAAAACCATGAAAACAATTTCAAGATTTGCACATTCTTGGTGGTTTTTCAAACCAAAAACAAAAGTGACAAAGCCTTGGCTTTCTAGCTTAAAAGTGTATGTATGTGACTCAAAATAAAACACAAACACAAGCAAAAAAATCTCCCCAAAACCGTCCGTGCCCTCCCCTATGGTACAAAAGACACTCTTCATTCATGCATCCAAAACACTTTTTGCAAACATATGTCAAACATAAAATCAAAAACCATATGCATAAAATCCAAATGGACACATCAAATATAAACCTTTGACTTTGATACCGCTTGAAGGGAAATTTTGAGATTCCTATGGGATTTCTAGTGACTAGCATGCATATACAATTTCTAAATTTATATACATAAGCAATAGAAGCATATTATCACATATTATCAAAGCTATAGTCATGCAAATCCCCTTCAAGAAGCATAGGTTCATATATGATGCATCAAACAAAATATTGAAGAACAAAGTGAAGGTTGAGTTTTATACCTCGTGATCTAGACTTTAGACCAATGATGGACTACCTCCAAGCTCTTTGTTCTTTGAACTGCTTGAGTCTAGCCTCCCTCCTTGCTTCCTCCACCTTAAAGATTTAGAGCTCCTTGGTTCTTCTCAAACCTCTAAAGAGATGATTAGCCATTTTATCCTCTTGGTGGTCGGCTATGTGTGTGTAGAGAGAGACTTGTTTTTCTCTTGTTGAAAAGAACACACAAAAGACCTCTAAAGAGATGATTAGCCATTTTATCCTCTTGGTGGTCTATACGACAGGACAACGTGAAAACAATACGCTCTAGTGCTACAATCACGTGAAGACTATGCGAATGATCACCTCTTTGGGATGTTAGAGATTGTTACATTCATGAAACCTAAGTGCTCAGAAAAAGTAGTGAAGGCCTTTTTTTTTGTAAAAGCAGTTAAGTATTGTTAGAGAAACAAGTAAACTAGCAAAGCAAAATAGATCTTTCATTTAAGTCGCTCCGTCAGAGGGCGTCCACGGCATAGTTGGGGTTAAGCCACTTAGCCATGGAGGCAAGTGAATGCGCAACAAGGGATCTCTAACCTTCAAATCGTTTGAGGGAGAATACTCTATGATATGATTGAGAATCTCTGGCCAGAGTATGAATGAGATTTAGGAAGTCGTTCCAAATCACATTCAAGGTAATCATATAAGTAAATGAATCACATTGGATAGTAGACATGAATGAACTGTCAAACCAAACAATGTGGTCAAGAGTATTGTATTAGAGAAAGACCGTATTGCATTGTAATCCTAAACTGAATAGGTTCTCCACCTCTTCTGATTAGCTTGGGTAGCCATGATACACTGCTAGGTGTCACTCATGGTTTGTGGAAGCCCTAAAGATGTATAATTATTTAAGGGAGAATTGAAAGTATGTGGCAAGGATTAATTAAAAGTTAATTAATCTAGAACGAAAGGTTCGTTTTAGGCCTTAAGTTAGTTTTGGGTTTCGGGACACAAAAGGGTTTTGGTCAACAAGGCACATAAGGTTTAAGTTGTGTGACAACTAAAACAAAATGGGCAATTAACAAACTAACAATAGGGAGGCCGGCCATGATTAGAGAGGGAGTGGGTTTTGGACTTATTACAAGTTTGCCACTCCAATGAAGGGAGGTATAAATATGACTTTATAGCTTTTTCTTCATTAGGGTTTTCTTTGAGGAAAGATGAGAGTTTTTGGCTCTCTCTTTCTCTCTAGGAAGGCCGGCCACCATGGGGGAGTTTACTAGCATCTAACTCCTCCATGGTCACTCATCTTCTTCCTCAACCATCCTTGGTGTTGAAACTTAGAGGTCTCCAACTTTGGTGACTTTTGGAGAAACCTATTCTTCCATTCACATCCAAGAAGGCATGGATCCAAGAAGCAAAGTTCTTCAACCTTCATCCATGGAGCCAAGGAGCAAGGTGACAAAGGAAGAAGGCCCTCACATGGGTGATTAACCTTTGCTAAGCAAAGAGGTACTTCAAAGGTATAAAGTTACTCAACTCTCTTTTAGATTTTGAGTTGAGTCTTGGTTCACCATTTCTACTAGGCTTTGAATTTCATGGGTAATGTTTTGTTTTGAGTGCATACAAGCATGATTCCGCCTTTAATTGTTAATTGCATGCCATAGATGTTGCTCAAATGAACATGTTTTTCACAAATTTTCCTTCAGATGCCTTGTCAAAACATCGTTAGATAGCAAAAAGCCAAAGGAAAAAAAGGGTCCTAATCGTAGGGAAAAAAAAGTACATTAAGGTCAAGTGAGTATACTTCAAGATACTCCCCCTGAGTTTGACATAATTCCAAAGAGAACTAACAATGTTACAACTCAAGAAAGTTTACGCATACCAATTCCTTGAACAAGCTATTGGAAAAAATAGGGTTTAATTGCCATATTAAATCACATAGAAAATTAAAACATAAGTCATTCAATTATATATCAAAATAGTGCATGCATATGAGTATCCAATGTTAAATGAACATGACATAATGGATTAGAAAACCTAGAAAATACGGTCGAGGCAAGTGTTGAACACTCTGTTCTTAAGACAAGTTTACGCCCCACTACGGTGCTCATGTTGATCGGTGCTTGTCTCCCAAGATACAGCGACCACGTCCTCAAAAGAGTGGCACTCCAAATGACAAGGCTCCATGAAGCACAACTGTGTTGAAAACTCTCTCATATGGACTCAATAAGACTCTCTAATATTTAGTGCACTCTATATATGATTATGTAAAACAATGAAAAGTTATTTTGTGATTATAGGGGGCTTCCCTATTTATAGAATTTGAGATACCTCTGTAGACATCGAAATTTCGGTGAAATAAATGTTAGCCGATAAATTAAAATTTCAACGCCCACATATCACATAAATTTTACATGTAGTGCGTGACTCAAAGAAAAATCGAAAGAAATCAGAAAAGTCACCAAATAAGACACGTGTCAACCCCTGGCAGAAATGATTTATTTTCATCTGAATATTAGCCTTTGAAAGAATTCTATAAATAGGGAGCCAAGGCACCCATTTTCACTACGAATGGACATACACATTTTCTCTACTCCCAAATTGGAAGAGAATCCCCTCAAATCCTTGAAAGCTTTGAAACACTAAAAGCTTTCAAGCACCAAACCTCCCAAATTCTCAAGAATTCCGAAGGATCAAGAAAGCTCTCTTCGTTCTTCGTCAAATCCACCTTCAAGATCAAGCCCCAACGGCCCTTGAAGAACTTCCATCAATTCAAGATCAAGCCCCAACGGCCCTTGAAGAACTTCCATCAATTCAAGATCAAGCCTCGACGGCCCTTGAAGAAAGTGTTCATCGTTCATCACTCGTTCATCCTAAGATCAAGCCCCGACGGCCCCTTTGGATCAACAACATCGACAAGTCACATCCTCGTTCATCCTAAGCTCAAGCCCCGACGGCCCTTTGGATCAACAACCTATCCACAAATCTATAACTTACGAAGATAGAATCAGAGGATCAAGTTGTAAAAGAGATTGTAACCCCAAAATTAATACAAATATTACTTTGTACACGTTGTTCTTGTCTCGTTCGTTTCAGGAATTTTCCGTGTTTACAAATTTGGCACGCCCGGTGGGATCTCTCTACCTCTCATCTCTATCTTCAAATCCGCAGAAGCACAAATGGCATCAGGAAAGGATGAAGCTGTTCCTGCAACCAAAGCAAAGAACAAGAGCATCCTCGCTGCAAGTGGTGACATTTCGGGCATCATAACCCGAAGCAAGGCAAGAGCTCTCTTTGCCGCAACTTCCACCGCTGCATCAACTCTGCCGGAGGAACAAGAGCACCTGAGGCACGAGCCCGTGATCACCCTAGCCTCGCTAAGAGCGCCAAGGGAGGAAAGCCCGAGGAAGTACTCCGAGTCCTTGCTTTCCGATACTGACTCAAGCAGCAGCACAGCCATGCAAGTCATGACTACTGGAGCAACTTCAATCGAAGAACAACTGGCTCAAATGAATGAAGCGATTGTAAAACTCACACGGACTGTGGAGGAGAAAGACTCACAAATCGCCGCACTCGCCAACCAATTGGAAGTGCAGCACGGCGTGAAAGTTGACCTCAAAGTTGACCCAGTAAAGAAAGAGGCCGATGAAGAAGAGGAGTCTCCAGCGGAGAAAGGCGAAGAGAAGAAGGAGCCAGACCAAGCAACGGCGCTCATGGGATCCCTCTCTATCCAGCAGCTGCAGGAGATGATCGCCAATACCATCAAGGTGCAGTACGAAGGAAGCTCTCATACCTCCATGTTGTACTTGAAGATGCCAAGAGGTTACTAGCCACCAAAGTTCATGCAGTTCGATGGGAAGGGAAACCCGAAACAACATGTTGCCCATTTTGTCGAGACCTGCAACAATGCAGGGACGGAAGGAGACTACCTCGCCAAGCAGTTTGTGCGCTCATTGAAAGGAAACGCTTTTGAATGGTACACAGACCTGGAGCCCGAGTCCATCAATAGTTGGGAGCAATTGGAGAAGGAATTCCTCAACCGTTTCTACAACACCCGTCGCACCGTGAGCATGCTAGAGCTAACGAGCACAAAACAGTGGAAGGACGAGCCGGTGATGGACTACATCAACCGATGGCGCAACCTTAGCCTCGACTGCAAAGACAGGCTCTCAGAGATTTCGGCAATCGAGATGTGCGTCCAGGGCATGCATTGGAATTTGCACTACATCCTCCAAGGCATCAAACCACGTTCTTTTGAAGAGCTGGCCACCCGCGCCCATGACATGGAGCTAAGCATCGCTCACCATGAAAAAAAGGAGCCGATCGCCGACTTCAAGAAGGACAAGGTGTTCACTCCAAAAGTAGACAATCACGGGAAGAAGCCTCCTCTGCGCCCGTCAAGATTTCCTCCAAAACCAAAGTGAAGGAAATAAAGAGAAATGAGCCTCCGCGTACCCAAGACAGGTTCAAAAACACCTTGAGGGAGCTGGAGCAAAAGACATACCCCTTTCCTGACTCAGATATGGCAGCAATGTTAGACGACTTGCTAGAAAAGAAGGTGATCGAGTTACCAGAATGTAAGCGCCCTGAGGAGATGAATCGTGTCAACGATCCTAAGTACTGCAAGTACCATCGTATCGTGAGTCATCCCGTTAGTAAGTGCTTCATCCTTAAGGAACTCATCATGAAGCTGGCACAACAAGGGCGGATTGAACTCGATCTAGAAGACACGGCCGCAACGCACACTACTACGATCGTGTTTGGATCCTTCGATCCCGTTCCCCTCCAAAGGATTCATGACCATTCCCGCCAATGCTCGAGTCACATGGCACCTTCTGCACGACCACCGCTAGGGGCAAGCAACCAAGATGCACCTACTGACGATGAAGAAGGGTGGACACTAGTGACCTACAAAAAGATGAGGAAGCCAAGACCGCAAGCCAAAAAGCCAAAGGTAAAGCAAGGGAGAAAACACCGTCGCCGTAACAATAGAAAAGCCAAAGAAAGTGTAAGAGCTGCTGAGCCAACGTACAATGGGGAACTTATGGAGCAAGAGCCACGTATTCCTGTATCCTTGCACGAGTATTTCCCGAAGGATTTTTTCCAACAGTGCACTATCGCCGCCTGCCACATGGTCGAAGTAGAGATAGAAGGGCCCTCAAAAGGCAAAGCTATCTCCACTGAGGAAGAAAAGACCCTCACATCCAAAGAAGGTTTGCCAACACAATGTAGCATCGAGGAAGCGCTACAATTGCCAAAGAAGATGCGAATAGCACTAGCAGCGGTCTTAGCAAGTCCCGACGATCACGAAGTGCAAGAAAGCAATGACGAAGGTTCGAAGTTCAGGCCACATGAATGTGCCACGTGTTATGCCGCCCAGGACGCAATCAACTTCACGGACGAGGACTTACTGTTGGGGTCAAAGCCCCATAACCGTCCTCTCTTCATCTCAGGGTACGTAAATGAGCACAAAGTCAACCGCATGCTTGTGGACGGTGGGTCAGCCATAAACATCATGCCAAAGTCAACAATGACCACAATCGGCATCAAAGTGGATGAATTGTCCCTAAGCCGTCTGCTGATCCAGGGTTTTAACCAAGGAGGACAAAGAGCGATGGGCATGATCCGAGTGGAGATGACCATTGGTGAACTTAAATCAAGCACGATATTCCATGTGATTGATGCAAGAACTTCCTATAGCTTGCTCTTAGGAAGGCCTTGGATCCACGGGAATGGAGTAGTACCATCCACCCTCCACCAATGCTTAAAATTCTACCGAGACGGAGTGAAGGTAATCCAGGGCGATACTAAACCATTCACCGAAGCTGAATCACACTTCGCAGACGCCAAGTTCTACGTGGACGAAGACACGGTGCTTGAAGCTCTTCCAAAAGGGATTAAATCCACAGGCAAAGCAGCACCTAAAAAGCAAGAATGGCAAGCCATGCCCAAGAAGCAAGAAGGGGAAGCCATGTCATCTTCAAGCAAAAACAATGATGAGCTTGCTAAACCTGCAACAACCAAAGGGAGTAAGACACCTTCAAAAGGACCGAACACACCTATCTTCCGGTATGTCCCGATGTCAAGAAGAAAGAATGGTCAATCCCCGTTTGAAACAGGAGCAAGCAAAGCCGACACACAGCGACACAAAGATAACGTGAAGTTGCTCAAGACAAACGCAGTTTTGCCTCTGACACAGCTAGGCGATGGTAAGGTTGCAAGACTACCACAAGGCTTCATAAAAGCCCTGCCAGATGGGGCGGAACCAAACTTTCTTCCAACCAAGAGGACTGCAGAAGGTTTTGATCCAAATGCCTACAAACTCATGTCGAAGGCTGGATATGACTTCGCTTCCACTTCGAATCCTGGAAAGAAGGTTTCAAACATCATCAACGATAAAGAACGTGACCTCACCAAGACTCAAAAGAAGTTGAAGGAGCATGGTTACGGAGTTGACAACAACAAAGCTGGACTTGGCTTCACACCAAATGCACCTGTGAAGATTTCAAGCGAAGCGAAAAATGCTAGCACCCAACACATCAGCGTAAACATTGAACAAGATCAAGAGGAGCCTAAACCTGCCCCTCGAATATCAGTTTTCAATAGGATGAGTCATTCAAGGCCTAGAATTTCGGCACTTAGTCGCATTGGTGGTCAAGACCGAACCTCCGTCTTCAAGAGGCTTAACGAGCCAACACCCCAAAGCTCTGTTTTCGGAAGGTTGTCGAAACCTAAGAGACAAAGCAACAAGAAGTCTTCTAGAAAGAGGGAGACAACGCCAGAGGAAGAAAAGCTCGACATGCTAGCAGAAAAAAGCGACGTTCGAAGCTCGATTCCTTCAAGGATGAGGCGCCAAGTAATCTTGGAGGTTGACACAGATGGACCGCTGAAAGTAAGAAAGCACACCATCATCCACACTGGACAATCTTCATGCCAAACAAATCAAGAGGTTAACACTAAAGAGGAGGTCCAAGAAGTCTTCCACATTACAATCCAAGAAGGCAAAGAAGACGAAATCCCGGAGGAAGATGTCACTGCTGCTCCACCGCAGCTCGAAGATGGAGGCCAAGCCACGGTTGATGATCTCAAGGAACTCAACTTAGGCACGAGCAAGGAACCAAAGCCTATCTTCGTAAGTGCACTACTAAGTGCGGATGAGATAGAGGAATATTACCAGCTGCTGTTAGAGTACAAAGACATCTTCGCTTGGACATACAAAGAAATGCCCGGCCTTGACCCTGTCATCGCTGTACATCATCTTGCAGTCAAGCCTGGAACACGACCAATAAAGCAAACTCAAAGACGTTACCGATCCGAGCTCATCCCGCAAATAGAGACCGAGGTAGACAAGTTAATCGAAGCAGGCTTCATTCGGGAGGTGCAATACCCCAAGTGGATTTCCAACATTGTCATTGTCCTTAAGAAATCTGGACAAATACGTGTGTGCGTAGACTTCCGGGACCTCAACGATGCTTGCCCAAAGGATGACTTCCCCTTGCCAATCATCGAAATCATGGTGGACGCAACCACTGGCCACGAGGCACTGTCATTCATGGATGGCTCTTCTGGATACAACCAAATTCGCATGGCTCTTGAAGACGAGGAACTAACGGCCTTCCGCACTCCAAAAGGTATCTACTGCTACAAGGTGATGCCCTTTGGTCTGAAGAACGCCGGAGCTACATATCAACGCGCAATGCAGAAAATCTTCAATGACATGCTACACAAAAACGTAGAATGTTACGTAGACGATGTGGTAGTCAAAACACGGAAGAGATCAGATCACTTGCAGGATTTACGAACAGTGTTTGAAAGGCTGCGAAAATACAACCTCAAGATGAACCCGTTAAAATGCGCATTCGGTGTCACCTCTGGAAAGTTCCTCGGCTTCATTGTCAAGCACCGTGGCATTGAAGTGGACCAGTCAAAGATCAAGGCCATTCAAAACATGCCCGAGCCAAGAAACTTGCGCGAGCTAAAAAGTCTACAAGGACGGTTAGCCTTCATCAGACGCTTCATCTCTAACCTTGCAGGGCGTTGTCAACCGTTCAGTCGACTCCTAAAGAAAGATGTTCCGTTTGTATGGGACGAAGCATGCCACAACGCTTTCGAAAGCATAAAAAAGTATTTATCGAGCCCACCTGTCCTGGGGGCACCTGTGCCCGGGAGGCCGCTCATATTATACATCGCCGCTCAGGAAAGTTCAGTTGGAGCGCTCTTGGCACAAGAGAACGAATCCCAGAAAGAAGGAGCGCTTTACTACCTCAGTCGAACTCTCACTGGCGCTGAGTTGAACTACTCCCCGATAGAAAAGATGTGCCTCGCCTTGGTGTTTGCCATCCAGAAGCTCAGACACTACATGCACGCACCATCCACCTGGTTGCTAAAGCTGACCCGGTCAAATACGTCATGTCCAAACCAGTCTTGACAGGGCGACTAGCTAAATGGGCGTTGCTTCTCAATCAATACGAGATCATCTACATCCCGGCTAAAGCCGTCAAAGGACAAGCGCTAGCAGATTTCCTCGCCGATCACCCAATCCCAGCCGATTGGAAAATCTCAGACGACTTGCCTGACGAGGAGGTGTTCTATGTCGACATCTTCCCGACATGGACGATGTTCTTCGATGGATCCGCACGACTAGACGGAGCGGGGGCAGGAGTAGTGTTCATGTCACCACAAAGGCAAATACTACCATATTCCTTCCAACTAAGCGAATTGTGTTCCAACAACGTCGCTGAATACCAAGCACTAATCATCGGGCTCCAAATGGCGATCAACATGGAAATCACAGCCCTTGAGGTATATGGTGACTCCAAACTCATAATCAATCAACTACTAACTGAATATGAGGTGAGGAAAGATGACCTCGTCCCGTACTTTCGGTTAGCAACTCAACTGCTACAAAAATTCGAGGCCGTGACACTAGAACATGTGCCAAGAAAAGAAAATCAAATGGCAGACGCTCTCGCCAACCTAGCCTCAAGTATGACGCTAGGAGAAGATGAAGCTACAGATGTGCCAGTTTGCCAAAGATGGGTGATCCCGCTGGTTACTGAAATGCCACTGGATGATACAAATGTCATCTCAGTACTTTTGATCGATGCTGAAGAGTGGAGACAGCCGTTGATCAACTACTTGGAGCATGGAAAGCTTCCAGATGATCCCAAACACCGCTCTGAAATACGTCGACGAGCACATCGCTTCCTCTACTACAAAGGAACACTCTACTGACGCTCATTTGAAGGAGTACTTCTAAGATGCCTAGGTGAAGAAGAAGCCAATCAAGCCATGGAAGAAGCACACTCAGGTGTATGTGGGGCGCATCAATCTGGACCAAAGCTACATTTCCAGCTCAAAAGAATGGGTTACTACTGGCCAAGCATGGTGAAGGATTGTATGGAATACGCCAAAAGGTGCCAAGCTTGTCAGTTCCACGCCAACTTCATACATCAACCGCCCGAGCCGTTGCACCCTACAGTTGCGTCATGGCCGTTCGATGCATGGGGATTGGACGTCGTAGGACCAATTGCGCCGAAGTCATCTGCAGGAGAAGCTTACATCTTAGCTGCAACAGATTACTTCTCCAAGTGGGCTGAAGCCTTACCCTTAAGGGAAGTTAAAAAGGAAACTGTCGTTCGTTTCATCAAGGAGCATATCATCCACCGATATGGAGTACCTCGCTACATTATCACTGATAACGGAAAACAGTTCTCCAACCGGCTAGTGGACGAGCTCTGCGAGAGATACAAGTTCAAGCAGCACAAGTCTTCTATGTATCATGCTCCGGCCAATGGTCTTGCGGAAGCATTCAACAAAACGCTGTGCAACCTCCTGAAAAAGGTGATCGGCCGAACAAAGAGAGACTGGCATGAAAGAATAAGCGAAGCGCTCTGGGCGTACAGGACGACACATAGGACTCCTACCCAAGCTACACCTTATTCTCTCGTATATGGAGTTGAAGCTGTTCTACCACTTGAAAGTCAAATCCCCTCGCTAAGGATGGCTATACAAGAAGGCTTGACCAATGAGGAAAATGCAAAGCTACGACTTCAAGAATTGGAAGCACTCGATGAAAGAAGGCTCGAAGCTCAACATGTAGTAGCGTGCTACTCGGGTTTGAAGTTTCCTTGACTCCAATCTCTCCGCAGGGAGCGTGCCGTTGACCAAGTAATCTATGATAGGACTTTGCCAATTTGGAGTTGCACTAACCTGTGTCACCTCGGCCACTGGCTCGGACTCTATGCTCGGCTTATCTAGGTATTCCACCGGGATTGACCGCTTAAGCTGGTGATCAAGGACGGAGCCCAGGCCGGCTAGCGCATCTGCATGGGCATTCTCCGATCGTGGAACCTGAGTGAGCGTGTAAGTCTGAAATGCCTTCAGCTGCTCGCGTACCTTCTCAAGATATTGCGCCATCCTTGGATGCTTCGCCATATATTCCCCCGCGGTTTAGCTAGTAATCAGCTGAGAATCAGAATAGATCGCCAGCTTTTTCACCGCTAAGTCTTTCGCCATTCGGAGGCCTGCCAGTAGGGCTTCATACTCTGCTTCGTTGTTGGATGCCTTGAAGCCTAAAGTGATCGCCTGCTCGAGCAGTGAGCCATCTGGGGTAACAAGAACCACGCCTGCCCCCGAGCCTTTATGATTGGATGCGCCATCGACGTGCAGATGCCATTTATCGCTATTGAGGGAAACGGGCAGAGCTGGGGTCTCGGCTGCTTTTGGGACATCGTCGGGCTCGTCTGCTGAGTTGCTTGGGCCAGGTGCGAACTCTGCTATGAAATCTGCCAAGGCTTGGGCCTTTATTGCCGTACGGGGTCGGAAGACTAAACCATGCTGGCCTAGTTCAAGTGCCCACTTCATTACTCGTTGAGAGGCATCCGGACCATGCAGGATGGATCATAGAGGGTATTGAGTCATGACGATGACTGTATGAGCTTGAAAGTACGGTCTGAGCTTCCGAGCTGCCACCACTAGAGCCAAAATTAATTTTTCAATCTTCGGATATCTTGTTTCCGCATCGAGGAGAGCTTTTGAAGTGTAGAACACCGGTAGTTGGGCCCCCAGCTCTTCTCGTATGAGGGCAGAGCTCACCGCTACTTTGGAGACTGCCAAGTAGAAGTACAAGTCCTCCGCAGCTTCCGGCTTGGATAGTAATGGAGGCGATGTGAGATACTTCTTTAGGTCTTGGAAGGCTTTTTCGCATTCTTCATCCCATTTGTCACGCTGCGCCCTCTTGATGGCTTTGAAGAAAGGCTTGCATCTATCGGTGGATCGCGATAGGAAGCGGTTGAAGGCGGCTGCTCGTCCGGTCAAGCTTTGGATCTCCTTCAAGGTTGTGGGAGACTTCATTTCCAGAATTGCTCGGATCTGTTTAGGATGCGCCTCGATCCCTCGTTGGGTGACTAAGTACCCTAGGAATCGGCCTGAAGATACTCTGAATGTACATTTGGCAGGATTGAGCTTCATCTTGTATGCCCTAAGGATGTCAAATGTTTCCGCCAAATTGCGAATGTGGTCTGACCGCTGCTTGCCCTTCACCATGATGTCGTCGACGTAGACTTCCATGGTAACCCCGATCTGCTTTTTGAACATCATATTCACTAACCTTTGGTAGGTTGCTCCTGCGTTTTTGAGGCCGAAAGGCATGACTTTGTAGCAGTATGTACCTCGCTCGATTACAAATGCGGTTTTCTCCTTGTCAGGTTCTTGCATGGCTATTTGGTTGTAGCCAGAGTATGCATCCAGGAAGCTGAGCAGCTGGTTTCCAGAAGTCGAGTCCACCAACAGGTCGATTCAGGGGACCGGGTAAGGATCCTTCGGGCATGCTTTGTTGAGGTCGGTGTAATCTACGCAAACCCTCCATTTGCCTTTCTCCTTCTTCATGACTAGCACGACGTTGGCGAGCCATGCGGAGTATGCCACCTCTTCTATGAATCCGGCCTCCAGCAGCTTGTCTATTTTGGCCTCGATGATTGCTACTCGCTCGGGCGCAAAGTGCCTTCTCTTCTGGATCACGGGTTTTGCAGCGGGGTCGACATGTAACTTGTGGCAAGCCACATTTGGGTCGATGCCGGGCATGTCTGAGGGTGACCATGCAAAGATGTCTCGGTTCTTCCTGAGGAAGGTAATGAGTTCTTCTTTCTCGGTTGGGTTTAGGCGAGAGCCAACCCTAGCGGTCCTTTCTGGCTGCTGCGGATCGAGAATGATTTCTTCAGCGTCTTCTTCGGGTTTCCAGCCTATCCCGTCTGCTTGAGCGCCGTCTTCTCGATCCTCCAGCTGTAACTGCTATTTGGCAGCTTCATCATCTTTTTGAATCTCGGTGACCTCCGCGGGAGTGAAGGTCATCTTCCTTGATTCTTTCAGCATTTGCACGGTGCACCGTCGGGATGCGGCTTGGTCGGACTTAATTTCTCCAACTCCTCCACCTGGGATGCGGAAGCGGATTTTTTGGTACTTGACTGAAGTGACAGCATCTAGCTTGATCAACCAAGGCCTCCCAAGGATCCCGTTGTAAGGAGACGGGTCGTTCACAATCGTGAATGTTTGCTTCGAGACCACTGGCGATGTCTTCACATCAAGCGTGATTTGGCCAATTGTGGTTAAGGTGTGCCCATTGAATCCAGTGAGTACCTCTGCTCGTCGTGTTATCGTGCTCTCCAAGCCCATTTTCTGGATGACCGAGAATTGAAGTAGATTGACCGCGCTTCCGTTGTCCACCATCATTCGATCGATTATGGCATGAGCTATTTGGACTGACACCACTAGCGCGTCGTCATGCGGTAAGTCAACGCCTTCTGCGTCCTGCTCAGTGAAGCCGATGATGGGTCCTGGTAGTGCGCCGGCCGTCTGGACTTGTGAGATCAATAAGGCTTGCTGGATCTTCCTCTTTTTCGAGTTGTTGGTGGCCCCCAGGTGTTTGGATTCGGCAAAGATACCATTAATCCGAATTATCTTGGCAGGTGGCTCCTCCTCCCTCTCAGCGTTCCGTCTGGGCTGCGCTGCTGGCTTGTCCAAATACCTGTCGACTTTGCCTTCCTTCACAAGCTTCTCTAGATAATTCTTCCAGGTGTAGCAGTTTTCTATGGTGTGACCTGGACCTCGATGAAGGAAAATTTGTGAAAAACATGTTCATTTCAGCAACATCTATGGCATGCAATTAACAATTAAAGGCGGAATCATGCTTGTATGCACTCGAAACAAAAACATTACCCATGAAATTCAAAGCCTAGTAAAAATGGTGAACCAAGACTCAACTCAAGATCTAAGAAAAAGAGTTGAGAAACTTTATACCTTTGAAGTACCTCTTTGCTTAGCAAAGGTTAATCACCCATGTGAGGGCCTTCTTCCTTTGTCACCTTGCTCCTTGGCTCCATGGATGAAGGTGGAAGAACTTTGCTTCTTGGATCCATGCCTTCTTGGATGTGGATGGAAGAATAGGTTTCTCCAAAAGTCACCAAAGTTGGAGACCTCTAAGTTTCGACACCAAGGATGGTTGAGGAAGAAGATGAGTGGCCATGGAGGAGTTAGATGCTAGTAAACTCCCCCATGGTGGCCGGCCTCCCTAGACAGAAAGAGAGAGCCAAAAACTCTCATCTTTCCTCAAAGAAAACCCTAATGAAGAAAAAGCTATAAAGTCATATTTATACCTCCCTTCATTGGAGTGGCAAACTTGTAATAAGTCCAAAACCCACTCCCTCTCTAATCATGGCCGGCCTCTCTATTGTTAGTGGGTTAATTGCACATTTTGTTTTAGTTGTCACACAACTTAAACATTATGTGCCTTGTGGACCAAAACCCTTTTGTGTCCCGAAACCCAAAACTAACTTAAAGCCTAAAACGAACCTTTCGTTCTAGATTAATTAACTTTTAATTAATCCTTGCCACATACAATTAAACTATTTAATTGTCCTTACTCATCTTCATTATATCCTTCAATCATTACCTTACACGGTGTGCGATCCATTAGGTTCCTCTTAGCGAGGCAGTGGGCGATTGTTACTCTTAACGATCGATTATGAATTGAAACATACTTTCAATTCTCCCTTAAATGATTATACATCTTTAGGGCTTCCACAAACCATGAGTGACACCTAGCAGTGTATCATGGCTACCCAAGCTAATCAGAAGAGGTGGAGAACCTATTCAGTTTAGGATTACAATGCAATACGGTCTTTCTCTAATACAATACTCTTGACCACATTGTTTGGTTTGATAGTTTATTCATGTCTACTATCCAACGTGATTCATTTACTTATATGATTACCTTGAATGTGATTTGGAACAACTTCCTCAATCTCATTCATACTCTGGCCAGAGATTCTTAATCATATCATAGAGTATTCTCCCTCAAACAGTTTGAAGGTTAAAGATCCCTTGTTGCGCATTCACTTGCCTCCATGGCTAAGTGGCTTAACCCCAACTATGCCGTGGACACCCTCTGACGGAGTGACTTTGACATAGTCAAAGATCAAGGACCTAACCACAAGACAACTATGATGCCTCAGGTCAAATGTGAAGTCCTTGCCTAGTTTCCGTCTCTAGAAGTGGTTTAACACTTCAACACTCAATGATTCAAAATCATCATAAGTCCATGTTGATGGACTATTTTTGTCAACCAACCATTATGTTCTAAACATAAATACAAACTATTAAGAGTTGTTCAAGGCAACTCTCATTTCTTCATACAACAATTTGTAAGTGAAGAAGCATGGTACATAAAGTGTCCATGCCTTTGTGCTTACTTCTCAAGTTCTTTGTTCATGTAACAAAGAAACAAGCACTAGTGTTTGCGTTAACTAAGGGTTGTTCAAAGCAACTCTTATTTCTTCATACAACAATTTGTAATTGAAGAATTATGACACTAAAAGTGTTGTCCTCTTTATGATAGACTTTTCTAACATATTTTTTCAATGATACATTATCAATAGGAAGATTGCGAGGATGAGGCCACTTAGGTACAAATACAATCCATTCAAGACATTCTATGGGATTGCGGTACCAAGTCCGGAAACTAAAGCCTTCGGCTTTTCTTTGTCAAGTATTGGATAGCGTTTGCAAATATATCGGTAAATAAATACATAACGAATATAAATGGATTGATTTTAAGCTACTTGATCCGGGTCTTTAAATCAAATAGCACCACCCACTATTTTCGGCAAATTCCATATCCCTCATCGAAATTCGAGAGTTTTGGAGAAAACTCTTAGTAGGGTATGGGAGGCTCACTATTACCAAGCCCACCTCACAATGATATGATGTTGGCTAGCATCAATAATAATGAGAGAGTACGCTTACTCATTTGCATCTCTTGCAAGTACCCATCTTATTTGGCCCCTAGAGAATGAAGCCTCACAATGATATGATGTTGGCTCCATTGCACTTAGTTAAGTCATTCCCACCATGCAAGTTCGGGTAGGGGTTCAAGAACAACCTCACAATGATATGATGTTGATCATTCTCGTTGCCTACCTTCACAACATCATGTATGCATATAGAACTCCTCTTGAGTGTAAGCACGCACTTTGTACTCCCCCATGATAGGGTGAAGTCGGTGTACGAGTCACAAACGATTGGAGCCTACCACAGTGGAAGGCCACGAAAGAGTGTTCAAAGCACTCTCACGTTTGTCAACTTAATAATGGTTTGTTGAGGGTTTTAGGTCTCATCACATATAAGCATGCATTTTAATCACATTAAAACAATTCGGTCCTATTACAACTATTGGTCCATGTAATTGATTTAGTAGTATATGATACTCCCACTATGTTTGTAAAATGGTTTTTAAAGCAAGAATATATGGTACTACTAACATAAGCTTTGCATTCATTAATGGACTATATAGTTGCCTTAGGGCCTTAGGATGACTATGAACCTTTGATTTGATCCAACACGAGCCTAGTGTTGGATCTCGGTCTAGGGATGGTGATTGATTTTAGTTACGCGTTTAATCACATTAAGGCGTGTTTTCTTATTGGGCGTTGGACCCTCTACTCCAATTTCATGCATATCAAATAAAACAATAAAAGGAGTACTTTAAAGTAAAGAAGAGCTTATGCTCTTTTACAACATTTGATCAAAACAAATTACTTTAAAGCAAAGAAGAGCTTATGCACTTTTACAACATTCGATCATATCAAATTACAACCAAAATCTAATCTACACATTCCCATGGTTCAAACAAATTTGAGACGGCCTTTCACATAGCTCAATTATCGTAGGCTTAGGTTCATAATCACCCTAAGAGAAGATATAGCACGTACTGATCTTAACGGACTGTCAAAGCCCAATTGGCAATCCTATGATCAGGAACATTTAGGATATGTATACAAAAGAGAATGGTCTCATGAATCTAACTTCTTTAGATTACATTCTCCTAATAGCATATTCCTTGGACTTATCGTTTAAGCACATAACATTTATATGAGACAGCTTGAAACAATAATCTTTGCCCTTTATATTAAACTAGATTAGTTTAACATGTGAAATGTCCGTAAAGTATCATCATATGATTGGTTTTAGGGCACATTTCCAACATCTAACTTCTTTAGATTACATTCTCCTAATAGCATATTCCTTGGACTTTTCGTTTAAGCACATAACATTTATATGAGACAGCTTGAAACAATAATCTTTGCCCTTTATATTAAACTAGATTAGTTTAACATGTGAAATGTCCGTAAAGTATCATCATATGATTGGTTTTAGGGCACATTTCCAACAATCTCCCACTTGCACTAGAGCCAATCAGCTTGGTTATCAGTGATGATACCTCTTCTGAATTCATTTCAAAAATGGCTAAGTAGTAGGCCCTAGACAATGGATATCTATATGTTATCCATAGAAGCTACCTTGAGAATAACGACGTCACCATTATACATGATTCTCAATCATGTGGTTTAGTCTCTCACTTGAGTTCAGATCTTGATGAGACCTTGATTCCCTGGCTTGAGCTATCGCCTCATTAGTGTCGTAGTGTCTGTACACTAGAGACACTTTCTGGTTGGAACCGAATAGAGAGTTCATAAATGAACTTTCCCATCCAAACAACATTGTTGTAAACTTCTATATGGCGATATATTTTGCATTCATGATGGAACACACTAAAGTCATTACTTGTAATGTTTCCACCCAAATATCTCTTTAGTCATAATAAAGAGATATCCTATTATCTCTTCATTCATAATGAAGAGACATCCAATGATGGATACGATATTAGATTCATAATCTAATACATTTACGCTTCCATTGCGTCACTTTAATTCTTCCTCATTCTTGAGGAATCTATCCTTTAGTATTTCTTAAATGCTTAAGGACTCACTTGACAGTTGCCATGGTTCTGATCCTGGGCTTGCACTGATATCAACTTGTAGCGTTCTAGGTACAGCTCATATCAGTGTTTTTCATACAATATGAAATACGTAAATCACCTTTATGCGTATGCATAAAGGATTCTAGTTACGCATTATGTTTCTTTGGGACTCAAAGGGTACGTTCCCTTTGAGAAGAGCAACTTCCTAGTCTTACTAGAGTTGTCCTTCTGATTGAAGTTTATCATCATATAAGAAACTTCCTAGCATCTTTTGTCTACCATTAGGTCTCGATATAATCCAATGATATCCTGAAATCGATCATGATAGATTTTCATCCTATGTATATAGACTATGTCTCCCATATACATTCTATCATTATAGAACGTTTAAAGTCATAACTTTAACGAAGAAGAATTCCTTTCATTTCCAAAATTAATATATCAAAAATATTTTCAAATTTAGGAATATGATTAACTCCCACTAATCTTTTGTAAACCTAGTAAACAAAAGATTCATTTACATCTTTATGAGAAATCAAACGATTTGATCTTTCTCTCATAAGATGCTTATAGCTCCCACTAGCTTGCTAAGATTCATGATGGATGGATCTCTACAACTTACAAGTATTGTGATTCCTAGTTTTAGACATATATTATCAAGACTTATCTTGATAATGGTTTCGGAAACCCCTATTATGTCCATACATTGAATCACGGTTTAGTTGTAGCTAGCAATCTTCGAATTAATAGAAACCATGACTACATCAAAGATGGTTTCTTCCAAGTCAACCAATCTCCTTGATTGTAGTCACCCTAAGCTACCAATTAGCTATGAAGGTTTCATTATTTCGGGTCAAATGGTATTATACCATTTCCTTGAGTATATGTCATATATACACTCAATGTAGTCATAAGGATTTTCATTCTTATTTCTTTCGAATTAAGAGGTGTAACTCCATGACATAGTCATAAAGTTCAAACCATTCAACTAAGACGGTTTATAAATGCTTCTCGACTACCTTGTAGCTAGTGGTGTAGGAACTAGGTTGTCATATTTGTTGATTATCATCTTGTTTTTCAAAGAACCCATTCTTTGAATTCTATCTTTCGTTCATTTGCTTTATCTTAGGCAAATCCTAGTGTAGGATTCCAATGAACTACCCAACAAACAACATTTGTTAGTTGGTTCATAGAAGTGATATCCAAAAGTTAATTTAAGGATATCCCACAAGATTGTTCAATAACAAATATTGCTAATTGTTGGAAATATGCCCTGAAAGTCAATCTTTGGAAGAAACCTTTCAGGACAATGAGTGGATGTATAGATGATTCTAATACATCAAATGGCAAAGATACTAATTAGGACTATCTCAATAAACGATATATGTCCTAAATAGTGAATCCAGGGACAATGGATCGATGTAAGATGTAATCTAATGATGTTAGACTACAGAGACCTTCTTCACATAACCATCATGTCCAAAAAGGTTCCTAGTCATAGGATTGTCGGAGGGATACTGACAATGCATGGACTAGTATATACTATGTCCACTTCGAAGAGAAGGATGGAAAGTCTCATTCCATTCGTGTAGTGACACTAAGACAAGTATGTAGGTGCTCATTAAGGGAATGAGTTCACTGAACACAATCGAACGAGAGTACTTGCATGGAGGTCTACTCACATGTCAAGCAAGTAACTCTAATAGTTGGAATAATGTAAGTAGTCCTTTGACCTGAGGCATTATAGTTGTCTTGTGGTTAGGTCCTTGATCTTTGACTATGTTCAAGTCACTCCATCCGCGGGTGTCCACGGCATAGTTGGGGTTAAGCCACTTAGCCATGGAGGCAATTGAATGTACATAAAGGCATCTCTAATCCTCGTTATGAGAGGATGAATACTCTAAAGATATGATTCGGAAATCTTCGGCCGAAGTATCGAGCGTAATAAAGGAAAGCGTTCCTATACGTCTCAAATGAATCATATAAGAAGGAATAATCACATTAGGGGTTTGACATAATAAATCCATACCCTAGTGATGTGATTGAGAGTATTGTTTAGAGAAGGATCGAATTACATTGTAATTCCAACTGAATAGGTTCTCTGAATAACTTCTACATTAGCTTGGGTAGCCATGATATATGTTTAGATGTCACTCATGGTTTGTGAGTTCTTCTAGATGATTAAATGTAGTTGTCGAAGAAGAAGGAGAATTAAAAGTATGTTTTAATTCTCTAAGTGATTGGATTAAATTATAATCAATTAGATTGATGCCAATCACCTTACTGCCTTGCTAATTAGAACCTAAAAGATTGTTCACCGATACACTCTTGTGGTGAGTAACTAATGGATGATGGAAATGATTAATTGGATTAATTAAGTGTGGAGATTAATTTAGAATGTCTAAAGAAATCATAAAAGCGATAAAAGATCGTTTTGGACTTAAGAAAGGTTCGGGTTTAATTAGGCCCATTGGGCCTAAACCCATTGGGCTTTTATTCAAGCATTGGATGACTTGAAATTATAAAAGCCCAAAGCCCAAACCACACATAAAGGGGCCGGCCAAAAAGGGAGAGAGAAAGGTCAAATGTTGAACTTGTTTCTTTTTGGTTATAAAAGGAACTTTATAGCAAAAGGTTTCATTAGGGTTTTTTGAAGTGTTAAAACAAAGAAGGAGAAAAAGAAAATTACTCTCTTCACACTCAAAGGGCCGGCCACCATTGGGGGAAATTAACTAATCATCTTTTCACCCTTTTGGTTATTCCTTCATCCTTCTCACTACACTAGTGGGTGAGGATCTTTAGAGGTTTTCAACTTTGGAAACTTGAAGAGAACCTAGGAGCACTCATTCTAACAAAGTGGAGGAGGCAAGGAGGGAGGCTAGGCTCAAGGATTTCAAGGAGCAAAGATCTTGGAGATGGTCCATCCTTGGTCTAAGATCTAGATCAAGAGGTATAAAACTTCTCCTAAACTTTGTTCTTATGATTTTTGTTTTTGATGCATCTTACATAAACCTATGCTCTTGAAGGGGATTTGCATGACTAGAGTTTTAATATTATTTGATAACATGCTTCCGTTGCTTTCGTATATAAATTTTGAATTGTATATGCATGCTAGTCACTAGAAATCCCACATGAATCTCATAGTTTTCCCTTCACTAATTAGCACATAACCTCAAGTCTTAACACGATTAAGACTTGTCTTTCTTTCCAACTACATCATATGGAGTTATGAAGCGTTTTGGAAGATTTTCTAATTGACAATCATATTGACTTAGAAATATATATCCTATATATGGGTAATTGATAACATCCAATGAACTAAATCTTATTTGAGTTCGTTCTTCTCCCAATGGAGAAATACATTATCTTATGATGCTACATTCCTTGATATCTTTCAAGGAAACTCATCTAAAGTGTTAGTTTTCCTTGGATCAAATCTAAGGAGTAAAAAACTTTAGACGTCTTACTCACAAGGTTCTAAAAGACGCTAGGTGCTAGTCGGGCGGCGGGCTGGGGCCTAGCGCCTAGGCGGCTAGGCGGGGCCTAGGCGGGCGCCTAGGCGGACTAGGCGGATTTAAGTAAATCTATTATATTTCATGCCAATAAGTATCTATTTATACTTAAAATATATATAATTTCATCATAAACTACAAAATAGAGTGACATATATATTATGAAGTATTGGAACATAACGAAAACATGAGGAACAAACCTATAATGTGTGTTCATTTAAGTATTCAATAAGTCTCTTACAATTTATTGAAAAAAATAAAATTCAAAATGAAAGTTATCTATTTTTTGTCTAAATGAGTTGCAACTTAGGCGGATGCCTAGGCGGGTCTGGACGGGCTAGGCGGGTTTAGGCGGGTGCCTAGGCGGTCTAGGCGGGCGCCTCAGCAGCTTTAGGCACCCTTTCTTAATTTTCAAAGGCCTAGGCATTAATCGAGGCGGTGACCAGCCGCCTAGTGCCTAGGCGGGGCCTAGGCGGTGCTAGGCGGGGATTTTTAGAACAGTGCTTACTCATCAACTTACATTCTTGAATTCTTTGAAACCTTTTACAAAGTATTGGAACTTGTGTTTATTCAAAATAAACAATAGTCCAACCGAGAGCTATCTTCGGTGAATGTCATACAACATGAGTAGTATTATGTTGTGGACATGTGCCACTAACATGTAAGTGAATTAACCTCAATGACTTTGTGATTCTTTCTTCTTTCCAAAAAGAATAAAGATTTGAACATTTCACCTCTATACAATTTTAACAAGAAGGCATCGGATCCGGATCTAACGATCCATAGCATCCATTTATGACCAACTCGTAATTTATGTTTTAGAGGTGTCACAACTTAGTGGGATTAGTCACTTCCTTGCAACCTTTTGGGTTTTAAGCATCGTTATATTCTAAACAGTTAACACTACCACATTATCTCTATTATAGAGACAATCAATCAGATTACAATAATCCAATCTTTCATAAAGAACAATTGTTTTGTCAAACAAAACATTCATCCATCTCCTAACATTTTAGTGACGGAATTATGTTCCTTATTCAAATTGGAATGTAAAGACAATCTTTGTTTTTCCAATTTCTTTGGTAGTTCATATGAGGAAGTAAGTACTATCTGCTTTCGCAGAGATCATTATTTGATTCACGTTCCGAATGTGAAGTACTTTCTCTTCTCTCATTAATCTTCTACTTCTTGTTAGCAACACTTTTACAACGATTGTAAAACATAGTTACTAATACGTAATCAAACATTCAAGTAGAAGAACCAACTATTTTGAACTTATTCAAGAACATTTTACAACACCTTCGAAAAGTGTGTTCTTGACACTTGCAAGACATTTCTTGCAAATACCCCTTACAATGTCCATCCTTTCATAAAGAAAGTTTGTTCCCTTGGAGTTTTTAGCTTTCTTCATTTGACTTCTCCATTGACTACAATAGTCACGGTCCCTAAACTCCCACTATCTCTCTTGAAACTTATTTCAATCGTGTTATACACATCAAACGATTTGGAGAGCGTGCGGTTATTGTTCACTATATAGTTTACAATAAACTTAGTGAACCATTTGGATAGGGACACAAAAGTGAAGTCCTTGCCTAGTTTCCGTCTCTAGAAGTGGTTTAACACTTCAACACTCAATGATTCAAAATCATCATAAGTCCATGTTGATGGACTATTTTTGTCAACCCACCATTATGTTCTAAACATAAATACAAACTATTAAGAGTTGTTCAAGGCAACTCTCATTTCTTCATACAACAATTTGTAAGTGAAATTTCATGGCACATAAAGTGTCCATGCCCTTGTGCTTACTTCTCAAGTTCTTTGTTCATGTAACAAAGAAACAAGCACTAGTGTTTGCGTTAACTAAGGGTTGTTCAAAGCAACTCTTATTTCTTCATACAACAATTTGTAATTGAAGAATTATGACACTAATAGTGTTGTCCTCTTTATGATAGACTTTTCTAACATATTCTTCCAATGATACATTATCAATAGAAAGATTGCGAGGATGAGACTACTTAGGTACAAATACAATCCATTCAAGACATTCTATGGGATTGCGGTACCAAGTCCGGAAACTAGGCTTTTCTTTGTCAAGTATTGGATAGTGTTTGCAAATATATCGGTAAATAAATACATAACGAATATAAATTGATTGATTTTAAGCTATTTGATCCGGGTCTTTAAATCAAATAGCACCACCCACTATTTTCGGCAAATTCCATATCCCTCATCGGAATTCGAGAGTTTTGGAGAAAACTCTTAGTAGGGTATGGGAGGCTCACTATTACCAAGCCCACCTCACAATGATATGATGTTGGCTAGCATCAATAATAATGAGAGAGTATGCTTACTCATTTGCATCTCTTGCAAGTACCCATCTTATTTGGCCTCTAGAGAATGAAGCCTCACAATGATATGATGTTGGCTCCATTGCACTTAGTTAAGTCATTCCCACCATGCAAGTTCGGGTAGGGGTTCAAGAACAACCTCACAATGATATGATGTTGATCATTCTCGTTGCCTACCTTCACAACATCATGTATGCATATAGAACTCCTCTTGAGTGTAAGCACGCACTTTGTACTCCCCCATGATAGGGTGAAGTTGGTGTACGAGTCACAAACGATTGGAGCCTACCACGGTGGAAGGCCACGAAAAAGTGTTCAAAGAACTCTCACGCTTGTCAACTTAATAATGGTTTGTTGAGGGTTTTAGGTCTCATCACATATAAGCATGCATTTTAATCACATTAAAACAATTCGGCCCTATTACAACAATTGGTCCATGTGATTGATTTAGTAGTATATGATACTCCCACTATGTTTGTAAAACGGTTTTTAAAGCAAGAATATATGGTACTACTAACATAAGCTTTGCATTCATTAATGGACTATATAGTTGCCTTAGGGCCTTAAGATGACTATGAACCTTTGATTTGATCCAACACGAGCCTAGTGTTGGATCTCGGTCTAGGGATGGTGATTGATTTTAGTTACGCGTTTAATCACATTAAGGCGTGTTTTCTTATTGGGCGTTGGACCCTCTACTCCAATTTCATGCATATCAAATAAAACAATAAAAGGAGTACTTTAAAGTAAAGAAGAGCTTATGCTCTTTTACAACATTTGATCAAAACAAATTACTTTAAAGCAAAGAAGAGCTTATGCTCTTTTACAACATTTGATCATATCAAATTACAACCAAAATCTAATCTACACATTCCCATGGTTCAAACAAATTTGAGACGGCCTTTCACATAGCTCAATTATCGTAGGCTTAGGTTCATAATCACCCTTTCTTCAATTAATTAACGCTTTAACTAATTAAACTTGAATGCAACATTGTCATTTGGTTTTTGTATCCATAGAATTGATTTAAAAGGAGCTAAATGAAATGAAAATCCAATTCTCATTTTAAAGAGATAAAACCATTTTGTTCTCAACCTAATTTGGGCCAAAAAGCAATAACCTCAACCATTGGGCTATATTGGAAAACACAAACTTTTGAGGTCACTTTGTAAAAACACAAAAGTCCACTACTTCATGTAATTACAACTAGAACCCAAAAATTTCAACAAATACAAAAACTTCATTAAAGGAGCAAAACAATTTGTCCTTTAGTGTTTTTGGGCCTTTACGTAAAAACGTAAACTTTCGGGTCAAAGTGCAAATACACAAAAGTATCAAAACTTTATGTAATTGCATAAAAGCCCCAAAAGTACTCCCATTGAGGGAGTGGCCGGCCAAGGTAGTGGGGATGGTGTGTGTGAGTAGGTTTGTGTGTTTGAAAAGGTGATGGAAATGTGTAAGTGATTGGTATGGTGTGAATAGTTGAAAAGGTATGGGTGTTGATTTGAAAAATTCACATCATCCATCACTTACAAAAACAAGTAAACAACCAAACACCTTTTTGAATCAAAACTACAAACTTTTTGTTCTTGACAAGAAAATAACAAGAACAATGAAGAACATCCATGAAAACCCATAAAAGCTCCATGAACATTTTTCACCCAAAGACACCCCAAAAACTCAAATTTTCACTACTCAAAAGAGGGTTAACATCCTAGGGTACTTAGGGGTTCCTAATGTCACTTTAAAACATTTTTAACAAGACAAACATGAACCCAAAAAACCACCCTTTGGATTTGGCCGAATTTCCCAAAAAACATGGCACCAAATTTTAGCTCCAAAATTCATGCTCATATGAACTACATCTACAACATTTGAGATGGCAAATTTTCTAGCAAAATTTACATTCAAAGAAGCAAGAATAAAGCTTGTAACAATTACAACATTTAAATCAAAGACTATGAACTACAAAACCCAAAAGGATTCACCAACTACTAGACCTAGGCTCTTGATACCACTTGAAGGAAAATTTGTGAAAAACATGTTCATTTGAGCAACATCTATGGCATGCAATTAACAATTAAAGGCGGAATCATGCTTGTATGCACTCAAAACAAAAACATTACCCATGAAATTCAAAGCCTAGTAGAAATGGTGAACCAAGACTCAACTCAAGATCTAAGAAAAAGAGTTGAGAAACTTTATACCTTTGAAGTACCTCTTTGCTTAGCAAAGGTTAATCACCCATGTGAGGGCCTTCTTCCTTTGTCACCTTGCTCCTTGGCTCCATGGATGAAGGTGGAAGAACTTTGCTTCTTGGATCCATGCCTTCTTGGATGTGGATGGAAGAATAGGTTTCTCCAAAAGTCACCAAAGTTGGAGACCTCTATGTTTTGACACCAAGGATGGTTGAGGAAGAAGATGAGTGGCCATGGAGGAGTTAGATGCTAGTAAACTCCCCCATGGTGGCCGGCCTCCCTAGAGAGAAAGAGAGAGCCAAAAACCCTCATCTTTCCTCAAAGAAAACCCTAATGAAGAAAAAGCTATAAAGTCATATTTATACCTCCCTTCATTGGAGTGGCAAACTTGTAATAAGTCCAAAACCCACTCCCTCTCTAATCATGGCCGGCCTCTCTATTGTTAGTGGGTTAATTGCACATTTTGTTTTAGTTGTCACACAACTTAAACATTATGTGCCTTGTGGACCAAAACCCTTTTGTGTCCCGAAACCCAAAACTAACTTAAGGCCTAAAACGAACCTTTCGTTCTAGATTAATTAACTTTTAATTAATCCTTGCCACATACAATTAAACTATTTAATTGTCCTTACTCATCTTCATTATATCCTTCAATCATTACCTTACCCGGTGTGCGATCCATTAGGTTCCTCTTAGCGAGGCAGTGGGTGATTGTTACTCTTAACGATCGATTATGAATTGAAACATACTTTCAATTCTCCCTTAAATGATTATACATCTTTAGGGCTTCCACAAACCATGAGTGACACCTAGCAGTGTATCATGGCTACCCAAGCTAATCAGAAGAGGTGGAGAACCTATTCAGTTTAGGATTACAATGCAATACGGTCTTTCTCTAATACAATACTCTTGACCACATTGTTTGGTTTGATAGTTTATTCATGTCTACTATCCAACGTGATTCATTTACTTATATGATTACCTTGAATGTGATTTGGAACAACTTCCTCAATCTCATTCATACTCTGGCCAGAGATTCTTAATCATATCATAGAGTATTCTCCCTCAAACAGTTTGAAGGTTAGAGATCCCTTGTTGCGCATTCACTTGCCTCCATGGCTAAGTGGCTTAACCCCAACTATGCCGTGGACACCCTCTGACGGAGTGACTTTGACATAGTCAAAGATCAAGGACCTAACCACAAGACAACTGTGATGCCTCTGGTCAAATGACTACTTTGCATTATCCCAACCATGAGTTCTCATATGACATGAATATGAGAACTCCTCGTTGATCGCGTTCAGTGGACTCATTCTCTATCGAGCACCTACATGCTTGTCTTGGTGTCATTCACACCAATGACTCGAGACCTGTCACTCTCCCTAAGAGAAGATATAGCACGTACTGATCTTAACGGACTGTCAATGCCCAATTGGCAATCCTATGATCAGGAACATTTAGGATATGTATACAAAAGAGAATGGTCTCATGAATCTAACTTCTTTAGATTACATTCTCCTAATAGCATATTCCTTGGACTTATCGTTTAAGCACATAACATTTATATGAGACAGCTTGAAACAATAATCTTTGCCCTTTATATTAAACTAGATTAGTTTAACATGTGAAATGTCCGTAAAGTATCATCATATGATTGGTTTTAGGGCACATTTCCAACACTCGATGGAACGCGCAGTACCTGGTGTGATCCAGCTTGGAAGTATCTCCCATCGGCTGCTTCGGCGGTTTGAACCACGGCTCGTCTTTTACGTCACGAAGGATTTGATGGATTGGGATTGAAAACTTCGAGTAATTCCTGGCCATCGAGCTGTCTCTGGTCACGGGCCTGTCCCTCCGCTTGGCCTCCTGCCCGCTCTTGTTGGGCAGCTTTCCATCTTCCTTTCTTTGAGCCATCACCAATTCTTTTTGAGGCTGCTCGGGCACCTTGTCTGCTCGTCGGGGCTCGTCCTAGAGGGCATGCTTCTCTGCTAGGGCTAAGGAATCGGTTAGAGTCAAGTCTTCCTTCATGATCATCTCTCCAAATAGGGGTGATCTGCTGGGAGGCCTTTCTGAAAGGCTGCACTGGCTATCGAGTCGTCACACCCCACGATCTTTGCCTTCTCCACCTTAAACCTCTTCACGTAGTCGCGAAGTGATTCCCTCAGGTTCTTCTTTACGTTGAACAGGTGATCAGATTTTTTCTTGATCGAGCGGTAAGACGAGTATTCTTTGGTGAAGACCAAGGAAAGATCGTCAAAGCTCAAGACGGATCGTGGCGGCAGGTATGGAACCAATCTTACGCTTCACCTTGCAAGGTGGTGGCAAATATTTTGCACATAAGGGCGTCATTACTCCGGTAGAGGACCATTGCACTTCGGTAATGCTTCAAGTGCCTTTCTGGATCTCCATCTCCTTTGAATGAGGTAAAGTGCGGCATGCTAAACTTGCATGGAGGTTCCGTCCGCTCGATCTCATCCGTGAAGGGGGTTCGGCTTATCTTGGCCATCTCCCGCCGTAACGCCTGATGTGATATTTACTAGCACACAAATTAAACCCTCTTGTTGTTGATTGTAGTATAGATGCAAGTAGGGATCGTTCTGGACCGGGGATTAGGAGGGCTTGCTAAAACCTCTAAACTGACTCTAAAACATAAAAACAAAGTCAAAGACACTAAACTAGACTCAAAGAATGCAAAGCTAAAGTTTAAAACACTAAAACAAACCAAAAGACTCAAAACAGCACACAAACACTCAAAACTGCCTCAGAAACACAATCTGGGCAGTTTTGAACACTAAGGAAGGAATTGGACGAAAATTGGTTTTAACTTGACTCAAGACAACTAAAAACACAACCTAAATGGAATTCTAACTAATATGACACTTTAACATAAAGGGGGGTTTGGTTTTGACGATTTTGAAAACAAAACAAGAACTTTGTAAACTAAACAGATTCTAAAACGAATTTGATTAAAATGAATGGATGGGAAGCTAGCTAAGGGGTTCTCCTCCACACATGTCACACTTGCATACAAAACGATTTCCAGTTGTGTTTCGATAAACCATGAATTCTCAACGCCCCAAATTAACCGTGAATTGCACTAATTAACCCTCAGATTTCCCTTAAGTTATTGAATTGGATGATTGCATACGACAACCCAAAGCATTCCCCACAAGTTCCCTACATGAATTGCATAATAGAGATACAAGCAGAAATCATTAAGTTCTATGGAAACCATAAGCATTGACGAGGCACTCGTTACTATGAATTGCATGAAACTTATGCCAAGAATTTACTTAACGCGATTGTGATCAACAACCTTTACTACTTGTGAATATAAGTTCATAACGATTAGGTGAAACTCCCTTATATCCTAGCATTCAATTTATGCATGAAAATTAAGCGTGCACTCTCAACCAACATACACAAATCTGTCTAAATTCATGAAGATAAGTAAATTGAATTCACAACTTATGAAACACAATTGAATGTAATCAGATCATATAGCAAGCTTTAGACATGGTTTCGAATCCCCCCCTAGCAAAAGGGGGGTTTAAGTTCTCATACTTGCAGAGCAAAGATAAACAATTTTAGACATGGAAAATAAAAGAAAGGAAACACCTAGACGCTCAAACGATCCAGTCTTGAACAGCAAGCACGCCTATGGACATCCTCCTTCCTTCTCCTTGCTGCGGGACAAGACTTGCAGGTATGTTTAGGGGGTTTTGAATGGTGTAAACTGGTGGAAGATGGTGTGGTGGTGTTTAGGGATGATGGGTGGTGCGGCTAGATGTGTTTTGGAGCAGAAAATATGGAGAATGGTGAAGGATGGTGCTGTTTAGAGAGGGGGAGTGATTTCTGGCGTGAATGGTGAATATGGGAGGTGTATGGAGATCATTTGAATGTATGGGATGGCTGCTACTTAAAGGACTTGCAGCCACAAGGTGTTATGGGCATATTTCTTTTAAATTCTTCCCCCATCCCCTACATTTCAGCATGCCCATTCCTTTTATGACACCAACACTCAAAACTATAAGTGGAAGACCCATCATTTGTTGTCCATCCTCCTTAGTTTATTAGCCAAAGGAATGGGCAGCCATGTTCTCCACCTTCTTAGCTGATTCCTAGTCTTTGAACCTTCAAATTCGTCCATCCCTTTAGCTTGAATAATACACAATCCTTCCTAGGTCCAAAAACACTCCAAAATGCTCCAAATTGCCTATTTTTGCATCCTTAGCCAATGGAACCTGAAAATGCACGAATTTGAGTTTAAACACTATAGTAAGTAACAACTAACTACTAAAATGCAAGAAAACAAGCTAACTAAGTTGCATAAATATGCTCCTATCAAATTCCCCCACACTTAGCTTTTGCTAGTCCTCGAGCAAAACAAAATAAACAAAACAATCAAAACAAAACAAAACAAACAAAACACACTCTATACCTTCCAACGATTGCTTCAGGGATTTCCAATGAACATGACATGCTAAAAATCATCACAACCACAGATTTTAATCATCCTTACCCTCGAGCACATACTTAATCATAGTCACCATCCACTAGCTCGCATTTAATCGATTTAAACATGGTTTTGAACGTAGTAACATGCCTTAGAGAATTCCCTCAATTCCTTACTAGATATGCACTCAATTTTCACTCAGATTTTCTGACTACACACCCTACACTAAGTATACGTGAGGAGATTGATGTAAACATGAAAACGAACACTCACATATGTTTATAACAAAGAAAGCATTTTCTGGACATGTGTATATATGATCTCATGAAAGGAATGCTACTACTTAGATGCGAGAACCAGTGACACCATATGCTCATACCAATTTCAAACTCCACAAATTGAAACACATAACACTCAAGATTGAAGTTAAGGGTTGAAACGGGGCTAAGGGAATTGGCTAACAAAGAACGGATATGGAAAACAAACATTCTTGAAACAATAGTAATCATAATAGTTGAATTGAGGTTTAGAATTCACTTTAGTGGCAGAAACTCATTGAAACACAAAGGGGAATGAATAACACATATTAGGGCCAAATTGAACGTTTTGGACCCTTCCTTCAATAAACAACACTTGTGAGTTCATTCTCACTTATTTTGAACCTCTTTTTCATTCTTTTCACAACTTTTCTTTTTCTTTTCTTTTTTTTTTTTTTCTTTCCTTTCCCCCACACTTGTTTTCTGCACAAAATTTACTCAAAAGGAATTCCCTCTAAGTCATGCTTTACTATGCTTCAAGAACAAGGGTATGGATGGTCCTAATCTAGGCTAGGTGAGGATGATGTGGGTTAACAAAGAAAATAGGCTAAACGAGGCTCAACGGGGTTAAACCTAAACACAATGCACGGGGATGGCTGTTTGGCTCTTGGTTCACTACACCACTTCATCTTGTTCGTGTGTTATGCAAATCAATATCATGCTTTGAATGAAATGGATATGAGTTCTAGCATTTGGAACTACATGATGAAACGCCTTCTAAGTAGCAACCAAGCAAAGAATAATGAGATCATGCAACGACTTAGAAAACAACAAATGCACAGATTTTTAACTCTCCAAAGAACGTTTTAGGCTCAAGTCTCTCAGGGTTGTAGCGTTTAGTTTGAGTTCCTTCCTTCAAGCATGTTACAAAAACTGATTTTTTTCCTTTGTGATTAGACATGAATTCATGAATTATAACCACAATCAAGCATAAACCAAAGAGTTAATCAAACTTCCATCCATGTTTACAATTTTCTTTAACAGTCATGCAATTAAAAACCGAATCCTCATCATTGTGTTGGAAGGTACCCTAAGACACAAAACAAACACACAAAAACAACTCTTTTTGGCTTTTTTCAAAACAATTTTTTCAAATTTTTATGAGATTTTCGGATTTTTATGTCAACACACAATAAAATGCACCAAAACAGCTTAAAAACACTTAAAAACAGCAAGGAACAACACTGAAAGTTATGGGTGATAAAATCCCACGAATTTGCATCAACAACACTTAGTTACCCCCCCCCCCCCCCACACTTAAATCAAACATTGTCCTCAATGTTTCAAGCATACACTCACACAAAACACATAAACAAAAAACTAATAAACACACTAAACATGGCAGATTATAAACAACAAAGAGAAGGGTTTAGGAACGCAAATCTGGAATTGGAGTGATGCCTAGGTCTTCTTTTGTTGAATGCATGGGTTGCCTCCCAAGTAGCGCTTTCTTTAACGTCGTGCAGCCGGACGAAGAACACGTTCACTTCCCCTTGGAGCCCACGGCCTGGAGTTGATCCTTGAATGGAAGGTGATACTTGAAATGATCCGGCAAGAGTTTAAATTCTAAAGTGGGTGCCTGAATCATCAAAATCAACAACATGTTAATAGAAAACAAACTTGAAATTGGAGAAGATGGCTTACTTCCTTTGTCCGACACAAACTCAATTACAAACACCACATCTTTGAAAGTTTCAGGAATGTTGGACTTGGCCAGATTGAATATGCTGGTTGGGGCTTGTCCCGTGTCATCAAACTCAACTTCTTTGGGCTTTATTGTCTCAAATACATCCTCTTTGATGCATTCTACATCTTCTCGAGCCATTTCTTTCTCTTCAATCATTCTTCTTGATGTACAATTCTCTTCAAGAAATTCAACACATTCTGGAATTTGATTTGTTGCACCAAGAATTGGGATAGTACTTTGCACCTTTGAGAAGGCTTCCACACTGTCTTTTTCACTCTCTTCTTCCTTGGGAATCAAAAACCTGCTAGGAAAAGGGACATTTGGTGGAATAATGTTAGAATGAATTGAATTAGAAACAACCTTACTTGAATTGGATGGTGTAGGGTCCTTAGGGGGTTGCGGCAACGGGTGTTCTTCCCTTGCCGTGGCTTTGGCATCCTCCTCTTCCTCGAGCAGCAGTTGTTCATCCATGTTTTGGCATGGTTTGGACGTTTTTAGGTCAGCTCCAACCTCCATAGCACTTCCCAAAGTGATAGCCTCATGGATTTCAAAATCTTCCTTCGAATTTTCAATAGTTGAGTTGGAGCGTTCACTTTGCTCTTGAATTTGTGCCATGAACTCCATAATCTCTCCCATTTGATTCTTCAATTTGCTCATCCTTTGGTCTTGATTTTCTGCTTCCTGTGTCAAAGAGGTGAGTAATTGAACAATTTGGTCATTATCCATTGACGTACCTAAATTTGTTTGGGAAGATTGTGGTGGAGGCTGTGATGGTGCATATGGCCATTGATAGAACTCCTCAGATGGCTGTGAATATGCTTCTTGTTGTGAGCCCTGCGTAAAAGAGGTTAGTACATCAAGAATTTCATCATAACTCATGGGCATACTTGAATTCGATTGGAATTGTTGTTGGGGAGGTGGTGGTGGCTGCATAGGTCTTGAATAGAACTCCTCCTCTTGCTGCCAATATCCATCTTGTTGAGCTTGTTGAGGTTCCCACCACATAGGATTTGAATGATCACGCCAATTTGAATTGCACACATTGGAACACAAGTTGTTGCTTGGTTGATCGCCTTGATAACCCCAAGCATCTCCGTTCGCAATGAATTGAGGACGTTGATGAGTTGGATATGTGTGCCCATAGGACACACCAAATGTAGGGACACTTTGCATTGTCGTCCTTTCAATGTACTGCGACACAAGAGAAGTAAGATTCGCTGTTTAAGCTTGAAGATTAGCAATTGCCATATCTTACTTCTCTAGTCCCTGAAATCAAAGAAAGAAAACTAAATCAAATATCAAAAGTAAAAATAAAAGACAAACAGAAACAAAGTCAGTAACTAAAACAAAAGACACGAAAAAGAAACAAAAAGAAACAACGGGGGATTAGCAAAGTTGCTAATCCCCGGCAACGGCGCCAAAATTTGATGTGATATTTACTAGCACACAAATTAAACCCTCTTGTTGTTGATTGTAGTATAGATGCAAGTAGGGATCGTTCTGGACCGGGGATTAGGAGGGCTTGCTAAAACCTCTAAACTGACTCTAAAACATAAAAACAAAGTCAAAGACACTAAACTAGACTCAAAGAATGCAAAGCTAAAGTTTAAAACACTAAAACAAACCAAAAGACTCAAAACAGCACACAAACACTCAAAACTGCCTCAGAAACACAATCTGGGCAGTTTTGAACACTAAGGAAGGAATTGGACGAAAATTGGTTTTAACTTGACTCAAGACACTTAAAAACACAACCTAAATGGAATTCTAACTAATATGACACTTTAACATAAAGGGGGGTTTGGTTTTGACGATTTTGAAAACAAAACAAGAACTTTGTAAACTAAACAGATTCTAAAACGAATTTGATTAAAATGAATGGATGGGAAGCTAGCTAAGGGGTTCTCCTCCACACATGTCACACTTGCATACAAAACGATTTCCAGTTGCTGTTTCGATAAACCATGAATTCTCAACGCCCCAAATTAACCTGTGAATTGCACTAATTAACCCTCAGATTTCCCTTAAGTTATTGAATTGGATGATTGCATACGACAACCCAAAGCATTCCCCACAAGTTCCCTACATGAATTGCATAATAGAGATACAAGCAGAAATCATTAAGTTCTATGGAAACCATAAGCATTGACGAGGCACTCGTTACTATGAATTGCATGAAACTTATGCCAAGAATTTACTTAACGCGATTGTGATCGACAATCTTTACTACATGTGAATATAAGTTCGTAACGATTAGGTGAAACTCCCTTATATCCTAGCATTCAATTTATGCATGAAAATTAAGCGTGCACTCTCAACCAACATACACAAATCTGTCTAAATTCATGAAGATAAGTAAATTGAATTCACAACTTATGAAACACAATTGAATGTAATCAGATCATATAGCAAGCTTTAGACATGGTTTCGAATCCCCCCCTAGCCAAGGGGGGTTTAAGTTCTCATACTTGCAGAGCAAAGATAAGCAATTTTAGACATGGAAAATAAAAGAAAGGAAACACCTAGACGCTCAAACGATCCAATCTTGAACAGCAAGCACGCCTATGGACGTCCTACTTCCTTCTCCTTGCTGCGGCACAACACTTGCAGGTATGTTTAGGGGGTTTTGAATGGTGTAAACTGGTGGAAGATGGTGTGGTGGTGTTTAGGGATGATGGGTGGTGCGGCTAGATGTGTTTTGGAGCAGAAAATAGGGAGAATGGTGAAGGATGGTGCTGTTTGGAGAGGGGGAGTGATTTCTGGCGTGAATGGTGAGTATGGGAGGTGTATGGAGATCATTTGAATGTATGGGATGGCTGCTACTTAAAGGACTTGCAGCCACAAGGTGTTATGGGCATATTTCTTTTAAATTCTTCCCCCATCCCCTACATTTCAGCATGCCCATTCCTTTTATGACACCAACACTCAAAACTATAAGTGGAAGACCCATCATTTGTTGTCCATCCTCCTTAGTTTATTAGCCAAAGGAATGGGCAGCCATGTTCTCCACCTTCTTAGCTGATTCCTAGTCTTTGAACCTTCAAATTCGTCCATCCCTTTAGCTTGAATAATACACAATCCTTCCTAGGTCCAAAAACACTCCAAAATGCTCCAAATTGCCTATTTTTGCATCCTTAGCCAATGGAACCTGAAAATGCACGAATTTGAGTTTAAACACTATAGTAAGTAACAACTAACTACTAAAATGCAAGAAAACAAGCTAACTAAGTTGCATAAATATGCTCCTATCAACGCCTCATCGGCAGTGTTGCCACGTCAGAATTCGCGCAGCCGCTCGTTGAAGAGCTTCTCCACTTCTTCTTGGATTTGTCTCCGGTGGGGCAGCGGAGCCCTAAACTGTCCCAAGTCTTGGTCTATCGGTCTAGGCTGCTCCTCCGGGCGCTCTATTTGTCGTTGTCTCGGCTGCCTAGCTGGTGAGGGGTCCCTTCGTGGGCTGCCTGTGGAACTTGAAGCGGATCGATTGGCTGCTCGCCCCCGTGCATCATGCGGCATCTTTCGAGGTGATGTGGAATATGTTCCTTGCGGGCCTAGGCGTGAATGGACGCTCTGTCTGGAAGGTTGCTCACGTGGCTCTTCAACATGTGGCCCCAACCTTGACCGTATGCTCACTTGCGGGCCTAACCGAGAGTGCACGCTCCTCCTCGCGCTAAGACGGGAGTCCACGCTGTCTCGGGGGCCTAGCCGAGATTGCACACCACCTGACTGCTCAGTCTGATTGATCGGCTGCTTGCCAGGACGTTGCTGGAAAGGTTCCTCGTCTGCCCTTGTCCTACTTCGGGATAACTCGTCCGGAGCGCGTTGGAACTCGGTGCGCTGCAGGAGTCGATTCACCAAGGTTGTCTGTTGTGCTAGGGCACTCGTCAACTCCATGACTTGTCGGGACAAGTATTGCTCGCCGCTCAGATTGGATGAACTGGATAGGAAGACTCCTTCTTGAGCGGTGGACGGGTGGTTGATTCCGGGCACGACTCGGGCTGCTTGGGACACCACTGGGGTAGGCCGGGCTGCTGGGGCAGGCTTGGCTGCAGGAGCAGGCTGGGCTGCATGGGCAGGCTTGGCTGCAGGAGCAGGCTGCTCAACACGAGGTGAGCGCGAGTGCGAGGCTTGGACTGCAGCAGTGGTACCATGGACCTCGCCGCAGGTGGTCACCGCGGTGGTTCCCATGGTGGAGCCTCGAGGTAGTGGCGCCATCTCCCCTAGAGCCACATTCAATCTCGTAGATCGACGCGGTCCCACGTCTTGAATGTTTGAATTGTTACTCATCGAATTTTCTAGGTTTCTAACCATTATGTATTTTTCTTGTTTTTTATACGCTTTACCAAAGAACTTTTTACAAGTAAAAAATTCTAATAATAAAAACGTACGAAAGAATACAAATGGACTAGAGATCGAAGGAAAACCTTTGTGTGCGAGAGTCTTTTTCGAGCGTAAACTTCTTCTCTCAATGAAAGCACCAATTTGTGGATGCAAATTTTCTCCTCTTCGGTCTTGGACGATTTTGCACCTACAAAACAATCAACACCTTAGGTTAAGGCCAAAAGCCTCACGCGCCCACGATGAATGGGGGGGGGGGCTTTGGCCGAAGAACCTCCGATGCCAAAGTTAGAATTAGGGAGAAAAAGTGTTTAGAGTGTTTTTTGTCAAAGGATTGGAATTAGGTTTTGTGAGAAAATGGGGTAGTATTTATAGAAGAGGAGGGGTGGCCGGCCTATCTAGGGTTTTTGTGGGAGATCTAGGTTTAATTAGCCTATTTATTGGCTAATTAAACCAAAAGGGGTATGTATTTGTATTTATGAAAAGGGGTAATAAGGAGTAATTGAATAATTGGCTTAAAAAGGAGGAAAAGGGAAGAAAAATAGGGGAAATAAAAGGGGAGTGGCCGGCCTCTCTTTGGAGAGAGAGGGCCGGCCCTTTGAGGTATTTTCTTGGTCTTCAAGGCTCATTTAATTGACAAATCAAGGAAGAATAATCCCATTAATTTGCCAATTATCTTCATTTATGTGGGATAATTGGTAGATTTATGAGATAATTGCCTTAAATGAGGATGGATGAAATAATTCGGATTTGTTTACCTTTTATGGGCGCTTTTGACTTGACCGACGATAATTACCAGCTGCTCGCGCGTAGGAATTCTGATGCACCTCAAGGGCATTTTTGTCTCCTTAATCCGAAAGTCCACGTGTCGCCTTGTGATTATTTTTGGCTCCACATCCCTTCTTAAATTGTTCGATACATGCTGCATTTTTTTTTCCAAAGATCGTTGTAGGGCGTCAACAACAGAAGAAAGATTGCAAGTACTTCGAATATGTCCCACAATTGCTCTTAGACAGAAACATTCCCAAGTAGCTTCATGTAAGGTGAGTATTTCATCATGGTTCGAAGAAATGGAAACTAAGGACTATTTGGTTGACCTCCAAGATGTTGCGGTGCCTCTAACAGTAAAGACGTAACCTATTTGAGAGAGAGCCTTATGCAGGTCGAATAAGTACCCTGCTTCAGCATAACCAACAAGGTGGGAATTGGCTCAAAAATCGAGGGGGCCTGCAACACCTCTTGAGGATTCATAGGAATAGAAAAAACCCAAATCCGTCGTACCCTTAAGGTAGCCGAAGATGTCTTTAACACCTGTCCAATGTCTACATGTGCGCGCATTGCTATATCTTGCCAAAAGATTGACAATGAAGGAAATGTCGGGTCTAGTGCACTGAGCTAAGTACAATAAAGCTCCTATCGCACTTAGATATGGAACTTCAGGTTCCAAAATCTCTTCATCACCCTTATTTGGATGGAAGGGATCTCATATAGCATCTAGCAATCGAACGACCATAAGAGTACTCGAAGGCTTTGCTTTATCCAATTTTTTTCTTTATTAAATGTGAAGCAATTTCTTCTATAACTTTATTGTTTTTTCTTGTGCAGGAGTTTCAAAATTACACTGTTGCATGTGATACTTTTCTTTCACATCTAGGTCCATCTTTATGGTGGTTTATGAGACACATCATATCACCTTCCATTGCAAATGTTGCATTTCATTATTATGATATCATTTCAGTTATTTTTCATCACAGAGGAGGTATGAGTATCTTAATGTGTTCAAAGAAGCTTGAACAATTAGTTAACAAAATTTCTTAACCACTCTCCCTAACTACTAATTAATGCATAAAGTTAGACATATCAAACCATTGCCTGTGGATCTCAAGGCTCTTATGGATGGACTCTCACCTTTGCTGTTACCTTCCCAAAAACCTGCTTTCAGTCGGCACTTGTATAAAACTGCTATTGTTCTTCGGTTGTCACAGTTAATGTGGATGCAAATTTTCTCCTCTTCGGTCTTGGACGATTTTGCACCTACAAAACAATTGACACCTTAGGTTAAGGCCAAAAGCCTCACGCGCCCACGATGAATTTGGGGGGGGGGGGGCTTTGGCCGAAGAACCTCCGATGCCAAAGTTAGAATTTTAGAGAGAAAAAGTGTTTAGAGTATTTTTGCCAAAGGATTGGAATTAGGTTTTTGGTGAGAATGGGAGAGTATTTATAGGAGATGGCCGGTCCCCTTTGGAGAAAAGGTGGCCGGCCCCTTAGAGGGATTTTTGGGTGTGATCTAGGTTTAATTAGCCCATTTATTGGCTAATTAAACCAAAAGGGAATGTATTTGTATTTATGAAAAAGGGTTATAATGAGTAATTGGATGATTGGCTTAAAAAAGGAGGAAAAGAGGAAGGAAAATATGGGAAATAAAGAGGGAGTGGCCGGCCCCTCTTTCGAGAGAGAGGGCCGGCCCTTTGGGGTATTTTCTTGGTCTTCAAGGCTAATTTAATTGACAAATCAAGGAAGAATAATCCCATTAATTTGCCAATTATCTCCATATATGTGGGATAATTGGTAGATTTATGAGATAATTGCCTTAAATGTGGATGGATGAAATAATTTGGATTTGTTTACCTTTTATGGGCGCTTTTGACTTGACCGACGATAATTACCGGCTGCTCGCGCGTAGGAATTTCGATGCACCTCAAGGGCATTTTTGTCTCCTTAATCCGAAAGTCCACGTGTCGCCTTGTGATTATTTTTGGCTCCACAAATGCCCCCACACCTGTTGGGCTGCTCGTAGGAAAGGGCAGCAGGTGTAGAGATCTTCTTGCTTCAGGAACCATAGGATTGCTTCCTATCTTGATGTTGATCCTCTCTTTAATTGGAAATTAGGTCCTTCTAGGAAAGGGAAATAAACTTCTCTCAAAGCCTATTTAGGTCCACCTTAAGTGGGTTATTAAATCAACTTTGGAGAGCAATTTATTCTACCCTACAAGAGAGAGAAAGCTAGAGGATATTTGTTCCCCCTCCTCTAGCAATCTTCTACACCTTGCCCGTGCAAAGGACCGTCTTTCGTTGATTTCTTCGTCTTCTCCTTGGATAGTGCTATTGCGAGGCAGCCGTCGGGGGTGGTGCGGCACGTCGGCTAGCAGGGGCCAGGAGTTAGCTCGGCAGAGGCCGAGGAGATGTCTTGGCAGGGACCACTGCTTGGGCAGCTTGGCTTGCCTAGAGCCAAGGGCAGCTTGAGCGGCTGGGACCGCGAACTGAGGCGCTAGGGCGCAGTGCTAGGGTAGTCGCACGGCTCACATCCTTTAGGACCTGACGCGGGCCAAGCTGGCGATCGAGAGAAATGAGAAGGTTGCGGGCTTCATGGGCTGCTGGAATGCTGGGCATGCAGAGCTCCTGCCTGCTAGAATGCTGGGTTGAGCTCCTCTGCCGAGTACCATGAATGGCATTGGCTTCTTAGTCCTCTTTGTTGGGAGAAAGGTAGGCTGTTCAAGAGATGCCGGTTGGGAAAAACTGAAGACTTTATCCGCTGCTTGTGAGGGTCCGCCTGCTGCCAAGAGGTCTGTGATTGGCACGACTTCTTCCAATAGGAAGAGAAATGAGGCTGCTAGATGTGCCCCCAATGCCGAAGTCTGCTGGGATGGAAGAGACTGCTTGCGTGGGCAGCTGTGAGAGTTCCACTAAGCCTGCTTCTGGGGAGGCTGATAAGATCCGTGTGCTCTTAAGACCAGACCTTCTCTATTTCTCCAGGAGATTTCCTCGCCTTTACTTTCGAGTCTTCCATCGGTGAAATAGTTGGAGATGGGAGTGCCCACGGCGGGGCAGCCGGGAGTGAAGCGCCGGATGGTACCACTGCTAGAGTTGCCGTGGCTGCCGAAGGTGTGATAATGGAGCAGTCGTCGGGTGGCCAAGCCGCTGAAGAGTAGTCTTCTAGGTAGCCTTTAGGATCTATTTTTCCTGGTTGCTTTTGCCTTGCTTGAACTCCTCCAGTCTTTGTCAGTTGTTTATCAATTTTGCTAGAAAATTTAATAAACTTGTCTCCTTCGTCTTTCTCCATCTTCGCTTCTTTTGTTCATGCCTTAACCATTAGACTTTATAGGCCAGTAGCAGGCGCGCCACTTTTTTATGAGCAGACAGGCCGCGTAGCCTACATAGTCGTAGGTGTTGGTGTAGAACTTTTCCTTGCAAAGTTGCTAGCCGTAGGGTTGGCAGCCGGACGCCTTACTTAAAGAAGCAGACATATTCGCGTAACCACTAGGCTATTAACCTTTGCCTTCTCCAATTCCGTGGGTTGTGCAGCAAGTGCCACAACACTTTAGGACTTGGTGCAAGTTGCCGCAAAGTCGTTAGCCACAGGATCGGCAGCCGGATGCCTTACTCACTGTAGCAGCCACATCCGCTCGATCCCTAGGCTGTTAACCTTGGTTTTTCCCAATTCCGTAGATTGCGCAGCAAGTGTGACAACACTTTAGAACTTGGTACAAGTCGTCGCAAAGTTGTTAACCGTAGGATTGGCAGCCGGATGCCTTACTCACTGTAGCAGCCACATCCGCGTGATCACTAGGCTGTTAACCTTGGTTTTCCCCAATTCCGTAGGTTGCGCAGCTAGTGTCACAACACTTTAGGACTTGGTACAAGTGAAGCTTATCGACTACGTAGCATGTCGGTAGTGGATAAAACTTCACATATGCCTGCTAGCTTGTTTAACCTTTCACAAGAATGTGCGGTTGTATAAGTTTAGTGTGGCTTCACTGCTTGAAGGGCAAGCCGTAGGCAGTCTTTCGGAATCCGTAGGCTACCTTAGTATGCTCGGTAGCATCTTTAGGGTTCCAGGGATAATGTGCCCCCTCCGTCTCTAGGGCCCGGTTTCCCGCGGATTAGGCCAAGAGACCCAAAATCCTTCAATTAGCTAAGCCTTGAAAAAGACCATTGTGGCTACTTCTAGGAATTCCGGCGCAAGCCATCGTGCATCTAGTTACACTAGGGCAACCACGCTCATCCACGTCTGGATGTTCGGAGTGAAGAGTTTATCCTCCCGCTTTGGAGAGCAGATTGGTCCCTCGGGGGGCGCTATTCCTGCAGTGAGTCCCTAAGAAGGGCGCGATCTTCTTTTGAAGTGCAGGAGTTGTCAGCTGCCGCAATGGAATCAAGTTGTAAGAGCGTTCCTTATTGAAAAACAAGTGAACAAATAACTTGATTGTAAAGTCTGCGGAACAACTAGTAGTCCTCGGCTTGCGAGGGTTGTGCCCGTCTGAGCTGCTTGAGCCTTCGGGCGTCGGTGGAGATCACATGTGGTACTTCCTCAAGTTGTAGGCGTTCCATTGCTTTTCGATCTCCTTGTCATTCATGGTGGCGAGGGTGTAGCTTCCCTTGCCGCCTACTCTGCTGATCTTGTAAGGTTCTTCCCAAATAGGGTCCATCTTCTTCGATCCCTCCCTTTGAGCAGTGATGAAAGCCTTCCTCAGAACTAGATCTCCGGGTTGAACCTGCCGGATTTTGGACCTTTTGTTGTAACTAGAGAAGAGCTGCTGCTAGCAGGATGCGATGCGGGCTATGGTCTGCTCGCGCCTTTCCTCCGCTAGGTCTAGGTTCGTGGCCGTCTCTTCACTGTTCTGCTCGACATCTAGCAGTAGGGTGGTGATGCTTGGCATGATGATGTTGGGAGGAATGATTGTTTCCGAGCCAAACGCCAAAGAGAAAGGGGTTTCTCCGGTTGCTCGCCTCTTGGTGGTGCGATATGCTTATAGACTTCCGGGGAGTTTATCTGGCCGTTTTCCCTTCTTGTTGGCGAGGGATTTCTTGAGGCAGTCGAGGATCGTCTTGTTGGATGCTTCGACCTGCCCGTTTCTTTGAGGATGTCTTGGCATGGACATGTGCTGCTTGATGTTTTACTTTTGGAAGAACTTCGTCAAATCTTCGTTCGCGAATTACGGGCCGTCGTTGGTGACGATGAACTGAGGGATGACAATCAGCAAATGATGTTCCTCCATACGAAGCACTCTATGTCTGTCTGAGTCGTGGTTGTCGTGGGCTATGCTTCTACCCATTTGGTGAAGTAGTCGGTTGCCACGATCATCATGCCTCTGCCTCCAGTAGTAGGCGGCATAGGTCCTACTAGGTCGATTGCCCACTGCATGAACGGCCAGGGACTTGTTTGCTCGATGGCAGGCAGGGCCGGTACAGGCTTGTAACGTTGGCAGTGGTCGCACTTTTGCACTAACTCCCGGGCATCTTGATGCGTGGCTGGCCAGTAGTAGCCTGCGTTGAGAGCTTTTTGTGCCAAAGATCGTCCTCCAGAATGGTTCCCACAAACGCCTTCATGGATTGAACTTAGGACCTTCAAATCATAGGGAGGTGCGGTCCGGTGTAGGATCTTCGAACTAAAATGTCCTTCCACATGTAGTAGCGCGCTGCTCGGGTTTGAAGTTTCCTTGACTCCAATCTTTCTGTGGGGAGCGTGCCATTGACGAAGTAATCTATAATAGGACTTTGCCAATTTGGAGTTACACTAACCTGCGTCACCTCGGCTACTGGCTCAGACTCTATGCTCGGCTTATCTAGGTACTCCACCGGAATTGAACGCTTGAGCTGGTGATCGAGGGCAGAGCCCAGGCCGGCTAGCGCATCTGCATGGGCATTTTCCGTCCGTGGAACTTGAGTAAGTCTGAAATGCCTCCAGCTGCTCGCGTACCTTCTTTAGATATTGCGCCATCCTTGGATGCTTCGCCATGTATTCCCCTACGGTTTGGCTAGTAATAAGCTAAGAATCAAAATAAATCGCCAGCTTCTTCACTGCTAAGTCTTTCGCCATACGGAGGCCTGCCAGTAGGGCCTCCTACTCTGCTTCATTGTTGGGTGCCTTGAAGCCTAGAGTGATCGTCTGCTCGAGCATTGAACCGTCTGGGGTGGCAATGACCATGTCTGCTCCCGAACCTTTGTAGTTGGATGTGTCGTCAACATGCAAATGCTGGAAATCTCCATTGAGGGAGCAGGTGAAGCTAAGGTGTGCTCGGCTGCTTTCGGGGCGAGCAGGTGCGGCTAAGGTGTGCTCGGCTGCTTCCGGGGCATCGTTGGACCGCTCTGTTGTGCTGCCTAGGCTAGGCGTGAAGGCGCGGTCGGGAGCTGTAGAGCTGGTGCCATGTTACACGTAGCAGGAAGTGCTCAAATGCTGGTATTGGGCCACTCTAGAGTTGAATTATGGAACAAAGATCGGCTGGGGCCGTGTGACGCATAGCAGGAGGTAATGCTCAACTGCTGGTACATGATGCTCCTACGTAGAATCTTTTGGGGCGACGAGGACAAAGCTTGCTTCTGAGTGCATCATTCTAGTGTTCGTCTGCCCTTGGCACACCTTTTGGGCTGAGTTGTTACGTTCGTCAGAAAACTTTGCATCGCCAGTGTCTGCGCCTTTATCGTCACGCGTCTAGATTGGGCGGAATAGCGCGTCATGAAGATGACTGCGTGCGCCTGATTTGAGCTTCCAGGTTGCAACAACTATCGCCAAAGTTTGTTTTTTGAATTTCTGGTAGCATCGAGGAGAGCTTTTGAACTGTGGAATACAGGTAGTCGGGCCCCCAACTCTTCTCGTATGATGGTAGAGCTTATTGCTGCCTCAGATACCGTCAAACATGCGAATAAGTCCTCCGTTGTTTCCGGTTTGGATAGTTGGGAGGTGATGTCGGATACTCCTTTCGGTCCTTGAATCTGGATCAACGAGCCTCGTCCCAAAGTGCATGCTTTTCTGCTAGAGCGAGAGAGTCTGCCAGAGTCAGATCTTCTTTCATGATCAATTTTCCGAACAGCGGGTGGTCTACTGGAAGTCCTTTTTGGAAGGCTGCTCTAGCTATCGAGTCGTTGCATCCAACTATCTTTGTCTTCTCTGCTTTGAACCTCTACACATAATCGCGGAGCGACTCCTTTGGGTTCTTCTTGACGTTGAACAAGTGGTCGGACTTCTTCTTGATCGAGCGATAAGATGAATATTCTTTGGTGAAAACCGAAGAAAGTTCGTCAAAACTCCGGATAGATTGTGGCGGCAGAGTGTAGAACCAATCTTGCGCCTCGCCTTGTAGAGTAGTGGCGAATATCTTGCACATGAGACTGTCATTGTTTCGATAGAGGATCATCGCGCTTCGGTAGTGCTTTAAGTGTCTCTCCGGGTCTCCATCTCCTTTGAAGGACGTGAAATATGGCATGCTAAACTTGTGTGGAGGCTCTGCCTGCTCAATCTCATCGGCGAATGGTGACCTGCTTATGTTGGTCACATCCCGTCGTAGTGCCTCGTCGGTGACCTCGTTGCGTTGGAAATTGCGCAATCGCTTGGTCAAGATTCTCTCTACTTCTTCCTAAATTTGCCTTTGTTGGGGTAGTGGAGCTCTCGGCTGCCCCCAGTTTTGACCTGCTGGTCTAGGCTGCTCTTCTACGTGCTCGGCTCGTCTATGCTGCGGTAGCGGTGCATGTGGTGGATTCCTAGCAGGCGAGGGATTTCGCAAGCTGCTGGTTGAACTTAAGCCAGATTGAGTGACTGCTTCTCTCCGTCCGTCATGCTGCCTACTCCGATGTGATGTGGAGGATGCTCCTTGCAGATTTAGCCGCGAATGAACACTTCGCTTGGAAGACTGCTCATGTTGATTATCAGAGTGTGGCCTCAACCGTGAGTGTATGCTCGTCTGTGGGTCTAGTCGAGAGTGCACGCTCCTCCGCGCGCTAAGACGGGAGTATACGCTATCTCGGGGGCCCAATTGGGAGTGTGCTCTGCCCAAACGCTCGGTTCAGGGCTGGTCGAGTGGCTGCTTGCCGGGACGCTGCTGGAGAGGTTCTTCGTCTGCCCTTGTCCTTCTTTGGGACACCTCGTTTGGGACACGTTGCATCTTGGTGCGCTGCAAGAGCTGGTTGACCAAGGTCGTCTGTTGTGCTAGGGCGCTCGTCAACTCTATGACTTGTCGAGACAAGTGTTGTTCACCATTTGGATTGGAAGAGCTTGGAAGGAATGGGCCTCCTTGAGTAATGGAAGGGTGGTAGACTTCGGGCGCGAGATTTGAGTTGGGAAATGTCAAATGGGCGGAAAAATATGGTGAGAATGCCCCCGGCTCGATGGTAGGTCCGGTTGGCTGAGATAGTCTTGGGCCGACTTGGGCTGCCTGAAAGACCACGGGGGTAGGACGGGCCACGAGAGCAGGCTGGGCCACGGAAGTGGGCTGCTCGTCGGGAGCAGGCTGGGCTGTAGGGGCAGGCTGCTCAGTACTAGATGCACGCGAGTGTGAGGCTTGGGCCGTGGCTTTGGTGGTACAGACTTTGGGTGGTACGCCTTGGACTTGCCTCGGTGGCACGACCCGGGCCGTAGTAGCGGTGCCATGGACCTCGCCGCGGGTGGTCACCGCGGTGGTTCCCATGGTGGAGCAAGCTTGGGCTACTTGAAAGATCATGAGGGCATGGCGGGCCACGAGAGCAGGCTGGGCCACAAGAGTGGGCTGCTCGGCGGGAACAGGCGGGCTGCTCGGCGGGAGTAGGCTGGGCCACGGCAGCGGGCTGCTCGGCGGGAGCAGGCTGGACCACGAAGGTGAACTGCTTGGCGGGAGCAGGCCGGACCACGAGAGCGGGCTGCTTGTCGGAAGCAGGCTGGACCACAGGGGTGGGCTGCTCAGTGGGAGTAGGCTGGACCACGAAGGTGAACTGCTTGGCGGGAGCAGGCTGGACCACGGGAGCGGGCTGCTCGGCGGGTGGCACACGTGGGTGCGAGGCTTGGGCTCGGCTAGGCAACGTATTTGGCTCACGTTGGGCTTGGAATAACATGGCTTGGGCCGGGACCTTGGATGGCACGGCTCGGGCCGTGGTGATGGCGCCATGGACCTCGCCATGGTGGGCTACCGTGGTAGCCACTGCGGTGGTTCCCGTGGCGGAAACTCGTGGTGGTGGTGCCGCTCCACTTAGGATCACATTTAATCTTGTGGATCGTCGCGGTCTCGTTTCTTGAATATTTGAATTGTCACTCGTGGAATTTTCTAAATTTCTAGCCATTGTATATTTTTTCTTTTTTTTTTATACGTTTTATCAAAGAACCTTTGCAAATAAAATTCTTATAATGAAAACGTATGAAAAATACAAATGGAATAGAAATTAGAGAAAAAACCTTTTTGTGCGAGAGTCTTTTACGAGTGTAGATTTCTTTCTCTCAATGAAAGCACCAATTTGTGGATGCAAATTTTCTCCTCTTCGGTCTTGGACGATTTTGCACCTACAAAACAATTAACACCTTAGGTTAAGGCCAAAAGCCTCACGCGCCCACGATGAATGGGGGGGGGGCTTTGGCCGAAGAACCTCCGGTGCCAAAGTTAGAATTTTAGAGAGAAAAAGTGTTTAGAGTATTTTTGCCAAAGGATTGGAATTAGGTTTTTGGTGAGAATGGGAGAGTATTTATAGGAGATGGCCGGTCCCCTTTGGAGAAAAGGTGGCCGGCCCCTTAGAGGGATTTTTGGGTGTGATCTAGGTTTAATTAGCCCATTTATTGGCTAATTAAACCAAAAGGGAATGTATTTGTATTTATGAAAAAGGGTTATAATGAGTAATTGGATGATTGGCTTAAAAAAGGAGGAAAAGAGGAAGGAAAATATGGGAAATAAAGAGGGAGTGGCCGGCCCCTCTTTTGAGAGAGAGGGCCGGCCCTTTGGGGTATTTTCTTGGTCTTCAAGGCTAATTTAATTGACAAATCAAGGAAGAATAATCCCATTAATTTGCCAATTATCTCCATATATGTGGGATAATTGGTAGATTTATGAGATAATTACCTTAAATGTGGATGGATGAAATAATTCGGATTTGTTTACCTTTTATGGGCGCTTTTGACTTGACCGACGATAATTACCGGCTGCTCGCGAGTAGGAATTCCGATGCACCTCAAGGGCATTTTTGTCTCCTTAATCCGAAAGTCCACGTGTCGCCTTGTGATTATTTTTGGCTCCACAGTTAATGTCTAAAGTTTGTCTTGCATTGGATTTCTAGTTTACATCAGATATTTTTCTTTTCTTGCATGGATAATTCTCTTGTATACTGATGTTATGTTTTTGGTTTCGTATGCACTCAAAATGAAAATTTTACTGTTGGTTGGGACTTTGTTGTGGTTTCGTTTCTTCCATGCAAGAATTTTGTGGTCATAGTTGCATTAATGTGGAAGAAGTTTGTAGGTTACCACTTTCAGAAGATCCTGCTTTGGCAATGGCCTTTTCAGTGGCACGAAATGCAGCAGCTGTCTCACTATTGCTAGTTAATGGAACTTACTGGAAATATGTTCGTACCTATCTCGATTCCTCCATTGTTCAGCATCAGTTGCAGAGACTGAATGATCATGGCTCTTTAAAAAGTAAAAATCTGAAATGCTTTATATTAAAGATGCATTTTCTCAGTCATTTTGCACCTGCCTATTTCTTGCATAACATGTGTAATCCATAGTGATTGTCTTGTGTTTACCCAAGGCTCTGTTTGGGATTCATCGGTCTTGATTCAGAAACCTCTTAAATACAGTGGCATGACAACTTTCAAAAAAAAATGTTTTACATTTATTAGTTACACTTTTTTCTTAGTAGTGAATTAAGATGTGTCATATGTTTCTTGGTGGTAACAAACTGTATTGGTTCTGTTTTCGAGGCAAAGCAATGTCTCTAATTGAGTCTTTATATTTTATTTTTGGGTAAATTACATAGTAGCCCCTCAGGTTTGAGGTCTATTACAACCCCATACAACATCTTTAAAACATTTCACTTTCATACTTCACGTACTATTTTATTTCAAAATAATACATCCGTTACATTTTCCATCCATTGATCTGTTAAGCACTTACGTGGCTACCAAATGTGTGCCATGTGGCAAAAAAAATTATTTAAATTAAAAAAAAAAAAAAAAAACCTAGAATACGAAGAACCCCACCCCGCAAGCTCTCCCCACCCATCTTCTCACTCCCACCCACTTCCCTCTCCTCCACTCTCTTCACCTCCCCTCCCATCCAAAAACCCACCCCATCCCACCCCACCCCCACCTTCCTCGAGCCCTTTCTCCTCTTCACCCCCACCCTCTTTCTCCCTTCTCTCAACTGCAATCCCACCCACAACATTCCAACATATTCAAATCATGAAATTGAACAACAATTTTCTCAATTCATACATAGCAACCACCATACCTTTCCAGCCTTGAGAACCCTAGCTCTAGAGTTCCTCTTTAGCACGTACTCCTTGTCATATGACCGCGGAGGGAGGTGGTTATGCGGGTGGGTGGGGTGGGTCTTTTTTTTTGGGGGGGGGGGGGAAGAAGGTGGTTTACGGCGGAAGAAGGTGGTTTCGCAGGGGGAGGTTTGTGGGCGGTTCGGGGAATAAGCTTCCAGGGTTCGGTGGGGGGCGGAAGGGGGGTGGGGGGGATCAGCTTTCTAGGGTTCGTGTTGGGGGGGGGGGGAACAGGCTTGCTGGGTTCTGGGCGGGGATGGGGAATGAGGTGGGGGGGGATCAGCTTTCTGGGGTTCGTGTTGAGGGGGATCGGGCTTGCTGGATTCTGGTCCTGGGATGGGGAATGAGGTGGGTAGGTGGGTAGGTGGGGGTGGGGGAATTAAGGGATCTGGGGAATCAGTTGTGTTTTCAACCTTTTTTTTTTGTAAGAATATTCAGGTTTTAAAAAAAATTAAATTTTTTTTTGCTACGTGGCACATATTTGCCAGCCACGTCAGCGCTTAACGAATCAATAGATGGAAAATGTAACGGAGGTATTATTTTGAAATAAAATAGTACGTGAGGTATGAAAGTGAAATATTTTAAAGTTGTTGTATGGGGTTGTAATAGACCTCAAACCTGAAGGGCTACTATGTAATTTACCCTTTATTTTTATTTCACAAACCATAGGTAGTCTTCCAGAAACTGTAGGCTGCTCGTTAAATTGGCAGCGGCTTTAGGTTTCCAGGGATACGCAGAGATTTCTAGTTGGTCACATACAAGATGCTCAGCTACTTATGCTAGCTTGTCACATCAAGGATGCTCAACCGCGTGAACCCCATGCGTGTAGCTGGAGCTAGAATTCCTTATCCTCGCAGAGATCACCTATGTATTGCACCAGGGATACTCAGCTACAAACGCTAACTGGTCACATCGCGAATGCACAGCCGGGGGTTGCCAGCAGCTGGTCACATCAAGGATGCTTAACTGCAGTTCATCTTCGTGGGTAGCTTTCCAAAAGGCGAGCTGCGTAGCGTGCCTACTTCATGTTTGAGGCCCGCATCCCCATTGTGGATGCAAATTTCTTCCTCCTTGATCTTGGACAAGTTTGCACCTACAAAACAATTAACACCTTAGGTTAAGGCCAAGAGCCTCACGCGCCCACGATGAATGGGGGGGGCTTTGGCCGAAGAACCTCCGATGCCAAAGTTAGAATTTAGAGAACTTTGGGATTTTTGCCAAAGTGTTGGAATGACTTTTTGGTGAGAAAAGGTGCCTATTTATAGGATTAGGTTTGCCGATTTTTCCCATGGTGTGGCCGGCCCTTGAGGGATTTTTGTGGTTATGGTTTTGGCTTAATTAGCCAATTTATTGGCTAATTAAGTATGAAAGAAATAAATAGGAGGTTACAAAATTGAATATTTGTGTAAATAGGGTAATAAAATGGAGAAAAGTGTGAAATGCTAGGAAGAAAGAAGGTGGCCGGCCTTCCCTTTGGTTTTTGGGTGAGATGGGTGTTTATTTGGTGATTAATTAGCAATTAATATATTGATTATGAATAAATATATTAATTGGCTAATTAACACAATAAAATGAATGTTTTTTGGGAGGTTACCTTGCAAAAAAGGGATTTGATGAGATGGACCTTGAATTGGTTACCTCTTTTGGAGCATTTTTGAACTTTGTTGAAGGATGATTGTCTGCTGCTTGCGCGTACAAATCCCGGTGTACCTCAGGGGTAGTTTGGTCCTTTTCTTGTTAAAAATCCACGTGTCGCCTTGTGATTATTTTTGGCTCCACAAATGCCCCCACACCTGCTGGGCTGCTCGCAGGAAAGGGCAGCAGGTGTAGAGATCTTCTTGCTTTAGGAAGCATAGGCTTGTTTCCTATTTTGATGTAGATTCCCTATTCAATAGGAAATTAGATCCTTCTAGGAAAGGGAAATAAATTTCTCTCAAAGCCTATTCAAGTCCACCTTAAGTGGGTTATTAAATCAACTTTGGAGAGCGATTTATTCTACCCTACAAGAGAGAGAGAGAGAGCTTAGAGGATATTTGTTCCCCCTCCTCTAGCAATCTTCTACATCTTGCCTGTGCAAAAGACCGTTTTTCGTTGATTTCTTCGTCTTTTCTGTGCCGCACCGATATAAGAAAATTTTTCTTGTCTTCTTTTTGGATAGTGCTGTCGTGGGGCAGCCGTCGGGGTGGTGCAACATGTCGGCTGGCAGGGGCCAAGAGTTGGCTAGGCATGGGCCGAGGAGGTGTTGTGGCAGGGACCACTGCTTTAGGCTACTTAACTTGGCTAGAGCCATGGGCAACTTATGCGGCTGGGACCGCGAACTGAGGCGCTGGGGCGTAGTGCTAGGGTAGCCGCATGGCTCATATCCTTTAGGCTCTTGGACCTGACGCGGGCCAAGTTGGCGATTGAGAAAAAATGAGGAGGTCGCGGGCTTCATAGGCTGCTGGAATGTTGGGCATGCAGGGCTCCTGCCTGCTAGAATGCTGGGTTGAGCTCCTCTGCTGAATACCACAAATGGCGTTAGCTGCTTAGTTCTTTTTGTCGGGAGAAAAGTAGGCTGCTCCCGAGAGAGGAGGTAAAGATGATCAAGGTAGATGTATTGACTTGTCTGAATGCTGTTGTGTAGCCTATTATGAATGAAGGTGGAAAGAAGAGATCTTCCCGCCTGCTCAAGAGATGCCGGTTGAGAAAAACTGAAGACTTCATCCTCTGCTTGTGAGGGTTCGCCTGCTGCCGAGAGGTCCGAGATTGACATGACTTCTTCCAATGGGAAGAGAAATGAGACTACTAGATCTGAGCATGTGGCGCTTGCCATGTCGAGAATGGCTTGTTCGATTGCCGATAGAATTGCTCAACGTAAAGGTCATTTTATGTCCCCAGTGCCGAAGTTTGTACCAAGACGTCCGTTAAGAGCCAAGTCTGGTTCACCTTTGGAGAAGCTTGCTATTATAAAGAGCAATAAGATGGACTCGGTTGCTAAGGTGGCGCCAATGCCCACTTCCTCCGCTACCGAGACTGATTCGCCTGCTAGGAAGGAATGGACTACTTGCGTGGGCAGCTGTGACAAATTCACTAAGCCTGCTTCTGGGGAGGCTGATGTGATCTGTGTGCTCTTGAAATCAGATCTGCTTAAAGATATGGACGCTTGTGCCAAGTTTGTTGATGGCGTTAGGAAGGTTTGATTTCCCCAGCTCCTTTGCGAAGCATACGACACAATATAGAATGACTGATCTGCTTGCTATGATGCAGATATAGCAAAGTTGCCAAAGAGGTGGCGAAGACTATGGCAGCTGAAGCTTATTCCTCGATTGAGTAGATTAAGACGTTGGATTCTGAGCTCGTTGCTTTGAAGGGGTCTAATATCTTTGCCCCTGCTTCTCTGTGGCTTGAGTCCGCTCACCAAGACATCGTTGACTCAGATTCAAGATTTTGAGGGTGTCGTTTCTGAGCTTCGTTCCACTGCATGCAAAAGATGAAAAGTTGATTGCTGCTTATAATCAAGTGATCCACTTCAAGAGAATCGTCGATAGGCTTGATCCCCAAATGTTGGAACTTCAAGGTGTACTGAAGATCAACGAAAGTCTAAATAAGGAAGTGGATGAGCTGCAGCGCGTCCATGTTGGTCTGCTCGAGGAGAATGAGCAGCTGAGGGGTGAGAATGATGGGCTCGAGGTTTCGAGACATTCTCTATTTCTCCGGAATACTTGTTCACCTTTACTTTTGAGGCCTTCATTGGTAAAGTAGTCGGAGATATTGGTGCCTAGGCTGGAGAAGTTGAGGGTGAAGCGCTGGATGGTGTCGCTGCTGAAGGTGTGGCGACCAAGTAGTCGTGGAATGTCCAAGCTGCTGAAGAGTAGTCTTCTAGGTAGTCTTTAGGATTTTCTTTATTTCCCTTGTTGCTTTTTGCTTTGCTTGAACTCCTTCGGTCTTTGCTAGTTGTTTATCAATTTTGCTAGAAAATTTAATAAACTTGCTTCCTTCGCTTTTCCTCATCTTCGCTTCTTTTGTTCATGCCCTAACCTTTGGACTTTATAGACCAGTAGCAGGCATGCTACTTTTTTATAAGCAGACAGGCCGCGTAGCCTATGCAGCCGTAGGTGTTGGTGTAGAACTTTGCAAAGTTGTTAGCCATAGGGTCGGCAGCCGGACGCCTTACTTACAAAAGCAGATAAGTTCGCGTGACCACTAGGCTGTTAACCTTGGCTTTCTCCAATTCCGTAGGTTGCGTAGCAAATATCACAACACTTTAGGACTTGGTGTAAATTGTTCCGCTCTTGGCAGAGGTGAAGCTTATCGACTACAAAGCATGTCGGCAGTGGATAAAACTTCATATATGCACGCTAGCTTGTTTAATCTTTCACAAGAATGTGCGGTTGTATAAGTCTAGCGCAGTTTTACTGCTCGAATGGCAAGCCGTAGGCAGTCTTCTGGAAACCGTAGGCTACCTTAGTGCACTCGGTAGCAGCTTTAGGGTTCCAGGCAGCCGTCCATCGGATGTACTGCGTAATGTGCCCCCTCCGTCTCTAGGGCCCGGTTCCCCGCGGATTAGGCCAAGAGACCCAAAATCCTTCAATTAGCTAAGCCTTGAAGAAGACCATTGTGGCTACTTCTAGGAAACCCGGCGCAAGCCATCGTGCATCTAGTTATACTAGGGCAGCCAGGCTCATCCACGTCTGGATATTCGGAGTGTAGAGTTTATCCTCCCGGTTTGGAGAGTAGACCCATGTGGGTGTAGGGAAATTAGTTTATCCTCTCGCACTGGAGAGCATGGTTGGTCCCTCGGGGGGTGCAATTCCTGCGGTGAGTCCCTAAGAAGGGCACGATCTTCTTTTGAAGTGCAGGAGTGATCAGTTGTTTTAAACATGCAGCCAAGCCAAGTTGTGATTACTTCTGAATTCCTCATTGAAAAACGAGTGAAACGAACAAGAACTTAGTTGTAAGGTAGGGACTGCATAACAACTGGATAGTCCTTGGTTTGTGAGGTGGTGCCCATCGAGCTACCTGAGTCTTCGGGCTTTTGATGTAGCGGGAGGTCACGCACGGTACTTCCTCAAATTGCAGGCGTTCCACTGTTTTTTGATCTTTTTGTCGTTTCATGGTGGCGAGGGTGTAATTATTTTTGCCGCCTACTCTGCTGTTCTTGTACGGACCTTCCCAAATATGATCCATCTTTTTGGAGCCTTCTCTGCTGGCAGTGATGAAGACTTTTCTTAGGACTAGATCTTCGAGCTAGAATTGCCGGACCTTGGCCCTTTTGTTTTAGTTGGAGAGGAGCTGCTGCTGGTAGGCTGCGATGCAGGTTATGATCTGCTCGCGTTTCTCCTCTGCCAGATCTAAGCTTGTGGCCATTTCTTTTCTGTTCCACTCAATGCTTGGCAGTAGAGTGCTGATACTTGGCACGATGACATTGAGAGGAATAATTGCTTCTGAACCAAATGCCTAAGAGAAAGGAGCTTCACCGGTTGCTCGTCCTTTGGTGGTGCGATATGCCCATAAGCATCTGGGGAATTCGTCTGGCCATTTCCCCTTCTTGTCGGTGAAGGATTTCTTGAGGCAGTCGAGGATCATCTTGTTGGATGCTTTGAAGCCTAAGGCGATCGCCTGCTCGAGCATTGAACCGTCTAGGGTGGCAAGGACCACCCCTACTTCCGAGCCTTTGTAGTTAGTTGCGTCGTCGACATGCAAATGCCAGAAATCTCCATTGAGGGAGCAGGTGCGACTAAGGTGTGCTCTGCTACCTCCAGGGCATCGTTGGGCAGTTCTATTGTGTTGCCTAGGCTAGGCGTGAAGGCGCAGTAAGGAGCCGTGGAGCTGATGCCATGTTACACGAAATAGGAAATGCTCAACTGCAAGTATTGGGCCACTCTAGAGTTGAGTTATGGAGCAAGGGTCGATTAGGGCCGTGTGTCGCGCAGCAGGAGGTGGTGCTTAACTGCCGGTACATGTTGCTCTTATGTAGAATCTTTTGGGGCGACGAGGACAAAAATTGTTTCCGATTATGTCCTTCTAGTGTTTGTCTACCCTTGGCGTGCCTTTTAAGTTGAGTTGTTGTGTTCGTTAAAAAACTTTGCACCACTAGTGTCTGCGCCTTTATCGTCGCGCGTCTGAATTGGGCAGAATAGCGACTGCGTGCGTCTGAAGGTATAACTTGAGCTTTCGAGTTGCAACAATTATCGCCAAAATTAGCTTTTAAATTTCTGGTAGCATCGAGGAAAGCTTTTGAACTGTGGAATACAGGTAGTCGGGCCCCCAACTCTTCTCGTATGATGGTAGAGCTTATTACTGCTTCAGATATCGTCAAACATACGAATAGGTCCTCCGTTGCTTCTGGTTTGGATAGTTGGGAGGTGATGTCAGGTATTCCTTCCGGTCCTTGAATCTGGATCAGCAAGCCTAATCCCAAAGTGCGTGCTTTTCTGCTAGAGCGAAAGAGTCTGCTAGAGTCAGATCTTCTTTCATGATCAATTTTCCGAACAGCGGGTGGTCTGCTGGAAGTCCTTTTTGGAAGGCTGCTCTAGCTATCGAGCTGTTGCATCCGACTATCTTTGCCTTCTCTACTTTGAACCTCTTCACATAGTCGCGAAGTGACTCCTTTGGGTTCTTCTTGACGTTGAACAAGTGATCGGATTTTTTCTTGATCGAGCAGTAAGATAAGTATTCTTTGGTGAAAACCCAAGGAAAGATCATCAAAATTCCAAATAGATTGTGGTGGCAAGGTATGGAACCAATCTTGCGCTTCGCCTTCCAAAGTGGTGGCGAATATTTTGCACATGAGAGCATCATTATTCTGGTAAAGGACCATCGCGCTTCGGTAGTGTTTCAAGTGCCTTTCTGGGTCTGCATCCCCTTTGAAGGACGTGAAGTGTGGCATGCTAAACTTGCGTGGAGGCTTCGTTTGCTCATCTCATCCGTGAAAGGTGACCTGCTTATGTTGGTCATATCCTGCCGTAATGTTTCATCGGCCACTTTATTACGCTGGAACTCACGCATTCGTTCATTGAAAAGTCTTTCTACCTCTTCTTGAATTTGCCTTTGTTGAGGTAGCGGAGCCCTCGGCTGCCCCAAGTCTTGGCCTACCTGTCTAGGCTGCTCTTCCGGACGCTCTACTTGTTGTTGCCTCGGCTGCCTAGCTGGCGAAAGATTTCTTCGTAGGCTGCTTGTTGAACTTGAAGCGGATCGAGTGACCGCTTCTCTCCGTGCATCACGTCGCTTCCTCCGAACTGATGTGGAAGATACTCCTTGCGGGCCTAACCGCGAATGAATGCTTTGCCTAGAAGGCTGCTCATGTGGTTCATCAAAACGTGGCCCCAACCTTGAATGTATACTCGCCCGTGGGCCTAATCGAGAATGCACGCTCCTCCGCGCACTAAGATGAGAGTTTACGCTATCTCGGGGGCCCAATCAGGATTGTACACCGCCTGACTGCTTGGTCTGGTTGATCGGCTGCTTGCCAGGACGTTGCCGGAAAGGTTCCTTGTTTGACCTTGTCCTACTTCGGGACACCTCCTATGGGGCATGGTGGATTTCGGTGCGTTGCAAAAGCTGATTCACCAAGGTTGTTTGTTGTACTAGGGCACTCGTCAACTCCATGACTTGTCGGGACAAGTGCTGCTCGCCACTCAAATTGGAAGAGCTTGGAAGGAATATACCCCCTTGAGCAGTGGAAGGGTGAATGAATCCGGGCACGAGGTTTGAGTTGGGAAGTGTCAAATCCATGAAGAAAGGTTGTGAAATCACCCCCGGCTCGACGGTTGGTCTGGGTAGTTGAAATGGTCTTGAACCGACTTGGGCTGCTTGAGAGACCATTGGAGCAGGCTGGGCTGCAGGGGCAGGCTTGGTCATGGGAGTGGGCTACTCGGTAGGAGCAGGCTGGACCACGGGAGTGAGCTGCTCGGCGGGAGCAGGCTGGGCTGCAGGGGCAGGCTTGGTTATGGGAGTGGGCTACTCGATAGGAGGAGGCTGGACCACGGGAGTGAGCTGCTCGGCGGGAGCAGGCTGGGCCACGAGAGTAGGCTGCTCAACAGGAGCAGGCTGGACCACGAGGGTGGGCTACTCGGTGGGAGCACGCTGGACCATGAGAGTAGGCTGCTCGATCAAGAGTGTGTGAAGCTTTCTACATATTGTAGTGTTGAAGCTTTTGTTAAAGCTTTGTAGGTGGAGCTTTTAGGTTGAAGCTTTGTAAGTGAAGCTTTTTGGTTAGGCACATAGCTTGAATGGTTGAAGCTAATCGTTGGGCACCATAAATTGATTTTGCTTCACTATCTTGATCAGGAGTGTGTGAAGCTTTCTACATGTTGTAGTGTTGAAGCTTTTGTTAAAGCTTTGTAGGTGGAGCTTTTAGGTTGAAGCTTTGTAGGTGAAGCTTTTAGGTTGAAGCTTTGTAGGTGAAGTTTTTAGGTTGAAGCTTTGTTGGTGAAGTTTTTAGGTTGAAGCTTTGTAGGTGAATCTTTTAGGTTGAAGCTTTGTTGGTGAAGTTTTTTGGTTAGGCACATAGCTTGAGAGGTTGAAGCTAATCGTTGGGCACCATAAACTGATTTTTCTTCACATTATCTTGATCAAGAGTGTGTGACGCTTTCTACATGTTGTAGTGTTGAAGCTTTTGTTAAAGTTTTGTAGGTGGAGCTTTTAGGTTGAAGTTTTGTAGGTGGAGCTTTTAGGTTGAAGCTTTGTAGGTGAAGCTTTGTAGGTGAAGCTTTAAGGTTGAAGCTTTGTAGGTGAAGCTTTTTGATTAGGCACATAGCTTGAATGGTTGAAGCTAATTGTTGGGCACCAAAAATTGATTTTGCTTCACACTATCTTGATCAAGAGTGTGAGAAGTTTTTACATGTGGTAGTTGAATCCTATGTGCTGAAGCTTGTGTTGATCTCCTCATGTGTGTAATTAATTAATGATTATTAATCGATTAGTTAGTTGATTAATAACTAATTAATTACTAATCTCTAATATTGGCAAGCCAGAAGTCAAGTTTGATGTCTCAAAGCTTCACCAAAAAAATTTGGACTAAAAAGCCCCCCAAACAAAAAAAATTACAACCACCAACATCAAAATGGTTATAATCTGCAAGGGCATTTTAGTACAAAAACGTATCCGATAATCAAAGGAAAAAAGATAAAATAAATAAATAAATAAAAGATAAAAACTTGCGACTTCACAGGAGAGAAGAAGAACATGGTGTTGTTTGAAACTGCTATGAGCACTTACGTTTGGTTTATCTCTTTCTTCCGTCAAGCAAAAATTGATTTGTCGGTTTCTTAGGTATTTTTCTTCACTTTTTTCTCTCCTCTTTGGCATTTTTGGTGTTTAATTTTTTTTTCTCTATCATGTGCTTTAATTTCAGCTTCCAAGGAATTATTGGTTATGTTAATCCAATTTTTCCATTGTTCTGTTTTCATAAACTCGAAAGCTGAGAAAGCCAATGGGCTGGTGGAGCCGAAGCCGAGCAACAACCAGTGGTGAGGCCCTATCCTTTCCACAAAATCAAGCTCACATGGCAACGTCATTAGGAGGAAAATCAGACTTTTTCCAACCCCAGATCAAATTGATACCTCGAAGCCCAAATACTATCTTCTTGATATGTTCCCTTATCCCAAGTCAACTCTATCCCTTTATTTATTTATTTATTTATTTTTAATTGCAAATCCAAGTGACTGTTCATGTAGAAAATATGAAGACCCAGTTTTATTAAAAAAAAGTGATTGCTTGAGCAATTTGTTTAACTGAGAACTTAAACTTTATTAATTCATATGCCTTAAGAAAATTCCAGTGCGAGGGTTCTATGTGTTGTTCCGGTGGATGAGGATGCTTCTGAAAATTCCAGTGCGAGGTTTCTATGTGCTATTCTCATAGATGAGTAGGCGACGCAAAGGAAAGATTTAATTTTGACGATGGAGTTCATTTCTTTTTTCTGTTTAACTCATTTATGTTTGACTGGATTTTGATAATTAATGGTCTGTCTTTCGATTCTATGTGTATGCTTTGCCTCCATGACTTAGGTTTGGGGAATTTTTGACACACCCCGACCCGGAATGTCCACTAGACTTCGAATCGAGTTGTGCTAGCCGACACCTGGAAGGTGACGAAGCCGTAAAGCAAGCATGGGATGGTAATGATGAGGACCTCGATGTGCTTCCTGGTTTTGGTTAATGAGTTTCCATGCATTTCAGTATTCACGGTTACTATTTAACCATCAAATTTCAGAGACAATGTAGTCCAGGATCAATCTGTGGTAACCTCTTAATGAATTTTATATTGAGTTGTGAAGGATAAATTTGTGAAAACAAGTTCATTTGAGCAACATCTGTGCATGCAATTAACAATTAAAGGTGGAATCATGCTTGTATGCACTCAAAAACAAAACTTTACCCATGAAATTCAAGGCCTAGTAGTTGTGGTGACTCAACTCAAATCTTAATGAAAAGAGTTGATAAACTTTTATACCTTTGAAGCACCTCTTTGCTTAGTAAGGGATATTCACCCATGTGAAGGCCTTCTTTCCTTAGTCTCCTTGCCCCTTGGCTCCATGGATGTGGATGGAGGAACTTTGCTTCTTGGCTCTATGACTTCTTGGATATGGATGAAGGAATGGATTCTCCAAGTTCCCAAGAAAGGGAACCTCTAAATTTCCACACCAAGGAGAGCATTGAGGAAGAGATGAGTGATCTAGAAAGAAATGGATGCTAGTCCATTCTTCCTAGGGTGGCCGGCCTACTAAGAGAAGAGAGAGCTTTTGTGTTTTTCTCTTCTCTCTAGAAAACCCCCATGGGGCAATGGGTCATAATTTCCTTTCTATAGCCACTTACATTGAGTGGCATAATTGAAATTAAAACCAATTCTCCCTCACACTCTCTATGGTCGGCCATGTGGGTTCATTAGGCTTTCATGCCCTTTGTGTTTTCAAGTTGTCATACAACTTGAGTTATTGGACTTGACATTCGAAGCCCATTGGGCCTTGAGGCCCAAAACTAACCCAAGGTCTAAAACGAACTTATTCGTTTGATTAATTAACATATTAATTAATCCTAGCCATAAATAATTAAACCATTTAATTATCCTTACTCATCTCCATTATTTCTTCAATCTCTACCTTACATGGTGTACGATCCATTAGGTTCCTTTTAGCAAGGCAGTGGGCGATTAGAACTCTTCAAATCGATTGTGAATTGAAACTTACTTTTCAATTCTCCCTTTAGTGATTATAGACCTTTAGGGCTTCCACAAACCATTAGTGACACCTAGCAGTATGTCATGGCTACCGAAGCTAATCAGAAGAGGTGGATAACCTATTCCGTTTGGGATTACAATGCAATATGGTCTTTCTCTAATACAATACTCTTGACTACATTGTTTGATTTGATAGTTTATTCATGTGTACTATCCATTGTGATTCTCTTATTTATATGATTACCTTCAAGTGATTTGGAACGAATTCCTAAATCACATTCATACTCTGGCCAGAGATTCTTAATCATATCATAGAGTATTCTCCCTCAAACTGTTTGAAGGTTAAAGATCCATTGTTGTGCATTCACTTGCCTCCATGGCTAAGTGGCTTAACCCCAACTATGTCGTGGACACCCTTTGATGGAGTGACTTTGGCATAGTCAAAGATCAAGGACCTAACCATAAGACAACTATGATGCCTCAGGTCAAAGGACTACTTTGCATTATCCCAACCATGAGTTTTCATGTGACATGAGTATGAGAACTCCTTGTTGATCGCGATCAGTGGACTCATTCTTTATTGAGCACCTACATGCTTGTCTTGGTGTCAGTCACACCAATGACTCGAGACCAGTCACTCTCTGTAAGAGAAGAAATAGCACGTACTGATCTTAACGTACTGTCAATGCCCAATTGGCAATCCTATGATTAGGAACATTTAGGATATGTATACGAAAGAGAATGGTCTCATGAAGCTAAATTCTTTATATCACATTCTCCCAATTACATATTCCTTGGACTTAATCTTTAAGTATATAACATTTATATGAGACAGCTTATTGTTTAATTCTCCTTGTCTTCTTGTTGGGAGGTACTGCCACGGGCAGCCGTCGGGGTGATTCGGCACATCGGCTGGCAGGGGCCAGGAGTCGGCTTGGCATGGGCCAAGGAGGTGGTGTGGTAGGGGCCGTTGCTTGTGCTGCTTAACTTGATTGAAGTCAAGGATTGGCTTGGCATGGGCCGAGGAAGTGGCGTGGCATGGGCAACAATTTGGGCTGCCACATCTGAGTTACTTACCAAGAATGAGGAAACTACTTGAGTTTGATTTATCAGCTGCCATAGATGGAGCAGTCAAGGATGAAGCCAGAGCTGCTAAAGATGAAGTGTCGGATGAGCGAACTATTAAGTGCAAAAGTGGCTGCTACCCCACGACTATTTGCTGCCTACTTGATCTTCAAGCATTCGATCTTTTGAGCTATGTGGCCTTCTCACACTTGATAGTAATTAGTTTACCCTCTCGCACTGGAGAGAAATTAGTTTATCCTCTCGCGTTGGAGAGCAAACCCATATGGGTGTCGGGGAATTGGTTTACCCTCTCGCACTGGAGAGCAATTAGTTTATCCTCTCGCACTGGAGAACAGACCCATATGGTGTTGGGGAATTGGTTTACCCTCTTACACTAGAGAGCTATTAGTTTATCCTCTCGCACTGGAGAGCAGACCCAGATGGGTGTCAGGGGATTAGTTTACCCACTCGCACTGGAGAGAATGAAAGTCGTGGTTATGAGTGCAGCTGAGGAAAGCTGGACTGTTGGACAACTGAAATAATCCTCAGCATGCGAGGTCTTGTTTGGCAAATTGCTTCAGACTTTGAACTGCTTGTGGAACCCACGTAAGGGTGTAAGCGCAGTGAGCTACTCCCGGAATTATTGCGCCATCATTAGGTGTTTCGTCATATGCCCATTTGAGGCTTGGTTGGTGCGAGCCATAGGGCAAGATTGGCAAGGTTGGGAGCCACAGTGCAAGATTGGCAGTTATAAGCCATGGTGATAGATCAATGGCTACCCGGAGTCTTGAAGCAGGTAGGCACGTTTGTGAAAGCAGAGATGGAGCTCGCTTGGGCCATGTTGTGCGCAGCAGGAGAAATCAGACCACTAGGTCTGTGATGCTCGACTACTGGTGATGTACTGCTTCGTCTAGAGTGTTGAGAATAAGGTTTGCCCCCGGTTCTTGGTAGTTGGGCTGGTGTGTCATTCTGGTACTCGTCTGCCCCGGCGCGTCATTAGGCTGAGCTGCTTTTGTCGGAACAGAAGTAGTCTTTGTATCTGGCGATCTATGTGGGGTAGTCTCGTCTGCTTGATCTTGTCATTGAAAGATGACTCGCTTATGTTGGTCATGTATCATTAGAGTGCCTTGTCAGCAACTTCGTTGCGCGGGAAATCGCGTAATCGCTCGGTCAGGAGCCTTTCTACTTATTCCTGAATTTGCCTTTGTTGGGGGTGGCGGAGCTCTTGGCTACTCCCGGTCGTGACCTGCTGGTCTAGGCTGCTCTTCCATATGTTCGGCTCGTCTATCTCGCCGTTGCGATGCATGTGGTTCGTTCTTAGCAAGCGAGGGAATCCTTTGTAGGCTGTCGGTTGAACTTGAGCCGGAATGAGTGATTGCTGCTCATCGTCCGTCATGCTGCCTACTTCGATATGAGGTGGAGGATGATCCTTGCGGGCTTAGCCGCGAATGAACGCTTCATCTGGAAGGCTACTCATGTTGATCATTACAATATGGCCCCAACCGTGAGCGTCCGCGGGCCTAGTCGAGAGTCCACACTCCTCCGCACGCTTAGACTGGAGTATACGCTATCTCGAGGGCCCAATCGGGAGTGTACGCTACCTGAACACTCAGTTTGTGGTTGGTCGAGTGGCTGCTTGCCAGGACGCTGCTGGAGAGGTTCCTCATCTGCCCTTGTCCTACTTTGGGACACCTCGTCTGGGGCACGTTGGATCTCGGTGCGTTGCAAGAGCTGATTCACCAAGGTCGTCTATTGTGCAAGGGCGCTCGTCAACTCTATGACTTGTCGGGACAAGTGTTGTTCGCCATTTGGATTGGAAGAGCTTGGAAAGAATGAGCTTCCTTGAGCAATGGAAGGGTGGTAGACTCCAAGCGCAAGATTTGAGTTAGGAAATGTCAAATCTGCGGAGAAACGTGGTGAAAATATCCCCGGTTCAATCATAGGCCCATAAATTTGAAACTGGGACGATTGAACTAATCTTCGATCGATTTGGGCTACTTGGAATGCCACGGGAGCAGGCTGGGCCGCGAGAGCAGGCTAGGCCGCATGAGCAGGCTGGGTTGCAGGAGCAGGCTAGGCCCCTGCTCGGCGTGTGGCGCACGCGGGTGAGAGGCTTGGGCTCGCTTGGCAACGCGTTAGGCTCACGTTGGCTGTGGAGTGATTTGGCACGGGCCGTGACCTTTGTATCGTGGGCCTTGGATAGCACGTCTTGGGTTGCCTAGATGGCACCGTGGTGGTGACACCATGGACCTCACCACAGGTGGCTACCGTGGCAGCCACCGCAGTGGTTCCCGTGGTGGAAACTTGTGGTGGTGGTGCTGTTGGAAGTATGCCCACAAAGCCACTCATTTGATGTAATAGCTTTTGGAATACTTATTGTGTTAAACTATTGTATTGTTTAATGAAGGGCAAAGCTTATTGTTAATCATTATTTATTGGATTATATGTTTAAGCAATAAGGGAATCCAAGGAATGTATTTAGTCTAAGAGAGAAGTGATCTAAGTAAGTTAGATTAACAAGACCTTTCTCTTATGTTCATTCCTAAAACGTTCCTAGCCATAGGATTGCCAATTGGGCATTGACAATCCGCTAAGGTTAGTATGTGTTATGTTAACTCAAGCGTGAGTATGACTGGTCTCAAGTCATTTAGTGTTGGACACTGAGACAAACACATAGGTGCTCGAAAGGTAATCGAGTACACTGAACAACGATCAAAAGAGAGTTCGAACATACATGTCATGTAAGAACTCGTAAGTTGCAATATGCAAAGTAGTCCTTTGACCTGAGGCATCATAGATGTCTAATGGTTAGGTCCTTGATCTTTGATCATGTCAAAGGCATTCCATCGAGAGTGTCCACGGCATTGTTGGGGTCAAGCTATCTAGTCATGTAGGCATATGAATGCACAACAAGGGATCTCTAACCTTCCATGGTGGAAGGAGAATACTCTGAGATATGATTCAGGAGTCTTTGGCCAAAGCATACGAATATGACTTAGGAAATATGTTTCAAGTCATATTCAAATGAATCATATAGAGAAGTATCACATTGGATAGTAGACATGAAATAAACTATCACTTAAACAATGTGATCAAGAGTATTGTATTAGAGAAGGACCGTATTGCATTGTAATTGTAACTGGATAGGTTCTCCAACCACTTCTACTTAGCTTGGGTAGCCATGACATACTGCTAGGTGTCACTCATGGTTTGTGGAAGCCCTGAGGATTAGCTAACACTAATCTTCATCAAAGGGAGAATTGAAATGTAGTTTCAATTCGCAATCGATCGTTAAGAGTAACAATCGCCCACTGCCTCGCTAATTGGAACCTAATGGATCGTACACCGAGTAAGGATGAAAGTGAAGAAATATAAATGAGATGGATAAGCAATTAAATAGTTTAATTGAGAATGGTCAAGATTAATTAATTAGTTAATTAATCTTACGAAAGGTTCGTATTGGGCTTTTAAGTTGGTTTTGGGTTTCGGGGCCCAAAAGGATTTTTGGTCCACAAGGCCCATTGAGTTTAGGTTGTGTGACAACTAAAACTAAATGGAAATTAACCCAAAAACAAAGTCAAAACCGGCCTAGGGTGAGTGGTACCCAACTTGGGTTAATTGCAAGTGTGCCACTCACATGTGAGGTGGTATAAAGGCAACTTTATAGCCATAACCTCATTAGGGTTTTCTAGAGAGAAAGAAGAGAAACATTTTCTCTCCTTTTTCACAAAAGAGGCCGGCCACTTAGAGAGGGTTTCACTAGCATCAAAATCTCTCTAAGTCATCCATCTTCTCTTCACACTACATCCTTGGTGTGGAGACTTAGAGACACTAAATCTTTAGTGTTCTTGGAGATCCTTTCCTTACATCTTCAAGGAGCAAGAGGAGCATTCAAAAGGAAGAAAATCACAAGGAAGATTCAAGGAGCTAGGAGGTGACTTGAAGGCCCTCCACTTGGGTGAATCCCTTGTGTAAACAAGGATGAGCTTCAAGGGTAATGAATCTCAAAAACCTTCCTTCTCTTTAATGTTGTTAGAGAGTCTCTTGGTTCACCATTCACTAGGCTTTGAAAGTCATGGGTTTTAGAATTGTTTTTTGAATGCATGCCTACTTTAAAGTGTTATTAGTTTGCATATGTGTTCAAATGTTCTCACATGTTCTTAGCTAGGACAAAATTTTTCCTTCAAGTGCCGCTTCACTTATTATCACATTTAGTCATGAAGTGTGGCGATCGAGTAGTCATGAAGTGTTTAAGCTACTAAAGAGTAGTCTTCTAGGTAGTCTTTAGGATTTTCTTTGTTTCCCTCGGTGCTTTTTGCTTTGCTTGAACTCCTTTGGTCTATGCTAGTTGTTTATCAATTTTGCTAGAAAATTTAATAAACTTGCTTCCTTAGCTTTTCTCCATCTTCGCTTCTTTTGTTCATGCCCAAACCTTTTGACTTTATAGACCAGTGGCAAGCGTGCTACTTTCCTATAAGCAGACATGCCACGTAGACTATGCAGCCGTAGGTGTTGGTGTAGAACTTTACAAAGTTGTTAGCCATAGGGTCGGCAGCTGGACACCTTACTTACAGAAGCAGATAAATCTGCATGACCACTAGGTTGTTAACCTTGGCTTTCTCCAATTCCGTAGGTTGAGTAGCAAGTATCATAACACTTTAGGACTAGGTGTAGGTCGTTCCGCGCTTGGCAGAGGTGAAGCTTATCGACTACGTAGCATGTCGGCAATGGATAAAGCTTCGTATATACACCATAGCTTGTTTAACCTTTCATAAGAATGTGTTGTTGTATAAGTCTAGAGCGGTTTTACTGCTCGAAGGGCAAGCCGTAGGCAGTCTTTCAGAAACCGTAGGCTACCTTAGTGCACTCGGTAGCAGCTCTAGGGTTCCAGGGCAGCCGTCCATCGGATGTACTGCATAATGTGCCCCTCCGTCTCTAGGCCCGGTTCCCCACGAATTAGGCTAAGAGACCCAAAATCTTTTAGTTAGCTAAGCCTTGAAAAAGACCATTGTAGCTACTTTTAGGAATCTCGGCGCAAGCCATCGTGCATCTAGTTATACTAGGGCAACCCGACTCATCCACGTTTGGATATTCGAAGTGCAGAGTGTGGAGCCAAAAATAATCACAAGGCGACACGTGGACTTTCGGATTAAGGAGACAAAAATGCCCTTGAGGTGCATCAGAATTCCTACGCGCGAGCAGCCGGTAATTATCGTCGGTCAAGTCAAAAGCGCCCATAAAAGGTAAACAAATCTGAATTATTTCATCCATCCTCATTTAAGGCAATTATCTCATAAATCTACCAATTATCCCACATAAATGAAGATAATTGGCAAATTAATGGGATTATTCTTCCTTGATTTGTCAATTAAATGAGCCTTGAAGACCAAGAAAATACCTCAAAGGGCCGGCCCTCTCTCTCCAAAGAGAGGCCGGCCACTCCCCTTTTATTTCCCCTATTTTTCTTCCCTTTTCCTCATTTTGAAGCCAATTATTCAATTACTCCTTATTACCCCTTTTCATAAATACAAATACATACCCCTTTTGGTTTAATTAGCCAATAAATAGGCTAATTAAACCTAGATCTCCCACAAAAACCCTAGATAGGCCGGCCACCCCTCCTCTCCTATAAATACTACCCCATTTTCTCACAAAACCTAATTCCAATCCTTTGGCAAAAACACTCTAAACACTTTTTCTCTCTAATTCTAACTTTGGCATCGGAGGTTCTTCGGCCAAAGCCCCCCCCCCCCCAATTCATCGTGGGCGCGTGAGGCTTTTGGCCTTAACCTAAGGTGTTGATTGTTTTGTAGGTGCAAAATCGTCCAAGACCGAAGAGGAGAAAATTTGCATCCACAAATTGGTGCTTTCATTGAGAGAAGAAGTTTACGCTCGAAAAAGACTCTCGCACACAAAGGTTTTCCTTCGATCTCTAGTCCATTTGTATTCTTTCGTACGTTTTTATTATTAGAATTTTTTACTTGTAAAAAGTTCTTTGGTAAAGCGTATAAAAAACAAGAAAAATACATAATGGTTAGAAATCTAGAAAATTCGATGAGTAGCAATTCAAACATTCAAGACGTGGGACCGCGTCGATCTACGAGATTGAATGTGGCTCTAGGGGAGATGGCGCCACTACCTCGAAGCTCCACCATGGGAACCACCGCGGTGACCACCCGCGGCGAGGTCCATGGTACCACTGCTGCAGTCCAAGCCTCGCACTCGCGCGCACCTCGTGTTGAGCAGTCTGCTTCTGCAGCCAAGCCTGCCCATGCAGCCCAGCCTGCTCCTGCAGCCAAGCCTACTCCTGCAGCCAAGCCTGCCCATGCAGCCCAGCCTGCCCCAGCAGCCCGGCCTACCCCAGTGGTGTCCTAAGCAGCCCGAGTCGTGCCCTGAATCAACCACCCGTCCACCGCTCAAGAAGGAGTCTTCCTATCCAGTTCATCCAATATGAGCGGCGAGCAATACTTGTCCCGACAAGTCATGGAGTTGACGAGTGCCCTAGCACAACAGACAACCTTGGTGAATCGACTCCTGCAGCGCACCGAGATCCAACGCGCTCCGGACGAGTTATCCCGAAGTAGGACAGAGGCAGACGAGGAACCTTTCCAGCAACGTCCTGGTAAGCAGCCGATCAATCAGACTGAGCAGTCAGGCGGTGTGCAATCTCGGCTGGGCCCCCTAGACAACGTGGACTCCCGTCTTAGCGCGAGGAGGAGCGTGCACTCTCGGTTAGGCCCACGAGTGAGCATACGGTCAAGGTTCGGGCCACATGTTGAAGAGCCACGTGAGCAACCTTCCAGGCAGAGCGTCCATTCACGCCTAGGCCCGCAAGGAACATATTCCACATCACCTCGGAGGATGCCGCATGATGCACGGGGGCGAGCAGCCACTCGATCCGCTTCAAGTTCCATAGGCAGCCCACGAAGGGACCCCTCACCAGCTAGGCAGCCGAGACAACGACAAATGGAGCGCCCGGAGGAGCAGCCTAGACCGATAGACCAAGACTTGGGACAGTTTAGGGCTCCGCTGCCCCACCGGAGACAAATCCAAGAAGAAGTGGAGAAGCTCTTCAACGAGCGGCTGAGCGAATTCCGACATGGCAACACTGCCGATGAGGCGTTGAGGCGGGAGATGGCCAAGATAAGCCGAACCCCCTTCACGGATGAGATCGAGCGGACAGAACCTCCACGCAAGTTTAGCATGCCGCACTTTACCTCATTCAAAGGAGATGGAGATCCAGAAAGGCACTTGAAGCATTACCGAAGTGCAATGGTCCTCTACCGGAGTAATGACGCCCTTATGTGCAAAATATTCGCCACCACCTTGCAAGGCGAAGCGCAAGATTGGTTCCATACCCTGCCGCCATGATCCGTCTCGAGCTTTGACGATCTTTCCTTGGTCTTCACCAAAGAATACTCGTCTTACCGCTCGATGAAGAAAAAATCCGATCACCTGTTCAACGTAAAGAAGAACTCGAGGGAATCACTTCGCGACTACGTGAAGAGGTTTAAGGCGGAGAAGGCAAAGATCGTGGGGTGTGACGACTCGATAGCCAGTGCAGCCTTTCAGAAAGGCCTCCCTGCAGATCACCTCTATTTGGAGAGATGATCATGAAGGAAGACTTGACTCTAACCGATTCCTTAGCCCTAGCAGAGAAGCATGCCCTCTGGGACGAGGCCCGACGAGCAGACAAGGTGCCCGAGCAGCCTAAAAAAGAATTGGTGATGGCTCAAAGAAAGGAAGATGGAAAGCTACCCAATAAGAGCGGGCAGGAGGCCAAGCGGAGGGACAGGCCCGTGACCAGAGACGGCTCGATGGCCAGGAATTACTCGAAGTTTTCAATCCCAATCCATCAAATCCTTCGCGACATAAAAGACGAGCCGTGGTTCAAACCGACGAAGCAGCCGATGGGAGATACTTCCAAGCTGGATCACACCAGGTACTGCGCGTTCCATCGAGGTCCAGGTCACACCACAGAAAACTGCTACACCTGGAAGAATTATCTAGAGAAGCTTGTGAAGGAAGGCAAAGTCGACAGGTATTTGGACAAGCCAGCAGCGCAGCCCAGACGGAACGCTGAGAGGGAGGAGGAGCCACCTGCCAAGATAATTCGGATTAATGGTATCTTTGCCGAATCCAAACACCTGGGGGCCACCAACAACTCGAAAAAGAGGAAGATCCAGCAAGCCTTATTGATCTCACAAGTCCAGACGGCCGGCGCACTACCAGGACCCATCATCGGCTTCACTGAGCAGGACGCAGAAGGCATTGACTTACCGCATGACGACGTGCTAGTGGTGTCAGTCCAAACAGCTCATGCCATAATCGATCGAATGATGGTGGACAATGGAAGCGCGGTCAATCTACTTCAATTCTCGATCATCCAGAAAATGGGCTTGGAGAGCATGATAACATGACGAGCAGAGGTACTCACTGGATTCAATGGGCACGCCTCAACCGCAATTGGCCAAATCACCCTTGATGTGAAGACATCGCCAGTGGTCTCGAAGCAAACATTCACGATTGTGAACGACCCGTCTCCTTACAACGGGATCCTTGGGAGGCCTTAGTTGATCAAGCTAGATGCTGCACTTCAGTCAAGTACCAAAAAATCCGCTTCCGCATCCCGGGCGGAGGAGTTGGAGAAATTAAGTCTGACCAAGCCGCATCCCGACGGTGCACCGTGCAAATGCTGAAAGAATCAAGGAAGAAGACCTTCACTCCCGTGGAGGTCACCGAGATTCAAAAAGATGACGAAGCTGCCAAATAGCAGTTACAGCAGGAGGATCGAGAAGACGGCGCTCAAGCAGACGGGATAGGCTGGAAACCCGAAGAAGACGCTGAAGAAATCATTCTCGATCCGCAGCAGCCAGAAATGACCGCTAGGGTTGGCTCTCGCCTAAACCCAACCGAGAAAGAAGAACTCATTACCTTCCTCAGGAAGAACCGAGACATCTTTGCATGGTCACCCTCAGACATGCCCGACATCGACCCAAATGTGGCTTGCCACAAGTTACATGTCGACCACGCTGCAAAACCCGTGATCCAGAAGAGAAGGCACTTTGCGCCCGAGCGAGTAGCAATCATCGAGGCCGAAATAGACAAGCTGCTGGAGGCCGGATTCATAGAAGAGGTGGCATACTCCGCATGGCTTGCCAACGTCGTGCTAGTCATGAAGAAGGAGAAAGGCAAATGGAGGGTTTGCGTAGATTACACCGACCTCAACAAAGCATGCCCGAAGGATCCTTATCCGGTCCCCCGAATCGACCTCTTGGTGGACTCGACTTTTGGAAACCAGCTGCTCAGCTTCCTGGACGCATATTCTGGCTACAACCAAATAGCCATGCACGAACCTGACAAGGAGAAAACCGCGTTTGTAATCGAGCGAGGTACATACTGCTACAAAGTCATGCCTTTCGGCCTCAAGAACGCAAGAGCAACCTACCAAAGGTTAGTGAATATGATGTTCAAAAAACAGATCGGGGTTACCATGGAAGTCTACGTCGACGACATCATGGTGAAGGGCAAGCAGCGGTCAGACCACATTCGCAATTTGGCGGAAACATTTGACATCCTTAGGGCATACAAGATGAAGCTCAATCCTGCCAAATGTAAATTCGGAGTATCTTCAGGCCGATTCCTAGGGTACTTAGTCACCCAACGAAGGATCGAGGTGCATCCCAAACAGATCCGAGCAATTCTGGAAATGAAGTCTCCCACAACCTTGAAAGAGATCCAAAGCTTGACCGGACGAGCAGCCGCCCTCAACCGTTTCCTATCGCGATCCACCGATAGATGCAAGCCTTTCTTCAAAGCCATCAAGAGGGCGCAGCGTGACAAATGGGATGAAGAATGCGAAAAAGCCTTCCAAGACCTGAAGAAGTATCTCACATCGCCTCCATTACTATCCAAGCCGGAAGCTGCGGAGGACTTGTACATCTACTTGGCAGTCTCCGAAGTAGCGGTGAGCTCTGCCCTCATACGAGAAGAGCTGGGGGCCCAACTACCGGTGTTCTACACTTCAAAAGCTCTCCTCGATGCGGAAACAAGATATCCGAAGATTGAAAAATTAATTTTGGCTCTAGTGGTGGCAGCTCGGAAGCTCAGACCGTACTTTCAAGCTCATACAGTCATCGTCATGACTCAATACCCTCTACGATCCATCCTGCATGGTCCGGATGCTTCTCAACGAGTAATGAAGTGGGCACTTGAACTAGGCCAGTATGGTTTAGTCTTCTGACCCCGTACGGCAATAAAGGCCCAGGCCTTGGCAGATTTCATAGCAGAGTTCGCACCTGGCCCAAGCAACGTAGCAGACGAGCCCGACGATGTCCCAAAAGCAACCGAGACCCCAGCTCTGCCCGTTTCCCTCAATAGCGATAAATGGCATCTGCACGTCGATGGCGCATCCAATCATAAAGGCTCGGGGGCAGGCATGGCTCACTACTCGAGCAGGCGATCACTTTAGGCTTCAAGGCATCCAACAACAAAGCAGAGTATGAAGCCCTACTGGCAGGCCTCCGAATGGCGAAAGACTTAGCGGTGAAAAAGCTGGCGATCTATTCTGATTCTCAGCTGATTACTAGCCAAATCGCGGGGGAATATATGGCGAAGCATCCAAGGATGGCGCAATATCTTGAGAAGGTACGCGAGCAGCTGAAGGCATTTCGGACTTACACGCTCACTCAGGTTCCACGATCGGAGAATGCCCATGCAGATGCGCTAGCCAGCCTGGGCTCCGCCCTTGATCACCAACTTAAGCGGTCAATCCCGGTGGAAAACCTAGATAAGTCGAGCATAGAGTCCGAGCCAGTGGCCGAGGTGACACAGGTTAGTGCAACTCCAAATTGGCAAAGTCCTATCATAGATTACTTGGTCAACGGCACGCTCCCTGCGGAGAGATTGAAGTCAAGGAAACTTCAAACCCGAGCAGCACGCTACTACATGTGGAGGGACATCTTAGTTCGAAGATCCTACATGTGGAGGAATGATGATCGTGGCAACCGATTATTTCACCAAGTGGATAGAAGCGGAACCCATGACGACGACAACTCAAACGGACGTAGAACGCTTCATATGGAGGAACATCATTTGCCGCTTTGGTATCCCTCAATCTAGGGTTTAGGGTTTAGGGCGGAGCATCATTTGCCGCAAGGCAATGGGCAGGCCGAAGCTTCCAACAAGACGATCCTCGACTGCCTCAAAAAATCCCTTGCCGACAAGAAAGGAAAGTGGCCAGACGCGCTCCCCGGATGTCTGTGGGCGTACCGTACCACCAAAAGACGAGCAACCGGAGAAACCCCTTTCTCTTTGGCTTTCGGTTCGGAAGCAATCATTCCTCCCAACATCATCATGCCAAGCATCACCACCCTGCTGCCAGATGTCGAGCAGAACAGAGAAGAGATGGCCACAAACCTAGACCTGGCGGAAGAAATGCGCGAGCAGACCATAGCCCGCATCGCATCCTACCAGCAGCAGATCCTCTCTAGCTACAACAAGAGGTCCAAAATACGGCAATTTCAACCCGAAGACCTAGTTCTGAGGAAGGCCTTCATCACTGCTCGAAGGGAGGGATCGAAGAAGATGGACCCCATTTGGGAAGGACCTTACAAGATCAGCAGAGTAGGCGGCAAGGGAAGCTACACCCTCGCCACCATGAATGATAAGGAGATCGAAAAACAGTGGAACGCCTACAATTTGAGGAAATACCACGTGTGATCTCCACCGACGCCCGAAGGCTCAAGCAGCTCAGACGGGCACAACCCTTACAATTAAGTTATTTGTTCACTTGTTTTTCAATAAGGAACACTTTTACAACTTGATTCCATTGCGACAACTGACAACTCCTGCGCTTGTCCAAACTATACTTATACAACCGCACATTCTTGTGAAAGGTTAAACAAGCTAGCAGGCATATGTGAAGTTTTATCCACTACCGACATGCTACGTAGTCGATAAGCTTCACTTGTCCAAAATCCTAAAGTGTTGTGACACTTGCTGCGCAACCTACAAAATTTGAAAAAACCAAGGTTAACGACCTAGGGATCGCGCGGATGCGGCTGCTACAGTGAGTAAGGCATCAGGCTGCCGATCCTGCGGCCAACGACTTTGCAACGACTTATACCAAGTCCTAAAGTGTTGTGGCACTTTGCTGCGCAGCCTACGGAATTGGGAAAAACCAAGGTTAACAGCCTAGGGATCGCGCAGATGTGGCTGCTACAGTGAGTAAGGCATCCGGCTGCGATCCTGCGGCCAACGACCTTGCGGTAACTTGCACCAAGTCCTAAAGTGTTGTGGCACTCGCTGCGCAACCTACGAAATTGGAGAAGGCAAAGGTTAATAGCCTAGTGGTTACGCGGATTTGTCTGCTTCTGTAAGTAAGGCATCCGGCTGCCAACCCTACGGCTAGCAACTTTGCAAGGAAAAGTTCTACACCAACACCTACGACTGTGTAGGCTACGCGGCCTGTCTGCTTATAAAAAAGTGGCGCGCCTGCTACTGGCCTATAAAGTCTAAAGGTTAAGGCATGAACAAAAGAAACGAAGGAGACAAGTTTATTAAATTTTCTAGCAAAATTGATAAACAACTGACAAAGACTGGAGGAGTTCAAACAAAAGCAACAAGGAAAAACAAATCCTAAAGGCTACCTAGAAGACTACTCTTCAGCAGCTTGGCCATCCGACGACTGCTCCATTGTCACACCTTCGGCAGCCACGGCAGCTCCAGCAGTGGTACCATCCGGCGCTTCACTTCCGACTGCCCCGTCGAGGATACTCCCATCTCCATCTATTTCACCAATGGAGGACTCGAAAGTAAAGGCAAGCAGGTCTTCTGGAGAAATGGAGAAAGTCTCAAAGTCTTTTTCAGAAAACTCAAAATCAGACGGCCGCCCAAAGAGATGATCAACATAACCAAGTTTGTAGAAGTCGGACTGATTCTGAGTCAGCAAAGCCTCGAACCCGGCTTTCTCTATCTTCAGCTGCTCCATTTCCTCAAGCAGACAAGCACGGACGCGCTGCATTTCCTCCCCCTCTTTTTTCAGACTTTCATTGATCTTCAAAGCACCTTGAAGCTCCAGCACTTGAGGCTCAAGCCTGTCAACAATTTTCTTGAGGTGTATCACCTGGTTGTAAGCAGCGATCAGTTCTTCATCTTTAGCGTAAGCAGTGGAGCGAGATTCAGAGATGGAGCGTTCGAGATCCTGAATCTGAGGTATGTAATGTTCAATCTCCTTCTCTGCACTTTCATATTTTACTTGAGTCGCATCAAGCCTAGCCTTCAAGTTCGCGATCTCGTGGCGAGCGGTCTTAAGTTGCAGAAAAGTGGGGGCAGAGACGTTAGACCCCTTCAAAGCAGCAAGCTCAGACTCCAAATTTTTAACTTTCTCGGTCGAGGAATAAGCTTCAGCAGCCATAGACCTTGCCACCTCCTGGGCAGCCTTGATATCCTCTTGATCAAGAACCACGGACTCGGCAGCCAAGATTGCCGTCTTTTGCATCATAGTCAGCAGAGCAGCCCTCCGAACCTCATCACATGGCTCATGACTGCTACCATCCTTGACTCGCCTCACACGCACCCCGGATGGAATGGCATGCCAGTAGGTCTCAAGGAAGTCCCTAAAAGAGTCATCAGAATTGATCTTGAAGTGAGCAGCCTTAAAGTAGCCAACCTTGCTCAAAGACCCGCCTTGACGATACAACGGCGGCACGCTGTCATCATTCTTGAGGCCCGAAGAAGACATGGAGGAAAAGATTCTACAAAGAAAGATACGAGAAAGATCCGTTAGGAGGTTGCAAAAAAAAAAAAAAAAAAAAAAAAGGCAGCAAGCCTCTGGGCAAAAAAAAAAAAAAATTAAATTTTTGCCGCAGGACCCAGCAACCAGCCAGGCCCCACGGCCTGGTTTCTTTCTCACCAGCGCCCCGCGCCCAGGAAAAGCAAAGGAAAAATATGTATATTCATATGTATTTTTCCATGGACTCATGGATCTCCGGTCGCAAGTCTCGGGTCCTCATTCAACAAAAATCTCAAGGAAGACAAGAAAATTAATTTTTTCTTACCTAGAAGCAGCAAGGAGCGATCCTTTACACGGGCAAGATGTGGAAGACTGCTAGAGGAGGGGGAACAAATATCCTCTAAGCTCTCTTTCTCTCTTGTAAGGTGAAGTAAATTCTTCTCTGAAGGTTGATTTGATAATCCACTTAAGGTGGACTTAAATAAACTTTAAGGGAGTGTCTACTTCCCTTTTCCTAAAGGGATTTATCTTCCTATTACAAGAAGAAAATCAACAAAACGGGAAGCAGCTTGAAGTTTCCTAAAGCATGAGAGTCTCTACACCTGTTGCCCTTTTCTGCAAGCAGCCCAACAGGTGTGGGGGCATTTGTGGAGCCAAAAATAATCACAAGGCGACACGTGGACTTTCGGATTAAGGAGACAAAAATGCCCTTGAGGTGCATTAGAATTCCTACGCGCGAGCAGCCGGTAATTATCGTCGGTCAAGTCAAAAGCGCCCATAAAAGGTAAACAAATCCGAATTATTTCATCCATCCTCATTTAAGGCAATTATCTCATAAATCTACCAATTATCCCACATAAATGAAGATAATTGGCAAATTAATGGGATTATTCTTCCTTGATTTGTCAATTAAATGAGCCTTGAAGACCAAGAAAATACCTCAAAGGGCCGGCCCTCTCTCTCCAAAGAGAGGCCGGCCACTCCCCTTTTATTTCCCCTATTTTTCTTCCCTTTTCCTTCTTTTTAAGCCAATTATTCAATTACTCCTTATTACCCCTTTTCATAAATACAAATACATACCCCTTTTGGTTTAATTAGCCAATAAATAGGCTAATTAAACCTAGATCTCCCACAAAAACCCTAGATAGGCCGGCCACCCCTCCTCTCCTATAAATACTACCCCATTTTCTCACAAAACCTAATTCCAATCCTTTGGCAAAAACACTCTAAACACTTTTTCTCTCTAATTCTAACTTTGGCATCGGAGGTTCTTCGGCCAAAGCCCCCCCCATTCATCGTGGGTGCGTGAGGCTTTTGGCCTTAACCTAAGGTGTTGATTGTTTTGTAGGTGCAAAATCGTCCAAGACCGAAGAGGAGAAAATTTGCATCCACACAGAGTTTATCCTCCCGTCTTGCAAAGCTGGCCCATGTGGGTGTCGGGGAATTGGTCTACCCTCTCACACTGGAGAGCAATTAATTTACCCTCTCGCACTGGAGAGCATGGTTGGTCCCTCGCGGGGGGGGGGGGGCGTAATTCCTACGATAAGTCCCTAAGAAGGGCGCATTCTTCTTTTGAAGTGCAGGAGTGATCAGTTGTTGTAAGCATGCAGCCGAGCCAAGTTGTAAACTTCTTTTGAATTCCTTATTGAAAAACAAGTGAAACGAACGAGAACTTAACTGTAAGGTAGGAACTTCATAACAACTAGATAGTCCTCGGCTTACGAGGTGGTGCCCATCGAGCTGCTTGAGTCTTTGGGCTTTGATGTAGTGGGAGGTCACGCATGGTACTTCCTTAGATTGTAGGTATTCCACTGTTTTTCGATCTCTTTGTTGTTCGTGGTGGCGAAGGTGTAATTTCCTTTGCCGCCTACTCTGCTGATCTTTGTACGAACCTTCCCAGATGGGATTCATTTTTTTGGAGCCTTCTCTACGAGCAGTGATGAAGGTTTTCCTTGGGACTAAATCTCCGGGCTGGAACTGCCGGATCTTGGCCCTTTTGTTGTAGTTGAAGAGGAGTTGCTACTGGTAGGTTGCCATGCGAGTGATGGTCTGCTCGCGCTTTTCCTCTGCCAGATCTATGCTTGTGGCCATCTCCTTACTGTTCTACTTCATGCTTGGTAATGGAGCGGTGATACTTGGCTTGATGACATTAGGATGAATGATTGCTTCTGAGCCAAATGCCAAAGAGAAAGGAGTTTCACCGGTTGCTCGTCTTTTGGTGGTGTGATACGCCCATAGACATCCAGGGAGTTCGTCTGGCCATTTTCCTTTCTTGTTGGTGAGCGATTTCTTGAGCCAGTTGAGGATCATCTTGTTGGATGCTTCGGCTCGCTTATTGCCTTGTGGATATCTTGGCATGGACATGTGCTACTTGATGGCATATTTTTGGAAGAACTATGGCAAATCTTTGCCCACGAATTGCAAGTCGTTGTAAGGTGACGATGGATTGAGGGATGCCAAATCGACAAATGATGCTCATTCATATGAAGCGCTCTATGTCTGTCTGAGTCGTGGTCATCATGGGCTCTGCTTCTACCTATTTGGTGAAGTAGTTAGTTGCCATGATCATCATACCTCTGCCCCCCAATAGCAGGCGGCATAGGTCCTACCAGGTCGATTGCCCACTGCATGAACAGCCAAGGACTCGTTTGCGGGTGTAGCTCGCTGGCAGGCAGTGCTGGTACCGGCTTGTAGCGTTGTGAAGGTGTAGTAGGGAACCGTGGAGCTGCGACCATGTTACACACAGCAGGAGATGTTCAACTACCGATATTGGGCCACTCTAGAGTTGAGTCATAGAGCAAGGGTCGGCTGGGGCCGTGTGACACGTAGCAGGATATGGTGTTCAACTGCTGCTGCTACATGTTGCTCCTATGTAGAATCTTTTAGGGCGACGAGGACAAACTTGCTTCCGAGTGTGTATTTCTAGTGTTTGTCTGCCCTTGGCATGCCTTTGGGGCCGAGTTGTTGCGTTCGTCAGCAAACTTTGCATCCACTAGTGTCTACACCTTTGAAGGTAAAACTTGAGCTTCCGGGTTGCAACAACTATCGCCAAAGTTAACTTTTGAATTTCTGGTAGCATCGAGGAGAGCTTTTGAACTGTGGAATACAGGTAGTCGGGCCCCCAGCTCTTCGCGTATGATGGTAGATCTTATTACTGCTTCAGATACCGTCAAACATATGAATAGGTCCTCCACTACTTCCGGTTTGAATAATAGAGAGGTGATGTCAGGTTCTTTTTCAAGTCCTTGCATCTTGATCAGTGAGCCTTGTCCCAAAGCACATGTTTGTCTGTCAGAGCGAAAGAGTCTGTCAGAGTTAGATCTTTTTTCATGATCGATTTTCCGAACAGCGGGTTGTCTGTTGGAAGACCTTTTTGGAAGGCTGCTCTGCCGGCTCGATCTCGTCCGTGAAGGGTGACCTGCCTATGCTGGTCACATCCCGTCGTAGTCCCTCGTTGGTGACCTCGTTGCGTTTGGAAATTGCGCAATCACTTGGTCAAGAGTCTCTCTACTTCTTCTTGAATTTGCCTTTGTTGGGGAAGCGAATCTCTCTGCTGCCCCTAGTCGTGACCTATTGGTCTAGGCTGCTCTTTTACGTGCTTTGCTCGTCTATGCTGCGGCTGCGGTGCCTGTGGTCTGTTCTTAGGAGGCGAGGGAATCCTTCACAAGCTGTTGGTTGAGCTTAAGCTAGATTGAGTGATTGCTTCTCTCCGTCCGTCATGCTGCCTACTCCGATGTGAGGTGGAGGATGCTCTTTGCAGGCCTAGCAGAGAATGAACACTTCGCCTGGAAGGTTGTCCATGTTGTGCATCGGAGTAGGGTCCCAACCATGAGTGTATGCTTATCTGTGGGCCTAACCGAGAGTGCACGCTCCTCCGCGCCCTAAAATGGGAGTATACACTATCTCGGGGGCTTCGTCTGGAGTGTACTCTGCCGGAATGCTCGGTTCATGGCTGGTCAAGTGGCTGCTTGCCGGGACGCTGCTGGAGAAGTTTTTCGTTTGCCCTTGTCCTACTTCAGGACATCTCATTTGGAGCACGTTGCATCTCGGTGCGCTGCAAGAGCTGATTCACCAAGGTTGTTTGCTATTCACCAAGGTTGTCTGCTATGCGAGGGCGCTTGTCTACTTTATGACTTGTCGGGACAAGTGTTGTTTGCCATTCGAATTGGAAGAGCTTGGAAGGAATGCATCTTCTTAAGCAGTGGAAGTGTGGTAAACTTCGGGCATGAGATTCGAATTGGGGAATGTCAAATTAGCATAGAAGTGTGGTGAAAATGCCCCAGGTTCAATCATAGGCCCAGAAACTTGAAGCCGGGACAGTGGAACTAATCTTGGACTGATTTGGGCTGCTTGGAAGGCCATGAGAGCAGGCTGGGCCACAAGAGCAGGTTGGGCCACGGGAGTGGGCTGCTCAGTGAGAGCAAGCTAGGCCATGGGAGCAGGCTGCTCGGCGGGTGCAAGGCTTGGGCTTGGCTTGACTACGCATTGGGCTCGCGTTGGATTTGGGCGACACGAGCCGGTTTGCTTTGGGCTTGGAGTGACACGACTTGGGTCGTGGCCTTATTGTCGTGGGCCTTGGATGACACGGCTTATGCCGTGGTGGTGGCCACCACGATGGTTGCCATGGTGGAGCCTTGTGGTGGTGCCGCTCCACTGATTGTCACGTTTAGTCTCGTGGATTGCCGTGGTCCCATCTCTTGAACATTGGAATTTTTGTTGGTTGAAGTTTCTAAATTTCTAGCCATTGTAATTTTCTTTCACGTTTTATCAAAGAATTTTTGCAAATAAAAAATTCTAAAAATAAGAACGTACGAAAAATCTACAAATGGACAAGAAAATAGAAAACCTTGGATGCAAGAGTCTTCTACGAGTGTGGGACTCAACTCTCAATGAAAGCACCAATTTGTGGATGCAAATTTCTTCCTCCTTGCTCTTGGACAAAATTGCACCTACAAAACAAATAACACCTTAGGTCAAGGCCAAGAGCCTCACACGCCCATGATGAATTTGGGGGGGGAGGGGGCTTTGGCCGAAGAACCTCCAATGCCAAAGTAAAAATTTGAGGGAAAAGTGTTTGAGAATTTTAGAGAATTTTAGCAAGAGAATTGGAAGTGAGTTTTGGAGAGAATGTGAGGATTTTTATAAGGGTGTGGCCTGCCTCCTTGGGTGAGAGAGGACTGGCCACTTGGCTCTCTTTGTGGGCTAGATTCTTGATTTGTGTTTAATTGGGTATAATGAAATAATTAACTAATTAATTAGCCAATTAATAAAATAATTGCCTAATTGATTAATTAGTTAATATGATAAAAAGGGAAAGATTTGGGAGTTACCTTGTGGAGAGAATTTGATGAGGATGGATGAAATAGATTTTGAATTATTACCTATTTTGGGCATTTTAGACTTGGTTGAAGGATGATTGCCCGCTACTCGCGCGTAGGAATCCCGATGTGCCTCAAGGGTATTCTTGTCCATTTATACCCCAAGATCCACATGTCGCCTTGTGATTATTTTTGGCTCCACACAAGGATATGCAAGTTGAAAGAGTTTTTGTTTTTTTTTCAAGGTTGTGAAGTCTTTCTCAAAAATTTAAACCTTGTCAATGGAACTCAAAATTTTCATGTTATTCCTTTTACAAAATCAGAAAACCCCAGAAACCCCAAACCCAAAAAATCCCCAGCCATTAGTTGTGACACACCCCGTCCCGATTTTTTTCCTCGAAATGTGAAAGTACGATATTACCCTTGAGCGTTGGGTTGAAATCTCATTTTGGGCTAAGTTTCAAGGCCCAAATTATTGGTTTTGGACCAATAGAATTGTTTCCTAGTTTATGGGAACCTATTAGTTTAGAATTAGTTAGGGTTTGTAGTAAAATTGGTTGAGGACCAATTAGAACCTAAGTGTAGATTTTTGGGTATGTTGGCTGGCTGTGTAAGGACCACACACACACTCATCTGAAACCTTTCTCTCTCTTCTCTCTCTCTTACTCTCGGACTCTCTCTCTCTGTAAACCGTACGGATCATCACCATTGACCCTCGAACTCTCACAGATCGAGTCTCCAAATACCATCTTCACGATCCTTGTGAACCCCTGAACACAATCATGTTCTTGGTTGTGTGAAAAACCCAAGAAAACCCCGAGAACCCGAGAGCTCCGTCGAGGGTACAGTGACCCCGACATGATTACAGAAGTTTCAAGATGTTTTAAGACTCAAAAAGGTATCTCCTCCTCTTTCCTAGTGTTTTGGGTTACTTTTGGTTGAGTTTGAACGTCGGAAAAACCCGTAAATCAAATCTCCGATTCTAGCACTGTTCACCAACTTTTTAATGGAGGTTTATCTTTGAATTTCAAGCTCACAAGGAGCTTTAGGATCTTCCCACGATGCTCGGAGTGCATCGTTGAGAAGATTTGGACGTCTGGAAGCCCAGTTTCGAAGCTTCACAGGTGTGGCCGGACATTCGAGCTTGCTCCAGCGAGATCCCGTTGGTTTTGGCACCTAAAACAGGTATAACGTTGTTCTACTCATCGAGGGCTTCATTTTTGGTATAAATTACGTGAAAAATGGGGCAAAAATGAAGAAGTTAGGAGGTTTTGAACTTTTTCCAGAAACTGGCGAACAATCGCCGGTGTCCGGCGACTCGCCGGAGAAGACGAAGAATATTCCGTCAAGTTGACGAAATATTCCTAACGGTAGTGAACGACGTTAGTTAAATTAGATGGAATATTCCTTATTTCTAACGGAATATTCCCTAACGCTGTTAGGGTTTCCGTCCTTGTGCTAGGCACGTGCCTGCGTGTGGGTGGCGCGTCTGGCAGTGCCTTGGCCCGCGCGTGGGTGGTCGAAAATTTTTTCTAAAAATATGGGGATGTTCCTAAGATTGTGTAGATCACTTTGGTATATTCAAACACCTCATTTGAGCAATGTATGAGAAGTTATTTCCTAGTTCCGTTTATGTGCTTTAAAATAACGTATTTATAGTCGTTTCTCACATAGGCGAGACTTATTTGGAGGACGAGCATAGCCAGGCTAGGCACGGACGTTACGATCCATCTACATACCAGTGAGTGGGCTTTTCGTCTTCTGTATATACCTATATACTGTGTATTTTTCCCAGAAACGCATTTTTAAATGATTTTATAAATGAATTGCCATGCCAATGCATACATACTTGTGAATATGCATTATGATTTGTATATACATGATTGTCGACGCTATGGGCGCTCACGTAAGTTCCAGGTAAGTTTATGTATTGATAATGAGGAGTTGTGTTATGTTGATATTGATGAGATGTATCAAGAGCTTATTAACCTTCACCCCGGTGTTAGTGCTCCCGCCCAGAGTTAGGTGCATAGGCCTATCGTATAGACCACTTTCAGTGGGTTCGACTCATAGGTGACCAACGATCGTTCGACTTCTTTGGAGACGGTGTATAATCTGAAGTTGCCTACTTTTATGGGTAATGAGGGACACGAAGGGGCCGAGCGTTGGCTCGAGCATGTAGAGAAGACTTTTCAGGTTATGCAGAGTCAAGGCAGCCTCCCTGCTGAAAGGTAGGTCGAGACCACTACTTGGTTTTTGGGTAGAGAGCCTGCATCCTGGTGGAATCAGGAGACTTATGGGTGGTCACCTGAGGAAAAAGCAAACTGGGAGAATTTTGGACAGTCGTTCTATAAGAGATTCATTCCTCCAGCGTACCTTGATCAGAAGAAACAGGAGTTCACTGATCTGAAACAGGGGAAGCTGACCACTCACGACTATTACAGGAAGTTCACTGATTTGTCCCGCTGCGATCTGGAAATTGCTGCTAATCCAGCTGAGATGCTTCGCCCGTTTTAAGTTGGGTACTAAGAAGAAGTGGCGGTCTATGGCAACTATCCTACCCTGTGCTACTTATCAGGAGTTCTATGATGTTTTGTTGAGGATTGAGGATTCGGACAAAATGCCTAGTGAGAGCGAAGAAGAAGAAGAAAAAGGTAGTAATCTGAAGAAGTACGATAAAGGCAAAGGGCAGGCATCTCAGTGACCTAGACAGACTTAGAGTTTTAAGAAAAGTGGAACTAGTTGTAGTTCTTCCAGTGGGGGTTTTAGTGCCACGGGTCAGAGGAGAGGTGGTAGGCCCACTAGAGGATCCCGCTTTCGGAGGCCAAGAAAGTCGAGTGGTACAGGCGCTCCTTTGTGACGTAGGTACAATAATCGACATTTTGGAGAGTGTCGTCGAGGTAGCAGCGGGTGTTATACATGTGGTCAGATGGGGCATCTGCCTAAGTATTGTCCTCAGAATCCGCAGAGACTTCAGCAGCCACAACAGCCTTCCTTACCACCGCCAGTTCATACCCAACAGTTTTCAAGACCTAGTGGTTATGTTTCGACAAGTCGTGGTGGTGCGTACCATTATCAGGCGGATCCCATTCCTTATGCTTCAGGGCAGTATCAGTACCCTCAGGATCCTTATCAGCAGAGTGGTTATGACCAGTACTCAGGAGGATACATGCCTTATCAGCAGAGTGGCTTGGGTTAGTATTCAGCTGGAGGGTCACAGTGGCAGTATGGAGGACAGGCCCAACAGGTTGATGTTGCTGCCAGTAGTGCTGGATCGTCGAGACAGCACAGTCAGTCGGGTCAGGGGCGTAGTACACATGGCCGAGGTGTTCGCACTGGTAGAGGTCGAGGAGGACGACAGTAGGCCCAAGGGCGTATCAACAACATTACTTTGCAGGACGCCCAGAACCATCCTGACTTAATAATGGGTACGTTAAATGTTCTTGGTCATTTTGCTAGAGTCTTAATTGACTGTGGAGCTACCCATTCTGTCATTTCTCATACATTTGCTCAGTTGACTCAACCTCAATCTACACCTCTGGGTTATGAGTTAGAATTTTCTATGCCTAGAGGAGAAAAGTGTTATGTTAGCTCTGTCTACCCGGGTTGTAATGTGTTGATTGAAGATGTAGTTATGCCATCTAATCTTCTCCCATTAGATCTTGCGGACTTAGATGTGATTTTGGGAGCAGACTGGTTACACTATAACTATGCTGACATCCACTGTCGTGAGAAGACGGTGACTTTCCGTCGCCCAGGTTTACCCGGAGTTACGTTCGTAGGTGAACGTAATGGAGTGAGACATGGGGTTATTTCTGCCTTGAGGGCAAAGAAGTTGTTGCATAAAGGGTGCCAGGGATACTTAGCTCACCTTGTGCTGAATGATACTGCTCCCAGTAGTGTGGAGGAAGTTCGAGTGGTTAGGCATTTTCCGGATTTCTTTCCTGAGGATTTTCCTGGATTACCGCCTGATAGAGATGTGGAGTTTACCATCGATTTACTTCCAGGTACGGACCCTATATATCTAACTCCATATAGAATGGCTCTTGCTAAGTTAAGAGAATTGAAAACCCAGCTACAGGAATTGGTTGATAAGGGTTTCATCTAGCCTAGTGTTTCACCCAGGGGAGCCCCAGTGTTGTTTGTTCGGAACAAAGAAGGGGACCTTGAGGCTGTGCATTGATTATCGGCAATTGAATCGGGTAACGATTAAAAACCATTATCCATTGCCACGTATAGATGATCTATTTGACCAACTTTTAGGTGCCTGTGTGTTCTCGAAGATTGATTTGAGGTCTGGGTATTATCAGCTGAAGATTAAAAGTGATGATGTCCCTAAAACGGCTTTTAGGACTCGTTATGGTCATTATGAGTTCCTTGTGATGCCGTTCGGATTAACAAATGCACCAGCAGCTTTCATAGGCTTGATGAACAAAGTATTCCAGCAATATCTTGACAGGTTGATCATTGTTTTCATCGATGATATACTGGTATACTCTAGGACTAAGGAAGAGCATGTGCGACATCTCTCTTTGGTATTGAAAAAGTTGAGGGAACATAGCCTTTATGCCAAGTTCAGTAAATGCCAATTTTGGTTAAATCAAGTGGCATTCTTGGGTCATGTTATATCAGCTCAAGGAATTCAGGTGGACCTTCAGAAGGTTGCAGCTGTGGAGATTTGGGAGCAGCAAAGAACCGTCACCAAGGTACGGAGTTTCCTGGGCTTAGCAGGTTATTATCGACGGTTTGTTAAGGATTTCTCAGTGATTGCATTACCACTTACGAGGTTGACTAGGAAGGAAGTTAAGTTTGAGTGGGATGAGAATTGTGAACAGAGTTTCCAGCAACTTAAGTACTGTCTCACTCATGCACCTGTTCTGACACTTCCGGACAACAGTGGTAACTTTGAGATTTATAGCGATGCTTCCTTGAATGGCCTGGGATGTGTTTTGATGCAACATGGTGGGGTAATTGCTCATGCTTTGAGACAGTTGAAGCCTCATGAAAGGAATTATCCTACACATGATTTGGAACTAGCAGCCATCATTTTCGCTCTAAAGATTTGGAAACATTATCTCTATGGTGAGAAGTGTAAGATCTTTACGGACCACAAAAGCCTACAGTACATTTTCACTCAGAAAGATCTTAACCTTCGGCAGTGGAGATGGATAGAATTACTCAGTGATTATGTTGCACGATTGAGTATCATCCTGGTTGTGCAAACGTAGTGGCTGATGCACTGAGTACGAAGTCCCAAGGTCGTACGCATCTCGTGTTCCTCTTCTTACAGATTTGAGGTCCACTGGGGTGAAGTTGGAACTAGAAGAAAATTAAGAAGCCTTGTTGAAAGCTCGAGAGGAAGCCTTACTTGCTAGTTTCCAAGTTAGGCCCATTTTGATTGATCGCATACTCGAAGCTCAAGGAAATGATGAGGAAGTTCATGAGTTAATTTTTGCAATTTCTGAAGGGAAGAAAAAGGATCTCAGAGTTCGTGAGACTGATGGCATGCTTATGCAAGATAAACGGATGTACGTGCCAAATATTGAAGAATTAAAGAAAGAAATTCTTGATGAGGCACACATTTCAGCATATTCCATGCATCCAGTAGGCACGAAAATGTATCATACCATCAGACCATTTTACTATTGGCCAGGTATGAAAAGAGAAATTGCAGAGTATGTTAGTAGGTGTGCAGTTTGTCAGCAGGTCAAAGTTGAAAGGAAGAAGCCATTTGGTTTGATGCAACCATTTCCCGTTCCACAGTGGAAATGGGAAAATATCACTATGGATTTTGTGTACAAGCTTCCTCGTACACGGAATGGTTATGATGGCATTTGGGTGATTGTAGATCGACTTACCAAGTCAGCACACTTCATTCCAGTGAGGGAAAAGTATTCTCTGAACAAATTAGCTGAGTTGTTCTTGATCAAGATTGTGAAGTATCATGGGGTTCCGGTTTGTATTATTTCAGATTGGGACCCCAGGTTCACTTCTAAGTTCTAGAGGGCATTCCAGGAAGCTTTTGGTGCAGATCTACTTTACAGCACATCGTACCATCCTCAGACAGATGGTCAGTCGGAGAGGACGATTCAGACTTTGGAAGATATGTTAAGATCTTCAGTACTTCAGTTCGGTGATGATTGGCATGCAAAGTTGGATTTAATGGAGTTTGCCTACACTAACCGTTATCATTCGAGTATTCGAATGGCACCGTTTGAGGCACTATATGGTAGAGCTTGCAGTACACCGTTGTGTTGGTTGGAAGTTGATGAAAGACCATTAGTGGGCCCTGAGATAGTAGAGGACACTACTCAGAATGTTCAGGTGATTAAAGCTAATCTGAAAGCGGCCCAGGATCGATAGAAGAGCCTTGCTGATAGACATGCCACGGACAGAGTGTATAAGGTCATTGATTGGGTATTCTTGAAGTTATCACCTTGGAAAGGAGTTGTAAGGTTCGGGAAAAAGGGTAAGCTAAGCCCTAGGTACATCAGACCTTACCACATCATCGAGCGAGTTGGTGAAGTTGCATACAGGCTTGAGTTGCCTTCTGAGTTATCTAAGGTGCACAATGTATTTCATGTCTCTATGCTTCATCACTATGTTTCGGATCCTTCACATGTTATACCTCCTCAACCCTTAGAGATCAGTCCGGATTTGAGTTATGAAGAGGAGCCAGTGATGATTTTGGATTGGAAGGACAAGGTTGTTGGAAATGTGCCCTAAAACCAATCATATGATGATACTTTACGGACATTTCACATGTTAAACTAATCTAGTTTAATATAAAGGGCAAAGATTATTGTTTCAAGCTATCTCATATAAATGTTATGTGCTTAAACGATAAGTCCAAGGAATATGCTATTAGGAGAATGTATATGGGAGACATAGTCTATATACATAGGATGAAAATCTATCATGATCGATTTCAAGATATAATTGGATTATATCGAGACCTAATGATAGACAAAAGATGCTAGGAAGTTTCTCATATGATGATAAACTTCAATAAGAAGGACAGCTCTAGTGAGACTAGGAAGTTGCTCTTCTCAAAGGGGACGTACCCTTTGACTCCCAAAGAAACATAATGCGTAACTAGAAACCTTTACGCATACGCATAAAGGCGATTTACGTATTTCATATTGTATGAAAAACACTGATATGAGCTGTACCTAGAATGGTACAAGTTGATATCAGTGCAAGCCCAGGATCAGAACCATGGCAACTGTCAAGTGAGTCCTTAAGTATTTAAGAAATACTAAAGGATAGATTCCTCAAGAATGAGGAAGAATTAAAGTGACGCAATGGAAGCGTAAATGTATTAGATTATGAATCTAGTATCGTATCCATCATTGGATGTCTCTTCATTGTGAACGAAGAGATAATAGGATATCTCTTTATTATGACTAAAGAGATAATTGGGTGGAAACATTACAAGTAATGACTTTAATGTGTTCCATCGTGAATGCAAAAATATATCGCCATATAGAAGTTTACAACAATGTTGTTTGGATGGGAAAGTTCATTTATGAACTCTCTATTCGGTTCCAACCAGAAAGTGTCTCTAGTGTACAGACACTACGACACTAATGGGGCGATAGCTCAAGCCAGGGAATCAAGGTCTTATCAAGATCCGAACTCAAGTGAGAGACTAAACCACATGATTGAGAATCATGTATAATGGTGACGTCGTTATTCTCAAGGTTGCTTCTATGGATAACATATAGATATCCATTGTCTAGGCCTACTACTCAGCCATTTTTTGAAATGAATTCAGAAGAGGTATCATCACTGATAACCAAGCTGATTGGCTCTAGTGCAAGTGGGAGATTGTTGGAAATGTGCCCTAAAACCAATCATATGAAGATACTTTACGGACATTTCACATGTTAAACTAATCTAGTTTAATATAAAGGGCAAAGATTATTGTTTCAAGCTGTCTCATATAAATGTTATGTGCTTAAACGATAAGTCCAAGGAATGTGCTATTAGGAGAATGTAATCTAAAGAAGCTAGATTCATGAGACCATTCTCTTTTGTATACATATCCTAAATGTTCCTGATCATAGGATTGCCAATTGGGCATTGACAGTCCGTTAAGATCAGTACGTGCTATGTCTTCTCTTAGGGAGAGTGACAGGTCTCGAGTCATTGGTGTGAATGACACCAAGACAAGCATGTAGGTGCTCGATAGAGAATGAGTCCACTGAACGCGATCAACGAGGAGTTCTCATATTCATGTCATATGAGAACTCATGGTTGGGATAATGCAAAGTAGTCATTTGACCTGAGGCATCACAGTTGTCTTGTGGTTAGGTCCTTGATCTTTGACTATGTCAAAGTCACTCCGTCAGAGGGTGTCCACGGCATAGTTGGGGTTAAGCCACTTAGCCATGGAGGCAAGTGAATGCGCAACAAGGGATCTCTAACCTTCAAACTGTTTGAGGGAGAATACTCTATGATATGATTAAGAATCTCTGGCCAGAGTATGAATGAGATTGAGGAAGTCGTTCCAAATCACATTCAAGGCAATCATATAAGTAAATGAATCACGTTGGATAGTAAACATGAATAAACTATCAAACCAAACAATGTGGTCAAGAGTATTGTATTAGAGAAAGACCGTATTGCATTGTAATCCTAAACTGAATAGGTTCTCCACCTCTTCTGATTAGCTTGGGTAGCCATGATACACTGCTAGGTGTCACTCATGGTTTGCGGAAGCCCTAAAGATGTATAATCATTTAAGGGAGAATTGAAAGTATGTTTCAATTCATAATCGATCGTTAAGAGTAACAATCGCCCACTGCCTCGCTAAGAGGAACCTAATGGATCGCACACCGTGTAAGGTAATGATTGAAGGATATAATGAAGATGAGTAAGGACAATTAAATAGTTTAATTGTATGTGGCAAGGATTAATTAAAAGTTAATTAATCTAGAACGAAAGGTTCGTTTTAGGCCTTAAGTTAGTTTTGGGTTTCGGGACACAAAAGGGTTTTGGTCCACAAGGCACATAATGTTTAAGTTGTATGACAACTAAAACAAAATGTGCAATTAACCCACTAACAATAGAGAGGCCGGCCATGATTAGAGAGGGAGTGGGTTTTGGACTTATTACAAGTTTGCCACTCCAATGAAGGGAGGTATAAATATGACTTTATAGCTTTTTCTTCATTAGGGTTTTCTTTGAGGAAAGATGAGAGTTTTTGGCTCTCTCTTTCTCTCTAGGGAGGCCGGCCACCATGGGGGGGTTTACTAGCATCTAACTCCTCCATGGCCACTCATCTTCTTCCTCAACCATCCTTGGTGTCGAAACTTAGAGGTCTCCAACTTTGGTGACTTTTGGAGAAACCTATTCTTCCATCCACATCCAAGAAGGCATGGATCCAAGAAGAAAAGTTCTTCCACCTTCATCCATGGAGCCAAGGAGCAAGGTGACAAAGGAAGAAGGCCCTCACATGGGTGATTAACCTTTGCTAAGCAAAGAGGTACTTCAAAGGTATAAAGTTTCTCTACTCTTTTTCTTAGATCTTGAGTTGAGTCTTGGTTCACCATTTCTACTAGGCTTTGAATTTCATGGGTAATGTTTTGTTTTGAGTGCATACAAGCATGATTCCGCCTTTAATTGTTAATTGCATGCCATAGATGTTGCTCAAATGAACATGTTTTTCACAAATTTTCGTTCAAAGGTGCTGAGAAACAAGACCATTCGGATGGTAAAGGTTCTGTGGAGAAACCATTCAGTAGAAGAAGCTACCTGGGAGACTGAGGATCGGATGAGAGATATGTATCTTCGCTTGTTTTATGAGTATCAGTGATGTATTTTGTTGTTTGAATTTTGAGGATGAAATTTCATTAAGGGGGGTAGGTTGTGACAGCCCGTCCCGATTTTTGTACACTTATTTTTTTCCTCAAAATTTGAAAGTACTTTATTATCCTTGAGCGTTGGGTTGAAATCTCATTTTGGGCTAAGTTTCAAGGCCCAAATTATTTCTTAAAGAACGTTTGTTTACCCTTACCTTTCTTTGTTAACCAATGCCCTAGCCCCATTACAACCCTTAACTTCGATCTTGGGTGTTGTGTGTTTCAATTTGTGGAGTTTGGAATTGGTATGAGCATGTGGTGTCACTGGTTCTCGCGTCTAAGTAGTAGCATTTCATTCATGAGATCATATTTAAACATGCTAATAACTCCAGAAAATGCTTTCTTTGTCATAAACATATGTGAGTATTTGTTTTCATTTTTTTCATCAATCTTCTCACATATAACTAGTGTAGGGTGTGGAGTCAGAAAATCTGTGTGAAAGAGAGTGTATCTTGTAAGGAATTGGGTGAATTTTCTAAGGCATGTTACTACATTCAAATCATTGTTTTAATTGATTAAATGCGAGCTAATAAGTGACGACTGTGATTAAGTATGTGCTCGAGCGTAAGGATGACTAAAATCTATGTGAATGATGATCTTTGATATGTCATGTGTGTTGGAAATCCCTGAGGAAAACGTTGGAAGGTTTAGATTGTGTTTTGTTTTGTTTACTTTATTTTGTTTTGTTTTGTTTCGTTTTGCTCGAGGACTAGCAAAAGCTAAGTGTGGGGGAATTTGATATGAGCATATTTATGCGAATTAGTTGGCTTGTTCTCGTGCATTTATGTTAGTTATTTGTATTTAATTTAGTATTTTAAGCTATTTTCGTATGTTTGTAGGTCCCATGGGGTAAAGTATCAAGAAAGTGCATTTTGGAGCCTTTTGGAGCTGTTTTGGGCATGGAATGGATAGCTTATGAATGGAGCAAGGTGGATGGACGAAATTGAAGATCAAAAGAGCCTAGAAGGATGTTAGAAGTCAGTTTGGAAGCATAAAAGACACAAAATCAGCATCTCCTACAAAAGTGGCGTTTTGTCCCCTTTGTGTTCCCTCCTTGTCTCCTTTGGTGCAACAATTCCCCTTGCCATGTTTCCCTATCCTTAAACCAAGTAAAACACTTCCCTTATCCCTTTAGGATCCAGCCACACATCCCACACCACCTTTCCTTCCTTGCTTCACAAGAAAGACACAATCCCTTGCCTTCTAGGACAAAGCCGCACCTTTCCCTTTTTCTTCCCTCTTTGCCGCAAGTCCCTTACCTTTTCCCCTTAGGTTCTGATTTTAATTCTTCTTTTCCCCTAAGGTTTTGGAGTAAATAAGTTTCCTAAATAAATCCCAAACCGTGCCTTACCTATTCCCTATATATATATGGACCTTTGCAGCACCCTAAACACACCATTCCACCATCCATTCACTTACCTATCCATCATTCACACAACCATTCACTCATTCACACACTTTCAGCCCAAAACCTCCCTTTGCCGCAGCCTTTCACTCCCAAAACTCACATCCCTTCATCCAAACACATCCATACCCATCTTAGACCTTTGTGCCGCAGCAAGGTGGAGAGGAAGGAGCCTTGGACGTTTCAAGCTTGAAGATTGGAGCATTCTAGGTGTACTTCGTTCTTAATTTCAATGTTTACTTTATTATTCTCTAATCTTGTTGTGACTATGAGTGGCTAAGCCCCCTACTTAGCTAGTGGGGAATTCAAAGCCATGAACATGCTTGACATATGAATTGATTTCTTCCAATTGTGACTTGATGAATCGTGAATGCAATTCAATTAACTGTTTTATTCATAACTTGTTCTTGTATGTTGATTGAGGATGCATACTTAGTTTTCATGCAGGAATTTGATGCTAGAATGTAAGGGAGTTTCACCTAATCGTTATGAACTTACATTCACAAGTAGTGAAGGTTGCTTGTCACAATCGCGTTAATTGGATTCCTGGCAAACGTATCATGCATCATAGTTACGAATGCCTTGTCAACACTTATGATTTTCATGGAGCTTAATGATCTCTAATTGTATCTCTTCTATGCATCATGTAGGGAACCGTTGGAGAATAATTTGGGTTGTCGTATGCATCATCCAATTCAATGACATAAGGAAAATCTGAGGGTTAATTAGTGCATCACTGTTAATCTGGGGTGTTGAGGTTCTTGGTTCATTGAAAAGCAATTGGAAATCGATTTATGTACAAGTGTGTCATGTGTGGAGAAGGACCCTCTAGCTAGCCCATCAACCATAAAAGTTTTCAAACTTGTTTTCAAAATCTGTTTTACTTTACAAAGTCTTTGTTTTATTTTCAAATTCGTTCAAACCAAAACCCCCCTTTTACTTTCTTGTTTTAAAGTGTCCAAAATCTGTTTTCTTTGTGTTTTCAAGTATTTTGAGTCAACCTAAAACCAATTTTCGTCCAAAACCTTCCCTAGTGTTTTAAATCTGTCCACAAAGTGTTTTAAAGCCGTTTTAAGTGTTTTTAACTTGTTTTGAGTCTTGTAAACCTTTCCAAACGTTTTTAACTTTGTTTTTGTATTTTTAGAGTCGATTAGCAATCCCTCCTAATCCCCGGTCCAGAACGATCCCTACTTGCATACTTACTACAATTGACAACAAGAGGGTTTAATTTGCGTGTTAAGTAATTTTCACATCACATACCAGTGAGTGGGCTTTTGGTTTTCCGTATAAACCTATATACTGGTTTTCCCAGAAACGCATTTTTAAATGATTTTATAAATGAATTGCCATGCCAATGCATACATACTTGTGAATATGCATTATGATTTGTATATACATGATTGTCGACGCTGTGGGCGCTCAGGTAAGTTCCAGGTAAGTTTATGTATTGATAATGAGGAGTTGTGTTATGTTGACATTGATGAGATGCATCGAGAGCTCATTAACCTGCACCCCGGTGTTAGTGCTCCCGCCCAGGGTTAGGGGCATAGTCTTTCACGTGATGTTCACCTCCTGCACCACACTCTCATCTTGGATCCAAGTTAGGTGCATAGGCCTGTCGTATAGACCACTTTCAGTGGGTTCAACTCGTAGGTGACCCGCGATCATTCGCACAGTCTTCACGTGATTGTAGCACTAGAGCGTATTATTTTACACCCAGTCCTGTCGTATAGACCACTATAAGTGTGTTCGACTCGTGTGCAGGCATGATTTATGAGCTAGAGTTCAGCTGACGAGCTGTTGCAGTTATTATTGCATTTGAATTACTTACCTGATGATTTGATTTATATGGCATGACATATTCATGATTTGTTTACGTATTTTTGACGATGATGTTTTCAGTTGAGTTATAGTATATGTATATACTATTTTTTGGGAAAGTATACAGGTTTTACGACGAGGGGATATAACTGTTATTTATGAAATGATTTTCGAAAAACTTTGTTTTTGTCCACTCACGCTTTTGTTTTGCGCCCCTCCAGGTTTTAGGTAGCTTTGTGGGTGGCTCACGAGGATACAACAAAGGTTCTGACAGACCATTGTGGAGCCAAAAATAATCACAAGGCGACACGTGGACTTTTGGATTAAGGAGACAAAAATGCCCTTGAGGTGCATCAGAATTCCTACGCGCGAGCAGCCGGTAATTATCGTCGGTCAAGTCAAAAGCGCCCATAAAAGGTAAACAAATCCGAATTATTTCATCCATCCTCATTTAAGGCAATTATCTCATAAATCTACCAATTATCCCACATAAATGAAGATAATTGGCAAATTAATGGGATTATTCTTCCTTGATTTGTCAATTAAATGAGCCTTGAAGACCAAGAAAATATCTCAAAGGGCTGGCCCTCTCTCTCCAAAGAGAGGCCGGCCACTCCCCTTTTATTTCCCGTATTTTTCTTCCCTTTTCCTCCTTTTTAAGCCAATTATTCAATTACTCCTTATTACCCCTTTTCATAAATACAAATACATACCCCTTTTGGTTTAATTAGCCAATAAATAGGCTAATTAAACCTAGATCTCCCACAAAAACCCTAGATAGGCCGGCCACCCCTCCTCTCCTATAAATACTACCCCATTTTCTCACAAAACCTAATTCCAATCCTTTGGCAAAAACACTCTAAACACTTTTTCTCTCTAATTCTAACTTTGGCATCAGAGGTTCTTCGGCCAAAGCCCCCCCCCCATTCATCGTGGGCGCGTGAGGCTTTTGGCCTTAACCTAAGGTGTTGATTGTTTTGTAGGTGCAAAATCGTCCAAGACCGAAGAGGAGAAAATTTGCATCCACAACCATCACCTATGTAGGACCACCTTTGGGTGTTATTTAATTAAGCACTCCTTATGCTTGATTGCACCTAGACTATATATGCTCTGATTGAGTATTCACACTTATTTCTGTTCTAGTACTCCTTGAAGTTGTTTTTATTCATTCGTAAATCTTTCTATAATATTGCTTCCGCACTGTGCACATGGCTACGTCACCCTCACGTGACGGCCAGCATGCCTCGATCTCGGTCGGGGTGTGTCATTAATATATATATGTATATATATATAATTATAGTATTTTTTTGGCATCGGAGGTTCTTCGGCCAAAGCGCCCCCCCCCATTCATCGTGGGCGCGTGAGGCTTTTGGCCTTAACCTAAGGTGTTGATTGTTTTGTAGGTGCAAAATCGTCCAAGACCGAAGAGGAGAAAATTTGCATCCACAAATTGGTGCTTTCATTGAGAGAAGAAGTTTACGCTCGAAAAAGACTCTCGCACACAAAGGTTTTCCTTCGATCTCTAGTCCATTTGTATTCTTTCGTACGTTTTTATTATTAGAATTTTTGACTTGTAAAAAGTTCTTTGGTAAAGCGTATAAAAAACAAGAAAAATACATAATGGTTAGAAATCTAGAAAATTCGATGAGTAACAATTCAAACATTCAAGACGTGGGACCGCGTCGATCTACGAGATTGAATGTGGCTCTAGGGGAGATGGCGCCTGTCACATCCCGACCCGGGGCGGATCACTTCCCGGGCCCGCTCCACTACCGTAGCACGATATTGTCCGCTTTGGGCCCCGACTACGCCCTCACGGTTTTGTTTCTGGGAACTCACACGAGAACTTCCCAGTGGGTCACCCATCATGGGAGTGCTCTCGCGCGCTACTCGCTTAACTTCAGAGTTCCTACGGAACCCGAAGCCAGTGAGCTCCCAAAAGGCCTCGCGCTAGGTAGGGATGGGAATATACATATAAGGATCACTCCCCTGGGCGATGTGGGATCTCACAATCCACCCCCCTTAGGGGCCCGACGTCCTCGTCGGCACACCACGGCCAGGGTTAGGCTCTGATACCAAATTGTCACATCCCGACCCGGGGCGGATCACTTCCCGGGCCCGCTCCACTACCGTAGCACGATATTGTCCGCTTTGGGCCCCGACTACGCCCTCACGGTTTTGTTTCTGGGAACTCACACGAGAACTTCCCAGTGGGTCACCCATCATGGGAGTGCTCTCGCGCGCTACTCGCTTAACTTCAGAGTTCCTACGGAACCCGAAGCCAGTGAGCTCCCAAAAGGCCTCGCGCTAGGTAGGGATGGGAATATACATATAAGGATCACTCCCCTGGGCGATGTGGGATCTCACAGCGCCACTACCTCGAGGCTCCACCATGGGAACCATCGCGGTGACTACCCGCGGCGAGGTCCATGGTACCACTGCTGCAGTCCAAGCCTCGCACTCGCGGGCACCTCGTGTTGAGCAGCCTGCTCCTGCAGCCAAGCCTGCCCATGCAGCCAAGCCTGCCCATGCAGCCCAGCCTGCTCCTGCAGCCAAGCCTGCCCCAGCAGCCCGGCCTATCCCAGTGGTGTCCCAAGCAGCCCGAGTCGTGCCCGGAATCAACCACCCGTCCACCACTCAAGAAGGAGTCTTCCTATCCAGTTCATCCAATCTGAGCGGCGAGCAATACTTGTCCCGACAAGTCATGGAGTTGACGAGCGCCCTAGCACAACAGATAACCTTGGTGAATCGACTCCTGCAGCGCACCGAGATCCAACGCGCTCCGAACGAGTTATCCCGAAGTAGGACAAGGGCAGACGAGGAACCTTTCCAGCAACGTCCTGGCAAGCAGCCGGTCAATCAGACTGAGCAGTCAGGCGGTGTGCAATCTCGGCTGGGCCCCCGAGACAGCGTGGACTCCCGTCTTAGCCCGAGGAGGAGCGTGCACTCTCGGTTAGGCCCGCGAGTGAGCATACGGTCAAGGTTGGGGCCACATGTTGAAGAGCCACGTGAGCAACCTTCCAGGCAGAGCGTCCATTCACGCCTAGGCCCGCAAGGAACATATTCCACATCACCTCGGAGGATGCCGCATGATGCATGGGGGTGAGCAGCCACTCGATCCGCTTCAAGTTCCACAGGCAGCCGAGACAACGACAAATGGAGCGCCCGGAGGAGCAGCCTAGACCGATAGACCAAGACTTGGGACAGTTTAGGGCTCCGCTGCCCCACCGGAGACAAATCCAAGAAGAAGTGGAGAAGCTCTTCAACGAGCGGCTTGCGCGAATTCCGACGTGGCAACACTGCCGATGAGGCGTTGCGGCGGGAGATGGCCAAGATAAGCCGAACCCCCTTCACGGATGAGATCGAGCGGACGGAACCTCCACGCAAGTTTAGCATGCCGCACTTTACCTCATTCAAAGGAGATGGAGATCCAGAAAGGCACTTGAAGCATTACCGAAGTGCAATGGTCCTCTACCGGAGTAATGACGCCCTTATGTGCAAAATATTCGCCACCACCTTGCAAGGCGAAGCGCAAGATTGGTTCCATACCCTGCCGCCACGATCCGTCTCGAGCTTTGACGATCTTTCCTTGGTCTTCACCAAAGAATACTCGTCTTACCGCTCGATCAAGAAAAAATCCGATCACCTGTTCAACGTAAAGAAGAACCCGAGGGAATCACTTCGCGACTACGTGAAGAGGTTTAAGGCGGAGAAGGCAAAGATAGTGGGGTGTGACGACTCGATAGCCAGTGCAGCCTTTCAGAAAGGCCTCCCTGCAGATCACCCCCTATTTGGAGAGATGATCATGAAGGAAGACTTGACTCTAACCGATTCCTTAGCCCTAGCAGAGAAGCATGCCCTCTGGGACGAGGCCCGACGAGCAGACAAGGTGCCCGAGCAGCCTCAAAAAGAATTGGTGATGGCTCAAAGAAAGGAAGATGGAAAGCTGCCCAACAAGAGCGGGCAGGAGGCCAAGCGGAGGGACAGGCCCGTGACCAGAGACGGCTCGATGGCCAGGAATTACTCGAAGTTTTCAATCCCAATCCATCAAATCCTTCGCGACGTAAAAGACGAGCCGTGGTTCAAACCGCCGAAGCAGCCGATGGGAGATACTTCCAAGCTGGATCACACCAGGTACTGCGCGTTCCATCGAGGTCCAGGTCATACCACAGAAAACTGCTACACTTGGAAGAATTATCTAGAGAAGCTTGTGAAGGAAGGCAAAGTCGACAGGTATTTGGACAAGCCAGCAGCGCAGCCCAGACGGAACGCTGAGAGGGAGGAGGAGCCACCTACCAAGATAATTCGGATTAATGGTATCTTTGCCGAATCCAAACACCTGGGGGCCACCAACAACTCGAAAAACAGGAAGATCCAGCAAGCCTTATTGATCTCACAAGTCCGGACGGCCGGCGCACTACCAGGACCCATCATCGGCTTCACTGAGCAGGACGCAGAAGGCGTTGACTTACCGCATGACGACGCGCTAGTGGTGTCAGTCCAAATAGCTCATGCCATAATCGATCGAATGATGGTGGACAACGGAAGCGCGGTCAATCTACTTCAATTCTCGGTCATCCAGAAAATGGGCTTGGAGAGCACGATAACACTACGAGCAGAGGTACTCACTGGATTCAATGGGCACACCTCAACCGCAATTGGCCAAATCACGCTTGATGTGAAGACATCGCCAGTGGTCTCGAAGCAAACATTCACGATTGTGAATGACCCGTCTCCTTACAACGGGATCCTTGGGAGGCCTTGGTTGATCAAGCTAGATGCTGTCACTTCAGTCAAGTACCAAAAAATCCGCTTCCGCATCCTGGGCGGAGGAGTTGGAGAAATCAAGTCCGACCAAGCCGCATCCCGACGGTGCACCGTGCAAATGCTAAAAGAATCAAGGAAGAAGACCTTCACTCCCGCGGAGGTCACCGAGATTCAAAAAGATGACGAAGCTGCCAAATAGCAGTTACAGTAGGAGGATCGAGAAGACGGCGCTCAAGCAGACGGGATAGGCTGGAAACCCGAAGAAGACGCTGAAGAAATCATTCTTGATCCGCAGCAGCCAGAAAGGACCGCTAGGGTTGGCTCTCGCCTAAACCCAACCGAGAAAGAAGAACTCATTACCTTTCTCAGGAAGAACCGAGACATCTTTGCATGGTCACCCTCAGACATGCCCAGCATCGACCCAAATGTGGCTTGCCACAAGTTACATGTCGACCCCGCTGCAAAACCCGTGATCCAGAAGAGAAGGCACTTTGCGCCCGAGCGAGTAGCAATCATCGAGGCCGAAATAGACAAGCTGTTGGAGGCCGGATTCATAGAAGAGGTGGCATACTCTGCATGCTCGCCAACGTCGTGCTAGTCATGAAGAAGGAGAAAGGCACATGGAGGGTTTGCGTAGATTACACCGACCTCAACAAAGCATGCCATAAGGATCCTTATCCGGTCCCCCGAATCGACCTCTTGGTGGACTCGACTTCTGGAAACCAGCTGCTCAGCTTCCTGGACGCATATTCTGGCTACAACCAAATAGCCATGCACGAACCTGACAAGGAGAAAACCGCGTTTGTAATCAAGCGAGGTACATACTGCTACAAAGTCATGCCTTTCGGCCTCAAGAACGCAGGAGCAACCTACCAAAGGTTAGTGAATATGATGTTCAAAAAACAGATCGGGGTTACCATGGAAGTCTACGTCGACGACATCATGGTGAAGGGCAAGCAGCGGTCAGACCACATTCGCAATTTGGCGGAAACATTTGACATCCTTAGGGCATACAAGATGAAGCTCAATCCTGCCAAATGTACATTCAGAGTATCTTCAGGCCGATTCCTAGGGTACTTAGTCACCCAACGAGGGATCGAGGCGCATCCCAAACAGATCCGAGCAATTCTGGAAATGAAGTCTCCCACAACCTTGAAGGAGATCCAAAGCTTGACCGGACGAGCAGCCGCCCTCAACCGTTTCCTATCGCGATCCACCGATAGATGCAAGCCTTTCTTCAAAGCCATCAAGAGGGCGCAGCGTGACAAATGGGATGAAGAATGCGAAAAAGCCTTCCAAGACCTGAAGAAGTATCTCACATCTCCTCCATTACTATCCAAGCCGGAAGCTGCGGAGGACTTGTACATCTACTTGGCAGTCTCCGAAGTAGCGGTGAGCTCTGCCCTCATACGAGAAGAGGTGGGGGCCCAACTACCAGTGTTCTACACTTCAAAAGCTCTCCTCGATGCGGAAACAAGATATCCGAAGATTGAAAAATTAATTTTGGCTCTAGTGGTGGCAGCTCGGAAGCTCAGACCGTACTTTCAAGCTCATACAGTCATCGTCATGACTCAATACCCTCTACGATCCATCCTGCATGGTCCGGATGCTTCTCAACGAGTAATGAAGTGGGCACTTGAACTAGGCCAGTATGGTTTAGTCTTCCGACCCTATACGGCAATAAAGGCCCAAGCCTTGGTAGATTTCATAGCAGAGTTCGCACCTGGCCCAAGCAACGCAGCAGACGAGCCTGACGATGTCCCAAAAGCAGCCGAGACCCCAGCTCTGCCCGTTTCCCTCAATAGCGATAAATGGCATCTGCACGTCGATGGCGCATCCAATCATAAAGGCTCGGGGGCAGGCGTGGTTCTTGTTACCTCAGATGGCTCACTGCTCGAGCAGGCGATCACTTTAGGCTTCAAGGCATCCAACAACGAAGCAGAGTATGAAGCCCTACTGGCAGGCCTCCGAATGGCGAAAGACTTAGCGGTGAAAAAGTTGGCGATCTATTCTGATTCTCAGCTGATTACTAGCCAAACCGCGGGGGAATATATGGCGAAGCATCCAAGGATGGCGCAATATCTTGAGAAGGTACGCGAGCAGCTGAAGGCATTTCAGACTTACACGCTCACTCAGGTTCCACGATCGGAGAATGCCCATGCAGATGCGCTAGCCGGCCTGGGCTCCGCCCTTGATCACCAGCTTAAGCAGTCAATCCTGGTGGAATACCTAGATAAGCCGAGCATAGAGTCCGAGCCAGTGGCCGGGGTGACACAGGTTAGTGCAACTCCAAATTGGCAAAGTCCTATCATAGATTACTTGGTCAACGGCACGCTCCCTGCGGAGAGATTGGAGTCAAGGAAACTTCAAACCCGAGCAGCACGCTACTACATGTGGAGGGACATCTTAGTTCGAAGATCCTACACCGGACCACACCTCCGATGTTTGGCACCTCCCGATGATTTGAAGGTCTTAAGTTCAATCCATGAAGGCGTTTATGGGAACCATTCTGGAGGACGATCTTTGGCGTAAAAAGCTCTCAACGCAGGCTACTACTGGCCAACCATGCATCAAGATGCCCGGGAGTTAGTGCAAAAGTGCGACCGCTGCCAACGTTACAAGCCTGTACCGGCCCTGCCCGCCAGCGAGCTACATCCACAAGCAAGTCCCTGGCCGTTCATGCAATGGGCGATCGACCTGGTTGGGCCCATGCCGCCCGCTGCTGGGGGCAGAGGAATGATGATCGTGGCAACCGATTATTTCACCAAGTGGATAGAAGCGGAACCCATGACGACGACAACTCAAACAGACGTAGAACGCTTCATATGGAGGAACATCATTTGCCGCTTTGGTATCCCTCAATCTATCGTCACCGACAACGGCCCGCAGTTCGTAGGCAAAGACTTGGTGGGATTCTTCCAGAAATACGGTATAAAGCAACATATGTCTACACCAAGGTATCCGCAAGGCAATGGGCTGGCCGAAGCTTCCAACAAGACGATCCTCGACTGCCTCAAAAAATCCCTTGCCGACAAGAAAGGAAAGTGGCCAAACGCGCTCCCCGGATGTCTGTGGGCGTACCGTACCACCAAAAGACGAGCAACCGGAGAAACCCCTTTCTCTTTGGCTTTCGGTTCGGAAGCAATCATTCCTCCCAACATCATCATGCCAAGCATCACCACCCTGCTGCCAGATGTCGAGCAGAACAGAGAAGAGATGGCCACAAACCTAGACCTGGCGGAAGAAATGCGCGAGCAGCCCATAGCCCGCATCGCATCCTACCAGCAGCAGATCCTCTCTAGCTACAACAAGAGGTCCAAAATACGGCAATTTCAACCCGAAGACCTAGTTCTAAGGAAGGCCTTCATCACTGCTCGAAGGGAGGGATCGAAGAAGATGGACCCCATTTGGGAAGGACCTTACAAGATCAGCAGAGTAGGCGGCAAGTGAAGCTACACCCTCGCCACCATGAATGATAAGGAGATCGAAAAACAGTGGAACGCCTACAATTTGAGGAAATACCACGTGTGATCTCCACCGACGCCCGAAGGCTCAAGCAGCTCAGACGGGCACAACCCTTACAATTAAGTTATTTGTTCACTTGTTTTTCAATAAGGAACGCTTTTACAACTTGATTCCATTGCGACAACTGACAACTCCTGCGCTTGTCCAAACTAGACTTATACAACCGCACATTCTTGTGAAAGGTTAAACAAGCTAGCAGGCATATGTGAAGTTTTATCCACTACCGACATGCTACGTAGTCGATAAGCTTCACTTGTCCAAAATCCTAAAGTGTTGTGACACTTGCTGCGCAACCTACGAATTTGAAAAAACCAAGGTTAACGGCCTAGGGATCGCGCGGATGCGGCTGCTACAATGAGTAAGGCATCAGGCTGCCGATCCTGCGGCCAACGACTTTGCAACGACTTATACCAAGTCCTAAAGTGTTGTGGCACTTTGCTGCGCAGCCTACGGAATTGGGAAAAACCAAGGTTAACAGCCTAGGGATCGCGCGGATGTGGCTGCTACAGTGAGTAAGGCATCCGGCTGCGATCCTGCGGCCAACGACCTTGCGGTAACTTGCACCAAGTCCTAAAGTGTTGTGGCACTCGCTGCGCAACCTACGGAATTGGAGAAGGCAAAGGTTAATAGCCTGGTGGTTACGCGGATTTGTCTGCTTCTGTAAGTAAGGCATCCGGCTGCCAACCCTACGGCTAGCAACTTTGCAAGGAAAAGTTCTACACCAACACCTACGACTGTGTAGGCTACGCGGCCTGTCTGCTTATAAAAAAGTGGCGCGCCTGCTACTGGCCTATAAAGTCTAAAGGTTAAGGCATGAACAAAAGAAACGAAGGAGACAAGTTTATTAAATTTTCTAGCAAAATTGATAAACAACTGACAAAGACTGGAGGAGTTCAAACAAAAGCAACAAGGAAAAACAAATCCTAAAGGCTACCTAGAATACTACTCTTCAGCAGCTTGGCCATCCGTTTACTGCTCCATTGTCACACATTCGGCAGCCACGGCAGCTCCAGCAGTGGTACCATCCGGCGCTTCACTTCCGACTGCCCCGTCGAGGATACTCCCATCTCCATCTATTTCACCAATGGAGGACTCGAAAGTAAAGGCAAGCAGGTCTTCTGGAGAAATGGAGAAAGTCTCAAAGTCTTTTTCAGAAAACTCAAAATCAGACGGCCACCCAAAGAGATGATCAACATAACCAAGTTTGTAGAAGTCGGACTGATTCTGAGTCAGCAAAGCCTCGAACCCGGCTTTCTCGATCTTCAGCTGCTCCATTTCCTCAAGCAGACAAGCACGGACCCGCTGCATTTCCTCCACCTCTTTTTTCAGACTTTCGTTGATCTTCAAAGCACCTTGAAGCTCCAGCACTTGAGGCTCAAGCCTGTCAACAATTTTCTTGAGGTGTATCACCTGGTTGTAAGCAGCGATCAGTTCTTCATCTTTAGCGTAAGCAGCGGAGCGAGATTCAGAGATGGAGCGTTCGAGATCCTGAATCTGAGGTATGTAACGTTCAATCTCCTTCTCTGCACTTTCATATTTTACTTGAGTCGCATCAAGCCTAGCCTTCAAGTTCGCGATCTCGTGGCGAGCGGTCTCAAGTTGCAGAGAAGTGGGGGCAGAGACGTTAGACCCCTTCAAAGCAGCAAGCTCAGACTCCAAATTTTTAACTTTCTCGGTCGAGGAATAAGCTTCAGCAGCCATAGACCTCGCCACCTCCTAGGCAGCCTTGATATCCTCTTGATCAAGAACCACGGACTCGGCAGCCAAGATTGCCGTCTTTTGCATCATAGTCAGCAGAGCAGCCCTCCGAACCTCATCATATGGCTCATGACTGCTACCATCCTTGACTCGCCTCACACGCACCCCGGATGGAATGGCATGCCAGTAGGTCTCAAGGAAGTCCCTAAAAGAGTCATCAGAATTGATCTTGAAGTGAGCAGCCTTGAAGTAGCCAACCTTGCTCAAAGACCCGCCTTGACGATACAACGGCGGCACGCTGTCATCATTCTTGAGGCCCGAAGAAGACATGGAGGAAAAGATTCTACAAAGAAAGATACGAAAAAGATCCGTTAGGAGGTTGCAAAAAAAAAAAAAAAAAAAAAAAAAAAAATTTAAATTTTTGCCGCAGGACCCAGCAACCAGCCAAGCCCCACGGCCTGGTTTCTTTCTCACCAGCGCCCCTCGCCCAGGAAAAGCAAAGGAAAAATATGTATATTCATATGTATTTTTCCATGGACTCATGGATCTCCGGTCGCAAGTCTCGGGTCCTCATTCAACAAAAATCTCAAGGAAGACAAGAAAATTAATTTTTTCTTACCTAGAAGCAGCAAGGAGCGATCCTTTACACGGGCAAGTTGTGGAAGACTGCTAGAGGAGGGGGAACAAATATCCTCTAAGCTCTCTTTCTCTCTTGTAAGGTGAAGTAAATTCTTCTCTGAAGGTTGATTTAATAATCCACTTAAGGTGGACTTAAATAAACTTTAAGGGAGTGTCTACTTCCCTTTTCCTAAAGGGATTTATCTTCCTATTACAAGAAGAAAATCAACAAAACGGGAAGCAGCTTGAAGTTTCCTAAAGCATGAGAGTCTCTACACCTGTTGCCCTTTTCTGCAAGCAGCCCAACAGGTGTGGGGGCATTTGTGGAGCCAAAAATAATCACAAGGCGACACGTGGACTTTTGGATTAAGGAGACAAAAATGCCCTTGAGGTGCATCAGAATTCCTACGCGCGAGCAGCCGGTAATTATCGTCGGTCAAGTCAAAAGCGCCCATAAAAGGTAAACAAATCCGAATTATTTCATCCATCCTCATTTAAGGCAATTATCTCATAAATCTACCAATTATCCCACATAAATGAAGATAATTGGCAAATTAATGGGATTATTCTTCCTTGATTTGTCAATTAAATGAGCCTTGAAGACCAAGAAAATATCTCAAAGGGCCGGCCCTCTCTCTCCAAAGAGAGGCCGGCCACTCCCCTTTTATTTCCCCTATTTTTCTTCCCTTTTCCTCCTTTTTAAGCCAATTATTCAATTACTCCTTATTACCCCTTTTCATAAATACAAATACATACCCCTTTTGGTTTAATTAGCCAATAAATAGGCTAATTAAACCTAGATCTCCCACAAAAACCCTAGATAGGCCGGCCACCCCTCCTCTCCTATAAATACTATCCCATTTTCTCACAAAACCTAATTCCAATCCTTTGGCAAAAACACTCTAAACACTTTTTCTCTCTAATTCTAACTTTGGCATCGGAGGTTCTTCGGCCAAAGCCCCCCCCCCATTCATCGTGGGCGCGTGAGGCTTTTGGCCTTAACCTAAGGTGTTGATTGTTTTGTAGGTGCAAAATCGTCCAAGACCGAAGAGGAGAAAATTTGCATCCACAACCATCACCTATGTAGGACCACCTTCGGGTGTTATTTAATTAAGCACTCCTTATGCTTGATTGCACCTAGACTATTTATGCTCTGATTGAGTATTCACACTTATTTCTGTTCTAGTACTCCTTGAAGTTGTTTTTATTCATTCGTAAATCTTTCTATAATATTGCTTCCGCACTGTGCACATGGCTACGTCACCCTCACGTGACGATCAGCATGCCTCGATCTCGGTCGGGGTGTGTCATTAATATATATATATATATATATAATTATAGTTTTTTTTTAGGGTTATAAAATTATAAAATTAATATTTTGCTTATCATGTATCGTGTTACTTATATGTATACTCGAACCAACCCGTTATCTTAACAGGTGTTTATCGGGTTACCCGATAACGACCCAAACACCTGTTAATTTTGTGTTATATCATGTCGAGTTATCGGGTGGTGTCAAGAATTGTCAGGCCTAGCTCGCACACAAGCCGACCCTCTTGTAATAAATGTAAAAAGAAAAAAAAATAAATAAAAAGAAAAAAAGAAAAACATTATTATTGAAAAATAGAAAAAAAGGAAGTGAGAGAGAGAGAAGAAAGGACGACTTGGGGGACTGAGAAGAAGAGGTCTTTGCTTCCTGCGTGCTCGATTCCATTTGATCTTCCTCAATCCGACTGCTGCCCTCGTTTTTATTGATTGAGGTACGTGTTTGTCTTTGCTCATCATCCATCAATGGAATTACCTAATTACCCAGCTTCTGAATCACTTCCCCATTTTCTTAAATACTTTTCATCTCTGTGATTTCCTCTCACTCCTTGTCATTTGAATGATATGGCGATTTTGTTCAGATTCTTTCTTTAAATTGATTGTTTGATTTCGCATTTGTTGGCGTATTTTTCTTAATAATTAGTTAATTTTCATTAATGTTTTCTTGATTTAGTTGATTTTGTGGTGTTAATCAACCTAAAACATACCATTCCCGGTCCCCTTAAATATCAGGATTTTATCCTTATTAGATGCTTAGTCCCAGGGAATACTGTCCTGTCTTCTGCAGTTTCCACACGCGCGCGCGCGCGCCCGCACACACACACACACACATATATATATATATATATATATATATATTTATTTATGATATTGAATTGGGCACAGTAATCATCATGGAATTCTGCATTTCTACTTCCAAAACAAAACCCTAGGATGGTCTCTTTGCTCCATATTTGATTCAACTTGGAGAACTGTCTACTTACTATTTTCTGTTGGTCGATTTGGTTTCAGGGTTTCGAAATAGAGAAGTTTCAGGGTTTCGAAATAGAGAAGGTGGTATTCCGTTAGAAATTTGATATTTTGTATGCGGAACAAGTAGGGCAACTTTGAGGAATTCGCTTTTCTCCGAGAAGAAAATGTTGGAGGGCGGTGCCAAATTCACCGGAATTATTGGTCTAAATAACCATGATATCAACTATGACGATTTGTCGCAAGGCTTCTACCTCAAACTCCATGAGGGTGAAGGTACCAACATGTCCATCGACAGTATGCAAACGAGCAACGATGGAGGCTCTGTAGCCATGTCTGTAGACAACAGCAGTGTTGGTTCAAATACTAATGATTCGCACACTCGCATCTTGAACCACCAAGGGCTGCGGCGACGTGCAAATGACAACTACTCTGTGCAACATAGTGTTAACCACCGAGGAAGAGTCACACATGCTCTGAGTAATGATCAGCTTGCTCAAGCTCTACTGGACAGCCATTCCTTGACGGAGGGGCTTGAGAATTATGAGGAGTGGACAATTGACTTAAGAAAGCTAAACATGGGTGAAGCTTTTGCACAAGGTGCTTTTGGGAAGCTATATAGAGGTACCTACAATGGTGAAGATGTTGCCATTAAACTTTTGGAGAGTCCGGTAAATGACCCAGAAAAGGCTCAGGTAATGGAGCAGCAGTTTCAACAAGAAGTCAAGATGCTGGCTACATTAAAGCATCCAAACATAGTTCGTTTCATTGGTGCCTGCCGTAAACCAATGGTTTGGTGCATCGTAACTGAGTATGCTAAGGGGGGTTCAGTTCGGCAGTTCTTGGCGAAGCGGCAGAGCCGATCAGTTCCATTGAAATTAGCTGTCAAACAAGCTTTGGATGTTGCGAGGGGGTTTGCGTATGTTCATGGGCTCGGTCTGATTCACAGGGACTTGAAATCTGACAACCTGTTGATTTCTTCAGACAAATCTATAAAAATTGCTGATTTTGGAGTTGCCCGTATTGAGGTGCAGACAGAAGGAATGACTCCGGAGACTGGGACATACCGCTGGATGGCGCCGTAAGACTTCTTACTCTTTAGCTGAAATATGTTATTCATTGTTGCTATCATTGGCTCATCTTCTTTATTTTATCTGTGGGCTCATTTCATGGCGTTATAGGCTTTAGCATCTTCTTTTGAATTCTCAATTCTAAGTCTGGTCTTTCTTAGACAAGTTTTATTGCAGTATGTGAGAGTTGTATGAATTTCTTACAGCTATGTATACTTGCTTTTTTGCAGATATAAATGTGCATTAACTTTCCGTGACTAATATTTGGTGTCCTCTCTGCTTTGTTATTTTGTCATTGCTTGTTGTAGACATATACCCTATATCTGATTTTGCGTCGAACTTTATTTTATCAATTTTTCGGTCTGAGAAACAAAACATGTGGTGTAAAGCATTTCAAAAAACTTCATGCAAAAAGATTTACCTACAACGTTTGTATCATTGACTGAAATGGTTTTGTCTACGAAAATCGTGCTAGGATCCTAGGAACTCTCCTCACATCATGATGTAGTTTCGGTTTCAAATCCAATTGGTGGTATGAGTAGTTTTCCCTGTAAACGCTAGAAAAAGGAAAAAAATCTAAGCAGATGGAAATTTTCATATATTCATCTATCATGTTGGTATTGCTCTTATACCCTATGATAATGAGGGGTTCATTTGGTGTCTACCGTTTTGTCATTCCCCCAACTAACCTTAACCTCTTATACGTTGCAAATCTTAATTATGAGGATAATCTGTCTTTTTCCATACTTAAAAAGAACGCAGTACTGTAGTTTGATAATTTCGGTAATTTATTTGATTTACCCCCCACAAAGTGTTATCCCTTTTTGGTTACTGTATATTTACTATTCCCTGTTGCATGAAACAAGAAAAGTCACACGTGTATCCACTCTTTCCTTCCCTTGGTGGTGGATGAATGGTTAATACTTTGCTTGCATTTGTTGAGATTTAGTTCTGTCTATGTCTATGTTGCTCTTGAATTTACTTATATTAGAGAGTATTTGTCCAAATGAGTAAAATCAGCATTGAACTATTTTTGGAATGTTTGTAAGGAACATACCTTGATAATAACCAAGAGAATTTCACTCAGCCCATGATTCATTGCTGTCTGTTATCAATGGAAATTGAACCATTATTTGGTTCCAGAACAAGGAAGAATATTATTGGGGCATGGGTTTAGTAATTTGACTCTGTAGCCTACACGCAGATGTTGGAAAAGTAATTCGACTCTGGTGTCTATTGGATAATATGTGATGCACCGTGTGAAATATTTAGATATTGATTTTAGAATCTGAAGGTAGACCATGTGCTCTAACTCGTCTTGTGTTTTACAATTGATGTCGAATTCCATAATGCTTTATTCTTATAATCTTTTTCATTTCTTTCTAATAATTTTGTTACCTACATATTTTAATTAAGATATGTCATTGTCCTGCAGGCTAAAAGCGTCTCCTATTTAAAAACATTGGTAGTAGCCAGAAATAGCATGTATTAACTTTCTACTTCATTTTTTTTCTTTGTTTGGCTTGTTGTATGCCCTTAAAGTGTATTATATGAACTATAGGTACAATTGCATCACTGATTACATTGTTGGCATGGATGCACCTATAAGTTTTTAGGTGTGGGCTACTTAATTGCATTGTTTGATCGTTTGGCTGTGTGCAGGGAGATGATCCAGCACAGGCATTACACACAGAAAGTTGACGTTTATAGCTTTGGGATAGTTCTTTGGGAACTTATAACAGGGATGCTTCCATTCCAGAACATGACAGCGGTACAGGCAGCATTTGCAGTTGTCAATAAGGGTGTCCGCCCTATCATTCCGAATGACTGCTTACCTGTTCTTTGTGAGATCATGACGAGATGTTGGGATGCAAACCCTGATGTCCGGCCACCCTTCACTGAAGTCGTTAGAATGCTCGAGCATGCAGAGACTGAGATCATGACGACTGTTCGGAAGGCTCGGTTCAGGTGTTGCATTACCCAACCAATGACAGCGGATTGATCCCTGAAGAAAGATTGGAAAAGAAAACAGGTATGAACAACAAGATAACAGAGGAAAAAGGAAACGGAAAGGAGAAAAAGAGGTAAGAGAGAGAAGGTAATCATATTGGAAGCCTTGTGTATTTATTAGGTTTCATTTCTTTGTTAAGATAGATAAAGAATTGGAGTCGAAAAAATATTTTGGTTTTGTGGTTTCTATTTGGTTGAATTTCTGACGCTGAACAGTGAGTAATAGAAGAGGAGAATTGAATCTGATGATGTGTATGATTATGGCATGCATTGCATCCCCGGGTTCATATCAATTAATGTTTCCAGACACATCGTAGTTCCGCTCAGGTCGAGCCAGGCCACTCGTCCCTAACACGTTTATTTGAGCTGTGCGCATCATCTTATCAAGCTGAGTAATTAAAACTTGTGGTAGCTAAAGCTAATAGAACAACTAGAAACATTATCATCTTCTCTTCTTTGTCAACTTGCTGCCATCAAGCCATGGACTCTGCTTGGGCGTCCCAACATTCTTAAGAGCTTTCCAGACGACGCTGTTACACTTGAACCCTGAGCCGAAGGCGAGCTGCCAAACCCAATTGCCCCTCTTGATTTTTCAAGTTGCCTCTGAAGTGAGTGAGTTCATACCAAACGCTACTACTAGAAGTGTTTCCAAATAACTCTAGGGTTTTCCCGGATGCCTCCATGTACTCCTCCGTAAGCTCTAGTTCTGTATTTTGTCGAGCACCTTCTTGCTGGTTGCTAATATGCACGCGTGCTCGAAGGCGAGCTTGTAGTCGGGGAAGTAAGGCTTGTAATCGATTGATCGGCCGCCGCATTATTTGTTAAGATCAAATCATTTAAATCTTAATAATGCAAATGAATCAACGAGTCTAGACCTGCTTGAGTACATATTTGGCACGCCATCGGAGCTAGAAAGTAGAATGGAGGCAGCCCCTATTCGAAAGAAACAATTAGGAAGGAGCATATCGAAATCGTTGCCTATGTACCATGTATAGCACACCACCTCTGTGCTGACCACCAGTGCATATGTGCCAGGATAAACATTTAAAAGAGATCTTTGGCCAGAACAAGGGCTACGATTCCTGCTGCACAATCCATTCCGACAAGGTTGAAGCTCTGAACGTTAGGCCTCAGCTCGAAATGTTTATTACCGTGGATGACAGCAATGGAGTTGCATTTAGAACTCCGCAGTTCACCACTAGGATCCTAATGTCCTTTGCCCGGACTATGGTGGCTCCGAAAAGGTCATTTATGGCCCCAACATAGCCATAGCTGCCTCTTCTGTCACGCCTCGAACCCGGGTCGGTAATAAAAACTCGAACCCGAATCTGAAACGTGAGTTAAAAGCTTAAAAAATAAAAGTAAAACTGAAATAACGGAGTGAAAAATAAAATTCCTCTTATTAAAATAACTCCAAAATTCTTTACAGGACTAAAATAAATAAATACAATTCTAGCCTCGCATCTAATTTGTTCTCATTCCATCTACCTTCTTAGACTGTTAAGTTCGTAAACCTGCATAACAATAGAGGGGTGAGCTTCAACAGCTCAGTAGGGACATAACCTTATCACAGTAATTGACATTACTAAATTAAGTGTCATAAAATCATGTAATCAAGTACCAAATCATTATCAATAACAATGCATGAGTGCAATGCAATACTCTTCATCTCTACCCGTTAATTTATATAATAAAACACGCGGACCTGCACGTCCCATACCGTGCATTTTACCTCTGCAGTGGTGGTTCGAATGTTCTAATATACAAATTAACCCCCTGTAACTCAATCATCCCAATTTCCCCTTTTGTTAGTCATCTTGCCGAAACTCTTCGTCGCCAGTCCCGAATTACCCTTAAAGAATTTGTGCACTGTGGGCTCGCATGAGACCTGGTACCTACTAAGAATTTGGCTTAACTACACAAAAGATCATGTCCATTACCCTCATTTCCATTCATTTCTCCACATTGAAAGCTCCAACCACATGACACATGAGTGATGCAGAAATAATGTCATTTCATCTTTCACATGTCTCACAGTATATTCTCAACCAATAGCATTTCACCAATAATTCCATAACCAATAACAAGTAAACACGCAAGAGCAGTATTTGTCCAATTAGTAAACCAGATCACATTAATCAACCAACAAGATCGATATTAATAATATAATGCTTCACGAAATTTAATGAAATCAAACTCTGTAAAGGTCTGCCGTATTTCCCCTACCTGGATTCCAAAGCTAGCAATCACAAACCAATCACATTGACCACACCTTGTGAAATCCGATGTTCTCCTTTTATTTTCCACGTTCATTTCTGCATTCAGTAACCTAAGAGCAAAACCATAACCTTTAATTAACAAGGGTAAGAGCACTTTGTGCCAGACAAATCTCAATAGCCTCTCCCTCATATTAAGGTCCCTGCTCTCCTTATTTTCCTTTTCTTTCTTCCTAAGTCCTTAATCTACACGTGTAGCCATATATACATTTATGCATTCCCTATTATTTTAAAATACAACCTGTATGAAAAATCTTCGGTCTCTTCCTTCATAGTCGCACAACCCTTTGCATACATACATATATATTAGCTTGTATAACACCATCCATGGGCCACGGCAGATAAGTTAACCTCACGAAATTAATAAGAGCTGACTGCTTCTATTTAGGTCAATCCCTTATATTCCTCATTTCAGTTGTAAGGAAAGAATAAAGAATAAGAAATCCTTACTTATAATTTGGGTGCCATAGCATTAACAAGGGTGTAGTGGATTAGTGTCTTAATCACTTCCTTCTTTTTGCCGGCCGTCTCTCTGTCCCCTCTCCCTCTCTCTCATTCTATGCAATTTCCTTTTTTTTTTTATTCTCGTAAGAAACTGATCTCTGCACCCTTGGTTCAACCCTTATTTATAGGAAGCTAAAAGGCGGCAATAGCTCTACTCTGATTGGATGGTCTAGCGGCAAGAGATAAACATTTCCCTAACCTGTTACGGATATGGCGTACACGTAGAGGAGGTGCTGTCAACAATATAAGGATGCTCCCATCCTACTCGTTACTTTTCCTAATCACTTCATTAACCACAACCCGCGTTTTCCCAATTCCAAATCAGAACCTCAAACTCACAAGCCTGTCCAACTCAAACTTCGAAAGACCTTCATGTGGCTTTCATCCACTTCCTATGTATATTTAATAGTGACTAAACATCTAACCTTATGGAAGACCGAATCAAACAAAATGTAGCATACAAGTATATAAAAATCAAAATCTTTTCCTTTATCACAAATATAAGATAATTAAAATTTGGGCCTTTACAATCTACTCTCCTTAAAAAAAAATTCGTCCTCGAAATTTACTTAAAAAGATAGAGATGCTTCTTTTTCATTTCAAACACTAGATCCCATGTTGCTTCTTCATTTCCATAGTATTGCCATCTAACCTTCCCAAGAGGTACTTACCAATCGATAATTAAGCATTTTCCCTTCCCGATCAACTATACAAATCGATCCTTCTTCAGAGGATACATTTTACGCTAGTGGCACATTAATCCAAGACATGAATTGTTGGATATCAAATGCATTCTTGTACAGTTGAGATACATGGAGCACATGGTGTATGTATGACAACTTTGACTCTAAGTCCAAAATATAAGCAATGGTCCAATACGTTTAATCTTGAACAAACTTATGTATCTGGTGCTAATTTTCCTTTCACTCCAAACTGATTCATTTCCTTTTGAGGGCTAACCTTCAGGAATACTAAATTACCACTTGGAACTCAAAACTTTCTCTCCTCTTATCAGCATAAAACTTTTGCCTACTCTGAGCACTCTCGGTCTATCCTGAACAACCTTCTTATCTCTTGTTTCTTTAACGGTCAATGGTAATTCGATCTTCATAGCTCCACCCAACACAATGGTGATTAATAAGGCCATCCGTATAGTCCTTCTTAAGGTCTATTCTAATGCTTCTTCGCTATGGGACTAAAAGGTTAATCTCAATTTTGAGCCATCACAACTCCAATTGCCTCTAATTACAATTTCATGAAAGTACTTGTAACTAACAAGGCCATTTAATGAAACCCTAAATGTAGTTTCCAAATGGAATCATAGCTACATGTGGTATTTCTGATGCCTCAATGGTTTACATCATTCGGAACCCATCACTCGGTCCACTACATTGATTCTCTTATTCTTATCACATGTTATTCGTGATTTCATCTGATTGATCACACCACCTGATGTTGTGTTGTAATAAAGTTCAAATATTCATCACACAATATATCTCATCTTATTTTCACAATCAAAGTATGTGTACCTAACAAACTAATACCTCAACACTACACTTGTCAGTTTGAATTTGCACACTCAGGTCATGGATTGAAGCTCGAAAACAAATGCGTGCTCCAAGTACTTCTGTTGACTGTAAACTATTATCATGTTCATAGCTTGCTGCCAAACTATCCAATCGATATGTCTGCCAAATCATATTTCCATTGAGAAATCCTTTGGTAGACATATTACTTCCTCTATGATCATACTATGACCTCTAATGACGATCTACCACAACTCAATCAAATTAACATGACCTATTTTTGTTGCATCATTGTTTGCCTGCTCCACGCATGTATCATGTTATTCTCTTAAAATCAATACCATTATATTGTATCACCTTATGAATAAAATGTCGGTCTGCTGCATTATGCACTTACTATACAAACTTCAAGTACAAATACTAATCCGCAAATGAACCTATCGTACTTTCTTACAACCAACAAATTGTGACTACTAACTTCATTTCCAACTGCAAAGTTATTCAAACCTAAAACTTTATTTGTAATATTTACTCTTACTAAACCACAAGTAGAAATATCCAAGTCTAAGAGTTCAATCTCTAATCTAATCAAAATCCAACATCTTAAAACACTTATTATATGAATTCCTTGGAAAATTTCCAGTATTGCATCATAACCCTTTTTTTTTTGTACCACTACAAACCTTGCCATTTACTTGTTCACTATTCAAAGACTAATCTAGCACCAGAGAGTATGAAACTCCATACCAAGTCCAATTATCATCCTACTCAACTTTCTAATGCCCAGCTAGCTGACAATATTATCCACATAAATTCCCTTCACAGAAACTATTTAAACTTCCCCACTTTTCGGTACTCCCAAAAGCCTCCTATTTTTCATTGCATCAACCCAACTTACAAACTACAGTAATCTTATCCCCTCCTCTCACGCACAAGCAAACAACAACTTCCACTCAAGTCCACAATTCAAACTGTCTCTTGTCTCTTAGTAATTCTTTCCCAAACACATTTGATTTGAGGAAGTCAATAAAACTCAAATTTACATATGCACTAGTACTTAACGTTCCTCATTTCTCTTTTCTTCAATTAAACCAACTTATTTGTTACAACCACATCACTCCCTCTTAAAAGGACAAAACTAAGAGAGTTTGATTAATTTCTATCTAGTAATTTGCTGATTGACTATCATTATCTCTCTTATAGCCTTCTTTGTCTTTGAAGATACTTCATCTAAGTAAATCAATTACCAATTCTTAAAGTGAAACACATAACACATACTTAATGATCACATATAAAAATATAACCCAACCCATTACAGCTAATAAAATAAAGTCAGTATCCATATCCTCTTACCTATCTTAGTCTCTGAGTTTTCAGAGTTGAGAGATACATAGAAATTAATTCCAATCAAACCATAGTGATCTGTTATGCTCCCACAACTAACTTATCAACAACAATTCAATTTCTAATCCTCAAAGATACAACTAATTTTAATTCCAACTTTTCAATAGCCAAAATAGAGAGCCAATTTAATCAAATTGAACTGCCACCAATTTCATGGGTCATCTTAGCTAGCAAAATATGTCTTTGAAACGTCCACTTCCTTTTTCTGCGTTATAACCCAACTCAAAGTCTTTTGTAGTACTTCTATGTTCTTCCTTTTATCCCAACTTTCTTTAAAATCAAGGAACCCCAAGACGAAAGATTCTTTTCCTCTTCTTTCCTAGTCCCTTAAAGACAAGAACAACAATTTTTCATACCTAATGCCCTGATTCAAATAAGTCTACAGACTCCACAACTTAATCTTTTCAAAGGAAACAAAATCAGACCCAATGGATTTGCCAACTCAACTAATTCGTTTCTCCAGCTTTTCTCTTCCTTACAGAATTTGAGGAGAGTAGTTTAAACTCTTGTCTCAAAATAAACTTCCTTTGAGAAATATCCATAAATTTGAAGGAAGATTTTCTTCTTTCTACAAGAGTCACCTTACTTTTAATTCTCAATTTATTATTCTGATCTTCCTTTCCTTACTTTTTGCAACCATATAACCAAAATTTAACTCCAACTCCTCTTACTTCTCTCTAACACCAAATCAAATTATGAGTTAAACCGCACTACTCATCCTTCTAAGATAAAACTAAAAGAGTTGACTAATTAATACCTTTGTCTCTTATTTTACTCTTTCACTACCATAATCACTACCTCAGCTGAGAAAGTCAAATCAAAGTCGAATAAATATGCATCCATTACATAACTTTTAATCCTTTTTCCTCGAACACAAGAACTTAACTTTCTTTCTCAAATTATCCACATATAAATGCAATAACCAAGACTGCATGCAAACACTAACTTTACATATAACCTATTTCATACACACTGCACATCACTAGAAGCCAATCAAAATCTTCTTCTAAAAACCCAAGTCACAAGCTATTTTAAACTCAAACTTATCCAGCATATGATAATCTTCACCTCCTCTTTCTTCCCAAGGCTATCTAATCCCTATGCTCTGATACCATTTTGTCACGCCCCGGACCCGGGGTCGGTAATAAAAACTCGAACCCGAATCCGAAACGTGAGTTAAAAACTAAATAGATAAAATTAAACCGAAATAACATAGTGAAAAATAAAATTCCTCTTATTAAAATAACTCCAAAATTCTTTACAGGACTAAAATAAATAAATACAATTCTAGCCTCGCATCTAATTTGTTCTCATTCCATCTACCTTCTTAGACTGTTAAGTTCGTAAACCTGCATAACAATAGAGGGGTGAGCTTCAACAGCTCAGTAGGGACATAACCTTATCACAGTAATTGACATTACTAAATTAAGTGTCATAAAATCATGTAATCAAGTACCAAATCATTATCAATAACAATGCATGAGTGCAATGCAATACTCTTCATCTCTACCCGTTAATTTATATAATAAAACACGCGGACCTGCACGTCCCATACCGTGCATTTTACCTCTGCAGTGGTGGTTCGAATGTTCTAATATACAAATTAACCCCCTGTAACTCAATCATCCCAATTTCCCCTTTTGTTAGTCATCTTGCCGAAACTCTTCGTCGCCAGTCCCGAATTACCCTTAAAGAATTTGTGCACTGTGGGCTCGCATGAGACCTGGTACCTACTAAGAATTTGGCTTAACTACACAAAAGATCATGTCCATTACCCTCATTTCCATTCATTTCTCCACATTGAAAGCTCCAACCACATGACACATGAGTGATGCAGAAATAATGTCATTTCATCTTTCACATGTCTCACAGTATATTCTCAACCAATAGCATTTCACCAATAATTCCATAACCAATAACAAGTAAACACGCAAGAGCAGTATTTGTCCAATTAGTAAACCAGATCACATTAATCAACCAACAAGATCGATATTAATAATATAATGCTTCACGAAATTTAATGAAATCAAACTCTGTAAAGGTCTGCTGTATTTCCCCTACCTGGATTCCAAAGCTAGCAATCACAAACCAATCACATTGACCACACCTTGTGAAATCCGATGTTCTCCTTTTATTTTCCACGTTCATTTCTGCATTCAGTAACCTAAGAGCAAAACCATAACCTTTAATTAACAAGGGTAAGAGCACTTTGTGCCAGACAAATCTCAATAGCCTCTCTCTCATATTAAGGTCCCTGCTCTCCTTATTTTCCTTTTCTTTCTTCCTAAGTCCTTAATCTACACGTGTAGCCATATATACATTTATGCATTCCCTATTATTTTAAAATACAACCTGTATGAAAAATCTTCGGTCTCTTCCTTCATAGTCGCACAACCCTTTGCATACATACATATATATTAGCTTGTATAACACCATCCATGGGCCACGGCAGATAAGTTAACCTCACGAAATTAATAAGAGCTGACTGCTTCTATTTAGGTCAATCCCTTATATTCCTCATTTCAGTTGTAAGGAAAGAATAAAGAATAAGAAATCCTTACCTATAATTTGGGTGCCATAGCATTAACAAGGGTGTAGTGGATTAGTGTCTTAATCACTTCCTTCTTTTTGCCGGCCATCTCTCTGTCCCCTCTCCCTCTCTCTCATTCTATGCAATTTCCTTTTTTTTTTTATTCTCGTAAGAAACTGATCTCTGCACCCTTGGTTCAACCCTTATTTATAGGAAGCTAAAAGGCGGCAATAGCTCTACTCTGATTGGATGGTCTAGCGGCAAGAGATAAACATTTCCCTAACCTGTTACGGATATGGCGTACACGTAGAGGAGGTGCTGTCAACAATATAAGGATGCTCCCATCCTACTCGTTACTTTTCCTAATCACTTCATTAACCACAACCCGCGTTTTCCCAATTCCAAATCAGAACCTCAAACTCACAAGCCTGTCCAACTCAAACTTCGAAAGACCTTCATGTGGCTTTCATCCACTTCCTATGTATATTTAATAGTGACTAAACATCTAACCTTATGGAAGACCGAATCAAACAAAATGTAGCATACAAGTATATAAAAATCAAAATCTTTTCCTTTATCACAAATATAAGATAATTAAAATTTGGGCCTTTACATCTTCTCTCCATCTTTTAGCTTTATCTTGTAATTAGGGCGGTACACAAATCGGGGATGTACGTCTCTTTGCCTATGCCGGAACCCTTGGGCACTCACGTTTGAAAATCAATGGCAGCATCGTTGAAGATGCCCGAATTTCTCACTAATTCAATGAACTCCTTTGAGATCTTTGGTTAATTTGGTGGCTCACGCACAAGCCAACATAAAATGAAACAAGGACATTTCAAAACTAATCAATAACATTGAACATCAACACATCCGAACCAATTGTCTACAAAGACACAACTGACCATCGAGTTGGAGATTTGAACCTTGATCACCAAAGCGTCGTTGTGAGAGGAGTGGACATCTTCCAAATCCCGATCAGAAAACATCAGAATGTTGGACCTGATTGGGAAGGGTTGTTGATGTTAGCCACCATTCGAGGCTTCTTGCATGCCCACTTTCCTTTCCTTCCTTGTCTTGCTAAGTATTCTTTCTCTCCGTAAATGTAGTTGACATAGAACACATGGCTTTCCACTGAACTCTGGCACATACCGGACCTTGGCAGAAAAACTCATGGCAAGCTTCGAGCAAGTTGTGTTGGAGCACATCACCGGCACAACCAACATGTATACAGACGCCTTGGCCACGCTCAGTTCTAGGCTCACTTTTGTTGAGGAGCAATCCAACATTGTTGTAATCAGAAAGGAAACCCCAACCAGCGATGCAGTTTCCCCTGCAAAACATCGAAGGATGATGACTAAATGGAAATCGTCAAAAAGGAGTTTCCATGCCAAGCGGAGAGCTCGGCATCAAGCATTTGAGGGAGTACATTAATGTTGCCTGAACGTTTTATAGGCATCTACCTGGAGAATATGGAGAGCATCAAGGAAGAAAGAAGCTACACAAGCAGCTGCTAAGTCTAGGGTACTACTAGCCTACTATGGAGGAAGACAAGCACAATATAGTTAAAAGGTGTCATGTCTGCCAAATTCACGGGAACTTAATCCACAAGCCTCCAACGTTGTTGCAAGACGTGCGTACTCCCTGGCCATTCCACACTTAGGGGCCTAATTTGATCGGGAAAATTATGTTGGAAATGTGCCCTAAACCCAATCATAAGATGATACTTTACGGACATTTCACAAGTTGAACTAAACTAGTTTAATATAAGGGCAAAAATTATTGTTTAAAACGGTCTCATTAAATGTTATACGCTTGAACAATTAGTCCAAGGGATATGTAATTAGGAGAATGTGATCTAAATAAGTTAGATTCATGAGGCCATACTTTTTTGTACACATATTCTAAACTTTCCTGATCATAGGATTGCCAATTGGGCATTGACAATCCATCAAGATCAATACATGCTATGTCTTCATTCCGGGAGAGTGACTGGTCTCTAGTGTTGGTGTGATTGACACCAAGACAAGTATGTAGGTAAATAGAGAATGAGTCCACTGAATGTGATCAACAAGGAGTTCTCATACTAATGTCACATGAGAACTCATAGTTGGGATAATGCAAAGTAGTCATTTCACTTAAGGCATCATAGTTGTCTTGTGGTTAGGTCCTTGATCTTTGACTGTATCAAAGGTATTTCATCAGAGGCTGTCCATGGCATAGTTAGGGTTAAGCTGCTTAGCGATGGAGGCAGGTGAATGCGCAACAAGGGATCTCTAACCTTCCAACTGTTGACGGAGAATATTGTATAATATGATTAAGAATCTATGGCTAGAGTATGAATGAGACTTAGAAAGTCATTCAAAATCACATTCAAGGCAATCATATAGACAAGTGAATCACAATGGATAGAAGACATGAATAAACTATCAAATGTGATGACCCGTCCCTAATTTTCCCATGTAAATTCTCCTCGATTATATGAAGTGACTATTATGCCCTTAACGGCAAATGACGTGGATGAGTTCATATTAATTTCTTTCGTTCGCACTTTCGTATTTAATTTTTTTACACGCGCGTACAAATTTATCAGTGTTTGGGATACTGTAGAGAGGCATATTTTGTACATTGAAAGTATACAAAATCAGAAAGAATCCATCCTTTCCCAAAAAAAAGGGATCTGTGTTCCCCTATCTTCCAACTCGTCAACCCCCTTTCCCCAAAACCCTATCACCCACACACCACCAATCACTCACTTCCCTTTTATGTTGGCACCAATCAGAAACCTTCACTCTGTATCTCTCTTCTCTCTCTTCTCTCTCTCTCCCTTGCCGTGCCCTCCTTTTTCTTTGCAACTCTCTCAAACTCACATCAAAACTTGCAAATGTGACAAACAAACTACACCATCATGCTCATCTCGACCCCATGAACACAACCATACCCCTGGTTCACGAGTTGATCGAGTTTTGGACGTCTTACTCGGAAGGTCCGACTCGGCGAGTTTCGTACAACTATTTCCAAGCCGTTCACGACTTAGGTAAGCCCCGGAAAACTCTAAGAACCTCTATTCCATTTCTATAAGTTGTTTTTGAGCTCATATACTTGTCTCAAATGAACTCAAACTCAGAAAACTCGAGGTGAAGAAGGTTGCTCAGTTTTCCAACGAAGGGGGTCGTGGCCGTTTGGCCACTTTCAACTCGTTTTTTCCGATTAACCTCGACCACAACTGGACATCTAATAGGTATGGACTTGTTCTCCATATTCTTAACTTCAAAATGACTTTTGAATCATCAAATTTGGTTAACTATTGAGTGAGAAATCAACTCTGAAAGTTGGGAAGAAATTTTCCTACTTTCTGGAAAAGTTTGGCCGTCGCCATTTGGCCACTTTCAGACCAAATTTCTGGTCAACACGGACCACACATGAACTTTTTGTGAAGGTAGATCGATTCATCACATTCCTAGCTTTAATTTGGCTTTTGTAGAAGTGTTTTTGGTTGTGAATCGAGTTCGCTAGGGGCTCGGGAAGTTGGCCCAAAAATCTACAAAAACTGCAGAAAATCGCGAAGAAGGTGAGTACATGCGTACTAGCGGGCGCGTGAGTGTGCGTGGCAGGATTTGTGCAGCCACTTGTGGCAACGCGTGACGGCGCGTCCGGCCTCCGGCCGGCGTGTGGTCAACACGTGTGTGTCCGTGACGTCGAGTAGATTGATTTCATATATTTAAATCCTAGGTTTGAGCAAACTATGGGGGTTTTATTTAGGTTTCCGTATATGTGCTTTAATTAATTATATTTTAGTTATTTCACATATAGGGGAAACGTATCCTGAGGACGTACGAGGCCAGGTTAGGCTCGGGGGCTACGACCCAGCGACGTATTTGTGAGTGGGCAGTTTGTTTTATACCTATACATATTATAGTTTCTATAATTGCGTAATTACTATAGTTTTACGCTTAAATTGTTGTTTATTCATAATTGTGATATAGAATTGTGATAAATGCTGCTATATGGTTGGGATATTACTGTCATGACATTCATACATATTGTACATGCTCATCTTGCTGCACCCCGGTGTTAGTACTTCGCCCAGGGCCAAGGCCAGTCCTTCATGTGTATGTCCACATCCACACCGTTCGCTCGTCTTGGATCCAAGTTAGGTGCCAGTCCTGTCGGGTAGATTGCATTAGGCAATCCGACTTGTATGTGACCGTGTTTCTACACCAGTCTTCACGTGATCGTAGTACTAGAGCGTATTGATTACACCCAGTCTTGTCGGGTAGAGTTGCCTTAGGCAATTCCAACTCGTGTGTTAGCTTAGATGATGAGCAAACTGTTTATAATTGATTATCACATGATTATAGTACTGTGGCATTTGACATATCACATATTCGCATATTGCAGACTACATTACTGTCATACGTAAATGCTTGCATATATACTTATTACGTTTTGAAGAAACTATACTTGTTTTTACGGCGAGGGGTTAGTATATTCGAAAACAAAGTTTTTATTATAAGCATTGTTTTGCTGACCCACTCAACCTTGTTTTTCGCCCCTCCAGGACCTAAATAGCTCTACTCTTGTGGCACTAGAGGAATTTCGGCAGTTCTGACATTCTCTCTTGTATTAGATGTATGAACTTATCACAATTATGTAATAAGTGTACCTTAGTACTTTGACTACTCTATTGTAGTCTTACTGTCTTAATGCTCTGGATATTTGTAGTGGGTTACTCCCAATGTACAAAATATCCGTTTTTTTCATCTCGCGATATTTTCACACTTATCCACTTAATTATCGTCAATATATCGATATATTTGTCGATATTATCGCGATAATATCAGAGACGATAATATCACGAGATGAAACCCAAAAATACTTGAAAAATGCTGAAAAGTCTCAATCTTGCACATAGAGGGATTCGAACCCCTCCCTTTGTCAACCACGCACCTGGGCCTTATCCAACTCGCTACAGATGTGTTAGTGATTACATATTCAGCCTATAATATTTATATGGTCGTTAAGATGTCTGCAAGGCTTGCAAGCTAATATTTACTAAGTCACTCATGTATCTTACCATGCAATGTATAAAGTGTAAAATATTGTACTAATTCATTATATATAAATGATTATGGTGTTTTTAAACTTCTTTCATTAATTACTACATATTTTCTACACTCACAATGTTTGCCTGCTCGCTATAAAATCAACTTAAATCAGTTAAATCCATCATGCAATGCATTTCCTTCCAATTTTTTGTGATAAACTAATAGATAATTGACTAAATAAACATCCTGCAAAGTTTCAATAAAAATTTCCAAGTTTTTCTTACAATTTCCGTGGTTTTTATTCCATTTTTATCGATATCGATAATATCCCGATATTTCCATCGAAATTTCCGTGTTTTTGGACTACCGATATTTTCGATATCATCGATATTTTAGACCTTGGTTACCCACGCTTGCACACTCTATTCACTACTTAGTATTATTAATTCTATTAGTGTTAGTTTAAACTAACTCACTTTTCACATCACATATCTGTTGGAAGTATGCCCACAAAGCCACTCATTTGATGTAATAGCTTTTGGAATACTTATTGTATTAAACTTTTATATGTTTAATAAAGGGCAAAGCTTATTGTTAATCACTATTTATTGTATCATGTGTTTAAGCAATAAGGGAATCCAAGGAATGTATTTGATCTAAGAGATAAGTAATTTAAGTAAGTTAAATTAACGAGACCTTTCTCTTATGTTCATTCCTAAAAACGTTCCTAGCCATAGGATTGCCAATTGGGCATTGACAGTCCGTTAAGGTTAGTATGTGTTATGTCTACTCAAGCGTGAGTATGACTAGTCTCAAGTCATTTGGTGTTAGACACTAAGACAAACACATAGGTGCTCGAAAGGTAATCGAGTACACTGAACAACGATCAAACGAGAGTTCGAACATACATGTCATGTAAGAACTCGTTAGTTACAATATGCAAAGTAGTCCTTTGACCTGAGGCATCATTGATGTCTAATGGTTAGGTCCTTGATCTTTGATCATGTCAAAGGCATTCCATTGTGAGTGTCCACGGCATTGTTGGGGTCAAGCTATCTAATCATGTAGACATGTGAATGCACAACAAGGGATCTCTAACCTTCCATGGTGGAAGGAGAATACTCTAAGATATGATTCGAGAGTCTTTGGCCAAAGCATATGAATATGACTTAGGAAGTTTGTTCCAAATCATATTCAAATTGAATCATATAGAAAAGTATCACATTGGATAGTAGACATGAAACAAACTATCACTCAAACAATGTGATAAAGAGTATTGTATTAGAGAAGGACCGTATTGCATTGTAGTTGTAACTGGATAGGTTCTCCAACCACTTCTACTTAGCTTGGGTAACCATGAAATGCTGCTAGGTGTCACTCATGGTTTGTGGAAGCCCTGAAGATTAGCAAACACTAATCAAAAGGGAGAATTGAAATGTTGTTTCAATTCACAATCGATCGTTAAGAGTAACAATCGCCCATTGCCTCGCTAATTGGAACCTAATGGATCGTACACCGAGTAAGGATGAAAGTGAAGAAATAAAATGAGATGGATATGCAATTAAAAGGTTTAATTGAATTATGGTCAAGATTAATTAATTAGTTAATTAATTATACGAAATGTTCGTATTGGGCTTTTAAGTTGGTTTTGGGTTTCAAGGCCCAAAAGTGTTTTGGTCCACAAGGTCCATTATGTTTAAGTTGTATGACAACTAAAACAAAATGGGCAATTAGCCCAATACCAAAAGGGGGCCGGCCATAAGGGTGAGGGGTAGTAGGTTATGCTTTATTGCAAGTTTGCCACTCACCTAAGAATGAAGTATAAAAGCAACTTTATAGCTTTATTTTCAAAAAGGCTTTTCTAAGAGAAAAAGAAGAGAAACATTGTCTCCAATTTTCTCCATAGAGGCCGGCCAACTTAGGGGGTTTTACTAGCATCAAAAATCCTTCTAAGTCATCCATTTCATCTTTACACTACATCTTTGGTGTGGAGACTTAGAGGTACTAAATCTTTGGTACTTTTGGAGATCCTTTCCTCACATCCTCAAGGAGCAAAGGAGCATACAAATCACAAGGTAGATCCAAGGAGCTAGGAGGTGACTTGAAGGCCCTCCACTTGGGTGAATCCCTTGTGTAATCAAGGATGAGCTTCAAGGGTAAAGAATCTCTAAATCCTTTCTTCTCTTTAAGTTTGTTAAAGAGTCTATTGGTTCACCATATGCTAGGCTTTGAAAGTCATGGGTTTTATGAATTGTTTTTGAATGCATGCCTACTTTAAAGTGTTATTAGTTTGCATATGTATTCAAATGTTCTTACTTGTTCTTAGCTAGGACAATATTTTTCTTTCAAGTGGTATCAGAGCCTAGGTCTAGTGTATGGTGGATCCTTTTGGGTTTTGTGATTTTTCATATTTTGTGATTTAAATGTTGTAAATGTTACAAGCTTTGTTCTTGCTTTGAATATAAATTTTGTTTGAAAATTATGCATCTCAAATGTTGTAGATGTAGTTCATTTAAGCATGAATATTGGAACTAAAATTTGGTGCCATAAATTTTGGGATTTTCGGCCAAATCTAAAGGGTGAATTTTGGGTTCATGTTTGTCTTGTTAAAATGGTTTTAAAGTGCCTTTTGGAACCCTTAAGTACCCTATGTTGTTAACCTTCTTTTAAGAAGTGAAAATTTGAGTTTTGTTGATTGAAAGCATTCATGGAGCTCTTATGAGTTTTTCATGAGTGTTCTTCATGTTCTTGAGTTTTTGGCCAAGAACAAAAAGGTTTTGTGTTTTGATTCAAAAGTTTTATGTTTTTCATAAAGTTTTGGTTTATTAAAAAGGGTGAAGACTTATTGGTGAGGATGATAAATGTCATTAATGTTTACAAAACATTTTCTTACATTTTCTTACATGTCTTTAATGTTTTACAAAACATTTTCTTACACCTATCAATTTCACCTTTAATCTCTCCAACCAAAATCAACTCACAAAAACTTTTTAGAAATTTTTTTTTTTTCAACAAATCCGGCCAACCCCTTCAAGGGGGTTTCCTTGGGCCTTTTGTGTAATTACATAAAGTTTTGATACTTTTGTGTATTTACATTTTGGCCCAAAAGTTTACGTTTTTCGCGTAAAGGTCCAAAATCATAAAAGGACAAATTGTTTTGTTCCTTTAATGTAGATTTTGTAATTATTGAAAATTTTGGGTTCTAGTTGTAATTACATGAAGTTGTGGACTCTTGTGTTTTTACAAAGTGACCCCAAAAGTTTTTTTTTTTGTTTTTGCTAAATGGCCCAAAAGTTGTGGTCATTGTTTTTGGCCCAAATAAAAGAGAACAAAATGGTTTTGTCTCTATAATGAGAATTGGATTTTCATTATATTTAGTTCCATTTAAATCAATTCTATGAATCCAAGAACCAATTGTTTAAAGTTGATTTCTTAGTTAAATGTGTTCAATTAAGAAAAGGGTGATTATGAACCAAAGGCCTCGATAATTGAGCTATGTGATTGGCCGATTTACATTGTGAATGTTTGGGTTTAGTAGAGCAGATTTGAATGTAATTTGATTAGTTCAATTGTTGTAAATGGACATAAGTCCATCATTTGTTTTTGTAAAAGGGCATAAGCCCTTCTATTTATTTCAAGTATGCCTTTTGTTTATATGTATGCAAATTGGAATAGTTGGGTCCAACGCCCAATAGGAAATAACGGTTTAATTAGATTAAACGCGTAACTAAAATCAACAAGCTTCTACCTTAAATCCAAGGTCCAACACAAGGCTCGTGTTGGATCAAATCAAACGGTTCATAATCATCCTAAAACCTAAAATGACTATATAGTCCATATGAGGATGCAATGCGTTCGTTAGTAGTTCCATATAGTCTCGCTTGTTTCAACGAAACAGTGGGAGTATCATATGCTATTAAATCATATTAACTTGGACCAATAGTTATGATAGGCCCATGTTCTTTTAATTTGATTAAAATGATTTTGATGTAGCCCAAAACTACTCCCTCAACAAACGAATATTAAGTTGATAAACGAGAGATGTTTTGAACACCTCTTCGTAGGCCTTCCACCGTGGTGGACTCCAATCGTTTGTGACTTGTACACCGGCTTCACCCTATCATGGGGGAGTTCAAAGTGCATGCTTACCTTCAGGAGGAGTCCATAAACATATGATGAGGTGAATGTAGGCAACGAGGATAGCCGACATCATATCATCGTGAGGCTATTCTTGAACCCCTACACGAACTAAGCATGGTGGGAATAACTTAACTAAGTGCAATGGTGCCGACATCGTATCATCGTGAGGCATCATTCTCTAGAGGCCGAAAAGATGGGTAATCACAAGAGGTTGTTGTGAATGAGTAAGTGTACTCTCTCATCATTATTTTTGCTAACCAACATCGTATCATCGTGAGGTGGGCTTGGTAATGGAGAGTCTCCCATACCCCGCTAAGAGTTCAATATAACTCTCGGATTCCATTGAGGGATGTGGAATTTGCCAAAAATAGTGGGTGGTACTATTTGATTTAAGACCCAATCAAGTAGTTAACAACAATCTAATACGATTTCTGTTATGTTATGTAGTTAACGACATGCCTAAAATACTACCCACCATTATACTTGACAAAAGGGGCCTTGTGGGCCAACGTTTCCTTGCTTGGTATCGCCACATTGAGAATGTCTCAAAGGTGATAAACATATTGTATGTGCTTAAGCAATCCCCTCCTCATGTACCTCCTACGAAACTAGCTTCAAAGGAGGAGTGTCAAGATTATGCTAGACACTATGAGGATGACTTACAAGCCAAATGCTTAATCCTCACTTCACTTAGTGAGGAGCTTAAGAAGCTACATAAGCACATGGACACTCCTTGTGCCATGGTTGAAAGTTTGCATAAGATGCATGACATTGAGACTAGTAACGTACAATTCTCAAATGTTTGTAGTCTATTAAATGCCAAAATGGCAAAGGGGGCATCGGTCCAAAAACATGGACAAAAGATGGAAATGATCTTTCAAAATCTTAAAAGTTTAGGAACTTCCATCGATGGGAAAATGGCCCAAGATTTTTTCCTTGCATCTCTCTCGGATGATTTCACTAAGTTTATTGTAAACTATAAAGTGAATAGATTTGATCATACTTTCACCAAGATGATTGACATGTGCTGTAAATTTGAAAAATGTTTCAAAAAGGACAGTGGGAGTGAGAATGCAAATACAAGGAAAAGGTTGCTTAAGAAGAAGGCAAAGAAATCCAAAGGAACATGCTTTCATTGTGGAAAGGATGAACGTTGGAAGAAGAAATACAGGGTGCGAATTGCGAGCCTTATGACACGAACTTTTGAAGGGACTAATTCTGTCATAGAGAGTGCTTTTACAGTGAATTCCAATTCCTGGATATTTGATTCAGGCGCTAGTTAACATATCTGTAATACGATGCAGGGACTAGTAGGGAACAAATCACTGCGCAATGGGGAGATGGTTGTGCGAGTTGGGAACGGCACTAAAATCTCTGCAAAAGCAATAGGCACCTACATGCTTGAACTACCCTCTGGGGAAGTCCTGGAACTTAAAAATTGTTTATATTTTCCTTCATGTATAAAGAATTTGATTTCTATCTCTAAGCTTTTACGAGATGGGCACTCAGTATTGTTTGACAAAATGAGTTGCACTTTATACTTGAACGGTCGTATTATCTCTCATGGTAATATGATAGAGGGACTTTTTCACCTAGAGACGAATGGTGGTATGCACTGTATTGAAAGCGGGAATACCTCAAAACCCAAAAGGGCTAGAGAAGATGTTAACCAAGAAAGGATGTGGCATCTCAAACTTGGACATGTGAACCTTGATAAGATTCGCAAGATGTCGAAAGACGGATATTTCCGCCCATTAGGTAATGACCAGATGGGTACTTGTGAATGTTGCTTGAAAGGGAAAATGACCAAATCTCCATTTACTGGAAAAGGAGAGCGTGCCACTAAAATTCTAGGGTTAATCCACACTGACGTATGTGGACTTATGTCTACCACGTCGAGAGGAGGCTTCTCTTACTATATCACATTCACCGACGATCACTCTCGGTTTGGCTATGTGTATCTTATGAAGTACAAGTCAGAATCCTTTGAAAGGTTCAAAGAATTCAAGAATGAAGTAGAGAAGCAAACTGGGAAACAGATAAAGACCTTAAGATCGGATCGAGGGGGTGAATATCTGAGTAACGAGTTCCTAGATTATCTTAAAGAGTGTGGAATAATATCACAGTGGACTCCACCGGGAACTCCACAACTTAATGGAGTTTCTGAAAGGAGAAATCGAACCTTGATGAACATGGTTCGTTCTATGATGAGTTCCGCTGATCTGCCAGTAACATTCTGGGGATACGCTCTATATACAGCAGCTTACTTGCTTAATAGAGTACCTTCCAAATCAGTTTCACAAACGCCCAATCAACTTTTCAAACCATACCTATTTTCTTACAACACTTTACTTTCCCATGTTTCATGGAACCATGTTTCATGGAATTGACTTTTTCAAACCAACCCATCACCTTTCACTTTGTTGAAAAATTCAAAAATTTTGACACCATCTCTCACACATCACATGGCCGGCCACTCCCTCAATGGGAGTACTTTTGGGGCTTTTATGCAATTACATAAAGTTTTGATACTTTTGTGTATTTGCACTTTGACCCGAAAGTTTACGTTTTTACGTAAAGGCCCAAAAACACTAAAGGACAAATTGTTTTGCTCCTTTAATGAAGTTTTTGTATTTGTTGAAATTTTTGGGTTCTAGTTGTAATTACATGAAGTAGTGGACTTTTGTGTTTTTACAAAGTGACCTCAAAAGTTTGTGTTTTGCAATATAGCCCAATGGTTGAGGTTATTGCTTTTTGGCCCAAATTAGGTTGAGAACAAAATGGTTTTGTCTCTTTAAATGAGAATTGGATTTTCATTTCATTTAGCTCCTATTAAATCAATTCTATGGATACAAAAACCAAATGACAATGTTGCATTCAAGTTTAATTAGTTAAAGCGTTAATTAATTAAAGAAAGGGTGATTATGAACCTAAGCCTACGATAATTGAGCTATGTGAAAGGCCGTCTCAAATTTGTTTGAACCATGGGAATGTGTAGATTAGATTTTGGTTGTAATTTGTTATGATCAAATGTTGTAAAAGAGCATAAGCTCTTCTTTGCTTTAAAGTAATTTGTTTTGATCAAATGTTGTAAAAGAGCATAAGCTCTTCTTTACTTTAAAGTACTCCTTTTATTGTTTTATTTGATATGCATGAAATTGGAGTAGAGGGTCCAACGCCCAATAAGAAAACACGCCTTAATGTGATTAAACGCGTAACTAAAATCAATCACCATCCCTAGACCGAGATCCAACACTAGGCTCGTGTTGGATAAAATCAAAGGTTCATAGTCATCCTAAGGCCCTAAGGCAACTATATAGTCCATCAATGAATGCAAAGCTTATGTTAGTAGTACCATATACTCTTGCTTTAAAAACCATTTTACAAACATAGTGGGAGTATCATATACTACTAAATCAATCAAATGGACCAATAGTTGTAATAGGACCAAATTATTTTAATGTGATTAAAATGCATGCTTATATGTGATGAGACCTAAAACCCTCAACCAAACCATTATTAAGTTGACAAGCGTGAGAGTGCTTTGAACACTCTTTCGTGGCCTTCCACCGTGGTAGGCTCCAATCGTTTGTGACTCGTACACCGACTTCACCCTATCATGGGGGAGTACAAAGTGCGTGCTTACACTCAAGAGGAGTTCTATATGCATACATGATGTTGTGAAGGTAGGCAACGAGAATGATCAACATCATATCATTGTGAGGTTGTTCTTGAACCCCTACCCGAACTTGCATGGTGGGAATGACTTAACTAAGTGCAATGGAGTCAACATCATATCATTGTGAGGCTTTATTCTCTAGAGGCCAAATAAGATGGGTACTTGCAAGAGATGCAAATGAGTAAGCGTACTCTCTCATTATTATTGATGCTAGCCAACATCATATCATTGTGAGGTGGGCTTAGTAATAGTGAGCCTCCCATACCCTACTAAGAGTTTCCTCCAAAGCTCTCGAATTCCGATGAGGGATATGGAATTCGCCAAAATAGTGGGTGGTGCTATTTGATTTAAAGACCCAGATCAAATGGCTTAAAAATCAATCAATTTATATTCGTTATGTATTTATTTACCGATATATTTGCAAACGCTATCCAATACTTGACAAAGAAAAGCCAAAGGCTTTAGTTTCCGGACTTGGTACCGCAATCCCATAGAATGTCTTGAATGGATTGTATTTGTACCTAAGTAGTCTCATCCTCACAATCTTCCTATTGATAATGTATCATTGGAAGAATATGTTAGAAAAGTCTATCATAAAGAGGACAACACTATTATTGTCATAATTCTTCAATTACAAATTGTTGTATGAAGAAATAAGAGTTGCCTTGAACAACCCTTAGTTAACGCAAACACTAGTGCTTGTTTCTTTGTTACATGAACAAGGAACTTGAGAAGTAAGCACAAGGGCATGGACACTTTATGTGCCATGATTCTTCACTTACAAATTGTTGTATGAAGAAATGAGAGTTGCCTTGAACAACTCTTAATAGTTTGTATTTATGTTTAGAACATAATGGTTGGTTGACAAAAATAGTCCATCAACATGGACTTATGATGATTTTTGAATCATTGAATGTTGAAGTGTTAAACCACTTCTAGAGACGGAAACTAGGCAAGGACTTCACCTTTGAGTCCCTATCCAAATGGTTCACTAAGTTTATTGTAAACTATATAGTGAACAATAACCACACGCTCTCCAAATCGTTTGATGTGTATAACACGATTGAAATAAGTTTCAAGAGAGATAGTGGGAGTTTAGGGACCATGACTATTGTAGTCAATGGAGAAGTCAAATGAAGAAAGCTAAAAACTCCAAGGGAACAAACTTTCTTCATGAAAGGATGGACATTGGAAGGGGTATTTGCAAGAAAAGTCTTGCAAAAGTCAAGAACACACCTTTCGAAGGTGTTGTAAATTGTTCTTGAATAGTTCAAAACAGTTGGTTCTTCTACTTGAATGTATGATTCCTTATTAGTAACTATGTTTTACAATCGTTGTAAAAGTGTGGCTAACAAGAAGTAGAAGATTAATGAGAGAAGAGAAAGTACTTCACATTCGGAACGTGAATCAAATATTGATCTCTGCGAAAGCAGATAGTACTTACTTCCTCATATAAAACTACCAAAGAAATTGGAAAAACAAAGATTGTCTTTACATTCCAATTTGAAAAGGAACTTAATTCCGTCACTATAATGTTAGGTGATAGATGAATGTTTTGTTTGACAAAACAATTGTTCTTTATGAATGATTGGATTATTGTAATCTGATTGTTGTCTCTATAGTACAGATAATGTGGTAGTGTTAACTGTTTAGAATATAATGATGCTTAAAACCCAAAAGGTTGCAAGGTAGTGACTAATCCCACTGACTTGTGACACCTCTAAAACATAAATTACGAGTTGGTCATAAATGGATGCTTTGGATTGTTAGATCCTGATCCGATGCCTTCTTGTTAAAATTGTATAGAGGCGAAATGTTCGAATCTTTATTCTTTTGGAAAGAAGAAAGAATCACAAAGTTATTGAGGTTAATTCACTTACATGTTAGTGGCACTTGTCCACAACATAATACTACTCATGTTGGATGACATTCACCGAAGATCGTTCTCGGTTGGACTATTGTTTATTTTGAATAAATACAAGTTCGAATACTTTGCAAAAGGTTTCAAAGAATTCAAGAATGTATGTTGATGAGTAAGACGTCTAAAGTATTTACTCCTTAGATTTGATCCAAGGAAAACTAACACTTTAGATGAGTTTCCTTGAAAGATATCAAGGAATGTAGCATCATAAGATAATGTATTTCTCCATTGGGAGAAGAACGAACTCGAATAAGATTTAGTTCGTTGGATGTTATCAATTACCCATATATAGGATATATATTTCTAAGTCAATATGATTGTAAATTAGAAAATCTTCCAAAACGCTTCATAACTCCATATGATGTAGTTGGAAAGAAAGACAAGTCTTAATTGTGTTAAGACTTGAGGTTATCTGCTAATTAGCAATATTTGTTATAGAACAATCTTGTGGGATATCCTTAAATTAACTTTTGGATATCACTTCTATGAACCAACTAACAAATGTTGTTTGTTGGGTAGTTCATTGTAATCCTACACTAGGATTTGCCTAAGATAGAGCAAATGAACGAAAGATAGAATTCAAAGAATGGGTTCTTTGAAAAACAAGATGATAATCAACAAATATGACAACCTAGTTCCTACACCACTAGCTACAAGGTAGTCGAGAAGGATTTATAAACCGTCTTAGTTGAATGGTTTGAACTTTATGACTATGTCATGGAGTTACACCTCTTAATTCGAAAGAAATAAGAATGAAAATCCTTATGACTACATTGAGTGTATATATGACATATACTCAAGGAAATGGTATAATACCATTTGACCCGAAATAATGAAACCTTCATAGCTAATTGGTAGCTTAAGGTGACTACAATCAACAAGATTGGTTGACTTGGAAGAAATCATCCTTGATGTAGTCTTGGTTTCTATTAATTCGAAGATTGCTAGGTACAACTAAAAAGTGATTCAATGTTTAGACGTAATATGGGTTTCCGAAACCATTATCAAGATAGTCTTGATAATATATGTCTAAAACTAGGAATCACAATACTTGTAAGTTGTAGAGATCCATCCATCATGAATCTTAGCAAGCTAGTGGGAGCTATAAGCATCTTATGAGAGAAAGATCAAATCGTTTGATTTCTCATAAAGATGTAAATGAATCTTTTGTTTACTAGGTTTACAAAAGATTAGTGGGAGTTAATCATATTCCTAAATTTGAACATATATTTGATATATTAATTTTGGAAATGAAAGGAATTCTTCTTAGTTAAAGTTATGACTTTAAACGTTCTATAATGATAGAATGTATATGAGAGACATAGTCTATATACATAGGATGGAAATCTATAATGATCGATTTCAAGATATAATTGGATTATATCGAGACCTAATGATAGACAAAAGAGGCTAGGAAGTTTCTCATATGATGATAAACTTCAATCAGAAGGACAACTCTAGTGAGACTAGGAAGTTGCTCTTCTCAAAGGGGATGTACCCTTTGACTCCCAAAGAAACATAATGCATAACTAGAATCCTTTATGCATACGCATAAAGGCGATTTACATATTTCATATTGTATGAAAAACACTGATATGAGCTGTACCTAGAACGCTACAAGTTGATATCAGTGCAAGCCCAGGATTAGAACCATGGCAACTGTCAAGTGAGTCCTTAAGCATTTAAGAAATACTAAAGGATAGATTCCTCAAGAATGAGGAAGAATTAAAGTGACGCAATGGAAGCGTAAATGTATTAGATTATGAATCTAATATCGTATCCATCATTGGATGTCTCTTCATTGTGAATGAAGAGATAATAGGATATCTCTTTATTATGACTAAAGAGATAATTGGGTGGAAACATTACAAGTAATGACTTTAGTGTGTTCCATCATGAATGCAAAATATATCGCCATATAGAAGTTTACAACAATGTTGTTTGGATGGGAAAGTTCATTTATGAACTCTCTATTCGGTTCCAACCAGAAAGTGTCTCTAGTGGACAGACACTACGATACTAATGGGGCGATAGCTCAAGCCAGGGAATCAAGGTCTCATCAAGATCCGAACTCAAGTGAGAGACTAAACCACATGATTGAGAATCATGTATAATGGTGACGTCGTTATTCTCAAGGTAGCTTCTATGGATAACATATAGATATCCATTGTCTAGGCCTACTACTCAGCTTTTTTTTGAAATGAATTCAGAAGAGGTATCATCACTGATAACCAAGCTGATTGGCTCTAGTGCAAGTGGGAGATTGTTGGAAATGTGCCCTAAAACCAATCATATGATGATACTTTACGGACATTTCACATGTTAAACTAATCTAGTTTAATATAAAGGGCAAAGATTATTGTTTCAAGCTGTCTCATATAAATGTTATGTGCTTAAACGATAAGTCCAAGGAATATGCTATTGGGAGAATGTAATCTAAAGAAGTTAGATTGATGAGACCATTCTCTTTTGTATACATATCCTAACCGTTCCTGATCATAGGATTGCCAATTGGGCATTGACAGTCCGTTAAGATCAGTACGTGTTATGTCTTCTCTTAGGGAGAATGACTGGTCTCGAGTTATTGGTGTGACTGACACCAAGACAAGCATGTAGGTGCTCGATAAAGAATGAGTCCACTGAACGCGATCAACAAGGAGTTCTCATATTCATGTCATATGAGAACTCATGGTTGGGATTATGCAAAGTAGTCCTTTGACCTGAGGCATCACAGTTGTCTTGTGGTTAGGTCCTTGATCTTTGACTATGTCAAAGTCACTCCGTCAGAGGGTGTCCACGACATAGTTGGGGTTAAGCCTCTTAGCCATGGAGGCAAGTGAATGCGCAACAAGGGATCTCTAACCTTCAAACCGTTTGAGGGATAATACTCTATGATATGATTAAGAATCTCTGGCCAGAGTATGAATGAGATTTAGGAAGTCTTTCCAAATCACATTCAAGGTAATCATATAAGTATATGAATCACATTGGATAGTAGACATGAATAAACTATCAAACCAAACAATGTGGTCAAGAGTATTGTATTAGAGAAAGACCGTATTGCATTGTAATCCTAAACTGAATAGGTTCTCCACCTCTTCTGATTAGCTTGGGTAGCCATGATACACTGCTAGGTGTCACTCATGGTTTGTGGAAGCCCTAAAGATGTATAATCATTTAAGGGAGAATTGAAAGTATGTTTCAATTCACAATCGATCGTTAAGAGTAACAATCGCCCACTGCCTCGCTAAAAGGAACCTAATGGATCGCACACCGTGTAAGGTAATGATTGAAGGATATAATGAAGATGAGTAAGGACAATTAAATAGTTTAATTGTATGTGGCAAGGATTAATTAAAAGTTAATTAATCTAGAACGAAAGGTTCGTTTTAGGCCTTAAGTTAGTTTTGGGTTTCGGGACACAAAAAGGGTTTTGGTCCACAAGGCACATAAGGTTTAAGTTGTGTGACAACTAAAACAAAATGGGCAATTAACCCACTAACAATAGGGAGGCCGGCCATGATTAGAGAGGGAGTGGGTTTTGGACTTATTACAAGTTTGCCACTCCAATGAAGGGAGGTATAAATATGACTTTATAGCTTTTTCTTCATTAGGGTTTTCTTTGAGGAAAGATGAGAGTTTTTGGCTCTCTCTTTCTCTCTAGGAAGGCCGGCCAACATGGGGGAGTTTACTAGCATCTAACTCCTCCATGGCCACTCATCTTCTTCCTCAACCATCCTTGGTGTCGAAACTTAGAGGTCTCCAACTTTGGTGACTTTTGGAGAAACCTATTCTTCCATCCACATCCAAGAAGGCATGGATCCAAGAAGCCAAGTTCTTCCACCTTCATCCATGGAGCCAAGGAGCAAGGTGACAAAGGAAGAAGGCCCTCACATGGGTGATTAACCTTTGCTAAGCAATGAGGTACTTCAAAGGTATAAAGTTTCTCAACTCTTTATCTTAGATCTTGAGTTGAGTCTTGGTTCACCATTTCTACTAGGCTTTGAATTTCATGGGTAATGTTTTGTTTTGAGTGCATACAAGCATGATTCCGCCTTTAATTGTTAATTGCATGCCATAGATGTTGCTCAAATGAACATGTTTTTCACAAATTTTCCTTCAAGTTGGTCACCCATCATAGGATTGCTTTCACGCGAACTCGCTTAACTTCAGAGTTCTGATGGAATCCGAAGCCAGTGAGCTCCCAAAAGGCCTCGCGCTAGGTAGGGATGGGAATATACATATAAGGCTTACAGGATCCATACCCCTGGGTGATGTGAGATCTTACAATCCACCCCCCTTAGAGGCCCGACGTCCTCGTCGGCACACTTCTGGCCAGAGATTGGCTTTGATACCAAACTGTCACATCCCGGCCCAGGCCCCCACCACATCCCGGGCTCGACTCTGCTGTAGCACGATATGTCCGCTTTGGGCCCCGACCACGCCCTCACGGTTTTGTTTCTAGGAACTCACACGAAAACTTCCCAATTGGTCATCCGTCATGGGATTGCTTTCACTCGAACTCACTTAACTTCGGAGTTCTGATGGAATCCGAAGCCAGTGAGCTCCCAAAAGGCCTCGCGCTAGGTAGGGATGGGAATATACATATAAGGCTTATAGGATCCATACCCTTGGACGATGTGGGATCTTACATCTTTCTCCACCAAACAGAAGATTTCAATCATTCATGGTTCATTAATTTTGACAAGAGTTTTAGGTTGAACGTTCCTGCATGGTTCCCAAAATGGTGGTCAACCCATGGCCCAACAGCCAGTCTCCTACTAGAAGAACTTATGCAGGTACTCTCCGCCAATTTTCAACAAAAATTTGACAAAAGTAGATTCAACTACAGAATTACACTTCTTCCAATATTCATGGCCAAATACAAAGTCCTGTGGATCTTGAAGTGAAATTATGAAGTTGAAACCGGTGAAGTCAACAGAGTCAGATCAGTCAAATGGTGGGATAAATTCAACCATCAGTGGGTCATCAATATGGTTTTCTCTGAATTTCCTATTACTCCTCATCCAGTCGCCCTAGCGTAGCCAGTAATGCCAGCTATTCTAGCTCAATCATTATCGGACATTAGTCCATCCTCATCCCTTAAAGGAACAGTCAAGTCTCCCAAATCGTCAAGCTCAAAGAAGAATAAAGCCACTTAGCTCCAAGATTTAGCACAACAATTACTTGCAGAAGTAGCGATGCTCCACAATGAAGAAGAAGAAGCTTCAAACTCCGAATCTTCAAATGGATCCTCATAGCAACCAGCCAAATCAATAAGTCAAAAAATATAGTTAGCCAAGTGGGTCGACTACCAGCAATAGCAAGACCCTTTTGCATAAGGCCATGTGAAAATTCAGTCATCATGTCAAGTCATCATGTGAACACTATGACAATTGCCATGTGAAAATTCAGTCATCTTTCCAAGTCACCATGTGAAGCGTTCAGACAATATTTGTATCAATAATTCCGGCAAAGCATGGAATCATTCAGTCATCTGCAAAGCAGCAATTATTCCAACAAGTTCACTATTCATCAACAGTAAAAGCAAGTCATCATCCATCCTGTGCTTCAACAGTAAAGCAATCAATCATCCAAGTCTCCTTCAAGGTTTATAAAAGAAGGAATCCGAAGAAAAAGAGGCCAAGTTAATTTCTACATCTTTTCTTAATCAGAATTTCTTTGGGTTCACATTGTATTCAAAGAAAACCAAATTTTAAACAATTTAAATTCTCAAATGTCAAGGATACCTGCGTGCACCAATATCCTTTTTACCAGTCAATTTCTTATTTGCTGACTTAATTGTCAGTAAATTAATTGTAAGTCCCAATGTAAGTTTTGCAATAAAACTTATTTTCAAATTATAATTGCATCATTATTTTGAATTCATTATTTTCACTATGAATATTTTCATAACTACTAATTTTGAATGGCATAAAATTCTTACTCACAGTTAATTCATCAAATATCTCAAATTCAAGGTAAACACAAATGACTCCTTCATTATGTCTTTCTTAGTTAGTTTAGCCCCATTTGGTATAAGAGCCAAGTGAGTGTTAATTGGGTTATCATCTTTATAATCACTACATTCTGTTCATCCTTTAGTTTTCATTTACAGTTTATCTTATTTGTTAACCTTCTAAGTAGGATTGTTTACTCTCAACCCAAACAATAAGGAGTATTCCAAACAATAATTCCATAGGATTAGCATGAGTGGATCGCATGAGAGGAGAGAGAGTTTAGCAAATACGCGAGGAAGGTAAAGCCAATAAGATTTCTGTATATTGAAAATCTGCATTTTTAGCATTATGAGTAGATTATTTAGATCTAATTCAATGGCCAGCACTAGCTCCAGATCCAGTTTAAGTAGAATTCTAAACATAGTAAATGAAAACAAAAATTAGAATTTCAAACAGATGGCAGTGTCGACTTTGGAGATTGGAATATCCCCAAGGTTTCTAGTAAAAACATTTACAAAAAGAAATGGTCAATAGCCTCTTTTAGAAGTGAACATCACGTCAAAACAGTTGAAAAAGCTTATGATCTTAGTAAAGAACATGAAACTTGTCAGTTATTCATACTAGAACAAATTAAAACTCATAGAAAAGATGGTTACAATTACATTCACATAGGTCTAGTCCAAATAGCAGTCAAGCCCTTAACAAGAAGAGGCCTCAATACCTCTATTTTGTTATGCCTCCGAGATGCAAGATTCATTGACTTCAGTGATAACATTCTTAGGATGATCGAGTCAAGTCTTTATAACAGACCAATTCATTTTGATTGTTTCCCAGATCTCACGATAAGTCTTTTAGATCCCCACATGCTGAAAGCACTCACATTAAACATCTAAACTTCTGGGTACCAAGTTCTTGAAGGAGTCCAACCATTATCTCTAATCTTTAGAGTTTACTACAAAGTTACCCGAGCCAACATGAATCTCCAAGCCTTAGTTACAAGTCCTAGAGACCACACACTCTTGATACAAATCAATCAAGAAAATGCCAACATCAAAATACCTAGAACTATCAAATGGTCAGATATCAGTCTACTTTTAGATTGGTGCTTGATCAATGAAAGCAAACCAATAAACATACAAAATAGCTTAGTTAACCTAGACAACATAGAACAATATTTTGACGGAACAGTTAAAATCAACTTCAACCCTCCAGCCAGAAAATCTAATGTCCACTTACACGAGTTAGCCTAGTCACATAAATCTTTAGAGTCTGATAGAAATTCTTTTTCTGGATCCACATCAGCCGATATGGTGGGTCGAGATCAAGATCTAATCAATTCCCTAGTCAATAAGAAATTAAAATCAGTAGAAACTAGCTTAGTAGTTACCCAACAAGAATTAATTAATGATTTGATCAACATGAAGTTAAAATTAGTAGAAACAACCTCTCAGGTTACTCATCCACAATATCAACCTAACACCCAAAATCAAGGAGAATAAACCTCTCGAACAAAATATGATTTCAAAGAAAATCAAGTCAACCACCAACTGCTAGTGCTAAACAAACCATTCAAAATCTGATGGATGCTGACATCGAAGCAATAGACAACATTCCCAGAAGAAACACCTTTAGGGAAAAATATACAAAAGAACAAAAATTGGACATTTACAATAAATGGACCAATTTCATGAATAAACACAGATTTGAAGTATTTTTCTTCGATTTCGTTGAAAAATATTACGAGTCTGAAAAGAAATTAGAAGTCATCACTAAAGAAAACTGGGTTAAAGAAGACAAAACCATAGTCTCTTCTAGTCACTCTCCACAAGAAACAATTTTAATAACAATTGCAAACACACAGGTCCCAGCCACCCATTTCAAACTTCCTAAAGAAGATGCAGAAGTCAAGCCAGTCATTGAACAAAACAATTTCACAAACCAGTGTCTACACACTATAGGAAAATAGCTAGATAAAATAGAAACCAAAATAGATAGACTTTCACATTCCAAACCAACAAATAAGGAAAAACCCTTAGTCAACTTCCCAGAAGCCTCATCTAGCACAACAGCCTTGAAAACAATCTCCACAAGTCAAAAAATACATCAAATGTTACAAGAATTAAAACAAGAAAAAAAAGTCAATGTTTTACAACACCCAGATGAATCTCATGTGACGACCCGTCCCTACTTTTTACTATAATTTCTTTTCCGTCGGTGTGAGTTGACTATTTTACGCCTTTTTGGACAAAAGTGGAATCTGACATGGACGTGACTTCGGCTTTCAATTTCATTTTCTTGGTTTCGTACTAAATTAGTATTCGTACCTACGAACGTGTGAGCCCGTGTTAGACTCGAATCGGATCTGTAACAAAAAAGTTACGCTCCGTTAAAGTACGTTAACCACGGGTATTTTGTACACGAACGTACAAATTTACAATGTCAGAAACACTGTCAAGAGGACAGATTTTGTACATTTAAAACTGGATCCGGTTCCCTTCACCAATCAAATCCCTTCAATCCCTCTCCACCACTCACATCTCTTTGCTCTCATACCTCACCAATCAGAAAAAGAGAAAAGCATTCTCTCTCTACTCTCTCTCCCCGAAGGTCTCTCTCTCACCTTCTCTTTGTAACTCTCTCAACTGACGTCCAAACCACCCAAACGTGACTTGTAACCTACACCTTTGAACTCCCCTCAACCCCACAAACACAACCGTGTAACTAGATCTTGATTTGGTTGTCACCAACTCGAAAGCTCCGACTCGGTGAGTTCTAGATCGACGTGTTTTTGACCGAGTCACGGTGTTTTAGGACTGAGGGAATCCTTTACACAACTCCCTATGGTCCCTAGTCAAGGTTTGAGGAATCTTTGACATGGAAATAACTCGGGTTCAAGGAGTTCCAGTTTGGCTGTACCTTTTGAGACTTTTTTAGGCCACCTCCGTCCACTTTTTGGACTTCCAAAAGGTATAACGCAATTCTACTCTTCATAAGCTTCATTTCCATATGAATTTTGTGAAAAATGGTTGAGAAATGAAGAAGATATGAAGGTTTGAAATTTTACCCAGAAACCGGTGAAAATTTCCAGATTCCGGCAAGTTAAGATGGCGGTCGATGGTGGCGACCGGTGAGGACCATCAGAGAAGACGACGAAATATTCCGTCAACTCTGATGGAATATTCTAATAGCGTCAGGTAATGCCGTTAACTTCTGTCATCTTTCAATAGAATATTCCACGAAATATTCCTAACGGCCGTTAGGCCTCCGTCAGCTATGCATGAGCGTGGCCAGAGCATGTAGTCGTGCTATAGCCAGAGCGTAGTGGCGCGTCCGGCGTCCAAAAATTATTCTGAAAATTTGTGTAGGTCCATGACGTCGAGTAGATCGATTTTGTATATTCAAACTTATGTTTGGGCAATCTACAGAGGTTTTATTTAAGTTTCCGTTTATGTGTTATTAAACTAAGTAAATTAGTAATTTCACATATAGGGGAAACATATCCCGAGGACGTGCGGGGTCAAGCAAGGCTCGAGGCTTTGCATCGACTGCATATCTGTGAGTGGGCTGTTTACTTTTATATATATATGAATTGTAGTTTCCACAAATGCATTTAAATGAATTTACGCCTATTATGCCATAATTTTAGTTTAGTTTGGTAAATGTTGCTTTGTGATTGGAATTATAAAATGGCTATAGCATATTCATACGCATTTTACCTGCTTATATATATAGTACTGTGGTAGAATACTAAAATGATTCTACAGGACGCGCATGTAAACTGAGGTGAGTTTATTATATTGATTCGAATTGTATGGCATTCATATATTCATATAGTTAGCTCATCATTACTACACCCCGGTGTTAGTGCTCCCGCTCGGGGCCAGGGCCAGCCTTCACTTGTATGTTCACCTCCCGCACCGCAAGCTCGTCTTGGATCCAAGTTAGGTGCTAGTCTGTAGTATAGATCGTGTGACAGCCCGTCCCTATTTTTGTATATATTATCCTTGAAATTGTGAAAGTACATTTTTACCCTTGAGCGTCGGGGTATGTTATTTGTTTTGGGCTGAGTTTGGAGGCCCAAATAGTTGGATTTCGGACCTATGGCATTATTTTCCTAGTTTTGAGGATGTAGTAGTTTGTTGTTAGATGGTTAGAGTTTAGAATTAGTTAGGGTTTGTAGTAACCTTACTTTAGGGCCAATTAGGAGCTAAGTTTTAGATTTTGTGTGGTGTGATTGGCTGTGGGAAGACACACGTGCACACACACCAATCTGAAACCCTTTTCTCTCTCTTTTCTCTTGGACCCGAGCCCTCTCTCTCACTCTCTCTCTGCATCTAGTACGGAAGCACCCAAATCATCCCAAAACCTTATAGGTCGAACAAACTAAGACCACCATTGTGATCCTTGAAGGTCCATGAACACAACCATGTCATTATCTGGTCGTGAAACCTTCGATCCGAGAGGTCCGTCGAGGTACAGTAGCACCTATTCGATAGTCGAGGTTTCACGCGTTTTAAAAGCCCAAAAGGGTATCTCCTCTTCCTCTTAAATGTTTTGGGTTGTTTTGGTGAAGTTTGAACGTGAGTAAACCCTAGAAAATCGAATCTCCGGTATGGTCACTATTCATCAATTTTTAAACGGTGAATTTTCTTGGGTTTCTGTGACCATAGGGGGCTTAAGGACCTTCTCAGGATGCTCGGAGTGCATCGTTGGTGAAATTTGGACGTCGGGAAGCCCATATACGAAGCTTCACAGGTGTGGCTGGATTTTCGTTCTACCTCCTACGTGATTTCATGGGATTCAAGGCTAGAAACAGGTATAACGTTGTTCTACTCGTCGAGAGCTTCATTTTGATATAATTTACGTGAAAAATGGTGCAGAAATGAGGTAGAATAGTAGGTTAGAAGGTTTTCCAGAAACCGGCGAAGAGTCGTCGGCGTCCGGCGACTCACCGGAGAAGACGAAGAATATTCCGTCAAGTTGACGAAATATTCCTAACGGCAGTGAACGACGTCAGTTAGATTAGACGGAATATTTCGTAATTCTGACGGAATATTCCCTAACGTTGTTAGGGTTTCTGTCCCCTGTGCCAGGCACGTGCCATGAGTGGGTGGCGCATCTGGCCGTGCCTTGGCCGGCGCGTGATGGCGCGTGGGTGGTCGAAATTTTTTTCTAAAAATATGGGGTTGTTCGTGAGGTTGTGTAGATCACTTTGGTATATTCAAACACCCTAATTGAGATTGTATCAGAAGTTATTTCCTAGTTTCGTTTATGTGCTTTAAAATAACGTTATTATAGTTGTTTCTCATATAAGAGAGACCTATCCGGAGGACGAGCGTAGCCAGGCTAGGCACGGGGGTTACGACCCGTCTACTTATCAGTGAGTGGGCTTTTTGTTTTCTGTATATACCTATATGCTAAGTATTTTTCCCAGAAATGCATTTTTAAATGACTTATCAACGAATTTCCATGCCAATGTGTTTATACTTTTGATTATGCATTATGATTTGGATATACATGTTGTTGACGCTGCGGGCGCTCAGGTAAGTTCCAGGTAAGTTTATGTGTTGATGATGAGGAGTTGTGTTATAATGATTATGATGAGATGCATTTAGAGCTCATTAACCTGCACCCCCGTGTTAGTGCTTCCGCCCATGGTTAGGGGCATAGTCTTTCACGTGATGCTCACCTCCCGCACCACACGCTCATCATGGATCCAAGTTAGGTGCACAGTCCTGTCGTATAGATCACTTTCAGTGGGTTCGACTCGTAGGTGACCCGCGATCATTCGCACCGTCTTCACGTGATTGTAGCAATAGAGCGTATTGTTTTACACCCAGTCTTGTCGTATAGACCACTATAAGTGGGTTCGACTCGTGTGCATGCATGATTTATGAGCTAGAGTTCAGTTGATGTGATATTGCAGTTATTATTGCATTCGAATTACTTACCTGGTGATTTGGTTTATATAGCATGGCATATTCATGATTTGTTTACATATTTTGACGATGATGATTTCAGTTGAGATTTAGTATATGTATATACTATTTTCTGGGAAAGTATACAGGTTTTACGGCGACGGGATATAACTGTTGTTAATGAAATGATTTTCAAAATGCTTTGTTTTTGCCCATTCACGTTTTCTGTTTTGCGCCCCTCCAGGTTTTAGGTAGCGTTTGTCGGTGGCTTACGAGGATACAATGGAGATTTTGACAGACCATCACATATGTAGGACCACCTTTGGGTGTTATTTAAATTAGTACTTCTTATGCTTGACTGCACTTAGGCTATTTATGCTCTGATTGTGTATTCACACTTATTTCCGTTCTTGCACCTTAACTTTTCTAGCACTTTGTGAAGATTGGTTTTTATTCATTCGTAACTCTTTCTATATTATTGCTTCCGCACTGTGCACATAGCTACGTCACACTCATGTGACGGCCGACATGCCTCGATCTCGATCAGGATGTGTCAGTTTGGTATCAGAGCCTAGGTTTCGCAGTCCTGCATATTTTGTGAGTAATCTAATCATTGTGATGTCTTCTGTTAGAATTATGCCGCCTCGTAGGGATCCACGTTCTTCAGTTGAGCCTAGTTTCCTGGATATTGCTCTGTTAGGGGAAGCTATAGCTAATGCCATTCAGGCTTCACTTCGCCCTCCCCAGAGGACTCCTTTAGAGACGGTGTATAATCTCAAGTTGCCGACTTTTATGGGTAATGAGGGACATGAAGGGGCCGAGCGATGGCTCGAGCATGTAGAGAATACTTTTCGGGTTATGCAGAGTCAAGGCAACCTCCATGCTGAAAGGTGGGTCGAGACAACTACTTGGTTTTTGGGTAGAGAACCTGCATCCTGGTGGGATCAGGAAACTTATGGGTGGTCACCTGAGGAAAAAGCAAACTGGGAGAATTTTAGACAGTCGTTCTATAAGAGATTCATCCCTCTAGCATATCTTGATCAGAAGAAACAAGAGTTCACTAACCTGAAACAGGGGAAGCTGACCGCTAACGAGTATTACAGGAAGTTCACTGATTTGTCCCGTTATGATCAAGAAGTTGCTGCTAATCCAGTTGAAATGCTTCGCCACTTTAAATTGGGTACTAAGAAGTAGTGGCGCTCTATGGCAACTATCATACCCTATGCTACTTATCAAGAGTTTTATGAGATTTTGTTGAGGATTGAGGATTCTGACAACGTGCCTAGTGAGAGTGAAGAAGAGGAAGAAAAAAGTAATCAGAAGAAGTACGATAAAGGCAAAGGGCAGTCATCTCAGGGACCCCGACAGACTCAGAGTTTTAAGAAAAGTGGAAATAGTTCTAGTTCTTCCAGCGGAGCTTTTAGTGCCACTGGTCAGAGGAGAGGTGGTAGGTTCACTGGAGGATCTAGCTTTCAGAAGACAAGAGAGTCGGGTGGTACAGGCGCTCCTTTATGCCGTAGGTGCAATAATCGACATTTTGGAGAGTGTCGTCGAGGTAGCAGCGGGTGTTATACCTATGGACAGATGGGGCATCTGGCTAAGTATTGTTTTCCTCAGAATCCATAGAGACCTCAGCAGCCGCAACAGCCTTCCTTACCACCTCTAGTTCAGACCCAGCAGTTTTCAGGACCTAGTGGCTATGTTTCGACAGGTCGTGGTGGTGCGTACCATTACCAGGGGGATCCCATTCCTTATGCTTCAGGGCAGTATTAGTACCCTCAGGATCCCTATCAGCAGAGTGGTTATGGCCAGTACTCAAGAGGATACATGCCTTATTAGCAGAGTGGCTTGGGTCAGTATTCAGCCAGCGGGTCACAGTGGCAGTCTGGAGGACAGCCTTAGCAGGTTGATGTGATTTTGGGAGCAGACTGGTTACACTATAACTATGCCGACATCCACTGTCACGAGAAGATGGTGACTTTTCGTCGCCCAGGTTTACCCTGGAGTTACGTTCGTAGGTGAACGTAGTGGAGTGAGGCATGGTGTTATTTCTGCCTTGATGGCAAAAAAGTTGTTGAATAAACGGTGCCAAGGATACTTAGCTCACGTTGTGCTGAATGAAACTACTCCCAGTAGTGTGGAGGAAGTTCGAGTGGTTAGGCATTTTCCAGATGTCTTTCCTGATGATTTGCCTGGATTACCGCCTGATAGAGATGTGGAGTTTACAATCGATTTGCTCCCAGGTACGGACCCTATATCTTTAACTCCATATAGAATGGCTCCTGCTGAGTTAAGAGAATTGAAAACCCAGTTGCAGGAATTAGTAGATAAAGGTTTCATTCAGCCTAGTGTTTCACCCTGGGGAGCCCCAGTGTTGTTTGTTTGGAAGCAAGACGGGACCTTGAGGTTATACATTGATTATCGGCAATTGAATCGGGTAACGATTAAAAATCGTTATCCATTGCCATGCATAGATGATCTATTTGACCAACTTCGAGGTGCCTGTGTGTTCTCGAAGATTGACTTGAGGTCTGGCTACTATCAGCTAAAGATTAGGAGTGATGATGTCCCTAAAATGGCTTTTAGGACTCGTTATGGTCATTATGAGTTCCTTGTGATGCCGTTCGGATTAACAAATGCACCAGCAGCTTTTATGGGCTTGATGAACAAAGTATTCCAGCAATATCTTGACAGGTTCGTCATTGTCTTTATCGATGATATACTGGTATACTCTAGAACTAAGGAAGAGCATGTGCGACATCTCTCTTTGGTATTAAAGAAATTGAGGGAACATCACCTTTATGCTAAGTTCAGTAAATGCCAATTTTGGTTAAATGAAGTGGCATTTTTGGGACATGTCATTTCAGCTCTGGGCATTCAGGTAGATCCTCAAAAAGTTGCAGCTGTGGAGAATTGGGAGCAGCCATGAACCGTCACCGAGGTACGGAGTTTCCTGGGCTTAGCAGGTTACTATCGACGGTTTGTTAAGGATTTCTCAGTGATTGCCTTACCACTTACAAGGTTGACTAGGAAGGAAGTTAAATTTGAGTGGGATAGTAATTGTGAGCTAAGTTTTCAGCACTGAAGTATTGTCTCACTCATGCACCTGTTTTAGCACTTCCTGATGAAAGTGGTAACTTTGAGATTTATAGCGATGCTTCTTTGAATGGCCTGGGATGTGTTTTAATGCAACATGATGAATTATCCTACACATGACCTTGACTTAGCTGTTATTATCTTCGCTTTGAAGATTTGGAGGCATTACCTTTATGGGGAGAAATGTAAGATCTTTACAGATTACAAAAGTCTTCAATACCTTTTCACTTAGAAAGATCTTAACCTTCGGCAGCGGAGATGGATAGAATTACTCAGTGATTATGATTGCACGATTGAGTATCACCCTGGTTGTGCAAACGTAGTGGTTGATGCACTGAATAGAAAGTCCCAAGGTCGAGTTAATGCATTGTATGCATCTCGTGTTCCTCTTCTTGCAGATTTGAGGTCCACTGGAGTGAAATTGGGACTAGAAGAAAAAGAAGAAGCCTTGGTGGAAGCACGAGAGGAAGCCTTACTTGCTAGTTTCCAAGTTAGGGCCATTTTGCTAAACCCTAAACCCTAAACCCTAAACCCAAGATAAACGGATGTACGTGCCAAATATTGAGGAATTAAAGAAAGAAATTCTTGATGAGGCACACATTTCAGCATATGCCATGACCTTACAGATCGAACAAACTAAGATCACCATTGTGATCCTTGAAGGTCCACGAGCACAACCATGTCATTATCTGGTCGTGAAACCTTCGAAAAACCCTAGAATCCGAGAGGTTCGTCGAGGTACAGTAGCACCTATTCGATAGTCGAGGTTTCATGCGTTTTAAAACCCAAAAAGGTATCTCCTCTTCCTCTTAAGTGTTTTGGGTTGTTTTGATTAAGTTTGAACGTGAGTAAACCCCAGAAAAATCGAATCTTCGGTATGGTCACTATTCATCAATTTTTAAACGGTGAATTTTCTTGGGTTTCTGTGCCCATAAGAGGCTTAAGGACCTTCTCAAGATGCTCGGAGTGCATCGTTGGTGAAATTTGGACGTTGGGAAGCCCAGATACGAAGCTTCACAAGTGTGGCCGGATTTTCATTTTACCTCCGACGTGATTTCGTGGGATTCAAGGCTTAAAACAGGTATAACGTTGTTCTACTCATCGAGAGCTTCATTTTGATATAAATTACGTGAAAAATGGTGCAGAAATGAGGTAGAATAATAGGTTAGAAGGTTTTCCAGAAACCGGCGAAGAGTCGTCGGCGTCCGGCGACTCACCGGAGAAGACGAAGAATATTCCGTCAAGTTGATGGAATATTCCTAATGGCAGTGAACGACGTCAGTTAGATTAGACGAAATATTCCGTAATTCTGATGGAATATTCCCTAACGCTGTTAGGGTTTCCGTCCCCTGTGCCAGGCACGTGCCGTGCGTGGGTGGCGCGTCTGGCCGTGCATTGGCTGGCGCGTGGCGGTGCGTGGGTGGTCGGAAATTTTTTCTAAAAATATAGGGTTGTTCGTGAGGTTGTGTAGATCACTTTGGTATATTCAAACACCCCAATTGAGCATTGTATGAGAAGTTATTTCCTAGTTTCGTTTATGTGCTTTGAAATAACGTTATTATAGTTGTTTCTCATATAGGCGAGACCTATCCGGAGGACGAGCGTAGCCAGGCTAGGCACGGGGGTTACGACCCGTCTACTTATCAGTGAGTGGGCTTTTGGTTTTTCGTATATACCTATATGCTAAGTATTTTTCCCAGAAATGCATTTTTAAATGACTTTATCAATGAATTGTCATGCCAATTTGTTTATACTTTTGATTATGCATTATGATTTGGATATACATGTTGTTGAGGCTGCGGGGTCTCAGGTAAGTTCCAGGTAAGTTTATGTGTTGATGATGAGGAGTTGTGTTATAATGATTATAATGAGATGCATTGAGAGCTCATTAACCTGCACCCTGGTGTTAGTGCTCCCGCCCATGGTTAGGGGCACAGTCTTTCACGTGATGTTCACCTCCCGCACCACACGCTCATCTTGGATCCAAGTTAGGTGCACATTCCTATCGTATAGTCCACTTTCAGTGGGTTCGACTCGTAGGTGACCCGCGATCATTCGCACAGTCTTCACGTGATTGTAGCACTAGAGCATATTGTTTTACACCCAGTCCTATCGTATAGACCACTATAAGTGGGTTCGACTCGTGTGCAGGCATGATTTATCAGCTAGAGTTCAGTTGATGTGATATTGCAGTTATTATTGCATTTGAATTACTTACCTGGTGATTTTGTTTATATGGCATGGCGTATTCATGATTTGTTTACATATTTTGACGATGATGATTTCAGTTGAGATTTAGTATATGTATATACTATTTTCTGGGAAAGTATACAGGTTTTACAGCGAGGGGATATAACTGTTGTTAATGAAATGATTTTCAAAAAGCTTTGTTTTTGCCCACTCACGTTTTCTGTTTTGTGCCCCTCCAGGTTTTAGGTAGCTTTTGTCGGTGGCTTACGAGGATACAACGGAGGTTCTGACATACCATCACATATGTAGGACCACCTTTGGGTGTTATTTAAATTAGTACTTCTTATGCTTGACTGAACTTAGGCTATTTATGCTCTGATTGTGTATTCACACTTATTTCCGTTCTTGCACCTTAACTTTTCTAGCACTCTGTGAAGCTTGTTTTTTATTCATTCGTAATTCTTTCTATGTTATTGCTTCCGCACTGTGCACATGGCTACATCACACTCACATGACAGCCAGCATGCCTCGATCTCGATCGGGGTGTGTCAGATCGAGTTAGGCGACTCTGACTTGTAAGTGACTGTACTTAGCGCAAGCTTCACGTGATCGTAGAACTAGAGCATATATTATTATTACACCCAGCCTGTCATATAGGTCATGTTAGGTGACTATGACTTGTGTGCTATAGATTGATGAGCCATAGGTGAGTCCGACTTGCGTGCTAGTATATTTGTCAAGCACATGCCTATATTTCCATTGTTGTGAATTATTCCTGTTGTGGCATATTTCTGATATATATTGTTAGCATGCATTAAATCTTCATACTTATACGTAGTATGATTTTAAGGAAACTATACTTGTTTTATGGCGTGGGGTTAGTATGTTTGAAAATAAAGGTTTTCTTACAAACGTTGATTTGCTGATCCACTCAACTTTGTTTTTCACCCCTCCACTTTTAGTAGTTGTGCTTACGTGTAAACGAGGATTCTGGAAAATCTCAGGAGATGGTTATCACTAATGGTATAACCCTCATCCTATTTACTATATTGTCTCATGCTCTGACATCACGTGTGAAAGGGGTTCAATCCCGCTCACCCGTGCACTCTTTTGATTAGGCACTTTTAGATTTAAATTTATTTGCATTCTTCTTCCACTACACTATACTTTATGGCTTCGTCACCCTCTAGGTGTTGACCAACACAACTTGACTCGGAGTCCAAGTGGACATTCTGGGTCGGGGTGTGTCATTTCAACCAGAAACAGCTTCTGGAATATGGGATTCAGAAGGCGAGAGTGAAGTAAATTCCGTTAGGAAAGTAAAAGAAGCTTTTCAGAAAAAAGATGATAAACTTTATGAATGGAACATAGATGGATTATCAGTACAAGAACTTTTGAACAAATTACAACACATCTCCATGGTTGCTAACAGTTATATTATCGATCATAACCTTAGTCAATCCCAAGTTGTCGACCTTTTGGTCACTGGATTTACAGGAATGCTCCATTCCTAGTGGGAAAAACATCATACCGAACAATCCAGAAATGAAATAAAAAATGCAGTCAAAAGAGATGAAGAAGAAACACCTATTTTTGATGAACGCATCGAAAGAGGAGTCCCAGATGTGGTCAACACGTTACTTTTCACTATCATAGAAAATTTCATAGGGACACCTAGTAATGTCACCTCCAGGATTCGTGACCAACTTAGTAACTTAAGATGTCCAACCCTAAGTGATTTTAGGTGGTACAAAGATGTTTTCATGTCCAGATTCATGCTTAGAGAAGATAGTAATCAACCATTTTGTAAAATTCATTAATGCATTACCAAATCTATTTGCCCATAAAATCAGAAACGTTTTAGTTAATGAAGAAGGTATCATACTGTCACAGCCCGTCCCAGACTTTATTTTTCGACGGTTATGAATTGACGAGTTTACCCTGGTACGTTATTTCAAATGTTGAGTTTTGGAATTTAAGAAAATGTTAGGGTTTTATGTTGGTTAACCCTAGTTAATTTTTGGATTTACTTTAACATGGTTAGGCTAAAGTTTGGAGTTGTGGATGTGTGAGGACCACACAAATCTATTACTCTCACTCTCTCACTCCCGTAAGCTCTCTCTCTCCAGTTTTCTCGGACCCTCACTCTCTCTTCCTTCTTTCCTACGGACAAGCCCAAAGTACCCCTAAACTTGGGAGATCGAAGGTACAAAGAGCACCAGTGCACTCGTGAGGACTCTATAAACACGCTGGTACCCATTTCAGGTAAGAACTTGTCCGTTTTCACGTTGAAAACACGAGCTCCGAGTTGAGCACTGTTCATGAACTTTGAATTGGTTATGTTTTAGGACAATCCAAGCTTATAGCGAGCTTAGTGAGGTCCCAAGGAGGCTCGGAGTGCCTCGTTTGAAGTTTTTGGACGTCGGGATCACGAGGTTCGAAGGTGGCCGGTTTTGGTAGGATTTCCCCGATGAGTTTTCGAGGGATTTGAAGTTTCAAAGAGGTATAAACTTATTCCTCTTGTAATTTATGGCATTTTGGTGAAGATTTCGTAGAAAATGGTGCAAAAACGAGTGAGATAAAGGCAGTTACAGGTCTGCCCAGAATCCGGCGCCGGCGACACTATTCCGGCGTCTGGAGGTTGAAGATGACGCGCGTGGGGGCGCTGATAGGAGCATATTTGTGCGACTTAGTATGCTTGTTTTCATGCATTTACGTTGTTAATTCTTAGCTATTCTAGTATTTTGAGTTAGTTTCGTGTGTTTGTAGGTTTAAAGGGCCTATGAAGCAATAAGGTGCATTTTGGAGCCTTTTGGAGCCTTTTGGAGTTTGGAATGAAGGACATATGTATGGAGCAAAAGGAATGGACGAAATAGAAGATCCAATGAGCCTAGGATTGAAGGAAGAAGGAAGAGTCAAGAATTGGAAACCAAGTCTCCATTCTTGAAAGTTTCTATTCTTGAAGGTTCCCAATTGTGCAAGTTTCCATTTGTGAAGGTTTCCATTTTTGAGGTTTCCAAATTATGTTTGGTTGCCTAATTACATGTTCTAGAAGCCTTAGACATACCCTAAATGTCCTTGCCGCACCTCTCCTTGATTTGGCCTTTCCTTGCTACACAAAACATCTTCTCCTTGCCTATTTTCTGTCTTTAAAGCCACATCCCTGTTTTGATTCACCCTTGCCGATTCTCCTTCCCTCTTTCCCTTTAATTTCTGATTCTTCTTTCCTATTCTCTTTTATTTTCTGACCTTTAATTCTTGTGAACCAAATTAGTTAAGTTTTGTTTACTTTTCTGATTCCCTTAGCCTATTTTTAAACCCTTTGCCGCAAGTCAGCAATAATTCCTTTAATTTCTGATTTCCTGATTTCAATTTACTTATTCTTAGGAGATTTGGACTTAATGGCTGATTTGCCAAAACCCTAAGCCTTTGCCGCACCTTTTAAAGGGGATCCATCCATTCACCCTTAATTATTCAGCCGCACCCATCTACCATTCCAGAATCCATTCCATCCTAGACACAATTACATCACCATTCACCAATACATCTCAGCCGCAGCCATACACTCCATCAACCCATCCTTGCCGCAGCCATTCACTACCCAAACCACCATCCTTACCCTTAGTTCTTTGTGTCGCAGCAAGGTGGAGAAGAAGAGAGACTTTGGTGCTCCAAGGTTGCAGATTGGAGCCTTCTAGGTGTAATTCATTCTTGTTCTCAATGTTTACTTTCTTCTCTCTTTGTTTTGTTGCAGCCATGAGTGGCTAAACCCCTAATTGGCTAGGGGGAAGTTTGTAGCCATGAACATGCTTGTGAATTAAATCGATTGCTTTCAGTTGTGATTTGATGAATCGTGAATGCAATTCAATTAACTATTTGATTGATAACTTATTTGTGTTTGTTGATTAAGGATGCATACTTAGTTTTCATGCACAGATTTGATGCTAGAATATGAATGAGTTTCACCTAATCGTTACAAGTTTATATTCACATGTAGTGGAGGTTGCTTATAAACAATCGCGTTAATTGAATTCTTGACAAACGTATCATGCATTCATAGTTTCGAATGTCTCGCCAACACTTATGATTTTCATGGAACTTAATGATTTCTAATTGTATCTCTATTATGCATTCATGTAGAGGACTTTTGGAGAATAATTTGGATTGTCGCATGCATTCATCCAATTCAATGATTCAAGGAAAATCTAAAGGTTAATTTAAGCGGACCTAATTAATCTGGGGTGTTGGGATTCATAATTCATTGGAAAGCAATTGGAAATCGATTTATGTGCAAGTGTGTCGTGTGTGAAAAACGGACCTCTAGCTAATCCATAACCCATTTGAGTCCCAAAAACGTTTTTAACATTGTTTTGCTCTAGAATCTGCCTAGTTTACAATCTGTGTGTTTTACTTTTAAATTCGTTCAAATCAAAACCCCCCATTTACTTTAGTGTTCTAAATATGTTTTGTTTATGTTTTAAGTGGTTTTGAGTCAAACCAAAACCATATTTTAGTCCAAAGTTCGTTTAAGGTCAGAAACTGCCTAATTAGTGTTTTTAGGCAGTTTTGAGTGTTTTCAGCCCGTTTTGAGTCTTTTGAACTTGTTTTGAGTCTTGTGAGTCTTTCCTTACGTTTTTAACTTTGTTTTTATGTTTTAGAGTCAGTTTAGAGGTTTTAGCAAGCCCTTCTAATCCCCGGTTCAGACCGATCCCTACTTACATCTATACTACAATCTACAACAAGAGTGTTTAATTTGAGTGCTTAACTAATTTCCGCATCAGGCGCGTAGGTCCGTGCCCTCCTCGGCGCGTGAGGGAGCGTGAGCTACCGGAAAATTATTTTAAAAATTTCACGTTGTTCCTGAGGTTGTGTAGATCACGTTGGTATATTCACACACCTCATTTGAGCTTTGTTTGAGAAGTTATTAGCTAGTTTCGTTTATGTGCTTTAAAATAACGTTTTTATAGTTGTTTGTCACATAGGCGAAACCTATCCACGAGTGCAGCCAGGCTAGACAAGGAGGCTACGATCCATCTACTTATCAGTGAGTGGGCTTTTGTTTTCCGTAGATGGCCAGGCTAGACATGTGAAATGGTTTATGAAATGAAATGCCATGCCATCATACCTTTGTTATATTTCTTGAGTATGCATGATGAAATAAGTGTGCATCAGGATATTATTATGCATTATGGAGTGCCAATGCATCATGAAATTGTATGTGCATGATTGTTGGTGCTGTGGACGCTAACGTAAGTTCAGGTAAGCCTCTGAGTGTTTAAATAAATGTTGAGATAACGAGATTGACGAGATGTTGAGATGCATCGATAGCTCATAAACCTGCACCCCCGGTGTTAGTGCTCCCGCCCAGGGCCAGGGCCAGTCTTTCACGTGTTGTTCACCTCTCCGCACCGTACGCTCGCCTTGGATCCAAGTTAGGTGCACAGTCCTGTCGTATAGACCACCTTGAGTGGGTTCGACTCGTAGGTGACCCGCGACTTATTCGCACAGTCTTCACGTGATTGTAGCACTAGAGCGTAGTAGATTACACCAAGTCTTGTCGTATAGACCACCTCGAGTGGGTTCGACATGTGTGCAGGATATATATTAGGATGAGATGATGAGATTGATTATGAGCTATAGTTCCAGTCGTGCTGATCACACGGTGGACATGTTATTATCGATGATGAGTTTACTTCACTTGAGTTATGATTTGATGGTATGATAGAGCATATGCTTGATTCGTTGGCATAGTTTGGCATATGTTGGATTGGTTGGCATACTCATGATTTGATAGTGTGATTGGCATATGTTTGATTCATTGGCATAGTTTGGCATGTGCTTGATTTGTTGGTATGGTTTGGCATACATTTGGATTCGATGGCATATTAATGACTTGTTAGCATTTTCATGTTTCGAATCAATTTTAGCATGATGATTTTCAGATGAGTTGAGTATATGTATATACTATTATTTTCTGGGAAAGTATACAGGTTTTACGGCGAGGGGTTAGAAAGTTAGTTTTTTGAAAGATTTGTTTTTGCCCACTCACGCTTTTGTTTTACGCCCCTCCAGGTATTAGCTAGCGTTGTCGGTGGCATCTGAGGCAGCAGCAGTTATTCTGACAGACCTTCACTCATGTAGGACCCTTCGGGGATGTTATGTATAAATACTCTTTATGTTCGACTGCACCTAGACTTTATTCTCTGAATATGTGTTAACACTCTTGAATTCGGTTTTCGATTATTCGTATTTCTTATTACTTCAATGCTTCCGCACTATGCACATGGCTACGTCACCTCAAGTGACGGCCAGCATGCCTCGATCTCGGTCGGGGTGTGTCAGTTTGGTATCAGAGCCTAGGTTTCGCAGTCTTACATATTTTGTGAGTAATTTAATCCTTGTGATGTCTTCTGTCAGAATTATGCCGCCTCGCAGAGATCCACGTCCTTCTTCTGAGCCTAGTTTCCCTGATATTGCTCAGTTAGGGGAAGCTATAGCTAATGCTATTCAGTCTGTAGTTCTCCCTCCTCAGAGAACTCCGTTAGAGACGGTTTACAATCTGAAGTTACCTATCTTTTATGGTAAAGAGGGACCTGAAGGTTCCGAACATTGGTTCGACCAGGTTGAGAAAACTTTTCAAGTTATGCAAAGTCAGGGCAGCCTTGCCGCTGATAGATGGGTTGAGACAGTTTCTTGGTTTTTGCATAAAGAACCTGGTACTTGGTGGAAACAAGAATCTGATAGGTGGACAGACGAAGAGAAAAATGATTGGCAGAATTTTAAGAGATCATTTTATAAGACATTCATTCCTCCGTCTTATTTGGATCAGAAGAAGCAGGAATTTACCAACCTCAAGCAAAGGAAGATGACTGTTATTGAGTATTACAGGAAGTTTACAAACTTGTCCCATTATGATGCAGAGACAGCGGGTAATCCAGCCGAGATGCTTCGTCGCTTCAAGCTGGGCGCTAAAAAGAAGTGGTGTACACTGGCTACTATTTTACCCTGTGAGACTTACCAAGAGTTCTATGATAGCATGGTGAGGATTGAAGACTCAGAAAACTTGCCTAGTGATAGTGAAGAGGAAGAAGTTAAAGGCAGTAATCAGATGAGACACGATAAGGGCAAGGGACATTTAGCTCAGGGGCCTCGGCAGACACAGAGCTTTAAGAAGAGTGAAAACAGTTCTAGCTCTTCCAGTGGAGGTTACAGTGCCACAAGGCCTAGGAGAGGAGGTAGACCTACTGAAGGACCTCATTTCCAGAGACCTAGAAAGGCAGCTGGTACAGCTGCACCGTTTTGTCGTAGGTGCAATGGGAAACATTTTGGAGAATGTCGTAAAGGCAATACAGGATGCTACACTTGTGGACAGACAGGACATCTGTCTAGATATTGCCCACAGAGATTACAGCAACCACAGCAGCCACAGCCGCCACAGCAGTTTTCTTTGCCACCACCGGTCCCGATCCAGCAGTATTCAGGACCCAGTGGTTACGTTCCAGCAGGTCGTGGCAGTGCATATTGCTATCAGGGAGATCCTGTTCCTTATTCCTCAGGGCAGTATCAGTATCCCCAGGACCCTTACCAGCAGGGAGGTTTTGGGCAGTACTCAGGAGGTTATATGCCTTATCAGTCGAGTGGTTCTCAGTGGCAGTCGGGAGGACAGCCTGGTGGTTCTCAGTGGCAGTCAGGGGGACAGCCTCAGCGGGTTGATGTTGCAGCTAGTAGTGCTGGGTCTTCACGACAGCACAATCAGTCGGGTCTGGGTCGTAGTACTTAAGGTCGAGGTGTACATGCCAGTCGAGGACGAGGAGGACGTCAGCATGTCCAGGGGCGTATTAATAATATCACTTTGCAGGATGCTCAAAGCCATCCAGACTTAATCATGGGTACGTTAAATGTCCTTGGTTATTTTGCTAGAGTTTTGATAGATTGTGGAGCTACCCATTCTGTTATCTCTCATACTTTTGCTCAATTGACTCAACCTCAATCTACACCTCTGGGTTATGAGTTGGAGTTTACTATGCCTAGAGGGGAAAAGTGCTCTGTTGATTACGTGTACCAAGGTTGCCCAGTATTGGTTGAGGAAGTAGTGATGCCAGCTAATCTTCTCCCAATGGATTTAGTGGACTTCGATGTAATTTTGGGAGCAGATTGGTTACATTATAACACTGCTGATATTCACTGTCATGAGAAAACAGTGACTTTTCGTCGCCCAGGATTATCTGGAATTACGTTCGTAGGAGAACGTAGTGGAGTAAGACATGGTATCATTTCAGCCATGAAGGCAAAGAAATTGTTGGATAAAGGATGCCAAGGGTACTTAGCTCACGTGGTGCTAAACGATACTACTCCTAGTTGTGTGGAGGAAGTTCGAGTGGTTAGGCATTTTCCAGATGTCTTTCCTGATGATTTACCTGGGTTACCGCCGGATAGAGATGCGGAGTTCGCTATCGATTTGTTGCCAGGTACGGACCCTATTTCTTTGACTCCATATAGAATGGCACCTGCTGAATTGAGAGAGTTAAAGATTCAACTTCAGGAATTGGTTGAAAAAGGTTTCATTCAGCCTAGTATTTCACCTTGGGGAGCCCCAGTTCTGTTTGTTCGGAAGAAAGATGGAACTTTGAGACTATGCATTGATTACAGGCAATTGAATCGGGTAACGATTAAAAATCGTTATCCATTGCCGCGGATAGATGATCTTTTTGATCAACTTCGAGGTGCTCGGGTGTTCTCGAAGATTGATTTGAGGTCTGGGTATTATCAGTTGAAGATCAAGAGCGATGATGTTCCTAAAACGGCTTTTAGGACTCGTTATGGACATTATGAGTTCCTTGTGATGCCATTTGGATTGACGAATGCACCAGCAGCTTTCATGGGCTTAATGAATAAGGTATTTCAGCAGTACTTGGATAGATTTGTCATTGTTTTTATTGATGACATTCTGGTGTATTCTAAGTCAAAGGAAGAGCACGGGCGACATCTCACTTTGGTGTTAAGGAAGTTGAGGGAACATCGCTTGTATGCTAAATTCAGTAAATGTCAATTTTGGCTGAAAGAAGTGGCATTCTTAGGTCATGTCATTTCAGCTCAAGGTATTCAAGTAGATTCTCAAACGATAGCAGCGGTGGAAAATTGGGAACAACCAAGAACAGTTACAGAGGTTCAAAGTTTTCTTGGCTTAGCAGGCTACTACAGACGATTTGTTAAGGATTTCTCGATCTTAGCATTACCACTGACAAGACTAACAAGGAAAAATGTTAAGTTTGAGTGGGATGAGATTTGTGAGCAAAGTTTCCAACAGTTAAAGTATTGCCTCACTCATGCTCCAGTATTGACACTTCCGGACGACGGTGGTAATTTCGAGATTTACAGTGATGCTTCTCTGAATGGTTTAGGTTGTGTGTTGATGCAGCATGGTAGGGTAATTGCTTATGCGTCGAGACAGTTGAAACCGCATGAAAAGAACTACCCTACACATGATTTGGAGGCATTATCTTTATGGAGAGGAGTGTAAGATCTTTACAGATCATAAGAGCCTTCAGTATATTTTCACACAGAAAGATCTTAATCTTCGTCAGCGAAGGTGGGTGGAATTGTTGAGTGACTATAACTGCACGATTGATTATCATCCAGGTCGTGCAAATGTAGTTGCAGACGCACTCAGCAGAAAAGCTCAGGGCCGAGTTAATGCCTTGTGTGCTAGTAGAGTTCGTTTTCTTGGTGACTTGAGGACTACCGGAGTGAAATTGCAAATGGAAAACAAAAAGGAAGCTATACTTGCAAATTTCCAGGTTAGACCTATTCTAATTGATCGTATTCTTGCTGCTCAAATTGAAGATGAAGAAATTCAAGAATTAATTCATTTAAGAAGTATAGGGAAAAAGAAAGATTTGAGAATTCGGGAGTCTGATGGTATGTTAATGCAAGAAGGTAGGATGTATGTACCAAAGGATGCTGAGTTAAAGAAAGAGATTCTAGATGAGGCACACAGTTCAGCATATGTTATGCATCCTGGAGGTACTAAAATGTATCATACCATTAGACCATTTTATTATTGGCCGGGCATGAAGAGAGAAATTGCCGAGTATGTTAGCAGATGTGCCATTTGCCAGCAAGTTAAAGCCGAAAGGAAGAAACCATTTGGGTTGATGCAACCACTTCCCGTTCCAGAGTGGAAATGGGAAAATATCACGATGGACTTTGTGTACAAGCTACCTCGTACACGGAACGGGTATGATGGTATTTGGGTGATTGTTGATCGGCTTACTAAGTCAGCACACTTCATTCCAGTGAGGGAGAAGTATTCTTTGATTAAGCTAGCTGAGTTATTTATAAGCCAAATTGTGAAGTACCACGGCACGCCAGTGAGTATTATCTCGGATCGAGATCCTAGATTTACTTCCAAGTTTTGGAGAGCATTTCAGGAAGCTTTTGGTACAGATCTACGTTACAGCACAGCTTATCATCCTCAAACAGATGGTCAATCAGAGAGGACCATTCAGACTTTAGAGGATATGCTGAGAGCTTCGGTACTTCAGTTCAGTGATGATTGGTATGCTAAGTTGGATTTGATGGAGTTTGCTTATAACAACAGCTACCATTCTAGCATCGGGATGGCGCCATTTGAGGCACTTTATGGTAAAGCTTGCCGTACACCTTTGTGTTGGTCAGAGGTTGGTGAAAGACCATTAGTGGGCCCTGAGATAGTAGAGGAGACTACTCAGAATGTTCAGGTAAGTAAAGCTAATATGAAAGCGGCCCAGGATCGTCAGAAGAGCCTTGCAGATAGACATGCCACTGACAGGGTGTATGATGTTGGTGATTGGGTATTCTTGAAACTATCGCCTTGGAAGGGTGTTGTAAGGTTTGGGAAGAAGGGTAAGTTGAGCCCTAGATACATCGGACCTTATCAGGTGATTGAACGAGTTGGTGAGGTTGCTTACAGGCTTGAGTTGCCTCCGGAGTTGGCCAAAGTACATAATGTGTTTCATGTCTCTATGCTTCGGCATTATATTTCAGATCCTTCACATGTGATTCCTCCTCAGCAGCTTGAGATTAGTCCAGATTTGTCTTATGAGGAAGAACCAGTGACGATACTAGATTGGAAGGACAAAGAGTTAAGAAACAAGACAATTCGGTTGGTAAAAGTCTTGTGGAGAAATCACTCAGCAGAAGAAGCCACGTGGGAAACCGAGGATCGGATGAGAGAGTTGTACCCACGCTTGTTTTATGGTTACTAGTTTGTTTGGTTGTTGTATTTGAAATTTCGAGGATGAAATTCTATAAGGTGGGTAGATTGTCACAGCCCGTCCCAGACTTTATTTTTCGACGGTTATGAATTGACGAGTTTACCCTGGTACGTTATTTCAAATGTTGAGTTTTGGAATTTAAGAAAATGTTAGGGTTTTATGTTGGTTAACCCTAGTTAATTTTTGGATTTACTTTAACATGGTTAGGTTAAAGTTTGGAGTTGTGGATGTGTGAGGACCACACAAATCTATTACTCTCACTCTCTCACTCCCGTAAGCTCTCTCTCTCCAGTTTTCTCGGACCCTCACTCTCTCTTCCTTCTTTCCTACGGACAAGCCCAAAGTACCCCTAAACTTGGGAGATCGAAGGTACAAAGAGCACCAGTGCACTCGTGAGGACTCTATAAACACGCTGGTACCCATTTCAGGTAAGAACTTGTCCGTTTTCACGTTGAAAACACGTGCTCCGAGTTGAGCACTGTTCATGAACTTTGAATTGGTTATGTTTTAGGACAATCCAAGCTCATAGCGAGCTTAGTGAGGTCCCAAGGAGGCTCGGAGTGCCTCGTTTGAAGTTTTTGGACGTCGGGATCACGAGGTTCGAAGGTGGCCGGTTTTGGTAGGATTTCCACGACGAGTTTTCGAGGGATTTGAAGCTTCAAAGAGGTATAAACTTATTCCTTTTGTAATTTGTGGCATTTTGGTGAAGATTTCGTAGAAAATGGTGCAAAAACGAGTGAGATAAAGGCAGTTACAGGTCTGCCCAGAATCCGGCGCCGACGACACCATTCCGACGTCTGGAGGTTGAAGATGACGCGCGTGGGGGCGCGTAGGTCCTGTTGGAAATGTGCCCTAAAACCAATCATATGATGATACTTTACGGACATTTCACATGTTAAACTAATCTAGTTTAATATAAAGGGCAAAGATTATTGTTTCAAGCTGTCTCATATAAATGTTATATGCTTAAACGATAAGTCCAAGGAATATGCTATTAGGAGAATGTAATCTAAAGAAGTTAGATTCATGAGACCATTCTCTTTTGTATACATATCCTAAACGTTCCTGATCATAGGATTGCCAATTGGGCATTGACAGTCCGTTAAGATCAGTACGTGCTATGTCTTCTCTTAGGGAGAGTGACAGGTCTCAAGTTATTGGTGTGAATGACACCAAGACAAGCATGTAGGTGCTCGATAGAGAATGAGTCCACTGAACGCGATCAACGAGGAGTTCTCATATTCATGTCATATGAGAACTCATGGTTGGGATAATGCAAAGTAGTCATTTGACCTGAGGCATCACAGTTGTCTTGTGGTTAGGTCCTTGATCTTTGACTATGTCAAAGTCACTCCATCAGAAGGTGTCCACGGCATAGTTGGGGTTAAGCCACTTAGCCATGGAGGCAAGTGAATGCGCAACAAGGGATCTCTAACCTTCAAACTGTTTGAGGGAGAATACTCTATGATATGATTAAGAATCTCCGGCCAGAGTATGAATGAGATTTAGGAAGTCGTTCCAAATCACATTCAAGGTAATCATATAAGTAAATGAATCACATTGGATAGTAGACATGAATAAACTATCAAACCAAACAATGTAGTCAAGAGTATTGTATTAGAGAAAGACCGTATTGCATTGTAATCCTAAACTGAATAGGTTCTCCACCTCTTCTGATTAGCTTGGGTAGCCATGACATACTGCTAGGTGTCACTCATGGTTTGTGGAAGCCCTAAAGATGTACAATCATTTAAGGGAGAATTGAAAGTATGTTTCAATTCATAATCGATCGTTAAGAGTAACAATCGCCCACTGCCTCGCTAAGAAGAACCTAATGGATCGTACACCGTGTAAGGTAGAGATTGAAGAAATAACGGAGATGAGTAAGGATAATTAAATGGTTTAATTATTTATGGCTAGGATTAATTAACATGTTAATTGATCAAACGAATAAGTTCGTTTTAGACCTCGGGTTAGTTATGGGCCTCAAGGCCCAATGGGCTTCGAATGTCAAGACCATTAACTTGAGTTGTATGACAACTTAATGAATAAAGATTCAAGAGGGCCCAAACAGCCCAAAGACCATAGGAGGCCGGCCATATTGATAATGGAGTGGGTTTTGGATTTATTACAAGTTTGCCACTCCAATGAAGGTAGGTATAAATATGACTTTATAGCCTTTTCTTCATTAGGGTTTTCTTTGGAGAAAAGATGAGAACACAAGCTCTCCTTTTCTCTCTAAGAGGCCGGCCACTCTAGGAAGTTTTTACTAGCATCTAAATCTTCCTAGATCATTCATCTCTTCTTCAAGTCCCTCCTTGGTGTGGAAAAATTAGAGGTTCTCTACTTTGAGAACTTGGAGAATCCTTTCAACCAACCACATCCAAGAAGCAAAGTTCTTCCACCTTCATCCATGGAGCCAAGGAGCAAGGTGACAAAGGAAGAAGGCCCTCACATGGGTGATTAACCTTTGCTAAGCAAAGAGGTACTTCAAAGGTATAAAGTTACTCAACTCTTTATCTTAGATCTTGAGTTGAGTCTTGGTTCACGATTTCTACTAGGCTTTGAATTTCATGGGTAATGTTTTGTTTTGAGTGCATACAAGCATGATTCCGCCTTTAATTGTTAATTGCATGCCATAGATGTTGCTCAAATGAACATGATAATCAACAAATTTTCCTTCAGGTCCGTGCCCTCCTCGGCGCGTGAGGGCGCGTGAGCTACAGGAAAATTATTTTAAAATTTTCACGTTGTTCCTGAGGTTGTGTAGATCACGTTGGTATATTCACACACCTCATTTGAGCTTTGTTTGAGAAGTTATTAGCTAGTTTTGTTTATGTGCTTTAAAATACCGTTTTTATAGTTGTTTGTCACATAGGCGAAACCTATCCAGACGACGAGCGCAGCCAGGCTAGACAAGGAGGCTACGATCCATCTACTTATCAGTGAGTGGGCTTTTGTTTTCCGTATATACCTTATACATTGAGTTTTCCTAGAAAACATGTGAAATGGTTTATGAAATGAAATGCCATGCTATCATACCTTTGTTATATTTCTTGAGTATGCATGATGAAATAAGTGTGCATCATGATATTATTATGCATTATGGAGTGCCAATGCATCATGAAATTGTATGCACATGATTGTTGGTGATGTGGACGCTAAGGTAAGTTCAGGTAAGCCTCTGAGTGTTTAAATAAATGTTGAGATAACGAGATTGACGAGATGTTGAGATGCATCGATAGCTCATAAACCTGCACCCCCGGTGCTAATGCTCCCGCCCAGGGCCAGGGCCAGTCTTTCACGTGTTGTTCACCTCTCCGCACCGCACGCTCGCCTTGGATCCAAGTTAGGTGCACAGTCCTGTCGTATAGACCACCTTGAGTGGGTTCGACTCGTAGGTGACCTGCGACTTATTCGCACAGTCTTCACGTGATTGTAGCACTAGAGCGTAGTAGATTACACCCAGTCTTGTCGTATAGACCACCTCGAGTGGGTTCGACATGTGTGCAGGATATATATTAGGATGAGATGATGAGATTGATTATGAGCTATAGTTCCAGTCGTGCTGATCACACGGTGGACATGTTATTATCGATGATGAGTTTACTTCACTTGAGTTATGATTTGATGGTATGATAGAGCATATGCTTGATTCGTTGGCATAGTTTGGCATATGTTGGATTGGTTGGCATACTCATGATTTGATAGTGTGATTGGCATATGTTTGATTCATTGGCATAGTTTGGCATGTGCTTGATTTGTTGGTATGGTTTGGCATACATTTGGATTCGATGGCATATTAATGACTTGTTAGCATTTTCATGTTTCGAATCATTTTTAGCATGATGATTTTCAGATGAGTTGAGTATATGTATATACTATTATTTTTCTGGGAAAGTATACAGGTTTTATGGCGAGGGGTTAGAAAGTTAGTTTTTTGAAAAGGTTTTTGAAAGATTTGTTTTTGCCCACTCACGCTTTTGTTTTACGCCCCTCCAGGTATTAGCTAGCGTTGTCGGTGGCATCTAAGGCAGCAGCAGTTATTCTGACAGACCTTCACTCATGTAGGACCCTTCGGGGATGTTATGTATAAATACTCTTTATGTTCGACTGCACCTAGACTTTATGCTCTGAATATGTGTTAACACTCTGGAATTCGGTTTTCGATTATTCGTACTTCTTATTACTTCAATGCTTCCGCACTATGCACATGGCTACGTCACCTCACGTGACGGCCAACATGCCTCAATCTCGGTCGGGGTGTGTCACATACCATATCATACCCTTATGGAAATATTATTAATATTATCCAGAAAGAAGGATTGAAAATGTGTATTGATATGAAAAGTACAAAACAAGTCAACAAAGACAAGTCAATAGCCAAATACGAATTAGAAACATTTTGTGAACAATACAGATTATCTCTTATTGCTCCATCCAACAAAAAGAAAAAATCATAAGCCTACAGTAGATACCCAAATAGGTACTCCGGTAGGACACACCCCAAACATAACAAATTCAAAAATAAGAATTTTGAAACAAATAAATTTTAAGAGAAGCCCAAGTCCAGCAAGTGGAAGAGGAAACCCTCAGCAAAACTCCACTCCAAAAATCTAGAACAAAAAGGGAATTGCTACAAGTGTGGAAAATTCAATCATTATGCAAATAAATGTAGAGTCAAGAAAACAATCAACCAGTTGAAAATCTCTGAAGAAGAGAAAACCCAGCTAGTCCATGTCTTAGAACTCAGAGACACAGACCATAGTCAATCCGAAGATGATTTAGGTTCATCTTCTTCCAGCCAATCCTCAAGTAGTCTCTCATCCCTTGACATTAAGATAGGATAGCTCAGATATTACTTACAGAAGCAGCGATACTCCACACTGAAGATGAAGAAGTTTCAGACTCAGAGTCTTCAGATGCATCCTCACAACAACCAGCCAATCCAAACAGCCCCAAAAATCAAGAACAAAAAGGGAATTGCTACAAGTGTGGAAAATTCAATCATTATGCAAATAAATGTAGAGTCAAGAAAACAATCAACCAGTTGAAAATCTCTGAAGAAGAGAAAACCCAGTTAGTCCATGTCTTAGAACTCAGAGACACAGACCATAGTCAATCCGAAGATGATTTAGGTTCATCTTCTTCCAGCCAATCCTCAAGTAGTCTCTCATCCCTTGACATTAAGATAGGATAGCTCAGATATTACTTACAGAAGTAGCGATACTCCACAATGAAGATGAAGAAGTTTCAGACTCAGAGTCTTCAGATGCATCCTCACAACAACCAGCCAATCCAAACAGCCAAATAGCTAGATAGGCTGACTACCAAGATTCACAATACCCATTTGCATAAGGCCATGTGAAACAACAAGTCAAGCCATGTGAACACAGTTAATCACCATGTCAGTCACCATGTGAAAATTCAATCATCTTTCTAAATCACCATGTGAAGCATTCAGACACTATTTGCATAAATTATTCCAACAAGTTCACTATTCATCAATAGTAAAAGAAAGTCATCATCCATCCCGTGCTTCAATAGTAAAAACTCAATCATTCAAATTCCCCCACACTTAGCTTTTGCTAGTCCTCGAGCAAAACGAAAGAACAAAACAAAACAAAGTAAACAAAACACATTCTAAACCTTCCAACATTTGCCTCAGGGATTTCCAACGCACATGACATGTCAAAGATCATCATTCACATAGATTTTGGTCATCCTTACACTTGAGCGCATACTTAATCACAGTCGTCACTTACTAGTTCGCATTTAATCAATTAAAACAATGATTTGAATGTAGTAACATGCCTTAGAGAATTCACCCAATTCCTTACAAGATACACTCTTTTTCACACAGATTTTCTGACTACACACCCTACACTAGTTATATGTGAGAAGATTGATGAAAAAAATGAAAACAAATACTCACATATGTTTATGACAAATAAAGCATTTTCTAGAGTTATTAAGCATGTTTAAATATGATCTCATGAATGGAATGCTACTACTTAGATGCGAGAACCAGTGACACCATACGCTCATATCAATCCCAAACTCCACAAATTGAAACACACAACACCCAAGATCGAAGTTAAGGGTTGTAACGGGGCTAGGGTAATGGTTAACAAAGAAAGGTAAGGATAAACAAACGTTCTTTAGGCAATAGCAAGCAAAGTGATGAAATTGACACTTGAAATTCAATTTAGAATGCAGAAATCATCTTTTAAACACAAGGGAAGATTTATGCAACTCTTAGGGCCTAATTCATCTTTTTGGACCCTTTCTTCAATAATCAACACTTTAGAGCTCTTTTCCACATATTTTCCACTCTTTTTCATTCCTTTCACAACTTTTCTTTTTTTTTCTTTTCTTTTTCATACGAATTTTCTTTTCTTTTTGTTTTTCTAGCCATGAACTTTGGCATACACACACAAATCCTTTCCCCCACACTTGCTTTCTGCCACATATTACTCAAAAAGAATTCCCTTTTAAATCATGCTTTACTACGCTTCAAGAACAAGGGTATGGATGGTCCTAATCTAGGCTAGGTGAGGATGATGTGGGTTAACAAAGAAATAGGCTAAACACGGCTCAACGGGGTTAAAACCTAAACACAATGCACGGGGGATGGCTTTTTGGCTCTTGGTTCACTACACAACTTCATCTTGATATGTGTTATGCAAATCAATGTCATGCTTTGAATGAAACGAATATGAGTTCTAGCATTTGGAACTAAATGATGAAACGCCTTCTAAGTAGTAACCAAGCAAAGAATAATGAGATCATGCAACGACTTTAGAAAACAATGAATGCACAGATTTTTAACTCTCCAAAGAACGTTTAGGCTCAAGTCTCACAGGGTTGTAGCGTTAATTTGGGTTCTTTCCTTCAAGCATGTTACAAAAACTGATTTTTTTTTCTTTGTGATTGCATATGAATTCATAAATGATAACCACAAACAAGCATGAACCAAAGAGCATATCAAACTTCAACCCATGTTTACAATTTTCCTTAACCGTCATGCAATTAAAAACCAAATCCTCATCATTGGGTTGGAAGGTACCCTAAAACACAAACAAACACACAAAAACAACTCTTTTTGGCTTTTTCAACACAAATTTTTCAAATTTTTATGAAATTTTCGGATTTTTACTTCAACATGCATAAAAACAGCTTAAAACACACTAAAACACACAAAAACAGTGAGAAACAACATTGCAAGTGATAGGTGAATAAAACCCACGAAATTCATGCAAAAACAGCTTGTTTACCCCCCCACACTTAAATCAAACATTGTCCTCAATGTTGCAAACATAAACTCACACAAAAGCAAACAAATAAAACATGAAATGCAAAGTAAAATCAACAAAGATTAGAGTTTAGGAACATAAACACCTGGTTATAATGCCGGATCATCCAAAAGCTCTTTGTTGAATGCATGGGTTGCCTCCCAAGAAGCGCTTGCTTTAACGTCTTCCAGCCGGACGATTCCTCCTTTATCTTTGAATGGGCAATGATACTTGAAATGAACCGGCAATGGTTTGAATTCAAGAGTGGTTGCCTGAATCATTAACAACATATTAGTATAAAACGAATTTGAAATTCGGGGAGGTGGCTTACCTTTGTGCTCTAACACGAATTCAAGAACAAACACTACTTCAAAAGATTGAAGATTAGAGATTTCGGCCAGGTTGGTTGTTTGTAGTGTTGTGACTTGTCCCGTGTCATAAAATTCAACTTCATTGGGAATTGTTGTTGCAAGCACATCGTCTTTGATTAATTCAAGATAATCCCCAACCACCTCTTTCTCTTGAATCGTTGGAAAGGTTTCGATGATGCCTTTCTCACCCTCTTCTTCGTTGAATCTGCAAGGAATAGGCACATTTGATGGAATAAGGTTAAAAAGAATTGAAATCTTACTTGAATTAGGTGGTGGAGGGTCCTTGGAAGGCTGCGGCAAAGCTTCTTCCAAGCTTACCGTGGCCTTGTCTTCCTCCTCTTCTTCAAGTAGCAACTGCTCGTCCTCCTCTTGGCTTGGTTTGCACATTGAGCTGGAGAGTTCACTTTGTGCTTGAATTTGCCCTATGAATTCTACAATCTCTCCCATTTGATTCTTCAATTCTCCCAACTCCTTGGCTCTATTTTCTAATCTTTGGTTTTGATTTTGTACTTTCTGTGCCAAAGAAGTTAGTAATTGAATAGTTTGATCATTATCCAAGGACGAACCTGAATTTGGTTGGACTTCTTGCGGGGGAGGCTGGGGTGGCTGCATAGGCATTGAATAAAACTCCTCATATGGCTGCCAATATCCTTCTTGTTGAGCCTCTTTGGCTTGATTTTGTGTTCCCTGCGCTAAAGAAGTTAATACATCAAAAATTTCATCATAATTGATTGACGAACCTGAGTTTGGTTGGAATTGTTGCGGGGGAGGCATAGGCTCTGAATATGACTCCTCATAAGGCTGCCAATATGCTTTGTGTTGACCTTGTTGAGGTTCCCACCACATAGAATTTGAATGATCAATCCAATCTGAATTGTACGTGTTGGAAAACAAGTTGTTTCTTGATTGATTAGGGCTTTGATAACCCCAGGTATTGACATTCTCCCAACCTCTTTGTGGACGTTCATGGGCTCGATATCCTTGCACACCATATGCAGGGGCACTTTGCATTGTGGTCCTTTCGATGTGCTGTGACAATAGAGAAGTAAGATTCGCTATTTGAGCTTGAATATTAGCAATTGCCATGTCTTACTTCTCTAGTACCTGAAATCAAAGAAAGAAAACTAAATCAAATATCAAAAGTAAAATAAACAAAACAGAAAATAAAAACAAAAGACACGAAAAGAAACAAAGGGGAAAAACCGGGGGATTAGCAAAGTTGCTAATCCCCGGCAACGGCGCCAAAATTTGATGTGATAAAAGTTAAGCACACAAATTAAACCCTCTTTTTGACAATTGTAGTATGGATAAGTAGGGATCGTTCTGGACCGGGGATTAGGAGGGATTGCTAATCGACTCTAAAAACACAAAAACAAAATAAAAAACGTTTGAAAAGGTTCACAAGACTCAAAACAAGTTAAAAACACTTAAAAAGGCTTAAAAACACTTTTTGGACAGATTCTAACACTAAAGATGGTTTTGGACGAAAATTGGTTTTAGTTTGGAAACACAAACAAAACAGATTTTAAACACTTTAAAACAAGAAAGTAAAAGGGGGGTTTTGAGTTGGACGAATTTGAAAATAAAACAAAGACTTTGTAAAGTAAACAAGTTTGAAAACGAATTTGAAAACTTTGATGGTTGATGGGCTAGCTAGAGGGTCCTTCTCCACACACGACACACTTGTATACAAATCGATTTCCAATTGCTTTTTCAATGAACCATGAACCTCAACACCCCAGATTAACCGTGATGCACTAATTAACCCTCAGATTTTCCTTATGTCATTGAATTGGATGATGCATACGACAACCCAAATTATTCTCCAACGGTTCCCTACATGATGCATAGAAGAGATACAATTAGAGATCATTAAGTTCCATGAAAATCATAAGTGTTGACAAGGCATTCGTAACTATGATGCATGATACGTTTGCCAGGAATCCAATTAACGCGATTGTGACAAGCAACCTTCACTACTTGTGAATGTAAGTTCATAACGATTAGGTGAAACTCCCTTACATTCTAGCATCAAATTCCTGCATGAAAACTAAGTATGCATCCTTAATCAACATACAAGAACAAGTTATGAATAAAACAGTTAATTGAATTGCATTCACGATTCATCACGTCCCAATTGGAAGAAATCAATTCATATCTCAAGCATGTTCATGGCTTTGAATTCCCCCCTAGCTAAGTAGGGGTTTAGCCACTCATAGTCACAACAAGATTAGAGAATAATAAAGTAAACATTGAAATTAAGAACGAAGTACACCTAGAATGCTCCAATCTTCAAGCTTGAAACGTCCAAGGCTCCTTCCTCTCCACCTTGCTGCGGCACAAAGGTCTAAGATGGGTATGGATGTGTTTGGATGAAGGGATGTGAGTTTTTGGGAGTGAAAGGCTGCGGCAAAGGGAGGGTTTGGGCTGAAAGTGTGTGAATGAGTGAATGGTTGTGTGAATGATGGATAGGTAAGTGAATGGATGGTGGAATGGTGTATAAATGGTGCAGCAAGGGGTGTTATTTATAGGGTAAAGAGGGAGCACGAATTAGACTTATTTAGGAAACACATTTACTCCAAAACTTTAAGGGAAAAGGGAATTAAAATCAGAAATTAAAAGGAAAGAGGGAAAGGAGGTGCGGCCAGATTTAAGCAAAAAGGGAATGTGATTTTGTGGCAGATTTGTAGGAAAAGGAAAGGGAAAGAAGATTGGGTTACTGATTTTTGGAAGAATAGGAAAGGTAACTTGCGGCAAGGATTAGGAAAAAGGGTAAGTAGATTACTTCCTTGCTGATTTTGTGTGCAATTGTGTCTTAAATTCAATTGGGAAAGTACTCTTGTGCGGCAAGGGTGTATGAGGGAAGGAGAGTGTGCAGCATCCATCTTGGAGTGGGAATTAGGTGTCCCAAAATACTTAGGACTCCCATTTGTGGCTGATTTCCTTGCACATTAGGATTAGGAAACTTTGACTTGGTCAATCCTTCTTCTTCTTGGATTCCTTTTCCTTCCTTGACTTGAATTTATTTTTCCTCTTCTCTTTGGCTGATTCCTAGCATGCTTTGGTCTTCAATTTCGTCCATCTACATTGCTCCAAGCATAAGCTATCCAAAACATGCCCAAAACTGCTCCAAAAGGCTCCAAAATGCACTTTCTTGATACTTTACCCCTTGGGACCTACAAACATACGAAAATAGCTTAAAATACTAAATTAAATACGAATAAACAACATAAATGCACGAGAACAAGCTAACTAAGTCGCATAAATATGCTTCTATCACCAATCCTCAAGTAGTCTCTCATCCCTTGACATTAAGATAGGATAGCTCAGATATTACTTACAGAAGTAGCGATACTCCACAATGAAGATGAAGAAGTTTCAGACTCAGAGTCTTCAGATGCATCCTCACAACAACCAGCCAATCCAAACAGCCAAATAGCTAGATAGGCTGACTACCAGGATTCACAATACCCATTTGCATAAGGCCATGTGAAACAACAAGTCAAGCCATGTGAACACAGTTAATCACCATGTCAGTCACCATGTGAAAATTCAATCATCTTTCTAAATCACCATGTGAAGCATTCAGACACTATTTGCATAAATTATTCCAACAAGTTCACTATTCATCAATAGTAAAAGAAAGTCATCATCCATCCCGTGCTTCAATAGTAAAAACTCAATCATTCAAGTGTCCTATTCCAAATCTATAAGAGGAGGACTCTAGAGAAAAAGAGAGTAAGTTAATTTTCCACATCTTTCCTCAGTTAAAATTTTCTTTGAGTTCACATTGTATTCAAAGAAATAAAAAATTGTAAACACATTTAATTTTCAAATGTCAAGGATGCCTGCATACACCAATATCCTTTTCATCAGTCACTTTCTTATTTGCTGATTCCATCGTCAATAAATCAGTTGTAAGTCCCAGTGTAAGTTTTGCAATAAAACTTACTTTCAAATTATATTTGCATCATTATTTTGAATTCATTATTTTCATTATGAATAACAACTGATTTCAATTGGCATATAATTCTTACTCTCAGTCAATTCATCGAATATCTCCAGTTCAAGGTAAACACATATCAGTATTTCATATCTTTCTTTTTATTCATTTATCACAATTGGTTCCATGCTTTATTTAATCCCACATATGAGCCTCATTTGCTCCCACTTCCGCCCCATTTGATATCAAAGCCTAGTGATGGTAATTGAATTAGCTAATCTTTATAGTTCGTTCATTATATATATATATATATATATATATATATATGTGAGCCTCATTTGCTCCCACTTCCGCCCCATTTGATATCAAAGCCTAGTGAATGGTAATTGAATCAGCTAATCTTTATAGTTCATTCATTATCTATCTATATATATATATAGGGATAGGATCAAGGGACAAACATTTTGACAAATATTTTTACATTTCTTATGAGCCTTTAAATTTTATAACATCCAATGGTACTAATTAAGAGTGATGTGGAGATTTTTAGTCATGAAATAATATAGTTGATGAAGTGGATTATTAACTAATATAATAAATAAACAAATAAAGATTAAAACTTAAAATGAATAAAAACTGGGAATTCTGCTAAAAAGGTAAAAACCCTAGAAGCCTATATGACTCTTGTGGACACGCATCCAAAGTCTACTACATCTATGGAGATTGGGGGATGGAGATTTCCCAGAATTCCAACGATGTGATTAACTGTACAATGTAATGGTTGCAAAAAGTTAAAATTGGGAGGAAAACTAAAGTGGTAAACTCTGCAAACGTGAACAAAGATGGTTGGTGACACACCCCGACCCAAAATGTCCACTAGGACTCCGAATCGAGCTGTGATGGCCGACACCTGGAGGGTGACGAAGCCGTAAAGTGTAGTGATGTGCAAAAATGTGAATAAATTTAAACCTATATGTGTCTATATATTAGAGTATGCTGTGAGCGAGTATGAACCCAATTCACACAAAATGGCTGAGCATAAGATTAGTGCAGTAAGATAGGGTGAGAATCATACCCTTAGGGGTAGCCACCTAAACTAGAATATGCCACGAATCCTCGCCGATACAAACTTTTAGCAAATGATACCTGGAGGGGCGCAAAACAAGAAAATGTGAGTGGCGAAAACTAAGCTTTTCAAAACCTTTCTACCTTATCAAAAGTATAACCCCTCGCCGACAAACCTGTATAGTTTCCCAGAATTATAATATACACAATTATATATATCCCAAGATCATTTCCATAAATTCAGAAATCCCAACATGTATGTTCTGCAAGATACCATATCATTATTCAAGCCCAACAGCTGAACTAAAACGAGGAATAATAATGTGTCAGCCGGATCCACTTATAGTGGCCTGTATAGCTAAACCTATAGCTCATTACATACGCCTGCACATGAGTCGGAACCACCTATAGTGGTCTGTACGACCAGACTGTGTCGGAACCACTTCTAGTGGTCTGTACGACTAGAATGTATATGTCGACATGAATGAATATGTCGGAACCACCTCTAGTGGTCTGTACGACTAGAATGGGTTAGAACCACCTATAGTGGTCTGTACGATTCCCTCATAACTCATCAAGCAATGCTAGCATATAAGTCGGAGTCACCTATAGTGACCTGTACGACTCACTCATAACTCATCAAGCAATGCTAGCATATCACATGAGTCGGAGTTGCCTAACGCAATCTGTACGACTCATAGGCAACATGTACGACAGTGTCGGAGTTGCGTAAAACACAATATAATCATGCCACCACCTAACTATTTCAAGTAACACCATACTTACCTGTACTTACCTGTACGTCTGCAACACCATCCATAGGCTATGCGATACTGTGCAAAGTTGTACTAAATCACATACTAAAATGTAAACTAATTATGGCATGGCATTTATTAAACGTAAAACCACAATTTCTCGTTTCCTCACACATTGATTTATAACCAACATTTAATCACCAAAACATAAGGTTTAATCTCACTTATTGTATGGCTGCATCTAACGTCCTGTTAGACTGCCTACGTACCCTAAACAGGGATGAAGCGATTATAAATATATAATAAGAAGGAAAAGATCCACTCACCTGGAGTTCGCCGTACAATTCATAGCACGCAAATCGATGCATCACGAACGATCGGCGCCACATTATACTTGTAGAACACATAATTTACGTAAACACATCCCTACGTAATTCGATCTGGAAGATCTGCATCACAGATTTTCGATCTGTTACTTCCAAAGATCCACATTATACTTGTAGAACAACATACTAAAATTTCGTTACGATCCAACGGTCGGATCTCCGCCAATTGCCAAAACTAAGCGGCGGTTAACGTTTTATTTTATGAACTCCCAAATCCAATTCGGGAAGATCCGTACATCGGATTCCCGATCCGTAAGTTCCTACATTCTTCAAATATTACGTACTACAACGTATTAAAGTTTGGTGACGATCCAGCGGTCGGATCATCGAATCACATTTTCGCCTAACCACGTAACGTAACGAACTTAGGTTCAATTGCTCAATCTACGTCATTCAATTATCAAAACTGAACTTAAGACGTTAAGCATAGCCTAAAAATGACATTGGCGGCCCACTGGCCACGCGCCGCTGTGGGTGGAGGTCGGCCGCCTCGACTCGCCGGAAAATCCAACTAACTCCAAGAATTACCAAATTTTGCAGAAATGAAGATCTCAATGAGTAGAACAACTTTCATAGCTGTGACCAAGGCCAATTTGGCCTAGAAAGGCTCTAATTTCCCCAAAACCGTACCAAACCCTTGTTTTTGGGTGTCTTCGATCCGTCTCCAAAACAGCTCCGCTGCTCCCAAACTTGTTTGGGCTTTGTTCAAGGCCTCAAGATGAAGCTAGGGGTGGTAGTGATTGGAAGAAATGGTTTCAAAAATTGGAGGATTTCGAACACAAAACTCACGACACCCACGGGTGCGTTCTTCACCAAATCACCACCAAATCTCAAGATTTTTAGGGTGAAACATGAAGATGGAAGGTTATGGGAGAGTTTCCAAGAGGCTTCTTGAAGTAATTCGCAGGAAAAAGGGTGTAAAAATGTCGGAATTTGTGTGTGCGCCGACCGGGTCGGGTCGCCTGGACCCGGGTCGTGGATCCTCCGCATCTTTCCTTTCTCCTTTTTCTTCTTTCCTTTGTTTCTGATTGGGCAGTCCAATCTCTCTCTTCCTCTTATTCCTCCACTTCTCTTCCTTCTCTTTTTCTCCCTTTACATCACAGCAGTTCCTTTTCAAACCTCCTTCAATCTAGGCCACCCACGTGGCATGCCAGATTTAAATAAACAAATTCCAGATTGTCTAAAATAATAAAATTTCTAAAATGCCCATACTTCCAACGTTAATAACTTTTTCGTTATAGCTCCAAATCACAAACCGTCTGTGCCCACGCATCCGTAGCGATGAGTACTACGAGGATATGCCAAGAAAACAAATCTTAGGTGACACGACACCGCAATTAATCCCCGTCAACATAGGTGCCTCGAAGGGCATTTTTGTAAAATCACTCATAAAAAATTAATAAAATCATAAAATCAGGTACGGGTTGTCACAATCTCCCCTCCTTAAAAAATTTCATCCCCGAAATTTAAAACCATTTGCTTAATGAATCCAAGAATTAATTCTCAATATTACGGTCTACAGCCCGTAATACTGACAATTCACTGTCGTCTCACTAAGCAAGTAACAATTCCCGGAGGTGCACTATTACCATCATGCCCCCCAATGGGCAATACATATACCTTGTCCTAACAAAAACTCGATCATGCTCAGACACTACCTTCTCGAACCATAAAATCATTAACCAAACCATCTTTCTATAACATACTCTTGCTCAATCAAATACCTGTTTGCAGTACTCAGCTGCCAATTATCGACTATATAATATGTCTCCATACCAGCTCTCTGTAGTATCATACCCAAACCAAAACTTGTAACCATAGCTACAAGCACTCAATTAAAGATAGGGGTATGTCATCACTATACCCACTGTAGAACAATTAAGGTGCAACACGTCCACTAAAATTTAGCAACCCTCTTTAAACCAATTATTCATCTAAAGGTGAGAGGTGATAATAGCCACACTAAATACTCAACCTTCAAAAGACTTCCCAAACTAGAAAAGTAACATACGTAGCACACGGAAACATGCATATATCAAGATGATAACTCGTTCGGTTTCTGTTTGCCTGAAATTGTATAAAAGTCCCCAGTTTCCTCATAATGTCCTTTCAACTTTACTCCAAAAGTAGAGCGCACATCAACTGAGGGTTATTTTCAAACACATTAAGTCAAGACTTAATGTTAATTCCTTTCATATCTCCATATAATCACATTAAACTTCTGATGAAAACTTTTAACTCACCACTTGTGGAAAATTAACAACAGCCCACTTTTCTATCTTAGTTGGTTCCACAAGTGCCTCGTTGATGAAATTCTAGCGCTCAATTTGAGGAAAGAATTCATCACCACTTCCAATTTTAAACTTTAAACTGGAGAAACACTACATTTCATTTAAACAAGGTTATCTCTAGTTGAAACACCATCGAAATGTAGCATTGGTTCAACCTTTGTAATTGTTGCTTCTCAGATTCTTGATATGTGCGAAATACCCCGTACCAAGAGTATATGATGATACGTCCCGACTTCATCTACATACAGAAAATAATTGTAAATAATACCATGTCAACACTCGTAAATTCTGACCAAAATGGAATATGACGAGCTAAGATGCAAAATGACTACTTTCACACCACTAAGATGATGTACCATAGAATAGTCATAAGAGTTTATTCTATTCTTCCTCCCTTGCTACCAAAATTCTATCTATGCTCAAAGGAAGTATGGTATTTGAAATGCTCTATGGTTAATTAAGAATTTGGACACATTTTCTTAAAGAGATGTGCCAACTGATTTTCAAATATGACGAATCACTGTATCGAGTGAAAAGAATGACTATCAATCTCATAATATGTATGTGATGATTCCTTTCAAAAATTCTCATCGTTCAACCAATGAATGAGATTTCGCCATGCTACCTCTGCACAATTGAGATATTCCGAAGAACATAACAACACGAATTTTCCAAAATAATCCACATCTTTGAAAAATGTGAAATATAGTTAAAACGAGACATCACTTTAGCTGTCAGAAACTTAATTATATACGATAGCATTCCACGATTACACGCAAGGAAGAATATTTCAATCGAAGATCGCTGACAAATTATCAATAGAATCGACAAAATCAAATATGTCTCGAGATTCACCACACTTGATAAGAGTTTCAACCTTCTTTCGATAAACCCGATCATGATGCATGTACACAGTCAGAATCCCCCGAAGAAAACGTCATCATGGACTTCGAAATTCTCAATGCTATTGAAAAATGTAAGAATCATACTTGGAGGAAAAACGACACTTTAAGCTGTCATAAATTTTTCTTTATGACTCACACTCCACACTAACCAACTTCTTCGGCCATAAGTGAGGAAGAACACTATAACCGAAAAGCTCGCCAACCAATGGTAGATAATCCTGACAAGACTAAGAATATCTCAAATCTCACCACACTTTGTGAGAATTTCGACATTCGTCCTCAAAACTCTTTTTGGAATGAGAAATGAATACCGTCTGTGAAGATCACGTTTTCTGAGATAAATACCAATCTAAACAAAGATGATGATGAGGAATATGGTCTCACTACTGAGGTGGATAAGAAAGTCGTCAAAAAGGCTACTACAAAGTAAACAGATAAAGGAAGAAAACTCAAGTTACAAAAATAGGTCAGCTAGATCGTCAACGCGAAGTAAAGGATAATAGCTTTAATCGTCACCTCAGGAAGTGACTAAATGCTAAGTACAAACCTAAAGTTCAAAGTTCTCTAAATAGGAGACTTGGTTGAATAAGCTTCTTAAACGATAAACTTTAGTAACTAAGTTCTTCCAACATGAGTCACTCGAAAGATGCAAGGAAACTAGATTAGTCTGAGAAAGTAGGTCAATGATAATATCTAAGACAAGACCTTGGAATGTGACGCCTGAAAGTGCATTCTCAGAACGTACCACAATAATTCCTTTCACTACGCCACGGGTAAAAAAATCTTCACAGCTTCCTCGATATTCCAATCACTCTAACAAGGAGGGACTAACTCATACTTCAACTCCACAATCTACCAGTGAAGGTAACCGAAATGGTGACTAATAGGGGAGGTTATGCTTACCTAGAGAGGTAATAAGGTGAAACAACTACATGTTTACTATCTTAGTACAAGGCTTGCTTCTAGCTTTCCGAAATCTAGTTTCTTCGACTTTAGCAATTTCTGTTAATCGATCTATTGGTCACGCTCTAATTAACAAGTTCATGATATTTTAATATTATTCGTTATCCTGAAACTGTGAACCGATATTCGTATAAGATGTCACTCTCAGATACTAGCACTTAAGTCCGGTATCAAAAATCATACCATTTGCATATTGGTTGACAGTTCCTGGGTATCGGACAATATCATCAATTAGTAGCACCACCATAGACCAATTTTCAAGTTAGAGTCCACTCGGGTAGACGGTTTTAAATGACTAGGAAGGAACTAGTCCTGTAAGGGGAATACTCACTACTTCGAAGATCTCATACTAATCATAGGTATAACAACTCATGCTTCGATGCATATACTCATCAGAACAAAGAGTACATCACCAACAGAAATTCGGAAACTACTAATGATTAAGATGTCCCAAAACCAGAAAGGGAATCCACCAATAGTCTATTTGAGAGCGGCATAACGGAAGTCGATCTTTCTCTGAAGATCTGAAATGATGACTAGTGATTAAGAAGGCTAACACTTTCGGGAATCATAAATGACTATCCCCCAAACGTTTCCTTCACCGAATACTACCACTTTAGTACCTTGTCATCGCCCTCAACAACCTTGGAATCTCGACGAAGTAAGCTTCGTAGGAATCCTAAATAAATAGGCACACTAAAGAATACTGCCAAGGGAACCAAAACTAATTTTGGTTTCTTAGTTCAGAAAGATCGATAATGATGGCATGAAAATATTAAATGGATTGATTTATAATTCCCTGATGTCACACCATCATCGATACCTTAGCCCGGTTTTAGGGCTATCAACTTGTCTCGAATCCATAATTTTCTCTTGATAAAGAAGTTCTTCACTCTAAGTCCAAAAGTATTCGCCAAAATGAATTCTAAAAGGTCAGCAAATCGACAAAACTACTCAAAACACAGGAAAAACTAACACTTTTTTTTCTTCGTATTTGGCGAGGTGGCAAGATCCGAGCTTAAGCTCAAAAACTGAAAAAGCTCACATCACGCGTGTGATGAACGCAATACTGCCCAACTTATGCTCTGATACCAAACTGACACACCCCGACCCGAAATGTCCACTAGAACTCCGAATCGAGCTGTGATGGCCGACACCTGGAGGGTGACGAAGCTGTAAAGTGTAGTGATGTGCAAAAATGTGAATAAATTTGAACCTATATGTGTCTATATATCAGAGTACGCTGAGAACGGGTATGAACCCAATTCACACGCAATGGCTGAGCATAAGATTAGTGCAGTAAGATAGGGTGAGAATCATACCCTTAGGGGTAGCCACCTAAACTAGAATATGCCACGAATCCTCGCCGATACAAACTTTTAGCAAATGATACCTGGAAGGGAACAAAACAAGAAAATGTGAGTGGGCGAAAACTAAGCTTTTCAAAACCTTTCTACCTTATCAAAAGTATTACCCCTCGCCGACAAACCTGTATAAATTCACAGAATTATAATATCCACAATTATATATATATCTCAAGATCATTTCCATAAATTCAGAAATCCCAACATGTATGTTCTGCAAGATACCATATGTGAGATCCCACATCGCCCAGGGAAGTGATCCTTATATGTATATTCCCATCCCTACCTAGCGCGAGGCCTTTTGGGAGCTCACTGGCTTCGGGTTCCATGGGAACTCCGAAGTTAAGCGAGTAGCGCGCGAGAGCACTCCCATGATGGGTGACCCACTGGGAAGTTCTCGTGTGAGTTCCCAGAAACAAAACCGTGAGGGCGTAGTCGGGGCCCAAAGCGGACAATATCGTGCTACGGTGGTGGAGCAGGCCCGGGAAGTGGTCGACCCCGGGCCGGGATGTGACACCATATCATTATTCAAGCCCAACAGCTGAACTAAAACGAGGAATAATAATGTGTCAGTCGGATCCACTTATAGTGGCCTGTACAGCTAAACCTATAGCTCATTACATACGCCTGCACATGAGTCGGAACCACCTATAATGGTCTGTAAGACCAAACTGTGTCAGAACCACCTCTAGTGGTCAGTACAGCTAAACCTATAGCTCATTACATACGCCTGCACATGAGTCAGAACCACCTATAGTGGTCTGTACGACCAGACTGTGTCGGAACCACCTCTAGTGGTCAGTACGACTAGAACGTATATGTCGACATGAATGACTATGTCGGAACCACCTCTAGTGGTCTGTACGACTAGAATGTGTCAGAACCACCTATAGTGGTCTGTACGACTCCCTCATAACTCATCAAGCAATGCTAGCATATAAATCGGAGTCACCTATAGTGACCTATACGACTCACTCATAACTCATCAAGCAATGCTAGCATATCACATGAGTCGGAGTTGCCTAACGTAATCTATACGACTCATAGGCAACCTGTACAACAGTGTCGGAGTTGCGTAAAACACAATATAATCATGCCACCACCTAACTATTTCAAGTAACACCATACTTACATGTACTTACCTGTACATCTGCAGCACCATCCATAGGCTAGGCGATACTGTGCAAAGTTGTACTAAATCACATACTAAAATGTAAACTAATTATGGCATGGCATTTATTAAACGTAAAACCATAATTTCTCGCTTCCTCACACATTGATTTATAACCAACATTTAATCACCAAAACATAAGGTTTAATCTCACTTATTGTATGGCTGCATCTAACGTCCCGTTAGACTGCCTACGTACCCTAAACAGGGATCAAGCCATTCGTAGTTCATAAGAATTATTTGTAGGTAACATGCATATGGATATACCATGATATAATTTATACTCAACCTTCTCATAGTACTTTAGAATATATAAATATATATATGACATGGCATAAATGTGACAGCCCGTCCCAAATTATGTAATTGTATTATTTTCTAAAGTGTGAATGGATGGAATTACCCCTGCTCGTTGGTTGTTTTGGTATTTTGGGCTAAGTTTAAAGCCCCAAAGTGTTGGTTTTGGACCAATTGGAATAGTTCCAAGTAAGTGGGAACCAATGAATTAAGTTCTAGTTAGGGTTTGTAACTAAGTTTAGTTAGGGACCAATTAGGACTTAGGTTGTGTATTTTGGGTGATGTGTTAGTGCGAGGACCACACACACACACCTAGGGACTCTCTCTCACTCTCCCGTGCTCTCTCTCTCCTCCCTCACTCTCGGACTCTCTCTCTCTCTCCCTTCGAAAGTGTACGGACAACACACAAGCAAATCAAAACATCACAGATCAAAGGTTTAAAGACCTCCATTGTGTTCCCAAGGTTCTTGCGTGTTGATTGGTACCATTTCCAGGTAAGGAACTCTCTGAAAACTCGCAAAATCCGAACCTTCATTTCCATGCACTATTCATGAAATCGTAAAACCTTGTGTTTTAGGGGATTTCAAGCTTATAGGAAGCTTAAGGAGGTCCTCACGAAGCTCGGAGTGCTTCGATGGAAGATTTTGGACATCAGGATCTTGAAATCGACAAGTTTGAATTTTGGTCAGACTTTCGAGTTTGCTCTGACGTAATCCCATGAATTTTGAAGCTTCAAATAGGTATAACGCGATTCTCTATACCCTAAGCTTCATTTTGGTTCAAGTTTCATGAAAAATGGTCGAAAAACGAGTGAGATTAAGAAGTTAGAAAAAATTCCCAGTTTTCCGCCGACGGCGACGGTCGCCGGAGCTGGAGGTTGAAGGTGAGAGAATATTCCGTCAAATCTGACGGAATATTCTCACGGCATCAGTCAATTTTAACAGTTTCTGTTAGCTTTTAACGGAATATTCCTAACGCTGTTAAGGTCTCTGTCCCGTGTGCTAGGCATGTGCCGCGCGTGGGTGGCGCGTCTGGCCGTGCCTTGGCCGGCGCGTGGGTGGTCGGAAAAATATTCTAAAAATGTGGGGATGTTCCTAAGGTTGTGTAGATCATTTTGGTATATTCACACACCTCGATTGAGCAATGTATGAGAAGTTATTTCCTAGTTTCGTTTATGTGTTTAAAATAACGTATTTATAGTTGTTTCTCACGTAGGCGAGACCTACCCGGAGGACGAGCGTAGCCAGGCTAGGCACAGGGGCTACGATCCATCTACATACCAGTGAGTGGGCTTTTGTTTTCCGTACATACCTATATACTACGTATTTTCCCAGAAATTGCATATAAATGAATTGCCATGCCAATGCATATATATTTATGAATATGCATTATGAATTGTATGTGCATGATTTTTGGTGCTGCGGGCGCTCAGGTAAGTTTCAGGTAAGATTATGTGTGGTTAATAAGAAGTTGAGTTATGAAGAGTATGATGAGATGCATTGAGAGCTCATTAACCTGCACCCCGGTGTTAGTGCTCCCGCCCAGAGTTAGGGGCATTGTCTTTCACGTGATGTTCACCTAAAGAATCAAAATCACTAACACTATGTTTGGATGAAGAAATTTAAGATTACTAAGGAATTTTAAAATGACGGAAATTGAAATGACGGGATTTAATTTTCTAGAATTTGTGAATTTTCTTGTTTGGTTAACCTTAAAAGAACAATGGAATTGAATACCAAATCTGTTATTTTTAAACTCTCAATCATAGAAATTGGGAAATGACACATATTCACATGGAATTTAAACTTGGGAATTGGAGGTCTCAAACTCCAAGTGTTTTTTTCATGCGGAAATTTTAAATTTCTATATTTATGAATCCAAACAAGGGAATTGATGCATGTCAATTTATAAATTCTGACTTTTATCCAAATTCCAAGTTTATTTCTCTCATCCAAACATAGTGTAAAGGATAATTATTTTACTCCTTTACTAAGATTTTTGCAATTGTTGAAATTATTTTGTTCTAGTTGTAATTACATGAAGTGATTCGCCATGCCACCTGTCACATCCCGACCTGGGGTCCACCACATCCCGGGCCCGCTCCACTACCGTAGCACAATATTTGTTGGAAATGTGCCCTAAAACCAATCATATGATGATACTTTACGGACATTTCACATGTTAAACTAATCTAGTTTAATATAAAGGGCAAAGATTATTGTTTCAAGCTGTCTCATATAAATGTTATATGCTTAAACGATAAGTCCAAGGAATATGCTATTAGGAGAATGTAATCTAAAGAAGTTAGATTCATGAGACCATTCTCTTTTGTATACATATCCTAAACGTTCCTGATCATAGGATTGCCAATTGGGCATTGACAGTCCATTAAGATCAGTACGTGCTATGTCTTCTCTTAGGGAGAGTGACAGGTCTCAAGTTATTAGTGTGAATGACACCAAGACAAGCATGTAGGTGCTCGATAGAGAATGAGTCCACTGACCGCGATCAACGAGGAGTTCTCATATTCATGTCGTATGAGAACTCATGGTTGGGATAATGCAAAGTAGTCATTTGACCTGAGGCATCACAGTTGTCTTGTGGTTAGGTCCTTGATCTTTGACTGTGTCAAAGTCACTCCGTCAGAGGGTGTCCACGGCATAGTTGGGGTTAAGCCACTTAGCCATGGAGGCAAGTGAATGCGCAACAAGGGATCTCTAACCTTCAAACTGTTTGAGGGAGAATACTCTATGATATGATTAAGAATCTCTGGCCAGAGTATGAATGAGATTGAGGAAGTCGTTCCAAATCACATTCAAGGTAATCATATAAGTAAATGAATCACATTGGATAGTAGACATGAATAAACTATCAAACCAAACAATGTAGTCAAGAGTATTGTATTAGAGAGAGACCGTATTGCATTGTAATCGTAAACTGAATAGGTTCTCCACCTCTTCTGATTAGCTTGGGTAGCCATGACATACTGCTAGGTGTCACTCATGGTTTGTGGAAGCCCTAAAGATGCATAATCATTTTAAGGGAGAATTGAAAGTATGTTTCAATTCATAATCGATCGTTAAGAGTAACAATCGCCCACTGCCTCGCTAAGAAGAACCTAATGGATCGTACACCGTGTAAGGTAGAGATTGAAGAAATAACGGAGATGAGTAAGGATAATTAAATGGTTTAATTATTTATGGCTAGGATTAATTAACATGTTAATTGATCAAACGAATAAGTTCGTTTTAGACCTCGGGTTAGTTATGGGCCTCAAGGCCAAATGGGCTTCGAATGTCAAGACCATTAACTTGAGTTGTATGACAACTTAATGAATAAAGATTCAAGAGGGCCCAAACAGCCCAAAGACCATAGGAGGCCGGCCATATTGATAATGGAGTGGGTTTTGGATTTATTACAAGTTTGCCACTCCAATGAAGGTAGGTATAAATATGACTTTATAGCCTTTTCTTCATTAGGGTTTTCTTTGGAGAAAAGATGAGAACACAAGCTCTCCTTTTCTCTCTAAGAGGCCGGCCACTCTAGGAAGTTTTTACTAGCATCTAAATCTTCCTAGATCATTCATCTCTTCTTCAAGTCCCTCCTTGGTGTGGAAAAATTAGAGGTTCTCTACTTTGAGAACTTGGAGAATCCTTTCAACCAACCACATCCAAGAAGCAAAGTTCTTCCACCTTCATCCATGGAGCCAAGGAGCAAGATGACAAAGGAAGAAGGCCCTCACATGGGTGATTAACCTTTGCTAAGCAAAGAGGTACTTCAAAGGTATAAAGTTTCTCAACTCATTATCTTAGATCTTGAGTTGAGCCTTGGTTCACCATTTCTACTAGGCTTTGAATTTCATGGGTAATGTTTTGTTTTGAGTGCATACAAGCATGATTCCGCCTTTAATTGTTAATTGCATGCCATAGATGTTGCTCAAATGAACATGTTTTTCACAAATTTTCCTTCAAGTGGTATCAAGAGCCTAGGTCTAGTAGTTGGTGAATCCTTTTGGGTTTTGTTGTTCATAGTCTTTGATTTAAATGTTGTAATTGTTACAAGCTTTATTCTTGCTTCTTGAAATGTAAATTTTGCTAGAAAATTTGCCATCTCAAATGTTGTAGATGTAGTTCATATGAGCATGAATTTTGGAGCTAAAATTTGGTGCCATGTTTTTTGGGAAATTCGGCCAAATCCAAAGGGTGGATTTTTGGGTTCATGTTTGTCTTGTTAAAAATGTTTTAAAGTGACATTAGGAACCCCTAAGTACCCCTAGTATGGTAATATGTTATTTCCATTAAGTTTGAGAGTTTTTGGGATGTCTTTGGGTGAAAAATGTTCATGGAACTCTTATGGGTTTTCATGGATGTTCTTCATTGTTCTTGTTATGTTCTTGGCAAGAACAAAAAGGTTGGGTATTTTGATTAAAAGTTTTTGGTTGTTGACATAAAGTTTTGTTTATGATATGATGGTATGATTTTAATCATGACTAGGTATGTACTTTTCTTACACACCCATACCTTTTCACTATTCACACCATACCAATCACTTACACCTTTCCATCACCTTTCAATCTAAAATCAACTCACACACACATCACTCTCTCACTTGACTTGGCCGGCCACCCTATTAAAGTAGGGTACTTTTGGGGCTTTTATGCAATTACATAAAGTTTTGATACTTTTGTGTATTTGTACTTTGACCCGAAAGTTTACGTTTTTACGTAAAGGCCCAAAAACACTAAAGGACAAATTGTTTTGCTCCTTTAATGAAGTTTTTGTATTTGTTGAAATTTTTGGGTTCTAGTTGTAATTGAAGGGAAAACTATGAGATTCATGTGGGATTTCTAGTGACTAGCATGCATATACAATTCAAAATTTATATACGAAAGCAACGGAAGCATGTTATCAAATAATATTAAAACTCTAGTCATGCAAATCCCCTTCAAGAGCATAGGTTTATGTAAGATGCATCAAAAACAAAAATCATAAGAACAAAGTTTAGGAGAAGTTTTATACCTCTTGATCTAGATCTTAGACCAAGGATGGACCACCTCCAAGATCTTTGCTCCTTGAAATCCTTGAGCCTAGCCTCCCTCCTTGCCTCCTCCACTTTGTTAGAATGAGTGCTCCTAGGTTCTCTTCAAGTTTCCAAAGTTGAAAACCTCTAAAGATCCTCACCCACTAGTGTAGTGAGAAGGATGAAGGAATAACCAAAAGGGTGAAAAGATGATTAGTTAATTTCCCCCAATGGTGGCCGGCCCTTTGAGTGTGAAGAGAGTAATTTTCTTTTTCTCCTTCTTTGTTTTAACACTTCAAAAAACCCTAATGAAACCTTTTGCTATAAAGTTCCTTTTATAACCAAAAAGAAACAAGTTCAACATTTGAACTTTCTCTCTCCCTTTTTGGCCGGCCCCTTTATGTGTGGTTTGGGCTTTGGGCTTTTATAATTTCAAGTCATCCAATGCTTGAATAAAAGCCCAATGGGTTTAGGCCCAATGGGCCTAATTAAACCCGAACCTTTCTTAAGTCCAAAACGATCTTTTATCGCTTTTATGATTTCTTTAGACATTCTAAATTAATCTCCACACTTAATTAATCCAATTAATCATTTCCATCATCCATTAGTTACTCACCACAAGAGTGTATCGGTGAACAATCTTTTAGGTTCTAATTAGCAAGGCAGTAAGGTGATTGGCATCAATCTAATTGATTATAATTTAATCCAATCACTTAGAGAATTAAAACATACTTTTAATTCTCCTTCTTCTTCGACAACTACATTTAATCATCTAGAAGAACTCACAAACCATGAGTGACATCTAAACATATATCATGGCTACCCAAGCTAATGTAGAAGTTATTCAGAGAACCTATTCAGTTGGAATTACAATGTAATTCGATCCTTCTCTAAACAATACTCTCAATCACATCACTAGGGTATGGATTTATTATGTCAAACCCCTAATGTGATTATTCCTTCTTATATGATTCATTTGAGACGTATAGGAACGCTTTCCTTTATTACGCTCGATACTTCGGCCGAAGATTTCCGAATCATATCTTTAGAGTATTCATCCTCTCATAACGAGGATTAGAGATCCCTTTATGTACATTCAATTGCCTCCATGGCTAAGTGGCTTAACCCCAACTATGCCGTGGACACCCGCGGATGGAGTGACTTTAACATAGTCAAAGATCAAGGACCTAACCACAAGACAACTATAATGCCTCAGGTCAAAGGACTACTTACATTATTCCAACTATTAGAGTTACTTGCTTGACATGTGAGTAGACCTCCATGCAAGTACTCTCGTTCGATTGTGTTCAGTGAACTCATTCCCTTAATGAGCACCTACATACTTGTCTTAGTGTCACTACACGAATGGAATGAGACTTTCCATCCTTCTCTTCGAAGTGGACATAGTATATACTAGTCCATGCATTGTCAGTATCCCTCTGACAATCCTATGACTAGGAACCTTTTTGGACATGATGGTTATGTGAAGAAGGTCTCTGTAGTCTAACATCATTAGATTACATCTTACATTGATCCATTGTCCATGGATTCACTATTTAGGACATATATCGTTTATTGAGATAGTCCTAATTAGTATCTTTGCCATTTGATGTATAAGAATCATCTATACATCCACTCATTGTCCTGAAAGGTTTCTTCCAAAGATTGACTTTCAGGGCATATTTCCAACAATCTCCCACTTGCACTAAAGTCAATCACTAGTGTATCTTATACATGCTAGTTGAGTGAGCTTATACTCGTAGGTTAACTTGGTTATGTATTAATCCTCTTTTAGTTTAAAAGGGATTTACTTATCAAATGTTTCTAAAACATTTGATGATGTCTCTTTAATTTGTTCGAATATTTTGATGAGACCTTGATTCCATGGCTTGAGCTATTGCCCCATTACGTCGTAGTATCCTACTAACGACCTTATGGTTTGGATTCAATCATTGGTTCTAAAAGAACCCCTTCCATTCAAAACACCTTTTGAAGCAGTTTCTAAAACTATATATCGATATATATATTTCGTTTGTATACTTTATACAAACTTTGCTCCAACCTTGAGACCATTGTAGTACAATACTAACAATACATTCATATGATTAGTACTTCATCCATTATGAAGTTCCATTTGTTAAAATGGGTTATTTTCACTTTGGTTTAAAACCTAAGTGAATGCACGCTTCCAGAGTCCTACTCTGATGTTCCTTTCTCAAAGGCAACAATACTCTATCAGTTGTTATGGTTCTGATCCTGGGCTATAGTAATATCTAAAGTGACAACCCCAATGGCTTTTCACTGTTGGATATCATCTCACAAGTCCTTACATGTGTCCCTTTTGTGATTTTTATGACACTTACATTATAAGGGTTATGAAAGTGTTTTTCTATCGTATAAGAAAACATCTTCTCAAATCTTCAACATTTGAGTTTTGATTTCCCCATATAACATTCTTGAGATAGCCTTGCTATATCAATAAGTCCAATTTCAAGTCCATACTTTAAAATTGACCGTGTCACATTTTGTCATTTTTCGAATAACATCTATATTTTATCAAGTCTATCAAATAGACTTTATTCATATCTTGTTGCTCAAAATTATGACATCACTCCCACTGGCCTTGTTGTAACTAAGCATTCATTCAAAAAATTTAACATTTATCTTTTCTTGATTTGAATGCATATTGCTCCCACTAACTTGTCTTGGATCTATTGACAATCATTGAGATCCATTAGCTAATTTGATGATGTCTCAACAATTTTGGGACTATCAACAACGCTAGCTAACACAAGTTATTTAAATGAACATGCACAAAAGAATTCCTTCTCAAGTAATTCCATTTGAAATGTGTGACTTGTTTTATCAAGTCCATTCATTTAAGTTATATGGTGTCATACACCATACTTCAAGTTTTAGTCGTACTAAGACTTGTAATGTAGTCATATAAGAATTATCCAAGTCTTTAGTGAAAGCATGGCTCCTACTAAGGATATAGAAACTCAACCATTCCTTCTAGGTGGTTGATATAATTCTTTATCAAAACTACATAGAGCGTTATAGTTACATAAGGTGACGAATTTGGATTGTCTTGTTGTTAAACTATATGTTGTGACTCATTTTTGAAACTATTCCCTTTTGTTTCATCAACTTGTCCATATGCTTTGTTCTCATAAAAGAGAATGATGGACAACTCCCAACATATAACCATTGTATGCTAGGTTGACGAAACCAACATTCAAAGACAATTCTTTAGAATGTTACACAACATAGAATTTTAACGTTTTCAAGAGCTTGAGTCTTTTAACAATTAAAATTACAAACTCTTAATAATAGTCAAATACTATTATTATTTAGACAACTATAAACCAATCATATTTAAGTTTATATCCATTTTCATACCTCCCACTATTTTTCATGACTTTAATGAGAAATTACTTCATACATTCAAAATGTATAAATGTGGAGCATTCGGGTAGGGGACATTGAGTAGTAGCTTCAAAACCTTTTCAAGCTTGTTTGTTTCAATCTTCACTAAGTTATTGTCTCTTTATTAAGTGACTAAAGTCTTTAAACATTTTATAGATTTGGACACTTCTTTCTTGGTTTAATCACTAACACACTTGACATTTTAAAACAATTTTAAGAATGCCCAATTAGTTTGTTCAAAACTGCTAATTTTATCAAGAGTGATCTTGATTATTGTGGTTTAAGTGATAACCATATAAGAAACATTTTTCCTTTTATTTATATCATTATAATGTGATTTTCCTTCTCTTCAAGAAAGGAATCTCTAGACTTTTGTCAATTCATATAGAACTCTTATTTAGACAATTGGAACCAAATCTAAAGATTCATTGTATCCTTCTATGTCCAACATGTGAGATCTATCCATAATTGATAAGTCTAAAGTTTGTTTATCACATTACAATAAGTGATATAATATTTCTTGTATCTCAACTAGGATACAACAAGACAATAATCAATTCATAATACTACTTTTAGGAAATAAGATATATAGAAGGCTTTCATCATATTACATTGATATGATGATTCAAACATTCATAATGTTTAATACAAAAAGAATTAGCTCTATACATTTTAGAGACTAATTAAATACCTTCATACACTTAGGCACTAATAGTGGTCTTCCATCATATGAAGCCACATAATAAGTTCTTAACAAAATAAGAAAGTTTAAAGACAATCTTTAAATGCCTAACAAAACTTCCTAAGTAGTAAGCAAAATATGTGGTGGCCGAACCCTTCTCCACCTTTTCTTTGCTTGTTCATCTTCTACTTGGCTCCTCCACCTATATACAATTATACAAGTGATTAGCTCTTTATATCAAATATAAATATTTAGAAGATCTAACATTTAGAATTGAAGATAAGAACATAAACCATACCTTGTGGCTTGTCCTTAAGAGTTGCAAGATATAACCTGCAATTCCTCTTCCAATGCCCCTCCTTTCCACAGTGGTGGCAAGTCCCTTTGGGCTCCATTGCCTTCTTTTTCTTCACTCCTCCTTGCGGCTTAGGAGTGGGTGACTTCTTCTCCTTCCCTTTGCCTTTGCCTTTCGGCTTAAACTTGGAAGAGGATGGCTTGTTGTAGGCAACTGCAGAAGTCCCTACAACGTTCTCTTTCTTCATAGTCTTCTCAGCAGTTACTAACATGTTTAGTAACTCAGACAGAGTACTATCCATCTTATTCATATTGTAGTTCATTACGAACTGCGAGAATGAATCAGTAAGAGAAGCCAATATAAAGTCCTGGGCTAATTCCCCTTCAAGTGGAGTGCCTAGGCTCTCCAATTGTTCAATGAGTCCAATCATCTTCAGTACATGTTGATGCACTGGAGCTCCCTTGACCATCTTGGTCTTTACAAGTTCACAAACAGTGCTAAAGCGACGGTTGCGCGTCCCTTCGCCATATAACTCCGTAAGATGGAGTATGATGGATAATGCACTGTCCATGCCCTCGTGCTGTCTCTGCAACTCCTCATTCATGGAAGCCAACAGATAGCACTTGGCTTGTATGTCGTCCTCAACGTGCTTGTCATACTTAGCACGTTCACCCTCAGTAGCCTCAGGGCTAAGAGGTGTGTGAGGTGGAGCCTTGTCTAGCACGTAAACAATCTTCTCCAACGTTAGGAGAATCTTGACATTACGATACCATGATGGGAAATTATGCCCCTCTAGGCAATGCTTGTCGAGTATTTTCGCGAGTGTGCTTCCAACCATATCTAAATACATAAACAATAAAATAAATTAGTTTGATTCTTGATTAAGTCACACGATTCGGGTCTTTAAACCGAATGACACCACCCACCATTTTTGGCAAATTCCATATCCCTCAAGATGGAATCCGGGAGATTTCAAAGAAAGCTCCTAGCGGGTTATGGGAGGCTCACTATTACCAAGCCCACCTCACGATGATACGATGTCGGCTAGCAACAATAATAATGAGAGGGCAAACTTACCCATTCACAACAACCTCTTGTGATTACCCATCTTTTTGGCCTCTAGAGAATAATGCCTCACGATGATACGATGTTGGCACCATTTCTCTTAGTTAAGTTTTGTCCCACCATGCCGGTTTAGATAGGGGTTCAAGTATGACCTCACGATGATACGATGTTGGCCACACTCGTTGCCTACCTTCACCTCATCAAATGTTTTAAATAAACTCCTCCTGAATATAAGCATGCACTTTGCACTTCCCCATGATAGGGTGAAGACGGTGTACAAGTCATAAACGATTGGAGCCTACCACGGTGGAAGGCCACGAAGAAGTATTCAAAACACCTCTACGCTTTCAACTTAATATTGGATGTTGGTTGAGGGATTTTAAGGTCTCATCATTTTTATTTAAACACATTCAAATAAATTGTCCTATTACAACTATTAGTCCAAAGTTAATGAAATTATAGTTTAGTAGCATATGATACTCCCACTATTTGTTTTGAGGAAAAACAAATCAATATTAAAAACGAATTTTTCAAATATTGGAAGTAACTACTACTACTAAGGTTTTTGCATTCCTTTGAAATTGGACTTTATAGTTATCTTAGGCTCTTGGATGACCATGGACTTATTGGTTAATTCAACAACGAGCCATCATTGTTGAATAAAAACTCGGGGAGGTTGTGTCAATTTAATTACGAGCTTTTCAATCCAATTAAAACCATTTTAATGAGCCATTAGAAATGAAAGACAATCATTCATTGCTAATTAGGGCATTGGACCCAATTAATCTTTAATCTCATGACAAAACCCTCTTTTAAATGTCACCTTACCAATAGTTAAAGAAACTCTAGTCTAGCACTAGAGGGAATCAACTATAAAAGAATAAGAAGTAATAAGAATTACAAACCGATTTGTACAAATTCCTACGAATTACACATTCTAAGAGGGAGAGATAGATTAATGTCATACATGATAAGGTCCAATTAAGCAAGTAATTAAAACACATTCCCAAGGTTCAAACAATTTGATTTTTGCGCCTTATCTCATAGCTCAATTATCGTTTAAGGCATAAGTCCATAGTCACCCCTTTTGTAACTACTTAATCACATTAAATAAACAATTGGAATGCAACATAAACAATTAGATTTAGTGCATATGGGCATAATAATATGATGAGTTTAAACAACTATTAAAATTAAAATCAAACATTTTAACTTTTTCAAATAGTAGGGGCCTTTTTGCAAATATAAAAAGTTAGGGGTAAAACTGTAAATACTCAAAAGTAAAAACAAGATATTTCCCAAAACACAAAACCCTCCCAAGAGGGTTTTGACTAAGGGTGGCCGGCCACATGATGGGGAGATGGGAAGTCTCACCCATCTTGCTTTAAATCAACATAAAGTAGGAAAAATTCAATTTTGCTTGTCACTTGGTTTTGCATTTAAGACAACTAGAGATAGAATAATCCAAAGATCTCTTGCCACTAGCATAAGCTTTATGGACTTTAGAGTATGATGGAAATTCATCTAGTCTAGTCAAGGATTTAATAAATTTTGGTGATAGAAAATATTCAAACTTTTTTCTTGCCACTAGCCTAAGCTTTATGGACTTTAGAACAAAGTTTATTGAAATATCTTCTAGTCAAAACATAAAAACAATTTAAAACAACAAAACCATTTTCATCAAAACCAAACCATGTTCATCAAAAACAAAACCTTGAAAACAATTTCAAGATTTGTACTTTCTTGGTGATATGACTTACCCAAAAACAAAAGTGACAAGTTTTCTACTTTCAAGCTTTAAAGTGAGTGTGTGTGGTTCAAAACAAAACACAAACACAAAGCCAAAAACACCCATTTTGCCGTGCCCCCTTAAAGGAACAAAACCCCAAATTTTTGTCTAAACTCTTTCTTCATTCATGCATCCAAAACACCTTTTGCATACATATCTTTCTCAACTATTGATTCACATTTTTCAACATTTGAAAAACAAAAGATAAACATACTTTTAATGAAGAAATAATATATCAAACATAATATTAACACCCATATGCATAAAATCCAAAAGGACACATAATATATAAACCTTTGGCTCTGATACCACTTGAAGGGAAAACTATGAGATTCATGTGGGATTTCTAGTGACTAGCATGCATATACAATTCAAAATTTATATACGAAAGCAACGGAAGCATGTTATCAAATAATATTAAAACTCTAGTCATGCAAATCCCCTTCAAGAGCATAGGTTTATGTAAGATGCATCAAAAACAAAAATCATAAGAACAAAGTTTAGGAGAAGTTTTATACCTCTTGATCTAGATCTTAGACCAAGGATGGACCACCTCCAAGATCTTTGCTCCTTGAAATCCTTGAGCCTAGCCTCCCTCCTTGCCTCCTCCACTTTGTTAGAATGAGTGCTCCTAGGTTCTCTTCAAGTTTCCAAAGTTCAAAACCTCTAAAGATCCTCACCCACTAGTGTAGTGAGAAGGATGAAGGAATAACCAAAAGGGTGAAAAGATGATTAGTTAATTTCCCCCAATGGTGGCCGGCCCTTTGAGTGTGAAGAGAGTAATTTTCTTTTTCTCCTTCTTTGTTTTAACACTTCAAAAAACCCTAATGAAACCTTTTGCTATAAAGTTCCTTTTATAACCAAAAAGAAACAAGTTCAACATTTGACCTTTCTCTCTCCCTTTTTGGCCGGCCCCTTTATGTGTGGTTTGGGCTTTGGGCTTTTATAATTTCAAGTCATCCAATGCTTGAATAAAAGCCCAATGGGTTTAGGCCCAATGGGCCTAATTAAACCCGAACCTTTCTTAAGTCCAAAACGATCTTTTATCGCTTTTATGATTTCTTTAGACATTCTAAATTAATCTCCACACTTAATTAATCCAATTAATCATTTCCATCATCCATTAGTTACTCACCACAAGAGTGTATCGGTGAACAATCTTTTAGGTTCTAATTAGCAAGGCAGTAAGGTGATTGGCATCAATCTAATTGATTATAATTTAATCCAATCACTTAGAGAATTAAAACATACTTTTAATTCTCCTTCTTCTTCGACAACTACATTTAATCATCTAGAAGAACTCACAAACCATGAGTGACATCTAAACATATATCATGGCTACCCAAGCTAATGTAGAAGTTATTCAGAGAACCTATTCAATTGGAATTACAATGTAATTCGATCCTTCTCTAAACAATACTCTCAATCACATCACTAGGGTATGGATTTATTATGTCAAACCCCTAATGTGATTATTCCTTCTTATATGATTCATTTGAGACGTATAGGAACGCTTTCCTTTATTACGCTCGATACTTCGGCCGAAGATTTCCAAATCATATCTTTAGAGTATTCATCCTCTCATAACGAGGATTAGAGATCCCTTTATGTACATTCAATTGCCTCCATGGCTAAGTGGCTTAACCCCAACTATGCCGTGGACACCCGCGGATGGAGTGACTTTAACATAGTCAAAGATCAAGGACCTAACCACAAGACAACTATAATGCCTCAGGTCAAAGGACTACTTACATTATTCCAACTATTAGAGTTACTTGCTTGACATGTGAGTAGACCTCCATGCAAGTACTCTCGTTCGATTGTGTTCAGTGAACTCATTCCCTTAATGAGCACCTACATACTTGTCTTAGTGTCACTACACGAATGGAATGAGACTTTCCATCCTTCTCTTCGAAGTGGACATAGTATATACTAGTCCATGCATTGTCAGTATCCCTCCGACAATCCTATGACTAGGAACCTTTTTGGACATGATGGTTATGTGAAGAAGGTCTCTGTAGTCTAACATCATTAGATTACATCTTACATCGATCCATTGTCCATGGATTCACTATTTAGGACATATATCGTTTATTGAGATAGTCCTAATTAGTATCTTTGCCATTTGATGTATAAGAATCATCTATACATCCACTCATTGTCCTGAAAGGTTTCTTCCAAAGATTGACTTTCAGGGCATATTTCCAACAGTAATTACATGAAGTAGTGGACTTTTGTGTTTTTACAAAGTGACCTCAAAAGTTTGTGTTTTGCAATATAGCCCAATGGTTGAGGTTATTGTTTTTGGCCCAAATTAGATTGAGAACAAAATGGTTTTGTCTCTTTAAATGAGAATTGGATTTTCATTTCATTTAGCTCCTATTAAATCAATTCTATGGATACAAAAACCAAATGACAATGTTGCATTCAAGTTTAATTAGTTAAAGCGTTAATTAATTAAAGAAAGGGTGATTATGAACCTAAGCCTACGATAATTGAGCTATGTGAAAGGCCGTCTCAAATTTGTTTGAACCATGGGAATGTGTAGATTAGATTTTGGTTGTAATTTGATATGATCAAATGTTGTAAAAGAGCATAAGCTCTTCTTTACTTTAAAGTAATTTGTTTTGATCAAATGTTGTAAAAGAGCATAAGCTCTTCTTTACTTTGAAGTACTCATTTCTTGTTTTATTTGATATGCATGAAATTGGAGTAGAGGGTCCAACGCCCAATAAGAAAACACGCCTTAATGTGATTAAACGCGTAACTAAAATCAATCACCATCCCTAGACCGAGATCCAACACTAGGCTCGTGTTGGATCCAATCAAAGGTTCATAGTCATCCTAAGGCCCTAAGGCAACTATATAGTCCATCAATGAATGCAAAACTTATGTTAGTAGTACAATATATTCTTGCTTTAAAAACCGTTTTACAAACATAGTGGGAGTATCATATACTACTAAATCAATCAAATGGACCAATAGTTGTAATAGGACCGAATTGTTTTAATGTGATTAAAATGCATGCTTATATGTGATGAGACCTAAAACCCTCAACAAACCATTATTAAGTTGACAAGCGTGAGAGTGCTTTGAACACTCTTTCGTGGCCTTCCACCGTGGTAGGCTCCAATCGTTTGTGACTCGTACACCGACTTCACCCTATCATGGGGGAGTACAAAGTGCGTGCTTACACTCAAGAGGAGTTCTATATGCATACATGATGTTGTGAAGGTAGGCAATGAGAATGATCAACATCATATCATTGTGAGGTTGTTCTTGAACCCCTACCCGAACTTGCATGGTGGGAATGACTTAACTAAGTGCAATGGAGCCAACATCATATCATTGTGAGGCTTTATTCTCTAGAGGCCAAATAAGATGGGTACTTGCAAGAGATGCAAATGAGTAAGCGTACTCTCTCATTATTATTGATGCTAGCCAACATCATATCATTGTGAGGTGGGCTTGGTAATAGTGAGCCTCCCATACCCTACTAAGAGTTTCCTCCAAAACTCTCGAATTCCGATGAGGGATATGGAATTTACCAAAATAGTGGGTGGTGCTATTTGATTTAAAGACCCGGATCAAATAGCTTAAAATCAATCAATTTATATTAGTTATGTATTTGTTTACCGATATATTTGCAAACGCTATCCAAAACTTGACAAAGAAAAGCCGAAGGCTTTAGTTTCCGGACTTGGTACTACAATCCCATAGATTGTCTATAATGGCTTGTAAAAGTACCTAAGTAGTCTCATCCTCACAATCTTCCTATTGATAATGTATCGTTGGAAGAACATGTTAGATAAATCTATCATAAAGAGGACAACACTTTTAATGTCATAATTCTTCAATTACAAATTGTTGTATAAAGAAATAAGAGTTGCTTTGAACAACCCTTAGTTAACGCAAACACTAGTGCTTGTTTCTTTGTTACATGAACAAGGAACTTGAAAAGTAAGCACAGGGGCATGGACACTTTATGTGCCATGATTCTTCACTTACAAATTGTTGTATGAAGAAACGAGAGTTGCCTTGAACAACTCTTAATAGTTTGTATTTATGTTTAGAACATAATGGTTGGTTGACAAAAATAGTCCATCAACATGGACTTATGATGATTTCGAATCATTGAGTGTTGAAGTGTTAAACCACTTCTAGAGACGGAAACTAGGCAAGGACTTCACTTTTGTGTCCCTATCCAAATGGTTCACTAAGTTTATTGTAAACTATATAGTGAACAATATCCACATGCTCTCCAAATCGTTTGATGTGTATAACACGATTGAAATAAGTTTCAAGAGAGATAGTGGGAGTTTAGGGACCATGACTATTGTAGTCAATGGAGAAGTCAAATGAAGAAAGCTAAAAACTCCAAGGGAACAAACTTTCTTTATGAAAGGATGGACATTGGAAGGGGTATTTGCAAGATATGTCTTGCAAGTGTCAAGAACACACCTTTCGAAGGTGTTGTAAATTGTTCTTGAATAAGTTCAAAACAGTTGGTTCTTCTACTTGAATGTTTGATTCTGTATTAGTAACTATGTTTTACAATCGTTGTAAAAGTGTTGCTAACAAGAAGTAGAAGATTAATGAGAAAAGAGAAAGTGCTTCACATTCGGAACGTGAATCAAATATTGATCTCTGCGAAAGCAGATAGTACTTACTTCCTCATATGAACTACCAAAGAAATTGGAAAAACAAAGATTGTCTTTACATTCCAATTTGAAAAAGGAACTTAATTCCGTCACTATAATGTTAAGTGATGGTTGAATGTTTTGTTTGACAAAACAATTGTTCTTTATAAATGATTGGATTATTGTAATCTGATTGATCGTCTCCATAGTAGAGATAATGTGGTAGTGTTAACTGTTTAGAACATAACGATGCTTAAAACCCAAAAGGTTGCAAGGAAGTGACTAATCCCACTAAGTTGTGACACCTCTAAAACATAAATTACGAGTTGGTCATAAATGGATGCTATGGATCGTTAGATCCGGATCCGATGCCTTCTTGTTAAAATTGTATAGAGGTGAAATGTTCAAATCTTTATTCCTTTTGGAAAGAAGAAAGAATCACAAAGTCATTGAGGTTAATTCACTTACATGTTAGTGGCACATGTCCACAACATAATACTACTCATGTTGTATGACATTCACCGAAGATAGCTCTCGGTTGGACTATTGTTTATTTTGAATAAACACAAGTTCGAATACTTTGCAAAAGGTTTCAAAGAATTCAAGAATGTAAGTTGATGAGTAAGACGTCTAAAGTTTTTACTCCTTAGATTTGATCCAAGGAAAACTAACACTTTAGATGAGTTTCCTTGAAAGATATCAATGAATGTAGCATCATAAGATAATGTATTTCTCCATTGGGAGAAGAACGAACTCGAATAAGATTTAGTTCATTGGATGTTATCAATTACCCATATATAGGATATATATTTCTAAGTCAATATGATTGTCAATTAGAAAATCTTCCAAAACGCTTCATAACTCCATATGATGTAGTTGGAAAGAAAGACAAGTCTTAATCGTGTTAAGACTTGAGGTTATGTGCTAATAAGCAATATTTGTTATAGAACAATCTTGTGGGATATCCTTAAATTAACTTTTGGATATCACTTCTATGAACCAACTAACAAATGTTGTTTGTTGGGTAGTTCATTGGAATCCTACACTAGGATTTGCCTAAGATAAAGCAAATGAACGAAAGATAGAATTCAAAGAATGGGTTCTTTGAAAAACAAGATGATAATCAACAAATATGACAACCTAGTTCCTACACCACTAGCTACAAAGGTAGTCGAGAAGGATTTATAAACCGTCTTAGTTGAATGGTTTGAACTTTATGACTATGTCATAGAGTTACACCTCTTAATTCGAAAGAAATAAGAATGAAAATCCTTATGACTACATTGAGTGTATATATGACATATACTCAAGGAAATGGTATAATACCAATTGACCCGAAATAATGAAACCTTCATAGCTAATTGGTAGCTTAAGGTGACTACAATCAAGGAGATTGGTTGACTTGGAAGAAACCATCTTTGATGTAGTCTTGGTTTCTATTAATTCGAAGATTGCTAGGTACAACTAAACGGTGATTCAATGTTTAGACGTAATATGGGTTTCCGAAACCATTATCAAGATAGTCTTGATAATATATGTCTAAAACTAGGAATCACAATACTTGATAGTTGTAGAGATCCATCCATCATGAATCTTAGCAAGCTAGTGGGAGCTATAAGCATCTTATGAGAGAAAGATCAAATCGTTTGATTTCTCATTAAGATGTAAATGAATCTTTTGTTTACTAGGTTTACAAAAGATTAGTGGGAGTTAATCATATTCCTAAATTAGAACATGTATTTGATATATTAATTTTGGAAATGAAAGGAATTCTTCTTCGTTAAAGTTATGACTTTAAACGTTCTATAATGATAGAATGTATATGGGAGACATAGTCTACATACATAGGATGGAAATCTATAATGATCGATTTCAAGATATAATTGGATTATATCGAGACCTAATGGTAGACAAAAGATGCTAGGAAGTTTTTATATGATGATAAACTTCAATCAGAAGGACAACTCTAGTAAGACTAGGAAGTTGCTCTCCTCAAAGGGAACGTACCCTTTGACTCCCAAAGAAACATAATGCGTAACTAGAATCCTTTATGCATACGCATAAAGGCGATTTACGTATTTCATATTGTATGAAAAACACTGATATGAGCTGTACCTAGAACGGTACAAGATGATATCAGTACAAGCCCAGGATCAGAACCATGGCAACTGTCAAGTTGGTCCTTAAGTATTTAAGAAATACTAAAGGATATATTCCTCAAGAATGAGGAAGAATTAAAGTGACGCAATGGAAGCGTAAATGTATTAGATTATGAATCTAATATAGTATCCATCATTGGATGTCTCTTCATTGTGAATGAAGAGATAATAGGATATCTCTTTATTATGACTAAAGAGATATTTGGGTGGAAACATTACAAGTAATGACTTTAGTGTGTTCTACCATGAATGCAAAATATATATCGCCATATAGAAGTTTACAACAATGTTGTTTGGATGGGAAAGTTCATTTATGAACTCTCTATTCGGTTCCAACCAGAAAGTGTCTCTAGTGTACAGACACTACGACACTAATGGGGCGATAGCTCAAGCCAGGGAATCAAGGTCTCATCAAGATCCGAACTCAAGTGAGAGACTAAACCACATGATTGAGAATCATGTATAATGGTGACGTCGTTATTCTCAAGGTTGCTTCTATGGATAACATATAGATATCCATTGTCTAGGCCTACTACTCAGCCATTTTTGAAATGAATTCAGAAGAGGTATCATCACTGATAACCAAGCTGATCGGCTCTAGTGCAAGTGGGAGATTGTTGGAAATGTGCCCTAAAACCAATCATATGATGATACTTTACGGACATTTCACATGTTAAACTACTCTAGTTTAATATAAAGGGCAAAGATTATTGTTTCAAGCTGTCTCATATAAATGTTATATGCTTAAACGATAAGTCCAAGGAATATGCTATTAGGAGAATGTAATCTAAAGAAGTTAGATTCATGAGACCATTCTCTTTTGTATACATATCCTAAACGTTCCTAATCATAGGATTGCCAATTGGGCATTGACAGTCCGTTAAGATCAGTACGTGCTATGTCTTCTCTTAGGGAGAGTGACAGGTCTCAAGTTATTGGTGTGAATGACACCAAGACAAGCATGTAGGTGCTCGATAGAGAATGAGTCCACTGAACGCGATCAACGAGGAGTTCTCATATTCATGTCATATGAGAACTCATGGTTGGGATAATGCAAAGTAGTCATTTGACCTGAGGCATCACAGTTGTCTTGTGGTTAGGTCCTTGATCTTTGACTGTGTCAAAGTCACTCCGTCAGAGGGTGTCCACGGCATAGTTGGGGTTAAGCCACTTAGCCATGGAGGCAAGTGAATGCGCAACAAGGGATCTCTAACCTTCAAACTGTTTGAGGGAGAATACTCTATGATATGATTAAGAATCTCTGGCCAGAGTATGAATGAGATTGAGGAAGTCGTTCCAAATCACATTCAAGGTAATCATATAAGTAAATGAATCACATTGGATAGTAGACATGAATAAACTATCAAACCAAACAATGTAGTCAAGAGTATTGTATTAGAGAGAGACCGTATTGCATTGTAATCGTAAACTGAATAGGTTCTCCACCTCTTCTGATTAGCTTGGGTAGCCATGACATACTGCTAGGTGTCACTCATGGTTTGTGGAAGCCCTAAAGATGCATAATCATTTTAAGGGAGAATTGAAAGTATGTTTCAATTCATAATCGATCGTTAAGAGTAACAATCGCCCACTGCCTCGCTAAGAAGAACCTAATGGATCGTACACCGTGTAAGGTAGAGATTGAAGAAATAACGGAGATGAGTAATGATAATTAAATGGTTTAATTATTTATGGCTAGGATTAATTAACATGTTAATTGATCAAACGAATAAGTTCGTTTTAGACCTCGGGTTAGTTATGGGCCTCAAGGCCAAATGGGCTTCGAATGTCAAGACCATTAACTTGAGTTGTATGACAACTTAATGAATAAAGATTCAAGAGGGCCCAAACAGCCCAAAGACCATAGGAGGCCGGCCATATTGATAATGGAGTGGGTTTTGGATTTATTACAAGTTTGCCACTCCAATGAAGGTAGGTATAAATATGACTTTATAGCCTTTTCTTCATTAGGGTTTTCTTTGGAGAAAAGATGAGAACACAAGCTCTCCTTTTCTCTCTAAGAGGCCGGCCACTCTAGGAAGTTTTTACTAGCATCTAAATCTTCCTAGATCATTCATCTCTTCTTCAAGTCCCTCCTTGGTGTGGAAAAATTAGAGGTTCTCTACTTTGAGAACTTGGAGAATCCTTTCAACCAACCACATCCAAGAAGCAAAGTTCTTCCACCTTCATCCATGGAGCCAAGGAGCAAGATGACAAAGGAAGAAGGCCCTCACATGGGTGATTAACCTTTGCTAAGCAAAGAGGTACTTCAAAGGTATAAAGTTTCTCAACTCATTATCTTAGATCTTGAGTTGAGCCTTGGTTCACCATTTCTACTAGGCTTTGAATTTCATGGGTAATGTTTTGTTTTGAGTGCATACAAGCATGATTCCGCCTTTAATTGTTAATTGCATGCCATAGATGTTGCTCAAATGAACATGTTTTTCACAAATTTTCCTTCAATATTGTCCGCTTTGGGCCCCGACTACGCCCTCACGGTTTTGTTTCTGAGAACTCACACGAGAACTTCCCAGTGGGTCACCCATCATGGGAGTGCTCTCGCGCGCTACTCGCTTAACTTCGGAGTTCCCATGGAACCCGAAGCCAGTGAGCTCCCAAAAGGCCTTGCGCTAGGTAGGGATGGGAATATACATATAAGGATCACTTCCCTGGGCAATGTGGGATCTCACACCACCTGAGCCAAGCAATCTAAGAAGTCTAAATTCGAACAAAGCTACATGTACGGAAGAACATAATAAAAGAAAATAGAGGAAAAGGGAAAAGTACCTGAAGCCGCAGAAGCCACTTCCTTTTCTCTTGCCCGACATCCTTTTCCTCTCCACCGTCGGATGTCGTCTTCTTTTAATGCTTTGGGAAGAATTCCCATAGGCATTGCATTCTTCGGCCGCGTGGGAAAAATGGGGTTTCGAGCCAAAAGCGGTGACCGCATCGTCTGACACAAGTCTTGAGTGGCTAGAAAGGCAAAATGGTAGCTTCGGCTGCTTATCATTGTGAAACTTGGTAATACATGTGAAGCACTTCAACTAGTGAGTCATATAAGCTTTCAAGACACCACCTATCCGAGTTCGGTTGGAAATATAGTATAAGGACGGAGACTCTCAGGCGGCGTATACGTGGCACTCCAGAATAGTTTATTGAAAGAGGAATCACCCTCCACAGACAATGATCGGTGAATGCCTTTATCAAAACCGAATCGTCTCCTCACTCGGAAAGGAGCATAAACTGTAAATGCTTCTTCTCCATCTTCACCAGGGAAAGGAACTGAGGGAGCCAACAAAGCTAATGACTTTTTTGTGAAGGAAGTAAAATCTAAGTTTTCGGTCAACGAAATCAGGGTCATACTACTATCTTTTTCTTTATCCTATGAGGTTAACATATGACAAATGAATCTCACTCTTTCCTCGCAATTTCGGTCAGCAAGAAGGGGTTTTCTTATCATTTTAACACTACAAGAGTTTCTTCTTGGGCTGTCTCCTTATGTCCAATTTTTTTATTGACTGTGGACCTAGTTCGTATTGACTGTGGACCTAGTTATTTTCAACAAGGAGCAAGAAGAAATTTAGCCATAGTAATAAAAACATATATATTTGGGCGAGGCATATACAAGGAAAAAAGAAGAGAATAGTTGTTCGGCGATCCCGGGAAATTAAGACACCTCCTTCGGCAACTCTCCTCACTGAGAGACTTGGGGGGACTCTCATCATATGCTACTACACTTTGGTACTAAGAAGTTTCGTGATTACTTAGTGACTTGGATTTTTCAAGTTCCCAACCGTTAAGTTTTTCTCACTCGGGTTGAGGTACTCCTGCCGAAGCACAAGAGTTTCTTTCCAACCAGGAGGCAATCACGATGTGACACGTGTCAACATCACAATAAAACTTCTAGAGTCCCACATCAACCACGGATAGAAGCCGAAGACTCTCCTCAACTATAAAAGGAGACTATTTTTCTTCAATTAATCCCTAATGCCATTATTGTATTTAAACTCGTCATCAGAACTCACTAATGATGATTATGTTTAAACCATATGTAAACTCAACAGTATTAATGAGAACTTATCTACCCTCTTGGATGTAGCCCAACTTAGGGTGAATCACGTACATCCAGTGTCTACTTCCCTATCTTTATTTTTCTACATATCTACCTACACTAGGTTGCTCCGATCACAAACTTAACACTTTATGTTGTTCCAAAGTCTCACTAATTTTTGCATCAACAATAGCAAAATAAAATCCACACATAACTAGCTTTGAAACTGAAATTAACTTCCTTCTCATGGAAGGTACATAATGTTGGAACTTGTGTTTGTTGGGGACTATTTTAGTTAGTATCTTATTTTCTATTCAAATGTGGGGTATTGCTAGAGTTTGAACAGAAAATGTGGGGTATTGTTGGACTTGTGTTTGTTGGGGACTCCCAGTCCCACATCGCCCAAACATTGTTTAAAAGGCACCTTTATAAGTGAGTTCACTCACTTATAGTTTGAAAAGAATTGGGCCAAGGCCATGGACCTTGGGCCTTAGACTTGGAGGGTTTGGGTGTATATATTAAATGTCAAAGATGGGCCTTGGGCCTTGGGGCTCTTGGGCTCGGATGGACGAAAAACACAAGTATCATTTTTACGTTTTTTGATTTTTGCATTCAGTTTTTTCCGAAAGCATAAAACTGATCACAAACAGTTAAGACGTCCGTTGAACTACTGCATGAGTGTAGGGGCGAATTTCTGTCTTAGGAGATTGCATCCGCAAGCCTCTATCTTCATATACAAGTCAGTGATTTTATATGCAATTTCGTTAATTGTTTTTATTTTGAAAATTTATATCTGTGAAACATTCTTTCGATATAAATTGTACAAGTTATTTTATATATTGTATAGTTAACATTTGATTGGTCTCTAACAATCTAAGACAAAAAATTTCTGTGTGAAACCATGGATCAATCGATTGTTGGTGTCGTCAAGCAACATGTTGAGAAACCTGAGAAATTCAAGGGAGTTGATTTCAAACGTTGGCAACAGAAGATGTTGTTCTACTTGATCACTCTGAACTTGAGTCACGTTATTACTTCGGAGGCCCCCAAAGCACCAGAAGAGGGAGATATTCTTGCCGAAATTCTGCAGGCTATAGAAGCCTGGACTCACAGTGAATTTCTATGCAGGAACTACATTCTGAATGCTTTAGATGACTCTTTGTATGATGTTTATGCATCATATAAGACAGCGAAAGAACTGTGGGAGTCTCTGGACAAGAAGTATAAGTCTGAAGTGGCTAGTTCCAAGAAATTTGTGATTGGAAAATTCCTGAACTACAAGATGAGTGAGTCTAAGTCTGTTGTCAAGCAAGTTGAAGAACTCCAAGTGATTGTTCATGAGTTAGATGAAGAAAATCTTGGTCTGAAAGAAGGTTTTGTGGTTGGCTCTATTATAGAGAAACTGCCTTCGAATTGGAAGGACTTTAAGATTTATCTTAAGCATTTAACTGAGGACATGAGCATGGATCAATTGATTCTCAAATTGCGTGTGGAAGAGGATCATCGCAGAAATGAGAAGTATGATGTCTCATCGCTGGAGGCAAAAGCCAATGTTGTGGAAGGAGGTGACTCACACAAGGCAAGGCACCATAAAAAAAAAAAAAACAAAGGCAAGGATGCTGCAAAGAAAGCACTCATTGCTGCGAAAGGAAAAACCTTCAAGAAAATCAAAGGAGGTTGCTGGGTTTGTGGAAAGACAGGTCATAGGGCAAAGGATTGCCACCACAAGAAGGATCAGAATTATGAGAATTCCAATCAAGCAAACATTGCAGAAGATAAGTTTGTTGCAGTTGTATCTGAAGTCAATTTATTGACTAATTCCAATGACTGGTGGGTTGATACAGGATCAACAAGGCATGTGTGTGCTGATCAAAATTTATTTGTTACTTACCAATCTGTTGATGGAGGAGAAAATCTGTACATGGGGAATGCAACTGCATCTGCAGTTGCAGGGAAGGGAAAAGTGACGCTCAAACTCACTTCTGGAAAAGAGCTTTCACTCACCAATGTACTGCATGTTCCTGATATTCTCAAGAACCTGATTTCTGGATCACTTCTGAGTAACAAAGGTTTCAAAATAGTCTTTGAATCTGACAAGTTTGTAATCACCAAGGGTGGGGTGTATGTGGGAAAGGGCAACCTGTCTGAGGGGCTCTTCAAACTGAATGTACTTTCTGTTGATGCTATTAATAACAATAACAAGCCTAGTGCTTCTTCTGCTTACTTGATTGAGTCATCTACATTATAGCATGCAAGATTAGGTCATGTTAATTTTCGTTCTCTTCAAAGAATGGTTAACTTAGGCCTATTGCCCAAATGCTCTATGAACAAAGTATCTAAATGTGAGATATGCACAGAATCCAAATATGCAAGACACTCATATAAATCTGTGGAAAAATCCAACTAAAAATACTTGGTTTAATCCATAGTGATCTTTGTGATTTCAAATCCACACCAACTCATGGAGGAAAGAACTACTATATTTCTTTCATTGATGATTGCAGCAAGTATTGTTATGTCTATTTGGTTTAATCCATAGTGATCTTTGTGATTTCAAATCCACACCAACTCGTGGAGGAAAGAACTACTATATTTCTTTCATTGATGATTGCAGCAAGTATTGTTATGTCTATTTGATTTATAGTAAAGATGAAGCTTTAAACATGTTTAAGACATTTAAAGCCGAAGTTGAAAATCAACTAGACAAAAGAATAAAAGTCTTAAGATCGGATAGAGGTGGTGAATACGAATCTAATGACTTTGCAGAATTTTGTTCAACACATGGAATAATACATCAAACGACAACACCATATACTCCTCAACAAAACGGAGTGGCTGAACAAAAAATCGTACATTGAAGGATATGATTAATTCTATGTTGAACAGTTCTGGTGCACCACATAATTTATGGGGTGAGGCACTTCTTGTTGCAAACACAATTTTGAACCGAATTCCACATAAGAAGACTAATCAATCTCCTTATGAAATATGGAAAGGTAGGTTACCTACATACACCTTGAAAGTGTGGGGTTGTCTTGCAAAAGTTCAAGTGCCTCTTCCGAAGAGACAAAAACTTGGACCAAAAACAGTGGATAGTATATTTATTGGTCACGCCAATAATAGTTCGGCATACAGATTTTTGGTTCATAAATCTGAAATTGCAGACATTCATATAAATACAATACTTGAATCTACAGAAGCTGAGTTCTTTGAGGATATTTTTCCTTATAAAGATAGGTCATATGTTTTGAACAAAAGAGTACATGATGATTCTACGAGAAATGATGACGAAAATCATGCTTCAACTTCTAGAGTTCAAAACCAAGATTTGGAACCACGGAAGAGTAAAAGAGCAAAGATTGCAAAGGATTTTGGTCCTGATTTCCTCACTTTTATAACCGAAGACGAGCCTCAAACTTATAAGGCTGCATTAGAATCCTCTGAAGCGTCTTATTGGAAAGAAGCTATTCAAAGTGAAATTGAATCCATCATGCAAAATAATACATGGGAATTGGTTAATTTGCCTCCTGGAAATAAACCAATAGGACACAAATGGATTTTTAAGAGGAAATTGAGACCGGATGGTACCATAGACAAGTATAAAGCTCATCTAGTTGCCAAAGGGTATCGTCAAAAAGAAGGACTTGACTATTTTGACACTTATTCACCCGTAGCTAGAATAACATCTATAAGGTTATTAATAGCTATAGCGTCAGTATACAATCTCGAAATACGTCAAATGGATGTCAAGACTGCATTTCTAAATGGTGAATTAGACGAAGAAATATATATGGAACAACCTGAAGGTTTCATTGTCAAAGGTCAAGAAAAGAAAGTTTGCAAATTGATTAAGTCATTATTTGGACTTAAACAAACTCCTAAGCAATGGCATGAAAAATTCGATCATACAATGATCACAAATGGATTTGTGATAAATGAAAGTGATAAATGCATTTATGTTAAGCAAACAAAAAATGCATGTGTTATTGTATGTCTATATGTTGATGACATGCTTATATTGGGAACAAACAAAGATGTGATTAACTCCACAAAGAAAATGCTAAATTCTAGTTTTGATATGAAAGATATGGGATTAGCTTATGTGATTCTTGGAGTTCGAATTCTAAGGAATTCTGATGGGTTCTAACTCAATCACATTATGTTGAAAAGGTTCTCAAAAGGTTTGGACATTATGATTGTAAACCTGCAGTAACTCCATTTGATCCCATTCATAAACTTGCTAAAAATGAAGAAGAGAGCATATCTCAATTGGAGTATACACAAGTAATAGGTTGCTTCATGTACATTATGAATTGTGCAAGACCTGATCTCGCTTATTCAATAAGCCGATTAAGCAGGTACTCAAGTAATCCTGGAAGAGATCATTGGAATGCTTTAATAAGGGTATTAAGATATTTAAAGCGTACAATGAACTATGGTTTGCATTACACTGAATATCCTCTCGTAGTAGAAGGATTTAGTGATGCAAATTGGATTTCAGGTAGCACAGACAGTAAATCCACAAGTGGATATGTATTTACACTTGGTGGAACAGCTGTGTCATGGAAATCATGTAAGCAAATGTGTATAGCACGTTCGACAATGGAATCAGAGTTTATAGCCTTAGATACAGCTGCTGATGAAGCTGAATGGCTTAAACATTTTCTGGAAGACATTCCGTTATGGCCAAAGCCTGTGACAACAATATGTATACATTGTGATAGCATGGCTGCACAAGGTCGAGCCAAAAATGCTGAATATAATGGGAAGTCGAGAAATATAAGGCGGCGACATAGAACCATTAGACAGCTACTCAAGAATGGAACTATTTCCATTGATTATATTAAATCTAAAGAGAATATTGCCGATCCTTTGACAAAAGGCCTATCCAAGGATCAAGTGGCATTCACATCGAGGGGAATGGGTTTAAAGCCAACTCAATGAGTTATCAGTTGACGGAAACCTAACCTAACTAATTGGAGAAACCATAGTCTAGGTTCAATAGGCAAACTACTTGGGGAAAACTCAAAGTAAGAAACACATGATCCTTACTCATTCCTACGATGGAAAATAGTGTGTTACCTGTAAGACGAAGAGGGTGAATCACTATTCTTAATAATGCTAATATCTTATGGTTAAGATGAATAGAACATGTTATACTTATTTAGCATTACCTATATGAGATTGATGTGGGGTCGCATCTTTGAGAATTGATTTGGCTACAATTCTCTAAAGGTCTCATGAAATCAGGATATGTTCGGGACCAAAATGAACACAACCGTATGAATTGAAATGTGTCAAGATGTGATATGTGTGATACCTATTGTTTTGATTTACTACAAAGAATGATCAGTTCAAGATATTAAATTCACTGCTTCATTAGGTAAATTCGATAAGTACTCACTAGAGAAGGTTCAAGTCCAAAAGACACCTATCCCGATGCATATCATATCTAATTCTCTGGACCGATATTACTATTTTAGTTAGTATCTTATTTTCTATTCAAATGTGGGGTATTGCTAGAGTTTGAATAGAAAATGTGGGGTATTGTTGGAACTTGTGTTTGTTGGGGACTCCCAGTCCCACATCGCCCAAACATTGTTTAAAAGGCACCTTTATAAGTGAGTTCACTCACTTATAGTTTGAAAAGAATTGGGCCAAGGCCATGGACCTTGGGCCTTAGACTTGGAGGGTTTGGGTGTATATATTAAATATCAAAGATGGGCCTTGGGCCTTGGGCCTTGGGCCTTGGGCCTTGGGCCTCTTGGGCTCGGATGGACAAAAAACACAAGTATCATTTTTACGTTTTTTGATTTTTGCATTCAGTTTTTTCCGAAAGGATAAAACTGATCACGAACAGTTACATCCTTTCTTATCATGAACGGATTTTAACTGCTTCTTTTCACCATTATTTATATGGCAGTCAGATCAAAAACATTTCATTCAATTCCAACGCTTGCTTTCATAGAGAAAACACAAAGTAAATTAGCCAAGGATCCAAGTTCTGAGTGCAAGAACTTGGGTTAGATAGTTGTATTCTGCAAGATAGACGTCGGTTAAACTACTGCACGAGTGTAGGGGCGAATTTCTGTCTTAGGAGATTGCATCCGCAAGCCTCTATCTTCATATACAAGTCAGTGATTTTATATGCAATTTCGTTAATTGTTTTTATTTTGAAAATTTATATCTGTGAAACATTCTTTCGATATAAATTGTACAAGTTATTTTATATATTGTATAGTTAACATTTGATTGGTCTCTAACACATAACCGACATTTTTTAACTCTACACAAAAATCGACATTTTTTAACTCTAAACAAAAACCAAATTCTAACTTTAGGCTAACACTTCCGAAAGCTTTGACTTCAACTCTTCTTCCATTGCCAACTGAAACTTTGACTTCATGCTTATTTGGTGTTCTCCTTGTTGTGAAGTCTTGCAATTAATTCGTAACAAGAATATAAGAGCCTGAGTCAAGCCACCGTGCAATGCTAGGTACATCAATTAAATTTGACTCAAAACAAGCAAAAGCATTTTTAGCTTTCTTTAATTCTTGTTTAGCGAACCATGCATTATATTTGGAACAAGTCCTCTTCATATGGCCTGCTTTGTTACAAAAATAGCATTTGAAAATGGATTGTTTGTTAGGTTTGAAATTTCTTTTGGGGAAGGAGCACTTTTGGTAGTGTCTTTCCTGGCAACATTAGAGTTGGATGGCTCATGGGATTTGGTGGTACTTTGAAAATCGATGCTTTCACAGACTTCTCCTTTTTCATCCTTTCCTCTTCATTACACAAATTGATATTAACTCATTCAAATCCTATTTTTCACGGAAGGCATTATAGGACACTTTGAGTTGTGTGTAACTATCAGGCAAGGAGTTCATAATCACATGTACCAAGAAAATTTCAGATATGGGTACCTTGAGAGCCTTGAGTTTTCCAGCAATGTCCATCATTTGCAGAATGTATTCTTATACGCTTTATGTGTCATCATATCTCATGGTGGTTAGTGAGGTCATAAGATTACCAGTTTCAGTTTTTGGTGACTCTCTGTACTTCTCCTCAATGAACTTAAGAAAGTCCTTGGCATTTGTAGCATGTGGGAAGCATCCTCGAACCACATTGGTCATGCTCCTCTTGATAATCATTAGGGAAATTCTGTTTGATTTTTACCATTTTTCGTGGCACAGGAGGTTCCTCAGTTCTCAATCCTAAATCCCAATCCATGACTCCTAGCACGATCTCAAAGATCTTGCTTTCATTTCTTGTAGTTGATACCAGTGAGTGGTTTAACGGTGTCGAGGTTCATGGAGCTAGAGTTTACAACAAGGATGGCTTTAGCCACCACATGCTGGCGCGTGCATGGTGTGGATGCAAATTTCTTCCTCCTTGATCTTGGACAAAATTGCACCTACAAAACAATTAACTCCTTAGGTCAAGGCCAAGAGCCTCTCGCTCCCACGATGAATGAGGGGGGCTTTGGCCGAAGAACCTCCGATGCCAAAGTTAGAATTTAGAGCGAAAGTGTTTCAGAATTTTGGAGAATTTTAGCAAGAGTGTGGACCTGAACTTTGAGGAAAAGAATGGGGTTTAAATAAGAGAGTGTCTGGCCTCCTAGGGTGAGAGAGGACCGGCCACCTAGCCTTGTTTGTGAGCTAGGTTCTTGATTTGTGTTATTTTGGGAGTTATGGAATAATTACCTAATCAGTTAGCTAATTAATATAATAATTACCTAATTGATTAGGTAATCAATATAATAAATAGGGAAGATTTTGGGAGTTACCTTGTGGAGAATATTGGATAAGGATGGATGAAATAGATTTGAATTGTTACCTATTTTGGGCACTTTTGACTTGGTTGAGGGATGATTGACACACCCCGACCGAGATCGAGGCATGCTGGCCGTCACGTGAGGTGACGTAGCCATATGCACAGTGCGGAAGCGTTAATAAAACAGAAGTACGAATAAGTAAACACCGAATTCAAGCAGTGTTAACACACAATCAGAGTATAAATTCTAGGTGCAGTCGAACATAAGGAGTATATTGTAAGATCCCACATCGCCCAGGGGAGTGATCCTTATATGTATATTCCCATCCCTACCTAGCGCGAGGCCTTTTGGGAGCTCACTGGCTTCGGGTTCTGTCGGAACTCCGAAGTTAAGCGAGTAGCGCGCGAGAGCACTCCCATGATGGGTGACCCACTGGGAAGTTCTCGTGTGAGTTCCCAAAAACAAAACCGTGAGGGTGTAGTCGGGGCCCAAAGCGGACAATATCGTGCTACGGTAGTGGAGCGGGCCCGGGAAGTGGTCCGCCCCGGGTCGGGATGTGACAATTTGGTATCAGAGCCTAACCCTGGCCGTGGTGTGCCGACGAGGACGTCGGGCCCCTAAGGGGGGTGGATTGTAAGATCCCACATCGCCCAGGGGAGTGATCCTTATATGTATATTCCCATCCCTACCTAGCGCGAGGCCTTTTGGGAGCTCACTGGCTTCGGGTTCTGTCGGAACTCCGAAGTTAAGCGAGTAGCGCGCGAGAGCACTCCCATGATGGGTGACCCACTGGGAAGTTCTCGTGTGAGTTCCCAAAAACAAAACCGTGAGGGCGTAGTCGGGGCCCAAAGCGGACAATATCGTGCTACGGTAGTGGAGCGGGCCCGAGAAGTGGTCCGCCCCGGGTCGGGATGTGACAATGATTGCCCGCTGCTCGCGCATAGGAATCCCGGTATGCCTCAAGGGTATTTTTGTCCTTTTATATCCAAAAATCCACGTGTCGCCTTGTGATTATTTTTGGCTCCATAAATGCCCCCACACCTGTTGGCCTGCTCGCAGGAAAGGGCAGCATGTGTAGAGATCTTCTTGCTTTTGGAAACATAGGCTTGTTTCCTATTTTGATGTAGATTCCCTCTTTAATTGGAAATTAGGTCCTTCTAGGAAAGGGAAATAAATTTCCCTCAAAGCCTATTTAAGTCCACCTTAAGTGGGTTATTAAATCAACTTTGGAGAGCAATTTATTCTACCCTACAAGAGAGAGAAAGCTTAGAGGATATTTGTTCCCCCTCCTCTAACAATCTTCTACATCTTGCCCGTGCAAAGGACCGTCTTTTGTTACTTTCTTCGTCTTCTCCGTGCCGCACTGATGTAAGAAAAATTTAATTTTTCCTATCTTCTTCTTGGATAGTGTTGTCGCATGACAGCCGTCGGGGTGGTGCGGCACGTTGGCTGGTAAGGGCCAGGAGTCTGCTCGGCATGGGCCGAGGAGGAGTTGTGGCAAGGGCCACTGCTTGGGTTGCTTGGCTTGGCTAGAGCCAAGGGCAGCTTGAGCAGTTGGGGCCACGAACTGAGGCGCTGGGGCGCAGTGCTAGGTAAGCCGCATGGCTCATATCCTTTAGGCTCTTGGACCTGACGCGGGCCAAGCTGGCGATTAAGAGAAATGAGGAGGTCGCGGGCCTCATGGGTTGCTGGAATACTGGGCATGCAGGCCTCCTGCCTGCTAGAATGGTGGGTTGAGCTCCTCTGCTGAGTACCGTCAATGGCGCTGGCTGCTTAGTCCTCTTTGCCGAGAGAAAAGTGGGCTGCTCCCGAGAGAAGAGGTAAAGAGGATCAAGGCGGATGCATTGGCTTGTCTGAATGTTGTCGTGGAGCCTATTATGAATGAAGATGGAAAGAAGAGATCTTTCCGCCTGCTCAAGAGATGCCGGTTGAGAAAAACACAAGACTTCCTCTGCTGCTTGTGAGGGTCCGCCTGCTGCCGAGAGGCCTGTGATTGACATGACTTCTTCCAATGGGAAGAAAATTGAGGCTGCTAGATCTGAGCATGTGGTGCCTGCCATGTCGAGAATGGCTTGTACGATTGCTGGTAGAATTGCTCAGCGTAAAGGTCTTTTCATGCCCCCAATGCCGAAGTCTGAACAAAGACGTCCGTTGGGAGCCAAGTCTGGTTCACCTTTGGAGAAGCTTGCTTTTATAAAGAGAAATAAGGTGGACTCTGTTGCTAAGGTGGCGCCAAGGCCCACTCCCTCTGCTGTTGAGACTGATTCGCCTGCTGGGAAGGAGGAGACTGCTCTCGTGGGCAGCTGTGAGAAATCCACTAAACCTGCTTCTGGGGAGGCTGCTGAGATCTGTGTGCTTTTGAAACTAGATCTGCTTGAAGACGTGGACGTTTGTGCCAAGTTTGTCGATGATGTTAGAAAGGTTGTTTACCCAAGTTCCTTTGGGAAGCATACAGCCGAGTATAGGAAGACTGCTCTACTTGCAATGATGCTGAAGACAGCCATTCCGGCAGCCGAGTCTATGCTCCTTGACCAAGAGGATACTAAGGCTGCCAATGAGGTGGCAAAGGTTATGGTAGCCGAAGCTTATTCTTCTCAGATTCAAGATCTTGAGCGTGCCGTTTCTGAGCTTCGTTCTGCTGCTTATGCAAAGGATGAAGAGTTGACTACTGCTTATAACCGAGTGATCCACTTCAAGAAAGTCATTAATAGGCTTGAACCTCAAGTGTTGAAACTCCAAGGTGCGCTGAAGATCAACGAAAGTTTGCAAAAAGAAGTGGATGAGCTGCAGCACATCCATGTTGGTCTGCTCGAGGAGAACGACCAGCTGAAAAGTGAGAAGGCTGGGCTTATGGCTTCGCTTCTTCAGAGTCAGGCCGATTCTACAAGTTGGGTTATGTAGATCATCTCTTTGGTAGGCCTTCTAACTTCGAGTTTGCTGAGAAAGACTTCGAAACCTTCTCTATTTCTCCAAAAGACTTGTTTACCTTTACTTTTAAGGCCTCTATTGGTGAAGTAGTCGGAGATGTTGGTGCCCATGCTGGAGCAGCCGGGGGTGAAACGTCGGATGGTGCACTGCTGAAGGTGTGACGACCGAGTAGTCTTGGAGTGTCCAAGCTGATGAAGAGTAGTCTTCTAGGTAGTCTTTAGGATTTTCTTTGTTTCCGTTGTTGCTTTTTGCTTTACTTGAACTCATTCGGTCTTTGCTAGTTGTTTATCAATTTTGCTACAAAATTTAATAAACTTGCTTCTTTCGTTTTTCTCCATCTTCGCTTCTTTTGTTCATGCCCTAACCTTTAGACTTTGTAGGCCAGTGGCAGGCGTGCTACTTTTCTATAAGCAGACAAGCTTGCGTAGCCTACGTAGTCGTAGGTGTTGGTGTAGAACTTTGCAAGGTTGTTAGCCATAGGGTTAGCAGCCGAATGCCTTACTTACAGAAGCAGACAAGTCCGCATAACCACTAGGCTGTTAACCTTGGCCTTCTCCAATTCCATAGGTTGTGTAGCAAGTATCATAACACTTTAGGACTTGGTACAGGTCGTTCCGCGCTTGGCAGAGGTGAAGCTGATCGACTACGTAGCATGTCGACAGTGGATAAAACTTCGTATATACACACTAGCTTGTTTAACCTTTCACAAGAATGTGCAGTTGTATAAGTCTAGTGTAGCTTTACTGCTCGAAGGGCAAGCCGTAGGCAGTCTTCCGAAAACCGTAGGCTACCTTAGTGCACTCGGTAGCAGCTTTAGGGTTCCAGGGCAGCCATCCATCGGATGTACTGTGTAATGTGCCCCCTCCGTCTCTAGGGCCCGGTTCCCCTCGGATTAGGCCAAGAGACCCAAAATCCTTCAGTTAGCTAAGCCTTGAAAAAGACCATTGTGGCTACTTCTAGGAATCCCTGGGCAAGCCATCGTGCATCTAGTTATACTAGGGCAGCCAGGCTCATCCACGTCTGGATATTCGGAGTGCAGAGTTTATCCTCCCGCTTTGGAGAGCAGACCCATGTGGGTGTCAAGGAATTAGTTTACCCTCTCGCACTAGAGAGCATGGTTGGTCCCTCGGGGGGTGCAATTCATGCGGTGAGTCCCTAAGAAGGGCGTGGTCTTCTTTTGAAGTGCAGGAGTGATCAGTTGTTGTAAAAATGCAGCCAAGCCAAGTTGTGATTACTTCTGAATTTCTCATTGAAAAACGAGTGAAACAAATGAGAACTTAGCTGTAAGGTAAGAATTGCAAAACAACTGGATAGTCCTCGGCTTGTGAGGTGGTGCCCTTCGAGTTGCTTGAGTCTTTAGGCTTTGATTTAGCGGGAGGTCACACATGGTACTTCCTCATATTTTAGGCGTTCCACTGCTTTTCGATCATTTTGTCGTTTCATGGTGGCGAGTGTGTAATTATTCTTGCCGCCTACTCTGCTGATCTTGTACGGACCTTCCCAGATGGGATCCATCTTTTGGAGCCTTCATTGCTGGCAGTGATGAAGGCTTTTCTTTGGACTGGATCTCCGGGCTGGAATTGCCAGATCTTGGCTCTTTTGCTGATCTTGTACGGACCTTCCCACATGTCCATTCGCGCTTCTCCTCTGCCAAATCTAAGCTTGTGGCCATCTCCTTTCTGTTCTACTCAATGTTTGGCAGTAGAGTGCTGATACTTGGCACGATGACATTGGAAGGAATGATTGCTTCTGAACCAAATGCCAAAGAGAAAAGAGCTTCACCGGTTGCTCGTCCTTTGGTGGTGCGATATGCCCATAGACATCCGAGGAATTTGTCTGGCCATTTTCCCTTCTTGTCGGTGAGGGATTTCTTGAGGTAGTCGAGGATCGTCTTGATGGATGCTTCGACCTACCCATTGCCTTGAAGATATCTCGGAGTGGACATGTGCTTCTTGATGCCATACTTTTGGAAGAACTTCCCCAAATATTTGCCCATAAATTACGGGCCGTTGTCAGTGACGATGGACTGAGGGATGCCAAATCGGCAAATGATGTTCCTCCATATAAAGTGCTCTATGTCCGTCTGAGTCGTGGTCGTCATGGGCTCTGCTTCTATCTATTTGGTGAAGTAGTCTGTTGTCATGATCATCATGCCTCTGCCCCCAGTAGTAGGCGGCATAGGTCCTACCAGGTCGATTGCCCGCTGCACGAACGGCCAAGGACTCGTCTGCTGGTGTAGCTCGCTGGCAGGCAGTGCTAGTACCGGCTTGTAGCGTTGGCATCGGTCACACTTTTGTATTAACTCCTTAGCATCTTGGTGCATGGTAGGTTATTAGTAGCCTACGTTAAGAGCCTTCTGTGCTAAGGATTAACCTCCGGAGTGGTTTCCACAAATACCTTCGTGGATTGAGCTTAAAACCTTCAAGTCATCGGGAGGCGTTAGGTAGCAGAGATGTGGTCTTGTGTGGGATCTTCGGATGAGAATGCCATTCCACATGTAGTAGCATGATGCCCTTATTTGGGGCTTTCTAGACTCTAATCTTTCCATGGGGAATGTGCCATTGATCAGGTAGTCTATAGTGGAATCTTGCCAATTTGGAGTTGTACTAACCTGTGACACCTCGGCTGCTAGCTCTGCCTCTATGCTTGGCTGTCTAGATACTCTACCGAAATAGAGCGTTTGAGTTGGTGGTCTAGGGCGGAGCCTAAGCCGGCTAGCGCATCTACGTGGGCGTTGTCTACCCGCGGAACTTGAGTGAGAGTGTAAGTCTGAAATGCTTCAAGTTGCTTAAGTGAATTTTCTAGGTATTGTGCCACCCTTGGATGTTTCGCTATGTACTCCCCAGTAGTCTGGCTGGTGATTAGCTGGGAATCGAAATGAATTGCAAGCTTCTTCACCCCAAGTCTTTTGCCATTCGAAGGCCTGCTAGTAAGGCCTCGTACTCTGCTTTGTTGTTGGATGCTTTGAAGCCTAGAGTGATCGCCTGCTCGAGCACTGAGCAGTCTAGGATGACAAGGACCACGCTTGCTCCCGAGCCTTTGTAGTTGGATGCGCCGTCGACATGCAAATGTCAGAAATCTCCATTGAGGGAGCAGGTGCAGCTAAGGTGTGCTCGGCTGCATTCGTGGAATCATTGGGCCGCTCTGTTGATTTACCTAGGCTAGGCGTGAAGGCGCGGTAGGGAGACGTGGAGCTGGGGCCATATTACACATAGCAGGAGATGCTCAACTGCCGGTATTGGGCAAGTCTAAAGTTGAATTATGGAGCAAGGTTCGGCTAGGGTCGTGTGACGAGCAGCAAGAGGTGGTGCTCAACTGCCGATACATGTTGCTCCTATGTAGAATCTTTTGGGGCGACAAGGACAAAGCTTGCTTTTGAATGTGTCCTTCCAGTGTTCGTATGCCCTTGGCGCGCCTTTTAGGCTGAGTTGTTGCGCTCGTCAGAAAACTTTGTATCTGCCAGTGTCTGCGCCTTTATCGTAGCGAGTCTGGATTGTGCGAAATAGCGCGTCATGAGGATGACTGCGTGCGTATGAAGGTAAAACTTGAGCATTCGAGTTGCAACAAGTATCGCCAAAGTTAACTTTTGAATTTTTGGTAACATTGAGGAAAGCTTTTAAACTGTGGAATACAGGTGGTCGGGCCCTCAGCTCTTCTCGTATGATGGTAGAGCTTATTACTACTTCGGATACCATCAAATATATGAATAGGTCCTCCGCTGCTTCCGGTTTGGATAGTTGGGAGGTGATGTCAGGTACTCCTTCTGGTCCTTGAATCTGGATCAGCAAGCCTCGTCCCAAAGTGCGTGCTTTTCTGCTAGAGCGAAAAAGTCTGCCAGAGTCAGATATTCTTTCATGATCAATTTTCCGAACAACGGTTAGTCTGCTTGAAGTCCTTTTCGGAAGGCTGCTCTAGCTATCGAGTCGTTGCATCCGACTATCTTTGCCTTCTTTGCTTTGAACCTCTTCACATAGTCGCGAAGCGACTCCTTTGGGTTCTTCTTGATGTTGAGCAAGTGGTCGAACTTCTTCTTGATCGAGCGATATGATGAATATTCTTTGGTGAAAACCAAAGAAAGTTCATCAAAACTCCAGATAAATTGTGGCGGCAGGGTGTAGAACCAATCTTGCGCCTCGCCTTGTAGAGTAGTGGCGAATATCTTGCACATGAAATCGTCGTTGTTTTGATAGAGGATCATTGCGCTTCGGTAGTGCTTCAAGTGTGTCTCCGGGTCTCCATCTCCTTTGAAGGATGTGAAATGTGGCATGCTAAACTCGTGTGGAGGCTCTGCCTGCTTGATCTCGTCTATGAATGGTGACCTACTTATGTTGGTCATATCTCGTCATAGTGCCTCATCGATGACCTCATTGCGTTGGAAATCGCAGCACTCGCTTGGTCAAGATTCTCTCTACTTCTTCCTAAATTTGCCTTTGTTGGGGTGGTTGAGCTCTTGGCTGCCCCCAGTCGTGACCTAATTGTCTAGGCTGCTCTTCTACGTGCACGGCTCGTCTATGCCGCGACTACGGTGCATGTGGTTCGTTCCTAGCAGGCGAGGGAATTCTTCGTAGGCTGCTGGTTGAGCTTGAGCCGGATTGAGTGACTGCTTCTCTCCGTCCATCGTGCTGCCTACTCCGATGCAAGGTGGATGATGCTCCTTGCGAGCCTAGCCGCGAATGAACACTTCGCCTAGAAGGTTGTCCATGTTGTTCATCGGAGTGTGGTCCCAACCGTGAGTGTATGCTCGTCCGTGGGCCTAACCGAGAGTGCACTCTCCTCCTCGCGCTAAGACGGGAGTATACGCTATCTCGGGGGCTCCGTCGAGAGTGTACTCTACCCAAACGCTCGGTTCGTGGCTGGTCGAGTGGCTGCTTGCCGGGACGCTGCTGGATAGGTTCTTCGTCTACCCTTGTCCTTCTTCCGGACACCTCGTTTAGGACACGTTGCATCTTGGTGCGCTGCAAGAGCTAGTTTACCAAGGTCGTCTGTTGTGCTAGGGCGCTCGTCAACTATATGACTTGTCGAGACAAGTGTTGTTCGCCATTTGGATTGGAAGAGCTTGGAAGGAATGTGCCTCCTTGAGCAGTGGAAGGGTGGTAGACTGCGGCGCGAGATTTGAGTTGGGAAATGTCAAATCCGCGGAGAAATGTGGTGAGAATGCCCCCGGCTCGATGGTAGGTCCGGATGGTTGAGATAGTATTGGGTCGACTTGGGCTGCTTGAAAGGCCACGGGAGCAGGATGGGCCACGGGAGTGGGCTGCTCGGCGTGTGGCACACGTGGGTGCGAGGCTTGGGCTCGGCTCGACAACGCATTGGGCTCGTGTTGAGCATGGAGTGACATGGCTTGGGTCGTGGCCTTGGTGCCGTGGGCCTTGGATAGGCACGACTCGGGCCTTGGTGGTGGCGCCATGGACCTCGCCATGGGTGGCTACCGTGATAGCCACCGCGGTGGTTGCCATGGTGGAGCCCCGTGGTGGTGGTGCCACTCCACTTATTGTCACGTTTAGCCTCGTGGATCGCTGCGGTCCCATATTGGAATTTTCATTTGTTGAAGTTTCTAAATTTCTAGCCATTGTATTTTTCTTTTACGTTTTATCAAAGAATTTTTGCAAATAAAAAATTCTAATAATAAGAACGTACGAAAAATCTACAAACGAACAAGAAAATAGAAAATCTTGGATGCGAGAGTCTTCTATGAGTGTGGGACTCAACTCTTAATGAAAGCACCAATTTGTGGATGCAAATTTCTTCCTCCTTGATCTTGGACAAAATTGCACCTACAAAACAATTAACACCTTATGTCAAGGCCAAGAGACTCACGCGCCCACGATGAATCGGGGGGCTTAGGCTGAAGAACCTCCAATGCCAAAGTTAGAATTTAGAGAGAAAGTGTTTGAGAATTTTGGAGAATTTTAGCAAAAGTGTGGACCTGAACTTTGAGGAAAAGAATGGGGTTTAAATAAGAGAGTGGCTGGCCTCCTAGGGTGAGAGAGGACCGGCCACCTAGCCTTGTTTGTGAGCTAGGTTCTTGATTTGTGTTATTTTGGAAGTTATGGAATAATTACCTAATCAATTAGCTAATTAATAGAATAATTACCTAATTGATTAGCTAATTAATATAATAAAAAGGGAAGATTTTGGGAGTTACCTTGTGGAGAATATTGGATGAGGATGGATGAAATAGATTTGAATTGTTACCTATCTTGGGCACTTTTGACTTGGTTGAGGGATGATTGCCCGCTGCTCGCGCGTAGGAATCCCGATATGCCTCAAGGGTATTTTTGTCCTTTTATATCCAAAAATCCACGTGTCGCCTTGTGATTATTTTTGGCTCCACACATGGTTTTCCCAGATAATATGTAACCTGTTGTTTAACCTGCACATCAAGAAAACTATTCTCGATTCCTTGTACATAGGAGGATTAGAGTGGTATGTGAAGGCTCTGATACTAAATGTAAGATATTTAGTTATGTAAGTGTCACAATTATAGTTCTATCGAGATTGCTTGAGGCTTATATCCCTATTGTACATACAACCTCATCATTCCAATCTGAATCTCCTTATCATTCCAAATCATCCCATATATCGTTTGGGGTGGGTTATTATCTCCTCCGCTAAGGAATACGGATATACATTTGTGCATAAATACTTTTATCATACCACAAAATCATATATATCTCGGTTTTGAATAAAAGACACCAATTCCTTATCTATCTCAACAAAGAAATTAAACCTGACAAATACACAAGGCTTACAATATAATTATCTTCTCTCTCTCTCTCTCCTCTTTTCCATTTCCTTTTTCCTCTTTTTATCTTGTTATTCATAACTCCTCTTTTCCAATCTTTCTTCTTGGGTCAGTCCGTTGTCATTGGTTGGGTAATGCAACACCTGAACCGGGCCTTCCGAACAGTCGTCATGATCTCTGTCTCAGCATGCTCGAGCATTCTCACGACTTCAGTGAAGGATGGCCTCACATCAGGGTTTGCATCCCAACATCTCGTCATGATCTCACAAAGAACAGGTAAGCAGTCATTCGGAATGTTAGGGCGGACACCCTTATTCACAACTGCAAATGCTGCCTGTACCGCTGTCATGTTCTGGAATGGAAGCATCCCTGTTATAAGTTCCCAAAGAACTATCCCAAAGCTATAAACGTCAACTTTCTGTGTATAATGCCTGTGCTGGATCATCTCCCTGCACACAGCCAAACAATCAAAGAGTGCAATTATGTACCCACTTATAGGGGTATCCATGCCAACAACCTATGTATTAATGAAACTGATAACATCCAGCCATGATAAAGTCGCAAAACAAGCTAGCACCGGAAGCCAGTAATAGCTGATGAGATTTAAATAAATAAAAAATCAATGATGCAATAACACCCATAGTTCATATGATACACTTTAAGGGCAACAAGCCAAAAAAACAAAAAAATTGAAGTAATTAGTTAATTGATCCTAGTTTCATAGATACTAATAGCTAATACCGACATTTTCATATGGGAGAGCCCCACAGGAAAACGAATTATTTTAATTAAAATATGTAAAAACAAAATTATTATTAAAAAGGAAGACCTGAAAAAATTATTACAATAAACCATTATGGAATTGGACATCAATTTTAAAGTCCATCCTAGGCAGAAAAAAGACAGGTTACAGCACTTGAGCTACCCTCAGGTTACAGCGCACGGTGCATCGCACATTAATCATGTAATTATAGACTGACAGTCAAATTATTTTCCAACAACTGAGTACAGTATAGACTCCAGAATCAAATTACTAGACCCCAACTTCACATCCACATGTCACGACCCTTCCAATCATAATCCATTCAACACATCAATATGTTCCAACTAACACAACCATACATGCATCATCTGTGTCTCCAACTGCAAGCTTCTTTTTCCATTTTTATCCCTCTAAAACGAGAACACCATAAAAGCACAACCATACATGCATCATGTGTCTCCATCATCGAGAACAGTTGTAACACGTCCTCCTGTGCCAAGAGAAGAACCCAAATTTCAATCTTAAGAGCCACCTTCTCCATACAACCTTTCCCAAGAGTGACTACAACAGTAAGACCAGAAAGAGAAACTACCCATTACCATGACTCACCAGGGCACCAGGGCAGGAAAACTGCCATTGTGCTTGGTTTCCTTTCTGAGTTCAACAGATGATCCTCAAACAGTGCATGATAGACTTACAATTCACCTATTCACAACCCACTTCTCCCCGTCAACTCATCATTGCAAGATGCATGACGCACCACAACTGTTCTTATGCATGAACTCCATGCCCCAAATTTTTTTCAACTTGTTCTGGAACCAAATCATGGTTCAATTTCAGTTGATTGACTTATGAGTTGCTTGGAAAAAGTTATTCTAGGCTGATTTCTTTTCTTATTTCTTCTTTTTTGGGAGGGGATGCAGAAAGGTTTTGAATGAAGTTTGAGTTATGTGAAACTATTTGGTATAACAGACAGCAATAAATCATGGACTGAGTGAAATTATCTTGGTTACTATCAGACACAGTATCTTCTTAGGGTTGTTGAAGCAAGCATATGCGTTGCCAGGCTATTGTTGAACAAGTATTTAATTTTACAATGAAAATCGAGAGACACAAAAACATATTAGTCAATGTCTTTCATTTTCAAAGACGTAAACATAGAACCTTAGTGTATCGCTCATTATGGAAAAAGACAAGTACTCAACTTCTCTGACATAGACACTCTAAATCTCAAGAAAATGCAAGCAAAATCTGAACTATTCATCCACCAACAGGATGGGCAAAGCGGACACGTGTGACTGCTTGTTTCATGCAACAGAGAATAGTAAATACAAAGTAACAGAAAAGGAATAATATAATAAAATAAAGACAATATCGGCTCTTTTTTTTTGTTTGTTGTTGTGGGGGGGGGGGGGGGGGGGGGGCGTTGGGCGCTGGAATAAACAAAATGTTGAAATAATCAAAGAATAGTATTGGGTTCCTTTTCAAGAATGCAGAAAAAGAAAGGTTTTTAAGTATGCAAAAAGAAAGGTATCTCATAATTAAGAGTTTGTACGGTATAAGTGGTTAAGGATAGTTGGGGGAACGAAAAAATGGTAGACACTGTATGAATCCCTCATTATCCGTGTATAGGAGCAAAACCAACATGATGCTAGTCTAGTGCTAGGTGAATATATGAAATTTTTTTACTATTTAAAATCTTTTCCTTGCGTTTCATGGAAAACTACTCATCATACCACCAATTAAATATGAACACGAAACTACATACTCATGATGTGAGAGTTGCTAACATGATTTTCACAGACAACCCATTTCAATCACTGTTAAACAAAGTTGTCGATAAATCTTTTTGCTTAATTTATGTAACATACAATTCCACACGCAACTTTTTAAAATGCTTTCTAACGTGGTACATACCTACTAATAAGCAACGAAGAGACCCAATAAATAAAAATGAAAACGAGAATAAAAAAATAAAAAAAGCAAAATCAAATACGCCGTACATGCCTACTACTAATTAGCAACGACAAAAGACCAAAGCAGAGAAGACACCAAATATTAGTAACCAAAAGATAAGGCGCATTTATATCTGCCAAAAAAGAAGTATACTTATCTGGAAGGAAATCATACAACTGTCACATATTGAAATTAAAGTTGTCTAAAAAGAGGTCAGACTGAGAATTGAGAATTCAATAGAAGATGCTGAAGCATATAAAAGCCGTGATTCCATGAAAGCACCAAAGGGGAATATAAAGTAGATGAGCCAATCACAGCAACAAAGCATAAGATATTTCATCTAAAGAGTTAGAAGTCTTACGGCGCCATCCAGCGGTAAGTCCCAGTCTCTGGAGTCATTCCTTCCGTCTGCACCTCAATACGGGCAACTCCAAAATCAGCAATTTTTATAGATTTGTCAGAAGAAATCAACAGGTTGTCAGATTTCAAGTCCCGGTGAATCAGACCAAGCCCATGAACATAGCCAAACCCCCTCGCAACATCCAAAGCTTGCTTGACTGCTAATTTCAATGGAACCGATCGGCTCTGCCGCTTTGCCAAGAACTGCCTAAGTGAACCCCCCATAGCATACTCTGTTACAATGCACCAAACCATTGGCTTACGGCAGGCACCAATGAAACGAACTATGTTTGGATGCTTCAATGTAGCCAGCATCTTGACTTCCTGTTGAAACTGCTGCTCCATCAGCTGAGCCCTTTCTGGGTCATTTTCAGGCCGCTCCAAAAGTTTGATGGCAACATCGTCACCATTGTAGGTACCTCTATATAGCTTCCCAAAAGCACCTTGTGCAAAAGCTTCACCCATGTTTAGCTTTCTTAAGTCAATTGTCCAGTCCTCATAATTCTCAAGCCCCTCTGTCAAGAAATGGCTATCCAGTAGAGCTCGAGCAAGTTGATCATGACTTAGAGCATGTGTGACTCTTCCTCGGCGATTAACACTCTGTTGCACAGAATAGTTATCCTTAACACGTCGCCGCAGCCCTTGGTGGTTCAAGATGCGAGTGTGGGAATCATTAGTATTTGAAGCAACGCTGCTGTTGTCTACAGACATGGTCACAGAGCCTCCATCGTTGCTCGTTTGCATACTGTCGATGGACATGTTGGTACCCTCACCCTCATGGAGTTTGTGGTAGAAGCCTTGCGACAAATCATCATAGTTGTTACCATGGTTGGTTAGACCAATTATTCCAGTGAATTTGGAGCCGCCCTCCAACATTTTCTTCTCTCAGAGAAAAGCGAATTCCTCAAATTTTCCCCACTTCTTCAGCATACAAAATATCAAATTTCGAACTCAACCCCCTTCTCTCTTTCGAAACCCTGAAACCAAGACCGACCCACAAAATATCGTAAGCAGACGGTAGCATCCAATGAGGAGCAAAGAAACCATCATAGGGTTTTGTTTGGAAGTAGAAGTGCAGAAATCTATGATGATTACTGTAATCTCCAATCCAATACCATACATATAATAAATAATTATATATATATATATATATATATATGTGTGTGTGTGTGTGTGTGTGTGTGTGGAAACTGCAGAAGACAGGACAGTATTCCCCAGGACTAGCATCTAATGAGAATAAAATCCCGAAATTTAAGAAGACGGGGAATGGTATGTTTTAGGTTGATTAACACCACAAAATCAACTCAATCAAGAAGACATTTATGGAAATTACTCATTATTAAGAACAATACGCCAACACATGCGAAATCAGGCATCAATTTAAAGAAATAATCTGAAAAAAATCGACAGATCATTCAAATGTCAAGGATTGAAAGGAAATCACACAACCCTATCTACTTAAATGGGAAACGGATTGACGAGCAGCCATCAAGATTTGAATTATGGTTGATCAGCTGAGACGAGCACGTACCTCAATCAGACAAAATCGAGAGCAGCAGTCGGATGGAATCAAGCACGCAGGAAACAAAGACCTCTTCTTCCTCTCAGTCTCGCAAGTCGTCTTTTCTTCTCTCTCTTACTTTCCTTTTCTTTTCATTTCTATTTTTCAATATATGTTTTTGTTGTGGGATGCGGCGTGGAGAGAAAGAGAGTGAAAAATAGATTTGAGGAATTTGTGTATTAATTTTTCAGTTCTTATACTTTTATTTATAACGACTTTAATGAAAAGCTCATGTACTGTTTATTTTAACGAAAAATCATATTTTTACATTAAAAAATCAATCTTGGTACTATTTATTTTACACTTTATTTTGTCATTATCGTTAAAACTCAAAGTTTTCAAGCCATTTTCATTACTTTTCCTTTTATTTAGGGATATAGTAATAAGGAAGAAATAAACTTGCTCTCCAAGTAATACAAAGTCTATTAGGAAAGATCATCTAGATTTCAAAGGATTCCTAATTTATCTCTACTTAGAATTTATACAATTACAATATTTATTAGAACATATGTGTCACATCCCGGCCTGGGCCCCCACCACATCCCGGGCTCGACTCCGCTGTAGCACGATATTGTCCGCTTTGGGCCCCGACCACGCCCTCGCGATTTTGTTTCTGGGAACTCACACGAGAACTTCCCAGTGGGTCACCCATCATGGGATTGCTCTTGCGCGAACTCGCTTAACTTCGGAGTTCCTACGAAACCTGAAGCCAGTGAGCTCCCAAAAGGCCTTGTGCTAGGTAGAGATTGGAATATACATATAAGGCTTACAGCATCCACACCCGTGGGCGATGTGGGATCTTACAATATGTCACAACACTTCCCTTGAGTGTGCAAATCCTCAAATAGATGGTGCATCAGATCTTCAGGCAAATGTAGAAGCAGTTGATAAAGTCGTCTCGTCTAGTCGGCACAAGAGCGAATGCTAGTCTCAAAACAAACGGAAGAATGCATGGGTGGTAAAACTCACAAATCCTCGCTATGGCAAAACCCAAGGTGGGACAAAAGCCCATAGCTAAAGGAGAAAAGTGAGAAGTTGCATTAAGTCAAAACTATGCGTAGGGAAAAAGATTACATTAAGGTCAAGTCAGTATACTTCTGGATACTCCCCCTGAGTTTGATAGAACTTCCAAATGCAACTATAAGCATCACAAATGAGAGAGTTATGCATACCAATTCCTTGAACAAGCTTTTGAAAGGTAGACTTCGGCATTAACTCCGTGTAGAGGTCGACAAGGTTGTTTGGGATCAGACTGCTTGACTTCAATCTTCTGATGCTCATGCTGATGTAGACATAATATGCTTGGCGTTAACTTATTGGTGTATCATGATCTGGTCGATATATACGGCATTGTCTTCATGGATCGTTGTTGGGACTCAACGATGGATGAAAATCGCAAGAAGTTTGAATATGCTCAACAAGAGTTCTCGACCATATCTCTCACGTGATGAGATACAATGAGTCTTGGAACGATTTAAAGGTTTCGCAACTAAAGGTCCATATCACGGACCTCCAAGATATTACGGTGTTCCTTAATGGTAAAGACATAACTATTCAGAAACGTACCTTGTGCGGTCAGATAGATAGTCTGATTCAACGAATCCCACAAGGTAGGCATCATTCCGAAGATCAAGGGGGTGTGTTCTATTCTGGGATGCATAGGGATAGATAAGCCCTAATCCGTAGTAACGAAAAACGTCTTTAACACCAAATTTAGGGCTGGCGTGTAAGCGCAGTGCTGCTTTATGCCAAAAGATTATCAACACGTAAGATGTCTAATTCTAGTGCATTGAGCTAAGTACAACAAATGCCAATTGTACTTAGATAGGGTTGCCTCACGTTCCAATATGGAACCTTATGCTCCATATCCTCCGTAAAGGTCTCATTTGGATCTAGCATATAGACGATTAGGGTATACTCAGACATAACACCTTCTGGGTCTAGTTCGAGTGGTGGACCAGAATACCTAATGTCGAGTTTTCCCTAGATCATACATCTTAAAGTTCGACTTTAGGTGGGAGTTAGTTTTCTCAACTCTAGCAATTTTGACTTTAAATAGTACTCGACGTCACGAGCGCGTTGACGTGAGTTAGGGTCAAATCAGATTTCTAACAAAAATGTTACAACGATTAAAGATCGAGATTGGGTAGAAATATAATTTTGGGTTGCCTATCACTTATTCACCAATCATTTTAGTTCCAATATTTTTGAGCCCAATCAGAATTTGGGTTGTTTTATTTTTCCTTTAGGCCAATTGAAACCTAACTCTCTCTCTCTCCCTTCTTCTCACGGCAACCCAATTAGGGCTTATTATTATTTTCTTCTAGCCAATCCCGTGCACACACACACACACCCACACCCTTCACTTTCTCTATCCTCTATCTCGGACCTTCTTCCTCTTTCTTCTTCCTCATCCGTACACTGTAAGACCACCACACTAAACTTGTCGAAACCCCACAGATCAAGTATAAGAGTGACATCCCCGTGTTCCTCCTGAGTTCACAAATCTGGGGGTGCCTTTTGTTTAAAGAATAGACGTCGGGAACTCGAGGAACTAGAAGCTCCGCCGAGGTGCTTTTCTTCTCGGCGTGATCCTGGTGAGTTTTTGAAGTTCTAAAGTGCAAGGAAGCTTTTAATCAACCTTAAAGGGGTCTTAGACTAGTTTTGAGACAAAGTCGACGTCGGAGTAGGTGTTTTCAAGAAGTTCCAGTTTGGCCGGATTTTCTAAGGGTTTTTCCGACCATTTTCCATTGATTTTAGGACCCTTAATATGTAAGGTTATGTTCTTCTAGTTGAGGGCTTCAAATTCATATAAAATTTATGAATTTTGGTGGAGAAATAACAAAGATACTGAAGTTTGAAATTTCTCCAGTTTCCGGCGTAACAGACGGCGGCGGCTCCGTCGAAGCCACCAGAGAAAGAAGCGAATATTCCGTCAACTTTGACGGAATATACTGACGATGTCAGGTAACTCCATTAGTTTTTAAACGGAATATTCTACTATTTAACGGAATATTCCTAATGCTGTTAGGGATTCCGCCAGCGTGCCAAGCACGTGCTTGCGCATAGCCAGCGCGTGTGACGTCCAAAAATTATTCTAAAAATACGGGGGTGTTCGTGTTGTTGAGTAGATCACTTGGTATATTCAAACACCCCACTTGAGCAACATATGAGAAGTTATTCCTAGGGTTTATGTATGTGTTTTATAATTAACGTTAATTTAGTCATTTCGCATATAGGTGAGACGTACCTCGAGGACGAACGTGGACAAGCGAGGCTAGGGGGCTACGATCCTGCTACTTATCATTGAGTGGCCATTTTCTTTCTATATATATATATATATACATATGTTATGTTTTCCAGAACGTTTTTCTTAAATGATTTATGCTTTGAATGCCACGTCGTAAATGAGTTTCATTTTAAGTATTGCATTGTTATGCTTGTGAATTATATTATGTGATGTTGTGGAGACTTAGGTAAGCTTCAGCTGAGTATGATGTGATTGAATGGGTTGTATGGCATTGATATGCATACAATTATTTAGAGCTCATCATGGCTGCACCCTGGTATTAGTGCTCCCGCCCGGGGCTAGGGCCAGCCTTCACGTGATCGTTCACCTCCCGCACCGCACGCTCACCTTGGATCCAAGTCTGGTGCCAGCCTGTTGTACATACCACAATAGGTGGTTCCGACTTGTAGGTGCCCGTGATTTATCGCACAGCCTTCACGTGATCGTAGCACTTGAGCATACATATTTATACCCAACCTATCGTACAGGTCACATCAGGTGACTCCGACTCGTGTGCTAGCCTAGGTTGATGAGCTATAGTTCCAGTCGTACAGGTCACATTGGGTGACTCCGACTGGCATATTATTTTATATTGATTCTATACCTAGCTTACATGATTTAGAGCTGAAACATTATGACATGGCATATTTTGGGTTTTATTGCCCTTATGCATTGTTTTACACATGTATATATATATATATATATATATATACATATATATATATACATATAAGTATTGTTTTCTGGAAACTATACGAGTTTTACGGAGAGGGGTTACTATGTTCAGTAAAGATAAATATGTTTTCAAACGCTTTGTTTTTGCCCACTCACCCTTCTGTTTTGCGCCCCTCCATGTTCTAGGTAACTGATCATCTTTGGTGGCTCACGAGGACTTCTCTTCTCCCTCCCAAGCCTCTCAACCACCTCTCTCTCCTCCACTCTTCGAACCCGACCCCTCCAAGCCAAACCTAGCCACCCACCTAGACGACAATCCCAACCCCTCATCACCGCTAGTAGCAGCAACGACATCATGCTCGTCACCGAGATCGTGATCCGCATCGCTACACCCAGATCGTGATCAGCTCTGACAAGGGTGAGCGAGATAGGTCTAGTGAAGGTAATGGTCGTAGAGCTTTTGGTACTCAAGGACCAGTTGAGGTGGTCCGACTTTGACGGGAATGAAGGGTTGGGTGGGGTGCGACGATCTGGACAATCTGGGTTTAGATTTGTTTTTGATTGGTTTTTTTTCTAATTTTTTTTTAAAATTTTTTATGTATGGGAAGGGAGGTGAAGAGATGGAGGAGATGGAGGTGGTTGGGAGGCTCCGGAGGGAGAAGAGGGTGGGGGTTGCGGGGGAGGTGGGGGTGGGGTTTTGGGTTTGGAAGGAAGGTTTTGGGGGGCGGGGGGGGGGGGGGGTGGATACGGGTCGATGGGGAAGATGGGGAGTTTCGAGGGGGGGGGGAAGGGCATATGTATGTGTGTTTGGATTTTTTTGGTTGTTTGGTATTTTTTTTTTAATTTTTTAATATTTAATTAATTTTTTTAATATTCAATTAATTTTTTAATAGAAAGTGGGTCCTGCCTCAAGCCACGTCAGCATTTAACGGAGTAATTGGCAGACAACTGACGGAGTGTATGAAATTGTAACAAATTTGTAGATGAGGTATGACATTGACATTTTTTAAAGACGGGGTATGAAACTGTGACTGACCCAATAGTTGAGGTAGTTTTATGTAATTTACCCTTTTTTTTCCTTCTCGGGTTGGGTTGACACGTTGCGCTCACGGGTTGCACCCGCCGGACCTAGCGAAGAAGAAGGCCAATTTCTGGGTTGGTGTGGCCGGGAAATTTCCTATACTCCGATATGGGTTTAAAACTCAACTATTCTTAGAGATCTTTAGGTCAATTTGAAGCTAAGGGAAAGGAGAATAAAGATTTACCAACACGAGACCTAGCCATGCCCGGAAAGTGGCTGGAAAAGTCCCACGGGTCCATCGTCGAAGATCAAAAGGAAGTTTCCCGAGGTATTTCCTGCACCAAAGCATTGCCAACTCTCATAAATGATCCAAAAAGCAACCGAAAACGATGATAATGATGTGATTTAAGAGTGTGCGATCCCTACCTCATCAGAAAAGTCCATAAATCGCCAGAGGTAATCGGGGGAGAAAGGTATAGTGGCCTCTGCCAATGTCGAGGGTCATAAACTCGTCGTCGATTTCGGGTATATAGTGAGGAAGATGGTGGTGTGGTACAACAGGGGTGATGGAGCTTGCCGGAATGCAAGGTGTGTGGGTGTCTCGGGTTGCCGGGAATGAAAGAGAGTTGAGAGAGTGTTGAGTGGTGAGGGGAGGTGAGGTGGCAACAAGAGATTGGGTGAGTAAAAAGAGAGAAAGAAACCAAGGTTTTTGGAAGAAGGGGATACATGACAGGGCAAGAATGGGGTGTGGGCCCCACATGGCTCACAAAACAGCACAAAATATCCCTAGACCTGAACTTACCAATTTGCCCTCGGTATTCGAAGTTTCGTAAAATTTTAACCGTAACTTCAAATTCGTTTCCGCTTGTGCCTACACGTTCGTACCATCGAGTACTTCAAGAATACGGTGAATAATAGCTCGTATGCATCACAAAAGTCTACAATCTCCCACCTAGGTGAATTTTTGTCAATTCACTCTTTTAGAATTTATAAAATTGTACAACTAGGGACGGGTTATCACATGGTCCTTTTGTAACAATTTTGTCAAAATTTTTGTTATGTGTTGATGTGAGTTTAATAATTTAATAATTAATTAAATAGGTGTAGTACCTGAAAATAGGTGTCGCAAATCAATATGATCCATCTATCACAGTTTTGTTAAACAATTTTGTTATATGATGATGTGGCATATCAATTAACGTAGTCCCTGAAAATAGGAGTCGCAAATTAATATGGTCTTTCCGTCACAATTTTGTCAAAAATTTTGTTATGTGTTGATGTGATTTTAATAATTAATTAAAGAAGAAATCAAATTATCTTCTTGCATAATGAGATTATTTCAAGGTATAGCTAGTCGTTCTCTGCGTCACTAAAATCATCGAAGGAGTGCCTAACAAGCTCTCTGAGATTAAAGTTGTGCGATTGTTGATCACCCAAATGTTAACGTTGATGTCAGAAAAGTTGTTGCCAATCTAAGCCGTCGCCAAAGGTTGTCTTGATTCTAGTCCAATTCGATGAAGGGCGTAAAGGTGGGTAACTTGAGATTTTTTTTTTTTTAAATTTTTTTAGAAGAAACGGCGAAACTGAGTTTCTGGATTGACAACTTTTTAATTAATTATTAAATTATTAAACTTGTTTCTAATTTCTTTTCCCTCATAAATGTATTCTTTTTTCTATTTATAGAAAATTTGGAGTGCAAATTGAGATTTTCATAGTGCCAATAAAATTTCCTTATTTTTAATTTAATTTGACTTGTGTGTGTTGACACACCTCGACCAAAGTCGAGGCATGCTGGCCGACACCCGAAGGTGACATAACCAAAAAGGAAAGTGAAGCATAAAAATATGGATAAATTTAAACCAAAGCTAACATTTATTAAATCTAAAGTAGAGAGTGCACAGTTGTGGGAAGAACCCATCAAACACAAGTGTTCAGAGCATAGATGACAGTATGACATAAGTAGAGAAGTCGAAACTAATTAAGGTACTTATTACACAACCGAAAATAAGCTCCTACATTTATCTGTGGAAATGTTAGAACTGCCAGAGATCCCTTGTACACCACAAGGAATTCAGCTAACTAAGTCCTGGAAGGGCGAAAAACAAAAGAGTGAGTGAGCAAAAACAAAGGTTTATATGACACAGTTATTTTTCTAAACATGCTAACCCCTTGCCGTAAAACATGTATAGTTTCTCGAAAATCATACTATGTATAAGTATGAAATCAAATATAAATCAACAATAAATCCAGAAATACGCCAATCATAATATCTCAACCGTAGCATAAGTAAATTGGTGTAAACTTGCAAGTGCACAAGAGAGTCGTAATACAACGTGTTGCAAGTCCAAGTATTGTTCCCATGAGGATTCTAATTCAATCTCCAATTTGATAAAGTAAAACAAATCTAATTATATTAAAGACACACAAGCCCAAAAATATAAACCCAAACAACGAACTAGACTCGATCTTAATTAATAAATCAATCAAAGATGTGAAGAATTTGCTGTGATGATTTTATAAACGAACAAAAACAGAACCTAAATTTAAACTAAAAGTAAAGAGAAGAAAACATTGTGTTTTAAGGCAAGTGATGAAAAAGTCTAGGGATTCGGAATCAACCACAAGCAATCTAGTTTAGGTTTCAATGCATTCAATGGATCTTTCAATTCTTTAGATGATAATTCCCGTATCTAAGTCCTTGTCGGGCACATTAGATGTCACATCCCGACCAGGGCTCCACCAAACCCCGGGCTCGATTCCGCCATAGCACGATATTGTCCACTTTGGGCCTCGACCACGTACTCACGGTTTTGTTTCTGGGAACTCACGCGAGCAGAACTTCCCAGTGGGTCACCCATCCCCATTCTTGCTTAACTTCGGAGTTCCTACGGAAACCCGAAGCCAGTGAGCTCCCAAAAGGCCTTGTGCTATATGGAGGTGGGCATGTACATACAAGGCATAGAGGATCCACTCCCCTGGGCGATGTGGGATCTAACATTAGACCATAGTTTTCCTTAAGTGAATGATTCTCTCCTAGTTCAGGCAGAGATCGTATATTCTAACATGCAATCTATCCTTGTTAAGGCATAAATTTAACAAGTAGGACTCTTTACGCTCTAGAAAACAAGAGAACCAAGCAAACCATTATTCTTTGTCAAGCAATAATGTAATTTACCACACTTAACCACAAGAAGCTAATTGAATTATATTGCTAGTTCAGCCTCAAATTCATCTTCCAATCTTACTAGATGCAAAGTCCTAAGGTGATCAATCAGAGAACTCACACAAAAAGTAACAATTCAAACAATGATTAAGCATTCATCTGAAAGAAACTAGAAATCCAATGAATAACATTAAAAACCATAAACATCCATGCTAGGGCATCATCATAACCCTAGAAAAAAAAGTTTAGTTACTCATAGAATACGAAAACATAGTTAAAAATCTTAAAAATATGAAAAACCTCCGAACGTTGAAGATGGATACCAAAGATGGTCGGTGGCTGCTGTTCTTGTTTTGCTCCTCACTGCACCTCTCTTTGTGCTCCTTGGACTCGCTTTATATAGTACACAAATCCTAACATAATTAGGTCTTGTGATGTCCTTTGTATTGCATGACTAATGATGTGGCGAATAAACTTCCCAATTAATTACTTCAAACCCATTTGAAATAGGATTAAACTCAACTCAACACGTTCTATCTTGGGCTTTGGGCTTCAACTGAATCATGACTTGAAAAACCCAATAGAATTTGCAATTTCCGCGTAGACTTGGCTGACCGACGTCTAGTACAAGAATCACTATAACGTCTTCTAGAAAACTCGGAATCACAATCTGTAAAATTCCTCTAAAAGCTAGATTCTATATCTTTCCAATTGTGTAAGTCTCAACAACTGGTTTCTTCTGAGGAAGCATAGTTTAATGTGTAAAGTTGGTTGATCTTCACAAACAGCTTCTGCTTCCAGCATGCCAAACTCATTTCAATCGCAAAAGTGCTCATTTTTCTTCTTTCTTCATCTTCACTCTTAAAATCTAATAAAAACATAAAACTAAGTGAAACAAACTAAGTTCACTCAAAAACATAACAATAATCTATACTAAAAGGGCATTAAAATGTATGCAATTATGATTATATCAAATACCCCCAAACTTAGACTTTGCTTGTCCTCAAGCAAACACAACAAAGACTCAAGATTAAATTTAAACAAAACACAATGCAGTTAGACTTTCCAAATAGATTCCTCAAAGTTTACATGGAAAATATAGCTCAAACAACAGAGAAACATTGTAAGGATTCTACACATGATTCAAAAGTTAATACCTTACACAACCAATCTTCCGGTACGTATATGACTAACCAATAATTAGCACAACACTTGCAACTTGGATAGGTATATGCAAACAAGTGTGATATGAGTGATCTCTGGATAATGAATGTATTCAACCCCATAGGATTGCTCTTCATATCATCTCTCCACTAATGTAAATCAATGCAACACCAAAGATCAAATGGACTTTACGAAGATTGTAACGTTAGGCTAGGTTATTGGCTACGAAAGAAAGGATATGGAAAAACTAGAACGTGAGAGATACTGTGACGACCCTGTGGAGCCAAATATAAGGCGACACATGGATTTTTGGATAAAAAAAGGCAAAAATACCCTTGAGGCATATCAGGATTCCTACATGCGAGCAGTGGGCAATCATCCCTCAACCAAGTCAAAAGTGCCCAAAATAGGTAACAATTCAAAACCTATTTCATCCATTCTCATCAAATCTTCCCCACAAGGTAACTCCCAAATTATGTTAATTAGTCAATTAATGGATTTATTACCTAATTAATCTATTAATGGCTAATTAACTACAAGTTACAGCAAAAAATACCCCAAATGGCCGGTCCCTATTCTCCTAATAAGGCCAACCATATCCCTATAAATAGCTATCCATTCTCTCCAAAAACTAATTCCAATTCTCTTGCTAAATTCTCAAAATTCTCCAAATACATTTCTCTCAAAATTCTAACTTTGGCATCGAAGGTTCTTCGGCCAAAGCCCCCCCATTCATCATGGGCGCGTGAGGCTCTTGGCCTTGACCTAAGGTGTTATTTGTTTTGTAGGTGCAATTTTGTCCAAGAACAAGGAGGAAGAAATTTGAATCCACAAATTGGTGCTTTCATTGAGAGTTGAGTCCCATACTCGTAGAAGCTCTCGCATCCAAGGTTTTTCTATTTTCTTGTCCATTTGTAGATTTTTTGTGCGTTTTTATTATTAGAATTTTTTACTTGCAAAAATTCTTTGATAAAACGTAAAAGAGAAGTACAATGGCTAGAAATTTAGAAAATTCAACAAGTGAGAATTCTAATATTCAAGAGATGGGACCGCGGCGATCCACGAGGCTAAATGTGGCAATAAGTGGAGCGGCACTACCACCACGAGTTTCCATCACGAGAACCACCGTGGTGCCCACCACGGTAGCCACTCGTGGCGAGGTCCATGGTGTCACCACCTCGGCCCGAGCCGTGCCATCTAGGCAAGCCCAAGCAGTGCCATTCAAGGCCCACGACACCAAGGTCATGGCCCAAGCCAAGTCACTCCATGCCCATTGCCAAGCCGAGCCCAAGCCTCTCACCCGCATGCGCCACACGCAGAGCAATGTGGCCCAGCCTGCTCCTGTGGCCCATCCTGCTCGCGTGGCTCAGCCTGCTCCCGTGGTCCAGCCTACTCCCTTGCCCAGCCTGCTCCTGCGACCCAGCCTGCTCCCGTGACATTCCAAGCAGCCCAAATCTGTTGAAGATTAGTTCAACCGTCCCAACTCTTGCAACGCACCGAGATCCAAAGTGCACAGACGAGGTGTCCTAAAGTAGGACAAGGGCAGATGAGGAACCTCTCCAGCAGCGCCCTGGCAAACAGCCACTCGACCAACCACGAATCGAGCGTTTAGGCAGCGTACACTCCCGATTGGGCCCCCGAGATAGCGTATACTCCCGCGAAGGAGCGTGCACTCTTGATTAGGTCCGCGGATAAGCATACACTCACGGTTGGGGCCATATTCCGATAATCAACATGAGCAGCCTTCCAGACGAAGTGTTCATTCGCGGCTAAGCCCGCAAGGAGCATTCTCCACCTCACATCAGAGTAGGCAGCACGACGGACGAAGAGCAGCAGTCACTCAATCTGCCTCAAGTTCAACCGGCAGCCTATGAGGGATTCCCTCGCCTACTAAGAGCGAACCACATACACCGCAACCACGACATAGATGAGCTGAACGTATGAAAGAGTAGCCTCGACTAGTAGGTCATGACTGGGGGTAGCCGAGAGCTCCGCCACCCCAACAAAGGTAAATTCAGGAAAAAGTAGAAAGGCTCCTGATCGAGCGATTATGCGATTTCCCGCGCAATGGAGCTATTGACAAGGCGCTCTGATGAGACATCACCAACATAAGCAAGTCATCTTTCAATGACAAGATCGAGCAAACAGGGCTACCCCACATAGATCACCGGATACAAAGAATACTTCTGTTCCGACAAACGCAGCAGCTCAGCCTAATGACGAGTCGGGGGTAGGTGAGTACCAGAATAACACACCAGCCCAACTACCAAGAACCGAGGGTAGACCTTATTCTCAATACTCCAGACGAAGTAGTACATCACCAGTAGCCGAGCATCACGGACCTAGTGGTCCAATTCCTCCTGCTGTACACAACCTGGCCTAAGCTAGCCCCATCTCTACTTTCACAATCGTGCCTACCTGCTCCATTGCTCCCGGCAGCTATTGATTTATCCCTATGGCTCATAAATGTGCTAATCTTGTACCACCGCTCCCAGCCGTGCCGATCGGGCCCTGTGGCTTGCGCCAACCAAACCACAAAAAGGCACACGACGAAACACCTAATGATGGCGTAATAATTCTGGGAGCAGCTCACTGCGCTTACATCCTTAAGTGGGTTCCACAAGTAGTTCAAAGTCTCAAGCAATTTGCCAAACAAGACTTCGCAGGCTGAGGATTATTTCAGTTGTCCAGCAATCTAGCTTTCCTCTGCTGCACTCACAACCACGACTTCCATGCTCTCCAGTGCGAGTGGGTAAACCAATCCCCCGACACCCATCTGGGTCTGCTCTCCAGTCCGAGAGGTTAATCTAATTGCTCTCCAGTGCGAGAGGGTAAACCAATTCCCACCAAAAAGGGTCTGCTTTCCAGTGCGAGAGGTTAAACTAATTGCTCTCCAGTGCAAGAGGGTAAACCAATTCCCTAAAACCCAAAAATGGTCTGCTCTCCAGTGCGAGAGGATAAACTAATCGCTCTGCAGTGCGAGAGGGTAAACCATTTCCCTAACACCCAAAAAGGGTCTGCTTTCCAGTGCGAGAGGGTAAACTAATAGCTTTCCAATGCGAGAGGGTAAACTAATAGCTCTCCAGTGCGAGAGGCTAAACTAATTGCTCTCCAGTGCGAGAGGGTAAACTAATAGCTTTCCAGTGCGAGAGGGTAAACCATTTCCCTAACACCCAAAAAGGGTCTGCTTTCCAGTGCGAGAGGGTAAACTAATAGCTTTCCAATGCGAGAGGGTAAACTAATAGCTCTCCAGTGCGAGAGGCTAAACTAATTGCTCTCCAGTGCGAGAGGGTAAACTAATAGCTTTCCAGTGCGAGAGGGTAAACTAATAGCTCTCTAGTGCGAGAGGGTAAAATAATTGCTCTCCAGTGCGAGAGGGTAAACTAATTGCTCTCCAATGTGAGAGGGTAAGCTAATTCCCTGACACCCATCTGGGTAAGCTCTCCAGTGTAAGAAGGCCACATAGCTTAAAAGATCGAATGCTTGAAGATCAACTAGGCAGCAAATGGTCAGATGATAGCATTCACTTTTGCACTTAATAGTTCGCTCATCCGACATTTCATCTTCAGCAGCTCCGATCTTCGCAGCTCCATCCTTGACTACTCCATCTACGGCACCTGAGAAATTAAACTCAAGCTGTTTCCTCATTTTTGGTAAGCAACCCAGACGTGGCAGCCCAAATCGTTGCCCATGCCACACCATTTTCTCGGCTCATGCCAAGCCAATCCTTAGCTTCAATCAAGCCGAGCAGCACAAGCAATGGCCCCTGCGACACCACCTCCTTGGCCCATGCCAAGCTGACTCCTGGCCCCTGCCAGCCGACGTGCCACATCACCCCAACAGCTGCCTCATGGCAGCACCTCCCCAGAAGAAGACAAGGAGAATTAAGTTTTTCTTACATCGGTGCGGCATGAATAAGATAAAGAAATCAATGGAAGATGGTTCTTTGCATGGGCAAGCAAAGAAGAGTGCTAGGGGAAGAGGAACAAATATCCTCTAGCTTTCTCTCTTTCTTGTAAGGATAAATAATTGCCCTCCGAAGTTGATTTAATCCCTTACTTAAGGTAGGCTTAAATAGGCTTTGGATGCGATTTATTTCCCTTTCCTAGAAGAATCTAATTCCAAGTCCAAGAGAGAATCTGCATCAAAGATGGAGGTCTCTACACCTGCTGCCCTTTCTTGTGAGCAGCCCAACATGTGTGGGGGCATTTGTGGAGCCAAAAATAATCACAAGGCGACACGTGGATTTTTGGATAAAAAAGGGCGAAAATACCCTTGAGGCATATCAGGATTCCTACACGCGAGCAGCGGGCAATCATCCCTCAACCAAGTCAAAAGTGCCCAAAATAGGTAACAATTCAAAACCTATTTCATCCATCCTCATCAATTCTTCCCCACAAGGTAACTCCCAAATTATTTCTTCCAAATTATGTTAATTAGTCAATTAATGGATTTATTACCTAATTAATCTATTATTGGCTAATTAACTACAAATTACACCCAAAAATACCCCAAATGGCCGGTCCCTATTTTCCTAATAGGGCCGGCCATATCCCTATAAACAGCTCTCCATTCTCTCCAAAAACTAATTCCATTTCTCTTGCTAAATTCTCAAAATTCTCCAAATACTTTTCTCTTAAAATTCTAACTTTGCCATTGGAGGTTCTTCAGCCAAGGCCGCCCCCCCCCCCCCCCCCCCAATTCATATGGCCGCATGAAGCTCTTGCCCTTTACCTAAGGTGTTATTTGTTTTGTAGGTGCAATTTTGTCCAAGAACAAGGAGGAAGAAATTTGCATCCACAGACCCGTCCCTAATTTTCTATGTAATTTCTCCCCGTGTAAGTGAATTGACTGCTATGCCCTTGAAGGCAAGTGACGTGGACGTGTTTATATCGCTTTTATTTTATTTCTGGCTATTGCGTTTAAATTGTACACGTTGTTGCGAGAGTACGAGATCTAAAATCCTACTTCAAATAGATTTTTGATTCTCTTTTCTAAACAAAATCTAAAATCCTATCCTCCTTTCTCTTTAAAACAACCCGTGCCCTCTTCCCTTGTTCTTGACTCACCAATCAACTCCCTCAAATTTCTCACCAATCCCATCCATTCCCTCAAATATCTCTCTCTTCCTTTTCACTTTCCTGTTTACCCTCTCTTCTCTGCAACCTCTATAAGCAACCACCAAACGTTGCAGATTAGACTCCTCTTGAACTCATGAGCACAACCATACCTTTAAAACTCAGTTTGGACGAGTTTTGTTTGTCGAACTCGTGAGGTCCGACTCGGTTCTATTTTTGTTCGATGAGTTACGAGCGAGCTACAAGTTTTTAGGAACTTTAAAGGCCTTTATTCAACTGCCCAAGGTCCTTAGTGAAGTTTTGGTGAAGAAACAACATCGAAACAACCAAGTTTCGAGGAGTTCACTTTGGTCAGAATTTTCGAGGTGATTTCTGACCATCTCAGTCTATTTTTTGGACTCCAAAAATGTATAACGCGATTCTACTCTTTATAAGCTTCAAATCCATATAAAGTAGGTCGAAAATGGTTGAGAAATGAAGAAGTTATGCAAGTTTGAATTTTTTTCCAGAAATCGGCGAGACTCGAGTTGCAGACGGCAGCGCCAGCAGTGGAGAACGGCGATGAATGATGGAGCTCGCCGGAGAAGACAGGTAAAGCCGTTAACCTTTGTTAAGCTTTTAACGGAATATTCCTGACGACGTCAGTCACACTAACAGCACGTGCCTGCGCGTGGGAGTGCGTCTGGCCGTGCCTTGGCCGGTGAATGGGGCCACGTGCGGTGTCCAAAAATTATTCTGAATTTTTTTGTAGATTTATGACGTCGAGTAGATCGATTTCATGTATTTAAACCCTAGGTTTGAGCAAACTATGGGGGTTTTATTTAAGTTTCCGTATATGTGCTTTAATTAATTCTATTATAGTTATTTCACATAAATGGGAAACGTATCCCGAAGACGTATGGGGCCAGGCTAGATTCGGGGGCTACGACCCTGCGACGTACTTGTGAGTGGGCAGTTTATTTTATAACTATACATATTTGTAGTTTCCCTAAATGTGTAGTTACTTCACTTTTACGCTTATATGGCCAAGTTTTCGTTATTGTGATATAAATTATGATAAATGATGTTATATAGTTGGGATATTATTGTCATGACATTCATGCATATTTGTACATGCGCATCTTGCTACACCCCGGTGTTAGTACTCGCCCCAGGCCCAGGGCCAGTCCTTCACGTGTATGTTCACATCGCACAATTCGCTCGCCTTGGATCCAAGTTAGGTGCCAGTCCTGTCGGGCAGATTGCATTAGGCAATCTGACTTGTATGTGACTTTGCTTCTACACCAGACCTCACGTGATCGTAGTACTAGAGTGTATTGATTACACATATTCATGTTCGTGTTAGAGATTATCTGTTCGAACTCGTGTGTCAGCTTAGATGGATGAGCACTTATTTATACTTGTTTATCACATGATTTTATTACTGTGGCATTGATATATCATGACTTGGCATATTTTCTGGTTATATTATTGTTAATGTTGTTTACATACCTACGTAGTATGTTTTCAGGAAACTATACTTATTTTACAGCGAGGGGTAGGATATTCAAAAATAAAGGTTTTCTTATAAGCATTGTTTTGCTGACCCACTTAATTTTGTTTTTTGGCCCCTCCAGGACCTAGATAGCTAATTTCTTCGTGGCACTCGAGGAACGTTTGGCAATTCTGACATTATCTTCAGTTTAGACGTATGAACTTATCACTATTGTGTAATAAGTGTACTTTAGCTGCTTTGACTACTCTTTGGTAGTTGTACTGTCTTTTCAAGCTCTAAATAATTGTAGTGGGTTATTCCCACGATTGCGCACTCATTCATTGTTTAGTATAATTAGTTCTAATTAGTTTTAAATTTATGCAATTTTTCACATCACTTACCCTTATGGTTACTTCACCTCACTGTGATGGCCAGCATGATTCAACCTTCCTAGGTCGGGGTGTGTCAGCTTGGTATCAGAGCATAGGTTTAGACAGTCCTACACTTCCTAGTGTGTTTTAACTCTTGTTTTCTTTTGTCAGAACCATGCCACCTCATAGAGAGCCACGTACTATAGCTGAGAATAATTTTTCGGACTTTGGGCGGTTTGGTAAGGCTATCGCCAATGCTATTCAGTCTGCACTCTGTCCTTCCCAGAGGAACACCTTAGACTCTATATCCCGCCTGAAGATATATGAGTTCTTTGGTAATGAAGGGTCCGAAAAATATGAGATTTGGTTTGATCATTCTAGAAGACCTTTCGAGTCGTGGAAGGGCAGGGAAATCTTCTAGTAGAGAGATGGGTTGAGATGGCGACTTGGTTCTTTCGTTTGGGAGCAAAATCTTGGTGGGATCAGGAGAAACGCTCATTATGTGCTGAGGATGCTAGGAATTGGGATGTCTTCAAGCGTATATTTCAGACCAGATTTGTTCCTCTGAAGTATTTGGACAGTAAAAAAAGATGGGTTTTAAAATCTGAGGAAGGGTAAGATGTCAGCCACTGAGTATCATCGAAGGTTCGTGGATTTATCCCAGTACTACCCCAAGACTGCTGCTAATCCCTGGGAGATGCTTCGTTTGTTTAAAAGAGGAACTCACAAGAAATTGCATTCTATGGCAACCACTACTCCTTGTGCTACCTATCAGGAGTTCTTCGAGGTTTTGCTTCGGGTTGAAGATTCGGAGAATGCTCCTGATGACGAGGATAAGGATGATGGCAAGAATGCCCGAAGGTACAGTAACAGGGGGCAATCCTCATTTGGTCCATGAAGGACTCAGAACTTTAAGAGAAGTGGAAACAACTCTGGATTGTCGAGCAGGGGTTTTAACTCTGGTAACCTCGTAGAGGCGGCATATCCACCGACAGTTCTCATTTTCAGAGTCAAGGAAACTCCAGCAGTTCAAGTGCTCAGTTTTGTCGCAGGTGTAACACCCGTCACTTTGGCGAGTGTAAGAGAGGAGACACAGGATGTTTCATTTACGGACAGACGGGGCACATGGCCTATAATTGTCCTCAGAATCAGAGGAATCAGCTTGTTAATCTACCATCTGCAGTCCCCCGACAGTAGTTTCTAGCACCTGGTACCTGTACCAAGGAGGGCCATACCAGTACACACCTGAAGTTCCTTATTATCAGGGAGGCTATCAGCAGATTCAGGAAGGTTATCCACAGTTTCAGGGAGACTATATGCCATATCAGGGTGGTGGAGCACAGATGTATACTGGAAGGCATATCTGAACCTAGACATAGTGTCTAGCAGTGGAGGTTCAGGAAAGTAGACAAACCCACTAGGGCCAAGGTAATCAGGGTCGAGGTAATCAGACTCAGACAAACAGTGGCCGTGGAGGCAGGCAGCAAGCTCAGGGAAGAATCAACTGAAGGATAATTTGTGAAAAACATGTTCATTTGAGCAACATCTATGGCATGCAATTAACAATTAAAGGCGGAATCATGCTTGTATGCACTCAAAACAAAACATTACCCATGAAATTCAAAGCCTAGTAGAAATGGTGAATCAAGACTCAACTCAAGAACAAAGTGAGTTGAGAAATCTTATACCTTTGTTGATTCCTCTTTGCATAAGCAAAGGCTAATCACCCAAGGAGAGGGCCTTCATTCCTTGCTTCTTAGCTCCATGGATTTCTTGGAGGATGGTGGTTGAAAGGATTCTCCAAGAGTCACCAAAGTTGGTGACCTCTAAGTTTCGACACCAAGGATGGTTGAGGAAGAAGATGAGTGACCATGGAAGAGTTAGATGCTAGTAAATCCCTCCATGGTGGCCGGCCTCCCTAGAGAGAAAGAGAGAGCCAAAAACTCTCATCTTTCCTCAAAGAAAACCCTAATGAAGAAAAAGCTATAAAGTCATATTTATACCTCCCTTCTTTGGAGTGGCAAACTTGTAATAAGTCCAAAACCCACTCCCTCTCTAGTATGGCCGGCCTCCCTATCATTAGTGGGTTAATTGCCCATTTTGTTTTAGTTGTCACACAACTTAAACCTTATGGGCCTTGTGGACCAAAACCATTTTGTGTCCCGAAACCCAAAACTAACTTAAGGCCTAAAACGAACCTTTCGTTCTAGATTAATTAACTTTTAATTAATCCTTGCCACATACAATTAAACTATTTAATTGTCCTTACTCATCTTCATTATATCCTTCAATCATTACCTTACACGGTGTGCGATCCATTAGGTTCCTCTTAGCGAGGCAGTGGGCGATTGTTACTCTTAACAATCGATTATGAATTGAAACATACTTTCAATTCTCCCTTAAATGATTATACATCTTTAGGGCTTCCACAAACCATGAGTGACACCTAGCAGTATGTCATGGCTACCCAAGCTAATCAGAAGAGGTGGAGAACCTATTCAGTTTAGGATTACAATGCAATACGGTCATTCTCTAATACAATACTCTTGACCACATTGTTTGGTTTGATAGTTTATTCATGTCTACTATCCAACGTGATTCATTTACTTATATGATTACCTTGAATGTGATTTGGAACGACTTCCTCAATCTCATTCATACTCTGGCCAGAGATTCTTAATCATATCATAGAGTATTCTCCCTCAAACAGTTTGAAGGTTAGAGATCCCTTGTTGCGCATTCACTTGCCTCCATGGCTAAGTGGCTTAACCCCAACTATGCCGTGGACACCCTCTGACGGAGTGACTTTGACATAGTCAAAGATCAAGGACCTAACCACAAGACAACTGTGATGCCTCAGGTCAAATGACTACTTTGCATTATCCCAACCATGAGTTCTCATATGACATGAATATGAGAACTCCTCGTTGATCGCGTTCAGTGGACTCATTCTCTATCGAGCACCTACATGCTTGTCTTGGTGTCATTCACACCAATGACTCGAGACCAGTCACTCTCCCTAAGAGAAGACATAGCATGTACTGATCTTAACGGACTGTCGATGCCCAATTGGCAATCCTATGATCAGGAACATTTAGGATATGTATACAAAAGAGAATGGTAATCTAACTTCTTTAGATTACATTCTCCTAATAGCATATTCCTTGGACTTATCGTTTAAGCATATAACATTTATATGAGACAGCTTGAAACAATAATCTTTGCCCTTTATATTAAACTAGATTAGTTTAACATGTGAAATGTCCGTAAAGTATCATCATATGATTGGTTTTAGGGCACATTTCCAACATCAACAACATCACGCTACAAGATGCTTACGCTAATCCGGACTTAATTATAGGTACGTTGAATGTTCTAGGCCAGTTTGCTAAAGTTTTAATTGATTCTGGTGCTACACATTTAGTTATTTCCCATAAGTTTGCTCAAACGACTCAACCACACCCCACTTCCCTTGGCTACGAGTTGGAATTCTCGATGCCTAGGGGTGAAATCTGTTATGTTAGTTGGGAGTATCAAGGATGCCCTGTCCTTATCGAAAATGTGATCATGCTAGCTAATCTTGTTCATTTTGATATTGTTGATTTTGACATTATCTTAGGCATGGATTGGTTACACTATAATCGTGCCAAAATGGATTGCTATGAGAAGGTAGTTACCTTTCACCGACCGGACATGCCTATTGTCACGTTTGTTGGTGAACGAGTGGTGTAAAGCACAGAATTACTACTGCCATGAGGGCGAGGCGACTATTGAGTAAGGGTTGTTAAGGCTACTAAACTCATGTTTTGCTAACGGAAGAGATTACTACATATGTGGAAGACGTCGGAGTAGTCAGACACTTTTTCGATGTTTTTCCCAAGGAATTACCTGGTTTACCCCCAGATCGTGAAGTGGAGTTCACCATCAATCTACTTCCAGGTACTAATCTTATTTCTCTTACTCCTTACCGTATGGCTCCTACAGAGTTAAGGGAACTTAAAACCCAGTTGCAAGAGCTTGTTGATAAGGGTTTTATTCAGCCAAGTACTTCCCCTTGGGGAGCTCCAGTTCTGGTCGTAAGGAAGAAAGACAGAACTTTGAGGTTATGTATCAACTATAAGTAATTAAATCGAGTAACGATTAAAAGCCGTTATCTATTACCTCGTATTGATGATCTTTTTGATCAGCTTAAGGGTGTCTGTGTATTCTCGAAGATTAGCCTAAGGTTTGGTTACTACCAGTTGAAGATCAGAAGCGACGACGTTTCGAAGACAGCTTTCAAAACTTGATATGGTCATTACGAGTTTCTTGTGATGCCATTTGGGTTAACTAATGCTCCAACAACTTTCATGAACCTGATGAATCGAGTATTTCATCCTTACCTCGACAGGTTCGTCATTGTTTTCATAGATGACATTTTGGTGTATTCGAGGAATGAAACTGATCAAGCCAGGCATCTGCGTTTGGTTCTAAAGACGCTAAGGGCGAATCAGCTGTACGTAAGTTCAGCAAATGTCAGTTTTGGTTAGATCATGTATCATTCTTAGGGCACATGATATCAGCTCAAGGTGTGCTTGTGGATCCTTATAAAGTAGTAGCCGTGGAGAATTGGGAGCAACCTCAGACGGTTAATGAAGTACAAAGCTTTCTTAGTTTTGCTAGCTATTATCGATGCTTCGTGAAAGACATTTCAGCCATAACACTACCTTTGACAAAGTTGACTAGAAAAGAAGTTCAGTTTGTGTGGAGTGAAGAGTGTGAGCAGAGTTTCCAGCAGTTGAAGTACCTTCCCACTCATGCACATGTCTTAGCACTTCCTGACGACAGTGGGAACTTTGAGATCTATAGTGATGCGTCTCTGAATGGTCTTGGATGTGTGTTAATGCAGCATGGGAAGGTGATTGCGTGTGCTTCACGCCAGTTAAAGCCCCATGAGATGAATTATTCTACTCATGATCTCGAGTTGGCGACTATTATCTTTGCTTTGAAAATTTGGAGGCACTATCTTTATGGGGAAAAGTGTAAGATCTTCACTGATCATAAGAGCCTCAAGTATATCTTCTCTTAGCCAGAACTCAATCTCGGGCAACGGAGGTGGGTAGAGTTGCTCAGTGATTACGACTGCACCATTTAGTATCACCCCGGTCGTGTAAATACCGTAGATGGTGCTCTTAGTAGGAAGTTTCATGCCTGACTAAATGCTCTTTATGCAAGTCGTATTCGAATCCCTCTTTTGACTGATCTAAGATCCACTGGAGTAGCTTTAGAAGCGGAGCCCTAATTGTTAGTTTTCAAGTCAGACCGGTTCTGTTAGATCGTGTTCTCGAAGCCTAGAGGAACAATACAGAATATCAGGAATTGATACAGGTAGTGTCAGACGGGAAAAAGAAATACTTCAGGATTAGAGGGCCTAATGGCATGTTGATGCAAGGTGATCGGATGTATGTGCCGAATGTTGAGGAACTAAAGAAAGACATACTAGATGAAGTGCATATTTCTACTTATGCGATGCATCCCGGCAGTACCAAGATGTATCATACCATCCGACCCTTCTACTATTGGCCTGATATGAAAAGAGAAATTGCAGAGTATGTGAGTCACTGTGCAGTTTGTCAAGAGGTTAAAGCAGAAAGGAAGAAGCATTTTGGGTTACTACAACCACTCTCGATACCCTAGTGGAAATGGGAAGATATTACGATGGATTTTGTGTACAAATTGCCTCATACGCGAAATGGTTATGATGGTATCTGGGTGATAGTTGATCGACTTACTAAATCAGCACACTTCATACCCGTTCGTGAGAATTACTCATTAAGTCAGTTAGCCGAATGGTTCATCTCTGAAGTTGTTAAGTACCACAGAGTTCTAGTTAGCATCATTTCAGGAAGCTTTGGGTTCGAGATGGGCAGTCAGAGAGAACTATCCGGACAGTGGAGGATATGTTGAGATCATCGGTTTTTCAGTTTGGAGATGTTTGGCACAAGCGCTTATCGTTGATAGAGTTCGCGTACAACAACAACTTCTATTCTAGCATTGGTGTGGCACCATTTGAAGCGTTGTATGGGAAACCATGTCATACTCCACTATGTAGGTCTGAAGCTGGTGAACGAGTATTAGTGGGCCCGAAGATTGTGGATAAGACGACGCAAAACATTCAGGTGATAAAGGCTAACCTGAAAGCTACCCAAGATCGGCATAAGAGTATTGCAGACAGACATTCCACCGACAGAGTTTATAAGGTTGGTGATTGGATATTCTTGAAGTTGTCTCTGTGGAAAGGTGTTGTACAATTCAGAAAGAAAGGAAAGCTCAGCCCTAGGTACATCGGACCGTACCAGATCGTTGAACGAGTTGGTGAAGTTGCTTATCTACTCGCTTTGTCACCAGAGTTGTCGAGGGTGCATAATGTGTTTCACGTGTCGATGCTACAGAGATACGTCTCTGATCCGTCACATGTGATCCCTCCTCAACCACTGGAGATCAATCCAGATTTGACCTATGATGAGGTTCCAGTGACTATCCTTGATTGGAAGGATAAGGTTCTTAGGAACAAGACCGTGCGGATGGTGAAAGTTTTGTGGAGGAACCACTTAGTTGAGGAAGCTACTTAGGAAACAGAAGAGCACATGCGAGATATGTAGCCACGTCAGTTCAATGGTTTTGATTTGTAGTCAGTGTTGAAATTTCAGGGACAAAATTTTCTTAAGGGGATAGATTGTGACGACCCGTCCTTAATTTTCTATGTAATTTCTCCCCGTGTATGTGAATTGACTATTATGCTCTTGGAGGCAAGTAACATGGACGTGTTTATATCGCTTTTATTTTATTTCTCGCTGTCGCATTTAAATTGTACACGTTGTTGTGAGAGTACGAGAATTTTATCAGTGTGAAAACACTATTTCAGATAGATTTTCGATTCTTTTTTTTGTACAAAATCTAAAATCCTATCCTCCTTTCTCTTTAAAACAACCTGTGCCCTCTTCCCTTTTTCTTCACTCACCAATCAACTCCCTCAAATCTCTCACCAATCCTATCCATTCCCACCTCACGACACCCAATCAGAAAAGCAAGAAAATATCTCTCTCTCTTCCTTTTCTCTATCCCCGTTTACCCTCTCTTCTCTGTAACCTCTATAAGCAACCACCAAACATTGCAGATCGAACCTAAAAACCCTACCATTAGACTACTCTTGAACTCACGAGCACAACTATACCTTTAAAACTCAGTTTGGACGAGTTTTCTATGTCGAACTCGTGAGGTCCGACTCTGTTTGATTTGTGTCTGACGAGTTACAAGTGAGTTACAAGTTTTTAAGAACTTTAAAGGCCTCTATTCAACTCCCCAAGGTCCTTAGTGAAGTTTTGGTGAAGAAACAACGTTGAAACAACCAAGTTTTGAGGAGTTCACGTTGGCCAGAACTTTCGAAGTGATTTCCGACAATCTCTATCCACTTTTTGGACTCCAAAAATATATAACACGATTCTACTCTTTATAAGCTTCAAATCCATATAAAGTAGGTCGAAAATGGTTGATAAATGAAGAAGTTATGCAAGTTTGAAATTTTTCCAGAAACTAGCGAGATTCGAGTTGCAAACGGCGGCGAACGACGGAGCTCGCCGGAGAAGACAGGGAATAAACCGTCAAAGTTGACAGAATATTCTAACGGCGTTAGGTAACGCTGTTAACCTTTGTTAAGCTTTTAACGAAATATTCCATGGAATATTCCTAACGGTGACAGCCACACTGACGGCACGTGCCTGCGCATGGGAGCGCGTCTGGTGTGTGCGGTGTCCAAAAATTATTCAAAAAATTTGTGTAGATTTGTGACGTCGAGTAGATCGATTTCATGTATTTAAACCCTAGGTTTGAGCAAACTATGGGGATTTTATTTAAGTTTCCGTATATGTGCTTTAATTAATTCTATTATAGTTATTTCACATATAGGGGAAACGTATCCCCGAAGACATACGAGGCCAGGCTAGACTCGGGGGCTACGACCCTGCGACGTACTTATGAGTGGGCAATTTATTTTATACCTATATATATTTATAGTTTCCCTAAATGCGTAGTTACTCCACTTTTACGCTTATATTGCCAAGTCTTCGTTATTGTGATATAAATTGTGATAAATACTGCTATATAGTTGGGATATTATTGTCATGACATTCATGCATATTTGTACATGCTCATCTTACTGCACCTCGGTGTTAGTACTCACCCCAGGGTCAGGGCCATTCCTTCACGTGTATGTTCACATTGCACCGTTCGCTCGCTTTGGATCCAAGTTAGGTGCCAGTCCTATCGGGCAGATTGCATTAGGCAATCTGACTTGTATGTGACTATGCTTCTGCACCAACCCTCACATGATAGTAGCATTAGAGCGTATTGATTACACCCAGTCCTGTTCATGTCATAGATTATCTGTTCGAACTCGTGTGTCAGCTAAGATGGATGAGCACTTAGTTATACTTGTTTATCACATGATTTTATTACTGTGGCATTAACATATCATGACTTGGCATATTTTCTGGTTATATTGTTGTTAATGTTGTTTACATACCTACATAGTATATTTTCATGAAACTATACTTGTTTTACGGCGAGGGGTTAGTATATTCGAAAATAAACGTTTTCTTATAAGCATTGTTTTGATGACCCACTCAACTTTGTTTTTTCGCTCCTCCAGGACTTAGATAGCTGATTTCTTCGTGGCACTCGAAGAACCTTTGGCAGTTCTGACATTATCTTCAGTTTAGACGTACGAACTTATCACTATTGTGTAATAAGTGTACTTTAGCTGCTTTGACTACTCTTTGGTAATCGTATTGTCTTTTCAAGCTTTGAATAATTGTGGTGGGTTATTCCCACGATTGCGCTGTCACAGCCCGTCCCAAAACTTTATGTTTCGACGGTTGTGAATTGACGAAATTGCCCTTGTACATTATTTGTTTTGTTGAGTTTTGGAATGTAAGTAAGTGTTAGGGTTTTTGTTGGTTAACCCTAGTTAATCTTGGGTGTGGTTAGGTTAAGAAGTGTGTTGGATGTGTGAAGACCACACATCACAAAATTACTTCTTTCTCTCTCCCTAACTCTCGGACCTCTCTCTTTCTCACACTTTCTCTCCCGAGTGTGTACGGACAATCCCAAAACAAGCTTAAAACTTACAGATCGAAGCAGGGAAGAGTAGAAGTCTACTCCCCAGGTTTCCACGAGCTTAACCATACCAGTTTTAAACCACAAAACCCTCGAAAACCCTAGCTGGAAATCAAACCGTGGGTGTACAGTACACCCAATCTGTTGGAGCAGGTTTCACAACGTTCTAAGTCCCAAAAGGTAACTTCCTAGCTCCCTACTTCGTTTTGGCATAGTTTTTAACGGTTTTGGACGTCGGGAAACGCTGTTTAACGGACCTCCGACTTGGGCACTATTCATCAACTTTTAAACCATTGAGTTTTTGTGAATTCTAGGATCACAGTAAGCTCAAGAAAGTCCTCACGATGCTCGGAGTGCTTCGTTTGTAAGAATTGACGCACAGGAAGCTCGAGAACGGAGTGTTGCAGGTTTGTGCCGGAGTTCGAGGTAATTTTCGACGTGATTTCTTACGTTTTAGAACTTAAAACCGTTGTAACGTGATACTAGAGGTCTTAAGCTTCATTTTGGCGTTTATTTCATGCGATTTGGGTAAGAATTGAGAGAGAACAAAGACAAAGAAAAATTCCCAGTTTCCCGGCGATGGCGACGGTCGCCGGAGCTGGAGGTAGGAGATGGAGGAATATTCCGTCAAGTTTGACGGAATATTCTAACGGCGTAAGTTAGACCTAACGGCATCCGTTAGCTTTTAACGGAATATTCCCTGGAATATTCCTGACGGCGTGAACAGTAACCGTCAGTGTGCCTGTTACGTGGCCGCGCGTGGGGGCGCGTAGGTCCGTGACCTTCTCGGCGCGTGAGGGCGAGTGAGCTACAGGAAAATTATTTTAAAAATTTGGGGATGCTCCTGAGGTTTTGTAGATCACGTTGGTATATTCACACATCTCATTTGAGCTTTATTTGAGAAGTTATTAGCTAGTTTCGTTTATGTGCTTTAAATAACGTTCTTATAGTTGTTTCTCACATAGGCGAAACCTATCCGGACGACGAGCGTAGCCAGGCTAGACAAGGAGGCTACGATCCATCTACTTATCAGTGAGTGGGCTTTTGTTTTCCGTATATACCTTATACATTGAGTTTTCCCAGAAAACATGTGAAATGGTTTATGAAATGAAATGCCATGCCATCATACCTTTGTTATATATCTCGAATATGCATTATGAAATGAGCATGCGTTATGATATGGTTATGCGTTAAGGAATAGTTATGCATCATGAAAGTATTATGCATTATGGAGTGCCTATGCATCATGAAATTGTATGCGCATGATTGTTGGTGTTGTGGACGCTAAGGTAAGTTCAGGTAAGCCTCTAAGTGTTTAAATAAATGTTGAGATAACGAGATTGACGAGATGTTGAGATGCATCGATAGCTCATAAACCTGCACCACCGGTGTTAGTGCTCCCGCCCAGGGCCAGGGCACAGTCTTTCACGTGTTGTTCACCTCTCCACACCGCACGCTCGCCTTGGATCCAAGTTAGGTGCACAGTCCTGTCGTATAGACCACCTTGAGTGGGTTCGACTCGTAGGTGACCCGCGATCTTTCGCACAGTCTTCACGTGATTGTAGCACTAGAGCGTAGTAGATTACACCTAGTCTTGTCGTATAGACCACCTTGAGTGGGTTCGACATGTGTGCAGGATAGGTTGAGATGATGAGATTGATTATGAGCCATATTTCCAGTCGTGCTGATCACACGGTGGACATGTTATTATCGATGATGAGTTTACTTCATTTGATGTTATGATAGGACATATGCTTGATTCATTAGCTTGGTTGGCATACTCATGATTTGATGGTGTAATATAGCATATGTTTGATTCATTAGCATAGTTTGACATGTGCTTGATTCGTTGGTATGGTTTGGCATACATTTGGATTCGATGGCATATTAATGACTTGTTAGCATCTTTATGTTTCGAATCATATTAGCATGTTGTTTATTAGATGAGCTGAGTATATGTATATACTATTATTTTTCTGGGAAAGTATACAGGTTTTACGGCGAGGGGTTAGAAAGTTAGTTTTGAAAAGGTTTTTGAAAGATTTGTTTTTGCCCACTCACGCTTTTGTTTTTCACCCCTCCAGGTATTAGCTAGCGTTGTCAGTGGCATCTGAGGCAGCAGCAGTAATTCTGACAGTCCTTCACTCATGTAGGACCCTTCGGGGATGTTATGTATAAATACTCTTTATGTTCGACTGCACCTAGACTTTACGCTCTGAATGTGTGTTAACACTCTTGAATTCGGTTTTTATTTATTCGTATTTCTTACTACTTGAATGCTTCCGCACTGTGCACATGGTTACGTCACCTCACGTGATGGCCAGCATGCCTCGATTTCGGTCGGGGTGTGTCATGCGCACTCTTTCACTATTTAGTATAATTAGTTCTAATTAGTTTTAAATTTATTCACTTTTTCACATCACTTACCCTTATGGTTATGTCACCTCACGGTGATGGCCAACATGCTTCGACCTTCCTAGGTCAGAGTGTGTCAGATACCAAGATTTCTTCATATATAATTTGGTCGAGCCTCTTTTGAAATTTGATTCTTGGCATCCATGACTCATGTCGTAGGAATGGAACAATTTCAAACTTTTCATATATTTTTTTTTTCTTTTTCTCTTTTTTTTTTTTGAAACTATGAATAGTAATATGACACATGGTACCTCGGTACACGCCACTTCTTTGATGTACAACTCAACCTTTATTGTTGTCTTCATCATCTTGGTATTCATCTCAAGCTATAGGGTATGGCTAATATAGGTTAAATCGGTAAGGATTAATGTGGGTGATTAAAGCAAAGGCTAAGTGTTTGGCTTCAAAGGGCTAACTAAGGATAATATAACATAAAAGGTTAAGTAGAAAGGCTCAAACGGTCCGAAGATGGCTAAAATCATCTCCCTAATATTGCATGATTTAGGATTTTTCCTCGAGAGATATTGAAGCAAGTTTTAGTGTTCGTTGAGATCTTAATGATTACTTAATCTGCATATAATTCTCTAAGCAAGCAAACAATTGTATTAACAGTGGCTATGTGCATGATAAAGGTGTAAAGAATGATCTTATAAAGCATAGCTAACCAAACAATCAAACAAAGAACACAAACAATGCTTATCCATTTCTTAGAACCATATTTAAGTGGCAACCAAGTTATTATCATTGGATTTGGAAAGAAATAACCAAAACGACACAAAGAAAAACAAAAAATCTTTTGGGTTTTCAAATTATCCATTTTTTTTGTTTGGAATTTTAGGGCACTAATGACACAACAAAACAACTAACAAGAACCAAAATTTATAAGATTTGAAAATGAAGACTGCATGTTAGCAATAACCAATTTCTTACCTTTGTTCAATTTTTTATATATATCTTGCAAACTACTTGGTAGAATTCAACGTTCTTTATATGGTTGAATTCATAACAAATAAATTGAAGAACACAGAGCGGACCAAAACTTAGAAACGGCAACAGATTATTCCATAATTTAATAAAACAGAGGGCCTATGTTTATTGACTCAAAACAACTAACTGAAAAACTATCAAAATGAGATCCCTCCCCCAAACTTGAATAACACATTGTCCTCAATGTGAAGTGCAATACAAGGCATGCAATGAGTTAAACAAATAAGGAAAAGTATAATTGAATAAATAATTTGAAAAAATAAAGAGTAAAGTTTAGAACTCCCCTGGTCATGATGAAGTCCACTCTCAAGCACACAGGAAGCTCCATCTTCCTTCTTCAAAAACTTGGGTTGCCTCCCAAGAAGCGCTAAGTTTTAAGTCTTCAGCCGGACATAGCAGTCTTTATTTATGATCATTGAGGTACAAAACCTCCTCATTCATTTGTAGGATAGGTTCCAGGTATTGCTTCAAACGATGGTCATTCACCTTAAACTTCTCTTTCATTCGATCCACAACATCGATCTAAAGACAATCATGAGGATCCAAAGGACTCTTCAAAGCTTCAAAGATCTGAAATTTTATGGTAACCTCCTGCATAGTCATGGTTAGTAAACCAGCTTTTACATCAATTTTAGTACCTGCAGTAGCCATAAAAGATCTACCAAGAATGAGAGGTAGCTCATGGCCTGGAATTTCAGCTTCTTCCATGTCCAAAACAATGAAGTCAGCAGGGAGAATGAACTGATCAACCTTAACAAGTACATCTTCAATAATGCCCCTTGGATATTTCACATAACGATCAGCCAGTTGCAAAGACATGGAACAAGGCATTAACTCCCCCAAACTTATATGTTTGTACGCAGAATAGAGCATAAGATTGACACTTGCTCCCAAGTCAAATAAAGCTCGTTCAAATTTTCTTTCTCCAATAATGCACAGAACTGTAAAGCTTTCTGGATCCTTGAGTTTTTGTGGCAATTTTCGTTGAAGTACTGCACCTACTGTTTTTGATAACATCACCTCTTCATGTTTTCCATACTTTCGCTTGTGAGTACACAGTTCCTTCAAGAATTTTGCATATGACGGAACTTCTTTGATGGCTTCAAGCAATGGAATGTTGATTATAACCTTTTTGATTGGTCCAGTATATGCCCTGTGTACTGATCTTTTCTTCCCTTCTTTGCACGCTAAGGGAATGGTGGAGGAGGATCATATACCACATCCTTAAGTGTTGGATCAAATAACGTTCTTTTCGGCTCAGATGGTGGCTGTTTTGAACTCTTAAAAGAATGATTTTGCTGCTGGTCATTCATATTTGTGCATCTCTCCTTCTCCTTTTCAACTTTCTCATGCATCATTACTTTGTTGTCGATCATCTTCCCACTTCTCAAGGTTGTAATGGCCATCACATGCTCATTATTTCTTGGATTAATTTCTATTTGGCTTGGAAATTACCCTTGTGCTTGCTCTAATTTGTTCAAAGTAGTAGCTATTTGTCCCAACTGAATCTCAAAATTAGATTGAGCCTTTTCCAACAATGTCTGACTTTGTCTAAGCGGTACAACTTCCTGTTCATACCGATCGGTTTTCTTTAAGAGTTGAGATAACATGTCTTTGATAGAAGGGTCTTGTTGTTGAAATGGAGGAGCTTGATAAGGCTGCTGATATTGCTTTGTTGAATTGGATGGTCCCATGCTATTTTGCGAATCTCTCCAAGATAAATTTGGGTGTTCTCTCCATCCCGAGTTATAATTATTGGAGTACGGATCATTTCAGGGCCTCCCACTAAATGCATTGACCTCTTGCATGCCTTCTAGATTTCCTGGACAATTTTCCATGTCTTGAGCGATGCTCGTACATAAGGTACATGGCTGCGTGGCTATCTTGCTTACGAGTGGTGTGAAAAGCTTTGTGAGGGTTGCCACTTGTGCCTCTAAACCCGTCCTTGCATCAACTTCATAAAGGCCTCCTCTTTTTGTTGATGATGTAGTTGAAACTCTCAAATCTTTTGTAAGAAAATCCTAATGCTCATAATTTTCACATATAGCTTCAAAGGCATGTATGAAGTCTTTTGAAGTTTTGTCCATTAAGGTTCCACTAACTGTTGAATCAACCAAACTCCTACATTGACAGTTCAAACCTTTGTAAAAATAATGCACCTTTTGCCAAGCGTTGAAACCATGATGAGGACATTGAAGAAACAAGTCCTTATATTGCTCCCAACTTTCATGAAACTGTTCACCTTCTTGTTGCCGAAAGCTATTAATTTCATTGATCAGAGCATTGGTTCTTCGAGCAAGGAAGAATTTGGACAAGAACTTCTTGGATAATTCTGTCCATTTGTCGATAGAAGCTTCGGGGAGAGAATCCAACCAACTGCTTGCTTTATCCCTCAAAGAGAATGGGTATAAACGAAGTCGAATTTGTTCTTCAGTAACATTGGTGAAGGTGAAAGTGGAACATAGCTTGAAGAATGCCTTGATATGATGGTATGGATTTTCTTCCTCCTTCCTAAGAAATATAGGTAGCAACTGAAAGATTTGTGGACAAATCTCAAATAGCTACGCAATTGGAGCCAAAACAATGCATGACGATGTGTTAGACTCCATTGGTTTTGTATAATCACGCATGAGCCTTGGTTGTGGTGGTGGCAATGGTGGAGGATTATCTCTACCATTATTGACTACTTCACCCGTGGCTGGTTCTTGAAACACTCGTTGTCTTCGTTGTTCTCTTAAAGAACACTCAAGTTCTTGATCTATAGGAATCAACTCAAGTTGCATCAAATGTCTACCTTGCATATACTATTAGACTTTGCTACTTGTTTGACCAATGCTCGGTAGGGTTGAAAACTAGACTTCTTGGCTTTCCAACGATATAGAATATGCCTGGTACAAAATCGAATAATTTAGTCCAAAACTGTGTTGAAACGGTGATAGAAACTGAAATAAAACAGTGACGAAAATTATTTTTGCTTATCTTAATAGTTATGACTCTTATTCGAAAATAGAGAACAAAACAAAATCAAATTAAATAATCTACAATACAATAAACGACCTATTAGATATGGAATAAGATATCAATTTGGGGGACTCAATTAGAGTCCCTGGCAACGGCGCCAAAAACTTGGTGTAAACTTGCAAGTGCACAAGATAGTCGTAATATAGCGTGTTGCAAGTCCAAGTATCGTTCCCATGAGGATTCTAATTCAATCTCCAATTTGATAAACTAAACCAAATCTAATTATATTAAAGACACACAAACCCAAAAAAGGAACTAGACTCGATCTTAATGAATAAATCAATCAAAGATATGAAGAATTTGTTATGATGATTTTATAAACAAACAAAAACAGAACCTAAATTTAAACTAAAATTAAAGAGAAGAAAACAGTGTGTTTTAAGGCAAGTGATGAAAAAGTATTGGGATTCGGAATCAACCACAAGCAATCTAGTTTAGGTTTCAATGCATTCAATGGATCTTTTGATTCCTTAGATGATAATTCCAATATCTAAGTCCTTGTCAGGCACATTAGACCATAGTTTTCCTTAAGTGAATGATTCTCTCATAGTTCAGGCAGAGATCGTATATCCTCACATGCAATCTATCCTGGTTAAGGCATAAATTTAACAAGTAGGACTCTTTACGCTCTAGAAAACAAGGGAACCAAGCAAACCATTATTCTTTTTCAAGCAATAATGTAATTTACCACACTTAATGTCACATCCCGACCCGGGCCCCCACCACATCCCTGAAGGAAAAATATTGTCCTAGCTAAGAACAAGTAAGAACATTTGAATACATATGCAAACTAATAACACTTTAAAGTAGGCATGCATTCAAAAACAATTCATAAAACCCATGACTTTCAAAGCCTAGCATATGGTGAACCAATAGACTCTTTAACAAACTTAAAGAGAAGAAAGGATTTAGAGATTCTTTACCCTTGAAGCTCATCCTTGATTACACAAGGGATTCACCCAAGTGGAGGGCCTTCAAGTCACCTCCTAGCTCCTTGGATCTACCTTGTGATTTGTATGCTCCTTTGCTCCTTGAGGATGTGAGGAAAGGATCTCCAAAAGTACCAAAGATTTAGTACCTCTAAGTCTCCACACCAAAGATGTAGTGTGAAGATGAAATGGATGACTTAGAGAGATTTTTGATGCTAGTAAAACCCCCTAAGTTGGCCGGCCTCTATGGAGAAAATTGGAGACAATGTTTCTCTTCTTTTTCTCTTAGAAAAGCCTTAATGAAAATAAAGCTATAAAGTTGCTTTTATACTTCATTCTTAGGTGAGTGGCAAACTTGCAATAAAGCATAACCTACTACCCCTCACCCTTATGGCCGGCCCCCTTTTGGTATTGGGCTAATTGCCCATTTTGTTTTAGTTGTCATACAACTTAAACATAATGGACCTTGTGGACCAAAACACTTTTAGGCCTTGAAACCCAAAACCAACTTAAAAGCCCAATACGAACATTTCGTATAATTAATTAACTAATTAATTAATCTTGACCATAATTCAATTAAACCTTTTAATTGCATATCCATCTCATTTTATTTCTTCACTTTCATCCTTACTCGGTGTACGATCCATTAGGTTCCAATTAGCGAGGCAATGGGCGATTGTTACTCTTAACGATCGATTGTGAATTGAAACAACATTTCAATTCTCCCTTTTGATTAGTGTTTGCTAATCTTCAGGGCTTCCACAAACCATGAGTGACACCTAGCAGCATTTCATGGTTACCCAAGCTAAGTAGAAGTGGTTGGAGAACCTATCCAGTTACAACTACAATGCAATACGGTCATTCTCTAATACAATACTCTTTATCACATTGTTTGAGTGATAGTTTGTTTCATGTCTACTATCCACTGTGATACTTTTCTATATGATTCAATTTGAATATGATTTGGAACAAACTTCCTAAGTCATATTCATATGCTTTGGCCAAAGACTCTCGAATCATATCTTAGAGTATTCTCCTTCCACCATGGAAGGTTAGAGATCCCTTGTTGTGCATTCACATGTCTACATGATTAGATAGCTTGACCCCAACAATGCCGTGGACACTCACAATGGAATGCCTTTGACATGATCAAAGATCAAGGACCTAACCATTAGACATCAATGATGCCTCAGGTCAAAGGACTACTTTGCATATTGTAACTAACGAGTTCTTACATGACATGTATGTTCGAACTCTCGTTTGATCGTTGTTCAGTGTACTCGATTACCTTTCGAGCACTTATGTGTTTGTCTTAGTGTCTAACACCAAATGACTTGAGACTAGTCATACTCACGCTTGAGTAGACATAACACATACTAACCTTAACGGACTGTCAATGCCCAATTGGCAATCCTATGGCTAGGAACGTTTTAGGAATGAACATAAGAGAAAGGTCTCGTTAATTTAACTTACTTAAATTACTTATCTCTTAGATCAAATACATTCCTTGGATTCCCTTATTGCTTAAACACATGATACAATAAATAGTGATTAACAATAAGCTTTGCCCTTTATTAAACATATAAAAGTTTAATACAATAAGTATTCCAAAAGCTATTACATCAAATGAGTGGCTTTGTGGGCATACTTCCAACAATCCCGGGCTTGACTCCGTTGTAGCATGATATTGTCCGCTTTGGGCCCCGGCCACGCCCTCACAGTTTTGTTTCTGGGAACTCACACGAGAACTTCCCAGTGGGCCACCCATCATGGGATTGCTTTCGCGCGAACTCGCTTAACTTCGGAGTTCCGATGAAATCCAAAGCCAGTGAGCTCCCAAAAGGCCTCGTGCTAGGTAGAGATGAGAATATACATATAAGGCTTACAGGATCCACACCTTTGGGCGATGTGGGATCTTACACTTAACCACAAGAAGCTAATTGAATTATATTGCAAGTTCAGCCTCAAATTCATCTTCCAATCGTACTAGATGGAAAGTCATAAGGTGATCAATCAGCGAACTCAAACAAAAAGTAAAAATTCAAACAGTGATTAAGCATTCATCTCAAAGAAACTAGAAATCCAATGAATAACATTAAAAACCATAAACATCCATGCTAGGGCATCATCATAACCCTAGAAAAAGAGTTTAGTTACTCATAAAATACGAAAACATAATTCAAAATCTTAAAAACATGAAAAACTTCCAAACAATGAAGATGGATACCAAAGATGGTCGGTGGCTGCAGTTCTTGTTTTGCTCCTCTCTGCAACCTCTCTTTGTGCTTCTTGGACACCCTTTATATAGTAGACAAATCCTAACATAATTAGGTCTTGTGATATCCTTTGTATTGCATAACTGATGATGTGGCGAATAAACTTCCCAATTAATTACTTCAAACCCATTTGAAACAGCTCAACACGTTCTATCTTGGGCTTTGGGCTTCGACTGAATCATGACTTGAAAAACCCAACAGAATTTGAAATTTCCACGTAGACTTGGCTGACCGACGTCTGGTACGAGAATCACTATAACATCTTCTAGAAAACTCGGAATCACAAGTAAAATTCCTCTAAAAGCTAATTTCCATATATTTCCAATGGTATAAGGCTCAACAGCTGGTTTCTTCTGAGGAAGCACAGTTTAATCCATAAAGTTGACTGATCTGCACAAACAGCTTCTGCTTCCAGCATGCCAAACTCATTTCAATCGCAAAAGTGCTCCTTTTTCTTCTTTCTTCATCTTCACTCTTCAAAGCTAAGAAAAACATAAAACGAAGTGAAACAAACTAAATTCACTCAAAAACATAACAAGAATCTAAACTAAAAGGGCTTTAAAATGTATGCATTTATGATTATATCATAAATGAAGTGCTCATCAATCTATACTAGCACACGAGTTCATGCAGAGGGAATCTGACTTAAACAGGACTGAGTGTAATCATAATATACGCTGTACTACAATCATGTGAAGATTGGCGGTAGGTGCATCACATACGAGTCGGAGTTGCCTATTGCAACCTGTACGACAGGACTGGCACCTACAATGGATCCAAGGTGAGCGTGCGGTGCGATGTGAACATACACGTGAAGCCTGGCCCTGGCCCGGGGTGAGTACTACACCAGTGCTAGCATGCAATGATGAGCATATATAATGTATATGAACATGCCACGACAATATATAAATCTCAACAATGTAATGGCATTTTTAAAATTAAATAAAACATGGCATGATAGGCGTAAAATTAATCAAAACACTTGTGAAAACTATAAAACTTTATATATTATATATATAAACAAATGCCCACTCACTGATACGTAGTCGGATCATAGCCTCCTAGCCTTGCTTGTCCATGTACCTCCTTGGGGTAATTCTCTCCTATATGAGAAACAACTATACTAATTAATTAATTAATTAGGACATACACTAAAAGGCTAGGAAAATCCCCCATAGTTTGCTCAAACGGAGGGTTTAAATATACGAAAACATTCTACACGACTTCACGGACCTGTACACGACAACCACTCGCCACCATGAGGCCGGACGCTCCATCACGCGTCGCCACGTGCCGCCAGCTTGCGGCCACATGCGCGCCTGCATACGCTAGCAGATTCCTAGGGAATATTCCGTTTTAAAACTTCATATCTTCTTCATTTCTCAACCATTTTTAATGTACTTTATATGGAAATGAAGCTTATGAAGAGTAGAACAAGTCTATACCTTTTGGAAGTCCAAAAAGTGGACGGAAATGGACTGAAATTAGCTCGAAGCTCTCGGACCTATTTTCAACTCCTTGAAACTATGTGTTTCGACGTTGGCTTAGCTTCAAGCTTGAACTAGATACCTTGAGGAGTTGTGTGGATGCTTCCAAATCTTCCAAAATCTTGGAACACAAACGGGAAGTTGTCGGAGAACTCACACCCAAGTCAGAACTCCAGGTTGCTCCGAGTTGGAAGCTTAAAACATCACCATTTTAGGATCGGTTTGTACGGATGGACTCGTGGGGATGAGAGAAGTACGATGGTGGTGGTTTGAAGTTCGATCTGTGAGGTTTGATAATGGTGTATGGTTGTTGCAGAGAGGGGAGACACAGCATGAAAGAGGAAAGAAGGAGAAGATGAGAGACAGGGAGAGAGAGGTTTTATGATTGGACAAAAGAGAGAGCTAAGCTGTCTGATTGAGTGAGAGAAATCAGGAGAGTGACTGATTAGTGGTGAGATAGGGTCACGGGACACCTTTTTTAAAGGGAGAAAGTGATAAGATTTTTGTATAATTCAAGATACACGAAATTTGTCTCCTTATCAAAAACAATGTTTCCTACACTAAATAATTAGCACACGTGTACAATTCTACCAGTTATTAACACACTTTAACTAAACGTAACTTCTTTGTTACAAATCTGATTGGGGCCTAACTCGCACTCACGCATTTGTAACAACGAGTACTATTTAGTTATGATGATGAGAAAAATAAATTAAAAGCTGAATAACTACGTCCACTTCAAGTTCCACTTTGCCAATAAGGGCATAAACGTCATTTTACATACTCGGGAAGTAATTTACATGGAAAATTATAGAGGGGTCGTCAGATGTGTCACATCAGCACACAATATAATTTTTGACAGAATTGTGACGGAAATATCATATTGATTTAAGACACCTATTTTTAGGATTACATTATTCGATTTTCAATTTCAGGAACTATCTTGATGGTCTAGGTGAATTTTAGAGACCATTTGTGATAACACAACTTATGGGGCCCATTTATGTGCCACATCAGCATATAACAGAATTTTTGATATAATTGTGACTAGTGTTCTAAAAATCCTCGTCTAGCACCGCCTAGGCACGTAGGGCCTAGGCGTTTGAAAGTTAAGAAAGGGCACCTAGACTTCATGAGGCGCCCGTCTAGACTGCCTAGGCACCTGCCTAGCCCGTCCACACCCGATTAAGCACCCTCCTAGGTTACGACTCACTTAGATAGAAAATAGATAACTTTCATTTTGCATTTTATTTTTTTCAATAAATTGTAAGAGACTTGTTGCATACTTAAATGAACACACATTATACCCTTATTCCCCATGTTTTCATTATATTCCAACAATTCACATGTTTTCATTATGTTCCAATACTTCATAATATTTATGTCATTCTATTTTGTAATTTATGATGAAAGTATATATATTTTAAGTATAAGTAGACACTTATTTACACGAAATATAATAGATTTACTCAAATCTGCTTAGTCCGCCTAGGCGCCCTTCCTAAGCCCCGCCTAGTCGCCTAGGCGCTAGGCACCATCCTGCCGCCCGACTAGCGCCTAACGTCTTTTAAAACCTTGATTGTGAGGAAGGGATTACATTGATTTGCGACACTTATTTTCAGAGTTTATCAATTATTAATTTTGGAGACCATTTTGATGGTGTGGTTGAATTTTAAGAACCATTTTCGATAAAAAGCCCTAAAATAAATGAACAACTAAACGTTCCCAACCGATATCCACTTTCCTCCCTAAAGTGTGAAGAGTGAAGCAGCTCTTTATCCACCAACTAGTTTTGATGTTCGTGTTTGAATTCTTCAATTTTTGCTTTGAGGAGCTGGAAAATGTGGGCTTACTATGTTAATCATGTCCTCCTCCGCGGTCTTGTGCAAAAGCTTGATCTTTGTTAACCCCAAGCTCAGTCTGCTCAGCCGCAACTCCATTTTCCACCGAAATTTGTCGACGCCACTGCCTCTGGTGGTTAATACAAGGCGGCGGAGGTCTGCCGCTGCAGAGCACATTCCAAATGCTTCTGGAAAAAGGAAAAGGAAAAGGACTTGGTGGCAAACATTCTTTTTTGACGACGACGGGAATTGGCTTGGTTTGAAGGAGGACGACATGCTGGCGGCGGAGGAGGAGCAGGAAGAGGAGTTAGATGGCTCCTCCCCAGCTGCCGCCAACAGCAGAGGCGAAGAAGCTGAGAAATTTGAAGCGTGGAAGACGAGGGCAGAAGCAATCGTGGAGTTGAGGGAAGCACAGCAGGATATGACCAACGAGGAGAACCGCATGTGGGAGGATTGGATTTCGGATTCTAATTCTAACTCTAATTCTTCTACTTCCTCCTGGGAAGCATCTGTGCAGTCGGATCCTGCTCAAGAAAGGGGATTGATTTACTCTCTCAGCGATTTTGTCCTCGGAAAGGAAGAAGATGATGAGGAGGACATGCTCTATGAAGACCGCGTTTTTCGCTATGCCTCACTCAATTCGGTAACTACAACTAGTACAACAACAATATGCATTTTACTTGCCAACTATTATTCGCCCTCCAAAAATCTAATTATGCAGTCGTCACTCATGCTGTTAACTGTTCAGTCGCATTACTAATTCCGGTGGAAACTAAAGGTTAAACACTTTTCGTTGATCGTAAGTGCGCAATATGTATAAACAGAGTATAAAGAATGAAAGAGAAACAATCTAAACATTAAACATTCCTAACTTTAATAGAGCAGCTATCAAAACAATTGCAGTATTCAACTTTATATATTGCATTGGTGTTTCTGCCTTGGAACATTTTTACAACAGGCAACAAAATTATGAGATCAAATGGTTTTAGTGTAATTTTCTGTAAGCCCGCTTGTTTTCCTTTAGCAATATTAGTCTTGTGCTATTACATGTTGCGATCTTCTTTTTATTGTTAAAGGACTGATTGCCCTAAAGCCAAATTCATCCTTTTTTACAGGCTAAATTTTTGGCAGTATTAATTATCATACCCTGGGCCTTGGATTTTGTGGTTCACGACTATGTTCTGATGCCTTTCTTAGACAGGTAAGCGTTATCTCTTTTGCTTATCAGATATATAAACACATGTGCAATGTTTCCTTGTTTAATTTCGAAGTGAGCATGTTTAAATACCAAGATCCAATCCTGTGTCTTTGGAATTTAATTTTACTCTCCATATATATTGTTATTAACTCCATTTCGTTGCACCATCTAAAGGACATCATAACTAAATTATTCAACAAACTTCTAAGGCATATTGCCTTAATGTGCTTATCCCTATTGATGCCAGAAAAGAAGACTGCATCAGGAACATATCTTGAAATAAGTGGCTACAATAATTTTCTTCTTTTAAAGAAAGGCATGCGTGCGATTGTGTGTGTACTGTGTAGAATATAGAATTTCACATACTTCTCTAAAGGCAACCTTTCTACTCCTCCTCCACCTCCACCTTCTTAACTTAGAACTTTTCTGTAGGTAGGTTGGTTCTGTTTTACAAGTTTCTTATTTCAGTAGTTATGTCAAAAAACTTAGTTTTGAACCACTATTGTTAGGTTGTTGGTTATACATTTATACATATTTGTGTGTGTGTGTGTTATTTATGCATGCTTGTATAAACTAAAGGAAAAACATTGTAAGTTCAGCATATATTTTTTGTTGCATTGGACCTGGTATTAACTTCATTTTTAACCATTACTTTTACCTCTAAAATTATGAACTAATGGAGCATCCACTTGCTTGCGAACAGATATGTGAAGACCGTACCACTTGCAGCACAGTTGCTTGACGTCAGAAGAAATCAAAAGCTTCAAATGGTTGAGGAATTAAAAATGGAGGGAGCAAGATTTCATCTTGAGATGGAAATTGGAAAATCTCCACCGCTTTCTGATGATGAGGTTTGGTGGGAGTTGCGGCATAAAGCGTAAGATTCCCGCTCTTTAGTACTCCTCTAGAAAGAGCCTCCATAACATTACCGTTGTAGTCTTTTAGTCTTTATCCAAGTTTAAATTAGGTTCACAAAGTCACAATTGAGATGAGGGGTAGATTAGAATGGAGTTTTCTATAAAAGGGCTAAAAGTAGCCACACATGCCAAGACTTGAGCAGTATAGTTTGTGACTTGTGACTCTAGAACATATCACCACATAAACAGTCAAACATGTAGAACTTATTAGTTTGATCATTACATCAATGGCTAGTTCCATTGTGTAAACCTCCATAAATTATAACTGTATTCAGGCTGCTAAAAGCCTTTAAATCGGGTAAAAAGTTAAAAGTGAAGATTTGACCTAGAACAGTTATAATCTATCTTACGTAATAAAAAAGTAGTTGGGATTCTACATGAGTACTAGTATAGTAGAACCATTGTCCTTCAGAGAAACTGCACCTACCCTAAGACCGGAGTTGACGACAAGGTACAAGGTAAAGGGAGGCGATGCATTAACATATGGAAGAAATGTACAGAGTATGACCAAAACTGGTAGGTTTAGAAGTTCAAAGTAGAGGGCTGGGAAATATATGGATATATGCTTGCAGGAAAAAAAAAATAAAAGGGGAAAAAAAATCTGAACTCTTGTAACACAGAGTGAAAAGACGGAGAAATCACAGCAGGAGGGAAGAAAGAAAGAAAGGAATTTTCAATTAAAATGAATGCACTACCATTGTACAGAGGAGGAAGCCGTTAATAGTTATATCAGTACACGGATATAATTAGCCCAGTGATCACAATGTAGGCATAGCATACCTAACTCAAATGAATACAATTAATTTTGTAAATAATCCAAAAACCTTTAAATGACACACCCCGACCGAGATCGAGGCATGCTGGCCGTCACGTGAGGGTGACGTAGCCATGTGCACAGTGCGGAAGCAATAATATAGCAAGAATTACGAATGAATAAAAAAAACCTAGTGCTAGAACGGAAACAAGTGTGAATACACAATCAGAGCATAAACAGCCTAAGTGCAGTCAAGCATAAGAAGTACTAATTTAAATAACACCCAAAGGTGGTCCTTCATATGTGATGGTCTGTCAGAGCCTCCATTGTATCCTCGTAAGCCACCAACAAACGCTACCTAAAACCTGGAGGAGCGCAAAACAGAAAACGTGAGTGGGCAAAAACAAAGCTTTTCGAAAATCATTTCATTAATAACAGTTATAACCCTCGCTGTAAAACCTGTATACTTTCCCAGAAAATAGTATATACATGTACTAAATCTCAACTCAAATCATCAACATCAAAATATGTAAACAAATCATGAATATGCCATGCCACATAAATCAAATCACCAGGTAAGTAATCCAAATGCAATAATAACTGCAATATCTCATTATCTTAACTCTAGCTCATAAATCATGCCTGCACACGAGTCGAACCCACTTATAGTGGTCTATACGACAGGACTGGTTGTAAAACAATACGCTCTAGTGCTACAATCACGTGAAGACTGCGAATGATCGCGGGTCACCTACGAGTCGAACCCACTGAAAGTGGTCTATACGACAGGACTGTGGATTGTAAGATCCCACATCGCCCAGGGTGTGGATCCTGAAAGCCTTACATGTATATTCCCATCTCTACCTAGCACGAGGCCTTTTGGGAGCTCACTAGCTTCAGGTTCCGTAGGAACTCTGAAGTTAAGCGAGTTCGCTCGAGAGCAATCCCATGATGGGTGACCCACTGGGAAGTTCTGCTCGCGTGAGTTCCCAGAAACAAAACCGTGAGGGCGTGGTCAGGGCCCAAAGCGGACAATATCGTGCTACGGCAGAGTCGAGCCCTGGTTGTGGTGGGGGCCCGGGCCAGGATGTGACATTAAACACATGGCACCTGTCATTAGAAAACAGATTTTGTTTTTAGCTGGACTTATTTCATCCAAGGTTCTCTTGTATATGAATGATGGTATGATGTAAAGTTATAGCCGGACATTTGTCTCAGTGCACTGCACACTTGGACTTTTGGATCTACATAACAAAAATAACTCTCATTTCAGAGATCCAAATGCCAGTATGCAATGAGAAAAATGTCCGGGTTATAATTGTACATGGTCATCAAGTATTCTCACTTTTTAATTATGGCTAATAAATTTACCTATGTCAATGATTTTACATTTTTAATTATGGTGTAATGTGACTAGAAATGTTGAAACTGAGTATTATTTTTTGAGATAATATTGGAAAATTCCCTTTATGTTCTAATCTTCTTAAGCTAGATTTTGGACTTTAGTTTCAATGACGAATATCATCCAAATTACTTTTATTATGGCTTCAACAGGTTAGAGCTGAGAGATGAATGGAGACTAGAGAATCGTAAAGCATTTGCCAACATATGGTCAGATATGATATTCGGGATCTCATTATTCATTCTTTTATACAGCAATCAGAGTAAAGTGAGCTACTATTACTTTCTTTCTGTTGTGTACTTCATGCATGCAAATTTTATCCCATTACGATCATAATAGCGTTGCCTAAAACTGAATGTCCTTGGAATGTTACAGTTAACAACTCCATTTGTCTTGCAGATATGGTAGTATGAGCAGTTATTGCATTATTAGCTATGAGTGTCAGTTCCTACTACTAGATTGTTTTTTCTTTGCCTTTTTCTCAATTGTTGTGTGCAGTCTTTTTTGGTCTGTTTATCATCTATTTGGTTAGGGTGATGAATATGCATCCTCATTGTTTGCAGAACGCGTCAACAAACTTGTGAAGTTGTGATGCCTTTTATCTGCTCAGAATTGTAGCTATCAATATCATATGAATACTGACACAAAATAGATCTATAGTATTAGTAGGTCAAGACTAGAACATTTGATGTCTGGATGGGAGTGGTGACGTAAGGAACAACAAATATTGGATCTAACTAATTGGAATGAAGCAGAGAACTTAATGTTAGGAAAGTAGGAAAGCTATATCACTTTCTATGCAGATTGCAAAGGTGAGCTTTAGAGTTCCATGCAAATGTAAGCATTCTTGGCCGATGCGACTCTTCTCCCAAGCATTATCTTAACCTTTATGATTAATATTCACAGGATTTTAAGTTCATGTTGGTTCACATAAATTCCAGTCATCATTATTTGTTACTTAGAAGTGATAGAGTTCCCCAGCTGATCTTTGGAGACTATGTTGCTTGATTTATCAGTTTGGCAATGAAATTATAGCTTAACTTCATGGAGTACCCATGAAGATATACTATGTAGGTGTAGCTACTTTCTTAAGGAGCATATTTGTGTTCATGGAGATTATTTTGTTTCTGATTTAAAATGCCTGCTAAGAACTCTGCACTAAGTCTTGTTAAATCGATTGTATTCCGTTTTTTATTCTTCCTCTTCCTTTTGCAGGTAGCATTGCTGAAGTTTACAGGTTATAAGATAATAAATAATATTTCAGATACCGGGAAGGCATTTCTAATTATACTTATCACAGATATTTTTTTAGGGTAATAAACTGCTCTGTTGTTTGGTACTGTGAATTTCTGTTACTATATTCAGTATACAATACAGTGTTTGTTCAAATTTGCTTACTACTATGGAAAGCTATAAAATTAAAGACACATATATGTGGAATTTTTCTCTTGCCAGATAGCTTAGTACGTTACATAGCTAGACTGTCAATATGGACCGCTGATTAGGCGGGCTTGTGAGAGTGTGAAGTCCAGATTCACAGTCTCATGACATAACTTATCTAGTTATGTGGTAAGAGAATATTACCCCATATATATACATGCACGCGCACACACATTACATATATTATATTGCATGTCAAGGATGCACAATGTCCCTTAGGTGAATGTCGCCATCTTGTGGTAGGATGATTTTAGTTCCAATTCTTCAGTTTCATTTATGTGATTGCAATCCTACTCATCCTCGTGTGACCAAAATGCGGGCATTTCAAACTTTTCTGATTGAGGTACATAACTGCATACCTGCAGGTATCATTCTGAGTCTGGTTGGCAAACGTTGTTAGAAATTTTTGTTGAGCATTATGGACTTGAGGTTGATCAGTCTGCCATAACCATTTTCATCTGCCTGATTCCAGTTATCATGGATGCATGCGTCAAACTTTGGGTATGTTCTGCTCTTCTACTATATAGTAATTTCAGTTTTGCAAACCACTCGTACATGCCTTATTGCTTGTAGTTTCTTTACAATTTGGTACCATTTGTATTTGTGGTGCAGCTGTTTAAATTCCTTCCAAGATTATCCCCGAAGGTGACAAACATATTCCGGGAAATGAAGCGTCACTAGTAAAATTCTGTGTGTGTTTTCTCTGGCATTTAAGAGAATTTTGAGAAAGGTAGGTAAGCCATGTACCAGGAAGATTACATTTCTTTTTGTTTCCTTGATTTCCCTATAGGGAGGTTTACGTCATTGTATGAGTGTATAGCGCATTGTAGTTGTTTGGATATCATTCATTCTAAAAAAGGATCTTCTCTGATCCTTTGTGGGGATCCGGAGGATCAATCAATCATGTTCGTTCATCTTATATCGTATGGGCAGAAATCATTTTAAATTTTAAATTGAATATAAATAGTATCTAACGAAAACTGACCACACGATGTACGATTAACGGACATGATTGATTGATCTCCGAATCCTCGCAAAGAGGATCTGGAGAGGATCCTTTTCCATTCATTCTTACCCATAAATGACAAATGTGGTATAAAAACAGTAAAAGATGTTTATATGTAGTACTAGTACGTATAAATCTACATTTTATATGTATATATATATATACACGCTTCAGTTTGAAATCATTAATTATTATTATTCTTGAAAAAGGTTCAAATGAATCTAAATGTTTTTCAAATCATTTAATCTGAAATCATTCGGCAAACTAAACGTCTAAATGTTTATATTCAGTTCTTGAAAATTAAAAATGAGTGTTATAAGATTTGAAAAGTGGGGTGTGTAGAAAATGTGGGATGTATGTCGAAAATGTGAAGTGTATATAGAGAATGTGTTTTTCCTAAAAAAAAGATAGAGAATGTGGGGTGCGAGGATATTATAGGAAAGTAAATAAAATGTATTAAGATAATTTTTAATTGAAAAAACAAATGTGATGTGTATTAATTTTTGGATGTACTTTTAAGATTGGTTTGGACCGCAACAACTGGGCTTTACCGAGGGAAGTTAGCCCTGGAATTCTGCCCAATTGAAAATATTGGGCCCGCCCGAATAAACTTTTGACCGTTCAGCAAAAAACTCAAACTAAGCTTAACCCATCGGAGATGGTTTAAAGCACTCGTAGCTCAATTGACAAACCATTAGACCAGTATCAGAATTCTCCAAACTGCTTCCCATATGCACAATGACAAGTTTATGGGAGGTCTTAAAATTACAAAGAAGAATCACTCAAGGCCATCCACCAAACCACGTCTAGGGCCAAAGCTGTCTACTCCAATCTACACGTAGGATTACATTATATGTACCATTTACTTGGTAAAATGCCAAAATTACTCTCAAGGCCATCCACCAAACCACGTCGAATGTTGGGCAGGGAGGCTGCCAAAGCAGGGCCAAGCACCTTCATCCATCAATTTCAATTGTTGAAGAGCCTAACATAAGCTTGGACATTCACCATCGTGATGAGGAATTGTACCGTCCTCCAGGCGTAGGTGGATGTTATGACACACCCCGACCTGGAATGCCCACGTGGACACTCGATTCGCGATGCGCTGGCCGACACCTGGAAGGTGACGAAGCTATAAAGTGTAGCGATGTGGAAAATGTGAGTAAATTAAAACCTAAAGTTTGTAGATTGTTTTCGAAAATGTGTAACCCCTCGCTGTAAAACAAGTATATAATTTCCCGAAAATATTATAATACTAGTATGTAATACGGTACCCTGCAGCAGAAGTGAGTGAAAAGATGTACGGTACACCAACAAGGTATCTCAACATTAAATCTCAAATCGTTATTACAAGAAATCAATGCTCATTAATTTATGTAGGCACACAAGTCCATTACAGAGATATTCAAACAATGGAACAGGCAGGGTGTAGGTTTTACATTCTAGTACTACATCACGTGAGCTGCGCTAGTTGTGACACACCCCGACCCGGGATGTCCAATAGGACTCCGAATCGAGCTGTGTCGGCCGACACCTGGAAGGTGACAAAGCCATAAAGTGTAGTGATGTGGAAGATGTGAATAAATTTAAACCTAAAAGTGCCTAAATACAAGAGTGCGCGGTGAGCGGGTATGAACCCATTTCACACGTGATGACAGAGCATAAGTACAGTACAGTAAAATAGGGTGAGAGTTGTACCATCGATGGTAATCATCTGCACCAAGATTTGCCAATAATCATCGTCGATACGAAAACTCTGCTACTAGAACCTAGATGGGCGAAAAACAAGGATGAGTCGACCTATCGTGAATTCCTCACTGATTTAGCGAGAAACCATGTTGAGAAGGCTAAAAGAACACTCAATAATTTGAGAGTCAAAACAAGTTCATCAAATTTAAAGTTCAAGATATCTAGATTGATTTCCTGCCTTCACACTCCAAAAACAACTTCCGGAATATTCAATCACCAACAGTAACGATCCATTCGACGAAGTATTTGACGGGTGATTGAAGAACTAATGATCACACCTAGATTTCAATATCCAAGCAATTCTTCTGAACAATCTACCTGTCTTCGAAATAATATGAACTGCAGTAGAGTAGACACGTACCCAAAGTTGACTAGAATGTCTTTCCAGCGCAAAGGAGTGAATATGGAGTCACAGTCAGAAAAGATGCTGATCGAAATGCCAGAAAATCCGATAAATTCAAGAATGGGTAATTTTACCAAGTGGTCTAAAATGTAGTCCTTCTGGACCAATGAAAAATGGGTTGACTTGTCAAGTCGATCTATAAACATCGAAACATCATCACAATCTCCACATGTACAAGATACCTTGTACCAGGAGCTTATGGTGATATTTCCCATTTGTATTTGGATATAAAAAGTGATTATAACCATCCAAACGATTTTTTGATGGGTTAGAGGTACTCATGAACTTCAACTGGAATGGGATAAGGAAGACTGAAAATGTTTAAGGGTAGAAACAACTCTTACTATGGTGCTCAGTAATTACGTTTGCACAACCGGGATGATACACGATAGTGCAATCATAGACGTTGATTTAGTTCTTCCAATGTTGCTGTCAGAAACTTAGCTCTTTCCAAAAGTAAGTGAAATTGGGAAGTTCTAAGGTTAATAAAGATTTTGGACATATTTCTCCACAGAGAAGTACCATTCGGTTTTCAGATGAAAATGACAACTGTTGACTCTAGGTCATATATATGATGGTTCATTTTGAATGGTTATACCGTTGGGAAATGTAAGCAATACTCCATCATACTGCCTCTACACAGTTGAAATATCCAAGGAACATGTCATCATCGATTTCCAAAATGATCAACGTCATCGAAAAGTGTAAAGCAATGGTGAGGTGAGAACAACAATTCGGTTGTCAGAAACTTTATTCATAATCAACACCCCAAGCTTAACTAACTTCCTTGGCCGATAAGTGAGGAAAAACACTATAACCGAAAATCGCTAACCAATTGTCGATAAAGTCGACAAGACTGAGGACATCTCAAATCTCACAACACTTTGTGAGAACTTTAATCTTCTTCCTCTAAACTCTTTTTGGAAAAAGGAAACAATATTGTCTGCGAATATCACGTCTCCTGAGATAAGTACCAATCTAAACAAAACTAATGTTTGAGAAATTTGGTCTCACTGCTGAAGCAAAAAAGACTACTACGAAGTCGTCAGGTTATGGAAGAAAACTCGAGTTATAAAGGGTGGGCCGGCTAGACCATCAACTCGAAGTAGGGGATAACGGTTTTTAATCGTCACCCGAGGAAGTTGCTAAAATCTAGGTATGACCTTAAGGTTCGAAGTTCCCTAGATAAGGGGCTTGGTTGGATAAATTCCTAATCGGTAAGCTTTAGTAACTAAGTTCTTCCAAACAGTAGGAGTTGCTCGAAAAGAGGCAAGGAAACTAGTGTAGTATGAGAAAGTTGATCGATGATAATATCTTAGGTAAGACTTTGGAATATGACGCCTGAATGTACGTCCTCAAAACGTACCATAATACTTCCTTTCACTATGCCACGTGATAATAGATCTTCACCTCTTTCTCGATATTTAATTCACTCTAACAGTGAGAAATTAACTCGTACTTCGATTTTACGGTCTGCCTGTGGAAGTGATCGAAAAGGTGGCTAGTCGAAGAGGTTCTGTTTACCTAGATAGGTGATAACTTAAAAAAAACTATGAGTTTACTGTCTTAATACAAACCTTGATCCTCAGCTTCCACAATTGTACTTTCTTCAGCTCAGGTTGTCACCGCTAATCAGTCTATCAGTCGCACCACTAATTAACTAATTTATGAAACTTTTGATATTGTTTGTTACCCTGGAATTGTAAACTAGCGTTCTGGCATAAGGGTATCACTCCTAGATACTAGTACATATGTCCGGTATCAGAAGTCATACCACCTGAATACTGGTTAACAGTTCCAGGATACTGGACAATATCATCAATTAGTAGCGCCACCATAGGCTAATTACAGATTAGAGCCTGTTCGGGTGGATGGTTTAAGATGATTGGTAAAGAACTGGTACTAGGAGGTGGTTCTATAATTCTAGGGAAAATACTTACTACTTTGGGATTTCTACTGATCGTAGATATAACAATTCTTACTCCCGTGCCAATGCTCATCAAAATGATGAGTATAGCACCAAAAGTAATTTGGGAAATTAGTATTGGTTGGCACGTCCAAAGGCCGGAAAAGGAATTTGCTAATAATCTACTTTAGGATGGACTTAAACATAAGTCAATCTTCCTCCTGAAGATCCAGAATGATTCTTGATGCGTTTGAAAAGATTAGTGTTATCGAGGCTCAAAAGTAATTGTCCTAAGATGTTCTTCGGTCGAGTGCTACCACTTAGTACCACATTGTTACACGAGACATTTCTAGAGTCTTGACAAAAGTAGAATTTGCAGGAATTCTAATAAGTGGTATTCTAACGGATACTGCCAAGGAATCAAAATGATCTTTTATTTCCAAACTCAAAATGTTTAATACTGATGACTAGAGAATGGTGATGGAATTGGTTGGTAAAGTCTTCAATGATACACAGTTATCGATACATTAGCCCTGCTTTAGGGCCATCAACCTGTCTCAAATATACATCTTTCCTTGGTACGGAAGTTCTTCGCATTAAGTCTAAAGGTATTCGCCGAAGTGATCTTCTAAGATGTCGACAAGTCGACAAAACTGTCCATAACTTAAGAAAAGCTAACACATTTTTCGTATTCGACGAGGTGGCAAGATTCAGAAACTAGGTTCAAGAATCAAGAATGCTTACATCATGCGTATGATGAACGCAGTACTACCCAACTTATGCTCTGATACCAAACTGACACACTCCAACCCGGGATGTCCACTAGGACTCCGAATCGAGTTGTGTTAGCCAACACCTGGAAGTTGACGAAGTCATAAAGTGTAGTGATGTGGAAGATGTGAATAAATTTAAACCTAAAAGTGTCTAAATACAAGAGTGCGGGTGAGCGGATATCAACCCATTTCAAATGTGATGACAGAGCATAAGTAATGTACAGTAAAATAGGGTGAGAGTTGTACCATCGATGGTAATCATCTGCACCAAGATTTGCCAATAATCCTCGTCTGTACGAAAACTTTGCTACTAGAACCTGGAGGGGCGAAAAACAAGGGTGAGTGGGTGTTGACCCTAAAAACTACCAAGCCTACGTGGCGCGGAGGCCGAGTAACTAATAAGTTAACTACGTCCTTCAGTTATGTGCGGGGCGTGCCAACTCATCGGTCGATTGTTTTATTTTTAACTGATCGTGTCTCAATGGTCATGAACTTTGTAGTTTTAGCACTAGGTCCCACTGGGCGAGCCAAAAATGTTGACCCTAAAAACAACGAAGCCTACGTGGCTCGCATGTCGAGTAACTAATAAGCTAACTACGTCATTCGGTTATGTGTGGGGCGTGCCGAGGAGTAAAATATGTTGATGTCACGTTGGGCGCACTGCTGACTTCTCGATCTTATGATTGTGGCCGAGGAAGGAACACGTCTCTGCCTTTTGGTTCTAGAGCCTGAAGACAAGGCTGTTAGTTTTGCGAAGTTCAATAACAAATTCAGCTTTCAAAGTGCCGAATATAGTAACCTGGTAACACCTCACTTCGCCGAGAAGGCTAATGAGATGACCTCTGCTAATAAGGACTCGAAAATCCTTCTTGACCGAGACGTGGATAAATAACCAGTTGGCCTCAAAGCAGTGCTGTTTATCTAAACTGAAGGTGCTCCTTGGTCGGCTGATTCTATAGCTCCAGTGCTGTTTATCCAAACTGAAGATGTCGTCGGTTGCCTTCACAGTGTTGTTTATCCAAACTGAAGATCTTTTGGCAGAAGAAAGGGGAGAAGGATAAGAATCTCAAGGTTGTTGAGAGGTTTCACGTAGAGTGAGAGTTTGCGCAGGGCAGTTTGTGTGTTAAATTGGAGGGGACCCTTTTCTATTTCAGAGTAACTTGTACTTATAACTTTCAGTTCTTGCTTGGCACGGCCTGGTAACTTTGTAGAGTTCAATCGAGATTCTACCACCTCCTCCACATAATATGCGACATCAAGATCCCAAATCCTTGATGTAGACCACGTGCATTCGTGATAATGGCCCTAGGAAACAATTCCGATATTTGATGGTATTGTACCATGCATATCCTTCCCTCAATGCCACGTGCTTTATTGGAGGACTTATCTGTCAGTTTCTTGGGATGTGATAATGCAGCTTCAGTGGATACAAAGCATGCAATTGCATTAAACCAATCAATGCCTACCATTATTAGGTGGCAATCCAAACTGATGGCCCAATCCAAGTGTCATGCATAATAATAGTGAATTATCATATGGTGACCTAATCCAAATAGACTTGATGCTATCTTGATGGTAGTCATTACCATGCACAACTCTTCACCTGTGGCTTCTTCTGATGTGGCATATCCCAAGCAGACCCGTATAAAGAGATTAAAGAGAGAAGTCCTCGATCATTTCAATTCCTCCTTCATGCATGCATTTATCTTTATGCCGTGCATATCCCCATATTCCATCATTATTCAAATCAATTGGAATTTAGACAAATATTAGGTTCAAATAATTTAATATATTACTAAGAGATAATATCATGATTAAAATCACAATATTATTTCTCAATAATAACTAAAACAATTACCACTTCGTCATTCAACGGTCTAAAATTTTGCTCATTCAACGATCTCGATTGCTCAGACCGATAATGTAAAATTGGGTCCAAACATTGCCCCCAGTTTCCTTGAACTTCAGCTTGTAGGCCGAATGGTTAAGGAAATGAATTGTTCATAGCCAACAAAATCCTGTCTTATCTTTGAAAAATAAACTTTGTTCCTCGACAATAACACCCCTGTTTTGCCAACTCATACGGTCGAAAGACTCAAACTTGCAAATGGGGTCTTGAAAAATTGGGCCGAGGTCGAGAAAAATTTAGGGGTAGAGAAAAATCATTCTTGGCAGCTCGGCCTACCTATATACAACATATACATATTGAGCCGAGATCGAGAAAAAATGGGGGGTAGAGAAATGCATCTGGCCCAAATCATGGCAAACCAACCTCGTTCACCGAAACACCCTATAATGCTTCTGGCCGAGCTCACCAAATATCCTTGTTCTGGCGATTGAATACGATATTGGCTGTGTTGCAATTTGGTTTAAGTTTTCTTGTATATTTCATATATGTTGAGTGTACAAGGATGCACATATATATGAGAAGAAGGACTAGTTACAACCAACTATCCTTAGACCATACTCTTACACCAAATACTAGTGACCGGCCATGCTCCTTAATTGGAGGAAACCAACTACAACCAACTATCCTTAGACCATACTCTTACACCAAATACTAGTGACCGACCATGCTCCTTAATTGAAGGAAACCAACTACAAGTAAGGAGTGATTTACACTTTTCTATCAAGGATAGAACAACAGCCATGCTGCAACTAGACAGCTAAAGTTGACAAAGAAATGCCTTGATTTATGGATTACATAATCTACATAATCTGTCTAGGGTTAGTGAACTCTCAATACTCTCCCTCAAGCTGGATTGAGTAGTATAGTTGAGCCAAGCTTGCCTAGAAGACGCTGAAAATGTGCAGATGATAGTGCCTTAGTGAACACATCAGCCAATTGATCATAACTGCGAGTAAAGATGATTTGAATAAGTTGTGACTGAACTTGAGCCCTGATGAAGTGACAATCAACTTCAATATGCTTGGTCCTTTCATGAAAAACTGGGTTTGCAGCAATGTGCATGGCTGCCTGATTATCACACATGAGAGACATGAGAGTTGTACTCGAGAACCCTAGGTCAAGTAAGAGACCTTTTAGCCAAATCAATTCACAGGCAGTACCAGCCATGGCGTGGTACTCTGTTTCAGCACTAGAGTGAGCAATGGCTTGTTATTTTTTACTCTTCCAAGTAACCATGTTGCCTCCAACAATGTGCAATAACCAGTGGTGGATTTTTTGTCAATTGCACTGCCTGCCCAGTCAGCATCAGTGCATCAGTGTATGCATGAATCTCGGTGGAATGATTGTTACACATAAGAATACCCCTAGCGATGGACCCTTTGAGATAGCGAAGGATCCTTTTAACAATATTGAGATGTTCAACTGTGGGTGCATGCATGAATTGACTGACCAAGCTGACATCAAAAGTAATGTCTGGACGAGTGATGTAAGATAGATTAGCTTACCAATCAATCTTTGATAATATGTGGCATTCTTAAGTGCTTTGCCATCCATGGTAAGCTTGAGTTTACTATCAATTGGGGTGGCAACTGGCTTGCAATCATTGAACTTAGCTTCCTTAAGTAGATCCATGACATATTTGCGTTGGTTTAAAAACAAACCTCGTCGCGAGGTCGCCATCTCGATGCCAAGAAAATACTTCAACTTCCCAAGATCCTTGATGCAAAGGTTTGATGTAGGGAGGATTTTAGGGCTTTAATTTAGATGTATTGTCACCTGTGATGATAAGATCATCTACATAAATAAGAACCACCAACTTTCCACTAATTCCACTTCGCACAAACAAGGAAGAATCAGCATTGCTTCTAAGAAAACCTTCCCTTTCCAACACTGAACTAAGCATGGCATACCAAGCTCTTGGTGATTGCTTTAAACCATAGATAGCTTTGTGCAGTTTGCACACCATGCCATCTTTTGTTGGAGAGTATCCTGGGGGAATTTGCATGTATACTTCCTCCTGAAGCTCTGCATGAAGGAAAGCATTTTTAACGTCCATTAGATATAACAACCAACCACGGTTGATAGCAACAGAAAGTAACACACCTACTGTGTTCCTTTTTGCTATTGGAGCAAAGGTTTCCTTGTAATCAACCCCAAAAGTTTGGGTGAAACCACGAGCAACAAGCCTAGCTTTGTGTCTCTCTATTGAGCCATCAGACTTGAGTTTAGTTTTGTAGACCCAACGACTCCCAACAGCCTTCTTTCCTGGAGGTAATTGAACGATACTCCAAGTACAATTCTCCTCCAAGGCTTGAAGTTCTTCAAACATGGCTTTCCTCCAGTGAGGGATGAGATTGGCTTCTTGAAAAGTGTTAGGCTCTACAAGTGTTGAGACTTCAGTAAGAAAGAAAATATGAGAGTTTGAAAAACTGTGATTACTTATTACTTCAGAGATGGGATATCTAGAAGCATAAGTAACATAGTCTACAAACTTGGCAGGGGCCCTCTTTTCTCGAGGTGGATTCCTTCTCACATCTTAAGCAGGTTGGTGAGTGAAGGATTGAGATGTAGCCTCGAGATCATCATTATCTTGTGAGTTGGATTGAGATGGAGCTTCATGACTACCACTACCTTGTAAGGGATCTTCATGAATCAAGGGCTCAGTGTAGATAGGCAATGGAAATAAATCACACAGAAACTCCCCCTTACATGAAGTAGGATCATTTTTAAAGAATGGAGTTTCTTCCTCAAAGCGAACATCTCTGGATACAACACATTTGTTAGTGATATGATTAAAACATTTATATCCCTTTTGAGTGGAGGAGTATCCCATAAACACACATTTCACAGCCCTAGCATCAACTTGTCTCGATGTTGAGTTTGCACATGTACAAAACAAGTTCAACCAAAAACTTTCAAGTGTGACAGATTAATTGGTCTATCTTTAAGGGTTTCATCTGGTGATTTGAAACCTAGAACTCGACTGGGAAGCCTATTGATCAAATAGGTGGCTGTAAGGATTGCATATGACCAAAACTTTTTGAAGACATTCATACGCAACATGAGTGCCTGAGTCTTCTCAAGTAGGTCTCTATTCTTCCTCTCAGCTATCCCACTTTGTTGTGGGGTTCCCACACAACTTGTTTGGTGAATAATTCCTTGTGAACTCAAGTATTGAATCATGATATTGGACAAGAATTCGGTGCCATTGTCTGATCTTAAGGTTTTAATGGTTGAGTGAAATTATATTACCACCAACTTATGAAAATCTTTAAAAATAGTTGAAACCTCATTTTTAGATTTCATGAGATAAAGAAAAGTAATTTGAGTGTAGTCATCCACAAATATGACAAAATACTTGTAATCCTCTATTGATTCAAAAGTTGGACCCCATACATCGGTGTGTACCATTTGAAATGGTGTACTAGACTTGGACATTGAAGAACCGAAAGGTAGCCTAGCAAATTTGGAAAAATGACAGGTATCACACGTAAAGGATAGGTGACAAAACATGGGAAATAGTTTTGACAAAACAACTTCGGATGGATGAGCTAGTCTTTGATGCCAAAGTTGTTGATCCTGGGGGTTACTTGAGTTTGGTTGAAGAGCTTTAGGTCGATGGGGCTTCTTGAAAAAAATAATACAGGCCATTTAGAAAAAAACCTTCACCAATCATCTTCTTGGTGATACAATCTTGAAAAATCACATTAGTTGGTGAGAAAATGGCAGTGCATTTTAGAGTGGAAGTGAGTTGCCCTATGGAAAGTAATTTGAAAGGAAAAGATGGAACATATAAGGCACTAGACTTGATGTTTTTTGACATCAAATATATTTTTCCTTTACCCATCACCGAGACACTTTTTCCATTTGCAACTGACACTTGAGAAAGTTTTGGAAAAGAATGAAAGTCATGCAAGTTTGAGACTTTATTTATCATGTGATCAGTGGCACCTAAGTCAATTATCCAACAATCAAGTTCAATATTAGTTTGGAGTGCAGTGGAGAAAGAGTTTAAGATACATGCAGCTTTATCAGGATGGATATGATCATGGTCAGCAAGGAACCCAGCAAACTGGCCAAAAAGTGCAGTGTGATTGTCACTCTCGACCTTGGGAGTTGGTACAACCTCTCCATGTCCTTTGCTTTGAAGATATGTTGCAAATTCATTTATAAGAGACAAGGGATTTGTAGTGAAGTCTATTGAACCATGGTTGAGTGAGCTCGAGGCATGGTTTGCAGTATGTTGTGCTTTGTAGGGGGTTATCTGTGATGCTCGAGGAGTGAATGGCCTAACATTCTTATTGAACTTAGGTTTCAGCTCTGGATGTAGTTCCTAGCACTTTTCTTCCACATGCCATGTAGCATTGCAGTACTTGCACTTTAGGTGTGGATACATCACCTTGTATGCCTTGCTGTCAGCTTGCTTGTAGTTCGTAGCATACCCTCAAGTCTCAGGCAGTTTGTAGCTTGACTCTTGGTGTAATATCCCACATCGCCCAGGGGTGTGGATCCTGTAAGCCTTATATGTATATTCCCATCCCTACCTAGCACGAGGCCTTTTGGGAGCTCACTAGCTTCGGGTTCTGTAGGAACTCCGAAGTTAAGCAAGTAGCGCTCGACAGCACTCCCATGATGGGTGACCCACTGGGAAGTTCTCGTGTGAGTTCCTAGAAACAAAACCATGAGGGCGTAGTCGGGGCCCAAAGCGGACAATATCGTGCTACGATGGTGGAGCGGGCCCGGGATGTGGTGGACCCTGGGTCGGGATGTGACACTTGGTTCATCACCCTTCTTCTTGCTTCTTCACATTGCATAGTAGCACAAACATTTTGAAACGATGGCAGCTCCATGCTCATTAGAATGTGGCTTCTGAGATCTTCATACTCGGAGCTTAAGCTTCCTAGCAACTGATATATCTTATCTTCCTCAGCACGTTTGAGAAGAATAGATGGATAAGTGGTATGAGGAAGATATACATCCAGCTCATTCCACATGGTTTTAAGGCTACCAAGGTGTTGACCAAAGGTCATTCCTTCTTGTAGAATACCTGCAATATCCTTCTTCAGCTGGAACACACGAGCATAATTATTCTGGTACCCATACATTCCTTCACAGACTTCCATAAGTCTTGTGAGGATTCTGATGAAGGAAAATTTGTGAAAAACATGTTCATTTGAGCAACATCTATGGCATGCAATTAACAATTAAAGGCGGAATCATGCTTGTATGCACTCAAAACAAAACATTACCCATGAAATTCAAAGCCTAGTAGAAATGGTGAACCAAGACTCAACTCAAGATCTAAGAAAAAGAGTTGAGAAACTTTATACCTTTGAAGTACCTCTTTGCTTAGCAAAGGTTAATCACCCATGTGAGGGCCTTCTTCCTTTGTCACCTTGCTCCTTGGCTCCATGGATGAAGGTGGAAGAACTTTGCTTCTTGGATCCATGCCTTCTTGGATGTGGATGGAAGAATAGGTTTCTCCAAAAGTCACCAAAGTTGGAGACCTCTAAGTTTCGACACCAAGGATGGTTGAGGAAGAAGATGAGTGGCCATGGAGGAGTTAGATGCTAGTAAACTCCCCCATGGTGGCCGGCCTCCCTAGAGAGAAAGAGAGAGCCAAAAACTCTCATCTTTCCTCAAAGAAAACCCTAATGAAGAAAAAGCTATAAAGTCATATTTATACCTCCCTTCATTGGAGTGGCAAACTTGTAATAAGTCCAAAACCCACTCCCTCTCTAATCATGGCCGGCTTCTCTATTGTTAGTGGGTTAATTGCACATTTTGTTTTAGTTGTCACACAACTTAAACATTATGTGCCTTGTGGACCAAAACCCTTTTGTGTCCCGAAACCCAAAACTAACTTAAGGCCTAAAACGAATCTTTCGTTCTAGATTAATTAACTTTTAATTAATCCTTGCCACATAGAATTAAACTATTTAATTGTCCTTACTCATCTTCATTATATCCTTCAATCATTACCTTACACGGTGTGCGATCCATTAGGTTCCTCTTAGCGAGGCAGTGGGCGATTGTTACTCTTAACGATCGATTATGAATTGAAACATACTTTCAATTCTCCCTTAAATGATTATACATCTTTAGGGCTTCCACAAACCATGAGTGACACCTAGCAGTGTATCATGGCTACCCAAGCTAATCAGAAGAGGTGGAGAACCTATTCAGTTTAGGATTACAATGCAATACGGTCTTTCTCTAATACAATACTCTTGACCACATTGTTTGGTTTGATAGTTTATTCATGTCCACTATCCAACGTGATTCATTTACTTATATGATTACCTTGAATGTGATTTGGAACGACTTCCTCAATCTCATTCATACTCTGGCCAGAGATTCTTAATCATATCATAGATTATTCTCCCTCAAACAGTTTGAAGGTTAGAGATCCCTTGTTGCGCATTCACTTGCCTCCATGGCTAAGTGGCTTAACCCCAACTATGTCGTGGACACCCTCTGACGGAGTGACTTTGACATAGTCAAAGATCAAGGACCTAACCACAAGACAACTGTGATGCCTCAGGTCAAATGACTACTTTGCATTATCCCAACCATGAGTTCTCATATGACATGAATATGAGAACTCCTCGTTGATCGCGTTCAGTGGACTCATTCTCTATCGAGCACCTACATGCTTGTCTTGGTGTCATTCACACCAATGACTCGAGACCTGTCACTCTCCCTAAGAGAAGACATAGCACGTACTGATCTTAACGGACTGTCAATGCCCAATTGGCAATCCTATGATCAGGAACATTTAGGATATGTATACAAAAGAGAATGGTCTCATGAATCTAACTTCTTTAGATTACATTCTCCTAATAGCATATTCCTTGGACTTATCGTTTAAGCACATAACATTTATATGAGATAGCTTGAAACAATAATCTTTGCCCTTTATATTAAACTAGATTAGTTTAACATGTGAAATGTCCGTAAAGTATCATCATATGATTGGTTTTAGGGCACATTTCCAACAATCTCCCACTTGCACTAGAGCCAATCAGCTTGGTTATCAGTGATGATACCTCTTCTGAATTCATTTCAAAAATGGCTAAGTAGTAGGCCTAGACAATGGATATCTATATGTTATCCATAGAAGCAACCTTGAGAATAACGACGTCACCATTATACATGATTCTCAATCATGTGGTTTAGTCTCTCACTTGAGTTCGGATCTTGATGAGACCTTGTTTCCCTGGCTTGAGCTATGGCCCCATTAGTGTCGTAGTGTCTGTACACTAGAGACACTTTCTGGTTGGAACCGAATAGAGAGTTCATAAATGAACTTTCCCATCCAAACAACATTGTTGTAAACTTCTATATGGCGATATATTTTGCATTCATGATGGAACACACTAAAGTCATTACTTGTAATGTTTCCACCCAAATATCCCTTTAGTCATAATAAAGAGATATCCTATTATCTCTTCATTCATAATGAAGAAACATCCAATGATGGACACGATATTAGATTCATAATCTAATACATTTATGCTTCCATTGCGTCACTTTAATTCTTCCTCATTCTTGAGGAATCTATCCTTTAGTATTTCATAAATGCTTAAGGACTCACTTGACAGTTGCCATGGTTCTGATCCTGTGCTTGCACTGATATCAACTTGTACCGTTCTAGGTACAGCTCATATCTGTGTTTCTCATACAATATGAAATACGTAAATCGCCTTTATGCGTATGCATAAAGGATTCCAGTTACGCATTATGTTTCTTTGGGAGTCAAACGGTACGTCCCCTTTGAGAAGAGCGACTTCCTAGTCTCACTAGAGTTGTCCTTCTTATTGAAGTTTATCATCATATGAGAAACTTCCTAGCATCTTTTGTCTATCATTAGGTCTCGATATAATCCAATTATATCTTGAAATCGATCATTATAGATTTCCATCCTATGTATATAGACTATGTCTCCCATATACATTCTATTATTATAGAACGTTTAAAGTCATAACTTTAACGAAGAAGAATTCCTTTCATTTCCAAAATTAATATATCAAATATATTTTCAAATTTAGGAATATGATTAACTCCCACTAATCTTTTGTAAACCTAGTAAACAAAAGATTCATTTACATCTTTATGAGAAATCAAACGATTTGATCTTTCTCTCATAAGATGTTTATAGCTCCCACTAGCTTGCTAAGATTCATGATGGATGGATCTCTACAACTTACAAGTATTGTGATTCCTAGTTTTAGACATATATTATCAAGACTATCTTGATAATGGTTTCGGAAACCTATATTACGTCTAAACATTGAATCACTATTTTGTTGTACCTAGCAATCTTCGAATTAATAGAAACCAAGACTACATCAAAGATGGTTTCTTCCAAGTCAACCAATCTCCTTGATTGTAGTCACCTTAAGCTACCAATTAGCTATGAAGGTTTCATTATTTCGGGTCAAATGGTATTATACCATTTCCTTGAGTATATGTCATATATACACTCAATGTAGTCATAAGGATTTTCATTCTTATTTCTTTCGAATTAAGAGTTGTAACTCCATGACATAGTCATAAAGTTCAAACCATTCAACTAAGACGGTTTATAAATCCTTCTCGACTACCTTGTAGCTAGTGGTGTAGGAACTAGGTTGTCATATTTGTTGATTATCATCTTGTTTTTCAAAGAACCCATTCTTTGAATTCTATCTTTCGTTCATTTGCTTTATCTTAGGCAAATCCTAGTGTAGGATTCCAATGAACTACCCAACAAACAACATTTGTTAGTTGGTTCATAGAAGTGATATCCAAAAGTTAATTTAAGGATATCCCACAAGATTGTTCTATAACAAATATTGCTAATTAGCACATAACCTCAAGTCTTAACACGATTAAGACTTGTCTTTCTTTCCAACTACATCATATGGAGTTATGAAGCGTTTTGGAAGATTTTCTAATTGACAATCATATTGACTTAGAAATATATATCCTATATATGGGTAATTGATAACATCCAATGAACTAAATCTTATTCGAGTTCGTTCTTCTCCCAATGGAGAAATACATTATCTTATGATGCTACATTCCTTGATATCTTTCAAGGAAACTCATCTAAAGTGTTAGTTTTCCTTGGATCAAATATAAGGAGTAAAAACTTTAGACGTCTTACTCATCAACTTACATTCTTGAATTCTTTGAAACCTTTTGCAAAGTATTCGAACTTGTGTTTATTCAAAAATAAACAATAGTCCAACCGAGAGCTATCTTCGGTGAATGTCATACAACATGAGTAGTATTATGTTGTGGACATGTGCCACTAACATGTAAGTGAATTAACCTCAATGACTTTGTGATTCTTTCTTCTTTCCAAAAAGAATAAAGATTTGAACATTTCACCTCTATACAATTTTAACAAGAAGGCATCGGATCCGGATCTAACGATCCATAGCATCCATTTATGACCAACTCGTAATTTATGTTTTAGAGGTGTCACAACTTAGTGGGATTAGTCACTTCCTTGCAACCTTTTGGGTTTTAAGCATCGTTATATTCTAAACAGTTAACACTACCACATTATCTCTATTATAGAGACAATCAATCAGATTACAATAATCCAATCATTCATAAAGAACAATTGTTTTGTCAAACAAAACATTCATCCATCTCCTAACATTTTAGTGACGGAATTATGTTCCTTATTCAAATTGGAATGTAAAGACAATCTTTGTTTTTCCAATTTCTTTGGTAGTTCATATGAGGAAGTAAGTACTATCTGCTTTCGCAGAGATCATTATTTGATTCACGTTCCGAATGTGAAGTACTTTCTCTTCTCTCATTAATCTTCTACTTCTTGTTAGCAACACTTTTACAACGATTGTAAAACATAGTTACTAATACGGAATCAAACATTCAAGTAGAAGAACCAACTATTTTGAACTTATTCAAGAACATTTTACAACACCTTCGAAAAGTGTGTTCTTGACACTTGCAAGACATTTCTTGCAAATACCCCTTCCAATGTCCATCCTTTCATAAAGAAAGTTTGTTCCCTTGGAGTTTTTAGCTTTGTTCATTTGACTTCTCCATTGACTACAATAGTCATGGTCCCTAAACTCCCACTATCTCTCTTGAAACTTATTTCAATCGTGTTATACACATCAAACGATTTGGAGAGCGTGCGGTTATTGTTCACTATATAGTTTATAATAAACTTAGTGAACCATTTGGATAGGGACACAAAAGTGAAGTCCTTGCCTAGTTTCCGTCTCTAGAAGTGGTTTAACACTTCAACACTCAATGATTCAAAATCATCATAAGTCCATGTTGATGGACTATTTTTGTCAACCAACCATTATGTTCTAAACATAAATACAAACTATTAAGAGTTGTTCAAGGCAACTCTCATTTCTTCATACAACAATTTGTAAGTGAAGAAGCATGGTACATAAAGTGTCCATGCCTTTGTGCTTACTTCTCAAGTTCTTTGTTCATGTAACAAAGAAATAAGCACTAGTGTTTGCGTTAACTAAGGGTTGTTCAAAGCAACTCTTATTTCTTCATACAACAATTTGTAATTGAAGAATTATGACACTAAAAGTGTTGTCCTCTTTATGATAGACTTTTCTAACATATTTTTCCAATGATACATTATCAATAGGAAGATTGCGAGGATGAGACTACTTAGGTACAAATACAATCCATTCAAGACATTCTATGGGATTGCGGTACCAAGTCCGGAAACTAAAGCCTTCGGCTTTTCTTTGTCAAGTATTGGATAGCGTTTGCAAATATATCGGTAAATAAATACATAACGAATATAAATTGATTGATTTTAAGCTATTTGATCCGGGTCTTTAAATCAAATAGCACCACCCACTATTTTCGGCAAATTCCATATCCCTCATCGGAATTCGAGAGTTTTGGAGAAAACTCTTAGTAGGGTATGGGAGGCTCACTATTACCAAGCCCACCTCACAATGATATGATGTTGGCTAGCATCAATAATAATGAGAGAGTACGCTTACTCATTTGCATCTCTTGCAAGTACCCATCTTATTTGGCCTCTAGAGAATGAAGCCTCACAATGATATGATGTTGGCTCCATTGCACTTAGTTAAGTCATTCCCACCATGCAAGTTCGTGTAGGGGTTCAAGAACAACCTCACAATGATATGATGTTGATCATTCTCGTTGCCTACCTTCACAACATCATGTATGCATATAGAACTCCTCTTGAGTGTAAGCACGCACTTTGTACTCCCCCATGATAGGGTGAAGTCGGTGTACGAGTCACAAACGATTGGAGCCTACCACGGTGGACGGCCACGAAAGAGTGTTCAAAGCACTCTCACGCTTGTCAACTTAATAATGGTTTGTTGAGGGTTTTAGGTCTCATCACATATAAGCATGCATTTTAATCACATTAAAACAATTCGGTCCTATTACAACTATTGGTCCATGTGATTGATTTAGTAGTATATGATACTCCCACTATGTTTTTAAAACGGTTTTTAAAGCAAGAATATATGGTACTACTAACATAAGCTTTGCACTCATTAATGGACTATATAGTTGCCTTAGGGCCTTAGGATGACTATGAACCTTTGATTTGATCCAACACGAGCCTAGTGTTGGATCTCGGTCTAGGGATGGTGATTGATTTTAGTTACGCGTTTAATCACATTAAGGCGTGTTTTCTTATTGGGCGTTGGACCCTCTACTCCAATTTCATGCATATCAAATAAAACAATAAGAGGAGTACTTTAAAGTAAAGAAGAGCTTATGCTCTATTACAACATTTGATCAAAACAAATTACTTTAAAGCAAAGAAGAGCTTATGCTCTTTTACAACATTTGATCATATCAAATTACAACCAAAATCTAATCTACACATTCCCATGGTTCAAACAAATTTGAGACGGCCTTTCACATAGCTCAATTATCGTAGGCTTAGGTTCATAATCACCCTTTCTTCAATTAATTAACGCTTTAACTAATTAAACTTGAATGCAACATTGTCATTTGGTTTTTGTATCCATAGAATTGATTTAATAGGAGCTAAATGAAATGAAAATCCAATTCTCATTTAAAGAGACAAAACCATTTTGTTCTCAACCTAATTTGGGCCAAAAAGCAATAACCTCAACCATTGGGCTATATTGCAAAACACAAACTTTTGAGGTCACTTTGTAAAAACACAAAAGTCCACTACTTCATGTAATTACAACTAGAACCCAAAAATTTCAACAAATACAAAAACTTCATTAAAGGAGCAAAACAATTTGTCCTTTAGTGTTTTTGGGCCTTTACGTAAAAACGTAAACTTTCGGGTCAAAGTGCAAATACACAAAAGTATCAAAACTTTATGTAATTGCATAAAAGCCCCAAAAGTACTCCCATTGAGGGAGTGGCCGGCCAAGGTAGTGGGGATGGTGTGTGTGAGTAGGTTTGTGTGTTTGAAAAGGTGATGGAAATGTGTAAGTGATTGGTATGGTGTGAATAGTTGAAAAGGTATGGGTGTTGATTTGAAAAATTCACATCATCCATCACTTACAAAAACAAGTAAACAACCAAACACATTTTTGAATCAAAACTACAAACTTTTTGTTCTTGACAAGAAAATAACAAGAACAATGAAGAACATCCATGAAAACCCATAAAAGCTCCATGACCATTTTTCACCCAAAGACACCCCAAAAAACTCTCAAACTTAAGGGAAATAACATATTACCATACTAGGGTACTTAGGGGTTCCTAATGTCACTTTAAAACATTTTTAACAAAACAAACATGAACCCAAAAATCCGCCCCTTGGATTTGGCCGAATTTCCCAAAAAACATGGCACCAAATTTTAGCTCCAAAATTCATGCTCATATGAACTACATCTACAACATTTGAGATGGCAAATTTTCTAGCAAAATTTACATTCAAAGAAGCAAGAATAAAGCTTGTAACAATTACAACATTTAAATCAAAGACTATGAACTACAAAACCCAAAAGGATTCACCAACTACTAGACCTAGGCTCTTGATACCACTTGAAGGAAAATTTGTGAAAAACATGTTCATTTGAGCAACATCTATGGCATGCAATTAACAATTAAAGGCGGAATCATGCTTGTATGCACTCAAAACAAAACATTACCCATGAAATTCAAAGCCTAGTAGAAATGGTGAACCAAGACTCAACTCAAGATCTAAGAAAAAGAGTTGAGAAACTTTATACCTTTGAAGTACCTCTTTGCTTAGCAAAGGTTAATCACCCATGTGAGGGCCTTCTTCCTTTGTCACCTTGCTCCTTGGCTCCATGGATGAAGGTGGAAGAACTTTGCTTCTTGGATCCATGCCTTCTTGGATGTGGATGGAAGAATAGGTTTCTCCAAAAGTCACCAAAGTTGGAGACCTCTAAGTTTCGACACCAAGGATGGTTGAGGAAGAAGATGAGTGGCCATGGAGGAATTAGATGCTAGTAAACTCCCCCATGGTGGCCGGCCTCCCTAGAGAGAAAGAGAGAGCCAAAAACTCTCATCTTTCCTCAAAGAAAACCCTAATGAAGAAAAAGCTATAAAGTCATATTTATACCTCCCTTCATTGGAGTGGCAAACTTGTAATAAGTCCAAAACCCACTCCCTCTCTAATCATGGCCGGCCTCTCTATTGTTAGTGGGTTAATTGCACATTTTGTTTTAGTTGTCACACAAACATTATGTGCCTTGTGGACCAAAACCCTTTTGTGTCCCGAAACCCAAAACTAACTTAAGGCCTAAACGAACCTTTCGTTCTAGATTAATTAACTTTTAATTAATCCTTGCCACATACAATTAAACTATTTAATTGTCCTTACTCATCTTCATTATATCCTTCAATCATTACCTTACACGGTGTGCGATCCATTAGGTTCCTCTTAGCGAGGCAGTGGGCGATTGTTACTCTTAACGATCGATTATGAATTGAAACATACTTTCAATTCTCCCTTAAATGATTATACATCTTTAGGGCTTCCACAAACCATGAGTGACACCTAGCAGTGTATCATGGCTACCCAAGCTAATCAGAAGAGGTGGAGAACCTATTCAGTTTAGGATTACAATGCAATACGGTCTTTCTCTAATACAATACTCTTGACCACATTGTTTGGTTTGATAGTATATTCATGTCTACTATCCAACGTGATTCATTTACTTATATGATTACCTTGAATGTGATTTGGAACGACTTCCTCAATCTCATTCATACTCTGGCCAGAGATTCTTAATCATATCATAGAGTATTCTCCCTCAAATAGTTTGAAGGTTAGAGATCCCTTGTTGCGCATTCACTTGCCTCCATGGCTAAGTGGCTTAACCCCAACTATGTCGTGGACACCCTCTGACGGAGTGACTTTGACATAGTCAAAGATCAAGGACCTAACCACAAGACAACTGTGATGCCTCAGGTCAAATGACTACTTTGCATTATCCCAACCATGAGTTCTCATATGACATGAATATGAGAACTCCTCGTTGATCGCGTTCAGTGGACTCATTCTCTATCGAGCACCTACATGCTTGTCTTGGTGTCATTCACACCAATGACTCGAGACCTGTCACTCTCCCTAAGAGAAGACATAGCACGTACTGATCTTAACGGACTGTCAATGCCCAATTGGCAATCCTATGATCAGGAACATTTAGGATATGTATACAAAAGAGAATGGTCTCATGAATCTAACTTCTTTAGATTACATTCTCCTAATAGCATATTCCTTGGACTTATCGTTTAAGCACATAACATTTATATGAGACAGCTTGAAACAATAATCTTTGCCCTTTATATTAAACTAGATTAGTTTAACATGTGAAATGTCCGTAAAGTATCATCATATGATTGGTTTTAGGGCACATTTCCAACATCTGAGTAGCTAAAGATCTCAGCTACATGCTTCTCCATGTTGTTGAGTAACTGGGACATGACCAGTTGGTCTTTGCATAACCATGCTTCGTATGCTTGGGTAGAAGACTTAGGTGCTTCAACTCCTCCATTGATAAACCCTAGCTTTCCTCTTCCATCGAGAGTAAGAGACACTGCTCTAGACCATGAGAGATAGTTGAATTCATTCAACAAAACTGAGCATAAACGCTGATTCGTATTCATCTCAGTATCTGGAACAAAAGAGGGAGAACTTTGCGAGTTTTCTCCTCCAAGGTTTACTGAGTTTTCTTCAGCCATAACTAGAGCTTGAAGATGAACAACAGCGGAAAAAAAATGGGCAGAGATAGGTCAAGGATGACACTGCTTTGATACCATGTTGCAATTTGGTTTAACTTTTCTTGTATATTTCATATATGTTGAATGTACAAGGATACAAATATATATGAGAAGAAGGACTAGTTACAACCAACTATCCTTAGACCATAATCTTACACCAAATACTAGTGACCGGCCATGCTCCTTAATTGGAGGAAACCAACTACAACCAACTATCCTTAGTGAAGGAAAATTTGTGAAAAACATGTTCATTTGAGAAACATATATGGCATGCAATGAACAATTAAAGGCGGAATCATGCTTGTATGCACTCAAAACAAAACATTACCCATGAAATTCAAAGCCTAGTAGTTGTGGTGAAGCAAGACTCAACTCAAGAACAAAGTGAGTTGAGAAATCTTATACCTCTCTTGATTCCTCTTTGCGTAAGCAAAGGCTAATCACCCAAGGAAAGGGCCTTCATTCCTTACTTCTTAGCTCCATGGATGTCTTGGTGGAGGATGGTTGAAAGGATTCTCCAAGTTCCCAAAATAGAGAACCTCTAATTTTCCACACCAAGGAGAGCATTGATGAAGAGATGAGTGACCTAGAGGAAGTAAGACTGCTAGCTATTTTCCTCTAGAGTGGCTGGCCTCTTAGAGAGAGAAGAGAGCTTTGTGTTCTCATATTTTCTCCAAAAGAAACCCTAAGGATGAAATGGCTATAAAGTTGCCTTTATACCACCTCACAATGGAGTGGCAAACTTGCAATTAAAACCAATTCATCCTTACTCTCAATGTGGCCAGCCATATAGGTATTTTGGGCTATTTGGGCCCTCTTGAATCTTTATTCATTAAGTTGTCATACAACTTAAGTCAATGGGCTTGACATTCGAAGCCCATTGGGCCTTGAGGCCCAAAACTAACCCGAGGTCTATAACGAACATATTCGTTTGATTAATTAACATATTAATTAATCCTAGCCATAAATAATTAAACCATTTAATTATCCTTACTCATCTCCATTGTTTCTTCAATCTCTACCTTACTCGGTGTACAATCCATTAGGTTCCTTTTAGTGAGGTAGTGGGCGATTAGAACTCTTCAAATCGATTGTGAATTGAAACATACTTTCAATTCTCCCTTTAGTGATTATACACCTTTAGGGCTTCCACAAACCATGAGTGACACCTAGCAGTATATCATGGCTACCCAAGCTAATCAGAAGAGGTGGAGAACCTATTCAGTTTAGGATTACAATGCAATACGGATCTCTAATACAATACTCTTGACCACATTGTTTGGTTTGATAGTTTATTCATGTCTACTATCCAATGTGATTCATTTACTTATATGATTACCTTGAATGTGATTTGGAACGACTTCCTAAATCTCATTCATACTCTGGCCTGAGATTCTTAATCATATCATTGAGTATTCTCCCTCAAACGGCTTGAAGGTTAGAGATCCCTTGTTGCGCATTCAGTTGCCTCCATGGCTACGTGGCTTGACCCCAACTATGCCATGGACACCCTCTGACAGAGTGACTTTGACAAAGTCAAAGATCAAGGACCTAACCACAAGACAATTATGATGCCTCGGGTCAAAGTACTACTTTGCATTGTCCCAACCATGAGTTCTCATGTGACATGAATATGAGAATTCCTCGTTGATTGCGTTCAGTGGACTCATTCTCTGTCGAGCACCTACATGCTTGTCTTGGTGTCAGTCACACCAATGACTCGAGACCAGTCACTCTCCCTAAGAGAAGACATAGCACGTACTGATCTTAACAGACTGTCAATGCGCAATTGGCAATCCTATGATCAGGAACCTTTAGGATATGTATACAAAAGAGAATGGTCTCTGGAATCTAACTTCTTTAGATCACTTTCTCCCAATTACATATTCCTTGGACTTATTGTTTAAGCATATAACATTTATATGAGACGGCTTTTATATTAAACTAGATTAGTTTAACATGTGAAATGTCCGTAAAGTATCATCATATGGTTGGTTTTAGGGCACCTTTCGAACACTTAGACCATACTCTTACACCAAATACTAATGACCGGCCATGCTCCTTAATTGGAGGAAACCAACTACAAGTAAGGAGTGATTTATACTTTTCTGTCAAGGATAGAACAGCAGCAATGCTGCAACTAGGCAGCTAAAGTTGACAAAGAAATGCCTTGATTTCCGGAATACATAATCTACATAATCTGTCTAGGGTTATTGAACTCTCAATAGGCTGCCCTTCATATAGGTAACTGAAATCACTCCACGGGAATGGAAGTTAGGATTTCAAGAGTCCTGTGCATCAGGTTGAATACTATAAATGTGAAAAGCCACATCTGATGAGCTCACTAATTGCAGCTTGAAATAATCACTAGTAGTTCTATTCTTCAACCATCTTGGTGATGAGTGTGATGAGATCAACCCAGTAGTCATTCGCAGCAACCTTTGTATGTATCGATTTCGAAGACAAAATCCAACTGACATCACCGAAAGTTGTACGACCGAGGACAAAAATTGCACCAAAGCTCAATGGTGAATAAATGGCCGAGTCTAAATTAACATTTGTTTTGCAACAAAGACCATTTGCTCCAGTCAAATTTTCTTTCTCGGCAAAAGAATAACATGTGATGCTGTTAAGAGTCCACAGATGGACTTGTATTTGATCCACTGTTCCTAGACAAACTCCACCGAATCACTACATCACCGAATGAGAGGGCTAGCCCACGTGGAAGCCTACCACTTAAAATGGGTGGCTTTTTCATTAATTTCATGAACCTGCCGTTGTCTTTTTTGCATGCCATCTCTCTTTCTGCCTCATGTGATGGGATGTTGTTGGCTATGCATACATATATATATATATATACATATATATATATATATATATATAACGGATGATCAGACCACCAATAATCAAGGACTGAGTAACCACCAAGATTTGGTCGAAAATGAGATTCAGCCGAGCTATACGGTCGAGGACAATAAAACTGAGAAATCACTGCCGATATCGACCACCCATATCGACTCTTTTAAATGGCAACTAATTCAAATGGCAACAAAGATGGCTCGATTAGGCAACAGAGCTCTCAGATTTGCTGAGGCAATCGAAAATCGAACCTGTCGTTTTTGCATATTGGCTGATGTTTCACTCTTTGAGCAAAATGAACAATGGACTAACTTTTCTTTCTTCACACAGTACATCAAAAACCATGATCACCGAGAAGCAAATCATGATTCCTCCCTTTTCTTCTGCATGGAGTATCAAATTTCACCAGGCAACTCTTTTATGGCTCGATCATTCTCGGCAAGATTAAAAAAAACTTTAACCGTCGATTGATTACCTGTTGCCCCCTTATTTTCTTATGCATCGGCCTGAAAGGCCGAATGGTTAAGAAAATAATTTATTCATCCTTCTCTTCTATTTTTTTTTTAGCAAAAGAAAATGAAAACTGCTGAATCATAAGCAGGAGGAGGCCAACGATGCTTTATTCCAAGCCGAGATCGTTTTACATCAATTTCACTTTGAGTTTTTCCAAAGCCGAATAAAAGATCATCTCCAAATATGTTTGGCTTGACGAAAGATTTTTTATCATCGATCGCCGAATGTGTTGAACAATTATTATGCCCGCCAGGCATAATTAGTTTGTTAATTTCGGCTTCTTACTCAAATAATTGAGTCGAATGGGATTTCTCCATATCGGCCTTATCGCCAGTAATCATATCGATTGGCTTGATTTTTCCGGCTAAGCCTATGTCTCGGCTATGTTTGTCATTGGAGCATTCCTTTGACGAATCATTTTCTAAGTCAATTTGTGGCTCAGAAACTTGACCTTTTTCTTCTAGGCCTACCATAATTTCAGTCTCGACCAAAAAAACAGGTGGCCTAGGTTTTTCTTTGGCCTTGTGGATGCAAATTTCTTCCTCCTTGATTTCAGACAAAATTGCACCTACAAAATAATTAACACCTTAGGCCAAGGCCAAGAGCCTCACATGCCCACGATGAATGGGGGGGGGGGGGCTTTTACCGAAGAACCTCCAATGCCAAAGTTAGAATTTAGAGAGAAAGTGTTTGAGAATTTTACAGAATTTTAGCAAGAGAATTGGAAGTGAGTTTTGGAGAGAATGTGAGGCTTTTTATAGGGGTGTGGCTGGCCTCCTTGGGTGAGAGAGGACCGGCCACTTGGCTCTCTTTGTGGGCTAGGTTCTTGATTTGTGTTTAATTGGGTAAATGAAATAATTAACTAATTAATTAGCCAATTAATAAAATAATTGCCTAATTGATTAATTAGTTAATATAATAAAAAGGGAAAGTTTTGGGAGTTACCTTGTGGAGAGGATTTGATGAGGATGGATGAAATAGGTTTTGAATTATTACCTATTTTGGGCACTTTTGACTTGGTTGAAGGATGATTGCCCGCTGCTCGCGCATAGGAATCCCAATGTGCCTCAAGGGTATTCTTGTTCTTTTTACCCCAAGATCCATGTGTCGCCTTGTGATTATATTTGGCTCCACAAATGCCCCCACATGTGACAGCCCGTCCCGAAAAATTCTACTTTTATTATCCTCGAAATGTGAAAGTACGAAATTACCTTTGAACGTTGGGTTGAATTCTCGTTTTGGGCTAAGTTTAGAAGGCCCTAAATATTTGGTTGTGGACCAATTAGTGTGGTTCCAAGTTTGTAGGAACCTATTAGATTAGAGTTAGGGTTAGGGTTTTCTAGTAACCTTGCTTTAGGGTCAATTAGGAGCTAAGTTTTAGGTTAGGTGTTGTGTGATTGGTTGTGGGAAGACACATGTACACACACACCAATCTGAAACTCTCTTTCTCTCTCTTCTTTCTCTCGGACCGAACACTCTCTCTCACTCTCTCTCTCTGCAATTGTACGGACCATACCCAAATCATCCCAAAACCTTGTAGATCGAACAAACTAAGGTCACCATTATGATCCTTGAAGGTCCTGTTGGAAGTATGCCCACAAAGCCACTCATTTGATGTAATAGCTTTTGGAATACTTATTGTATTAAACTTTTATATGTTTAATAAAGGGCAAAGCTTATTGTTAATCACTATTTATTGTATCATGTGTTTAAGCAATAAGGGAATCCAAGGAATGTATTTGATCTAAGAGATAAGTAATTTAAGTAAGTTAAATTAACGAGACCTTTCTCTTATGTTCATTCCTAAAACGTTCCTAGCCATAGGATTGCCAATTGGGCATTGACAGTCCGTTAAGGTTAGTATGTGTTATGTCTACTCAAGCGTGAGTATGACTAGTCTCAAGTCATTTGGTGTTAGACACTAAGACAAACACATAAGTGCTCGAAAGGTAATCGAGTACACTGAACAACGATCAAACGAGAGTTCGAACATACATGTCATGTAAGAACTCGTTAGTTACAATATGCAAAGTAGTCCTTTGACCTGAGGCATCATTGATGTCTAATGGTTAGGTCCTTGATCTTTGATCATGTCAAAGGCATTCCATTGTGAGTGTCCACGACATTGTTGGGGTCAAGCTATCTAATCATGTAGACATGTGAATGCACAACAAGGGATCTCTAACCTTCCATGGTGGAAGGAGAATACTCTAAGATATGATTCGAGAGTCTTTGGCCAAAGCATATGAATATGACTTAGGAAGTTTGTTCCAAATCATATTCAAATTGAATCATATAGAAAAGTATCACATTGGATAGTAGACATGAAACAAACTATCACTCAAACAATGTGATAAAGAGTATTGTATTAGAGAAGGACCGTATTGCATTGTAGTTGTAACTGGATAGGTTCTCCAACCACTTCTACTTAGCTTGGGTAACCATGAAATGCTGCTAGGTGTCACTCATGGTTTGTGGAAGCCCTGAAGATTAGCAAACACTAATCAAAAGGGAGAATTGAAATGTTGTTTCAATTCACAATCGATCGTTAAGAGTAACAATCGCCCATTGCCTCGCTAATTGGAACCTAATGGATCGTACACCGAGTAAGGATGAAAGTGAAGAAATAAAATGAGATGGATATGCAATTAAAAGGTTTAATTGAATTATGGTCAAGATTAATTAATTAGTTAATTAATTATACGAAATGTTCGTATTGGGCTTTTAAGTTGGTTTTGGGTTTCAAGGCCCAAAAGTGTTTTGGTCCACAAGGTCCATTATGTTTAAGTTGTATGACAACTAAAACAAAATGGGAAATTAGCCCAATACCAAAAGGGGGCCGGCCATAAGGGTGAGGGGTAGTAGGTTATGCTTTATTGCAAGTTTGCCACTCACCTCAGAATGAAGTATAAAAGCAACTTTATAGCTTTATTTTCATTAAGGCTTTTCTAAGAGAAAAAGAAGAGAAACATTGTCTCCAATTTTCTCCATAGAGGCCGGCCAACTTAGGGGGTTTTACTAGCATCAAAAATCTCTCTAAGTCATCCATTTCATCTTCACACTACATCTTTGGTGTGGAGACTTAGAGGTACTAAATCTTTGGTACTTTTGGAGATCCTTTCCTCACATCCTCAAGGAGCAAAGGAGCATACAAATCACAAGGTAGATCCAAGGAGTTAGGAGGTGACTTGAAGGCCCTCCACTTGGGTGAATCCCTTGTGTAATCAAGGATGAGCTTCAAGGGTAAAGAATCTCTAAATCCTTTCTTCTCTTTAAGTTTGTTAAAGAGACTATTGGTTCACCATATGCTAGGCTTTGAAAGTCATGGGTTTTATGAATTGTTTTTTGAATGCATGCCTACTTTAAAGTGTTATTAGTTTGCATATGTATTCAAATGTTCTTACTTGTTCTTAGCTAGGACAATATTTTTCCTTCAAGTGGTATCAGAGCCTAGGTCTAGTGTATGGTGGATCCTTTTGGGTTTTGTGATTTTTCATATTTTATGATTTAAATGTTGTAAATGTTACAAGCTTTGTTCTTGCTTTGAATATAAATTTTGTTTGAAAATTATGCATCTCAAATGTTGTAGATGTAGTTCATTTAAGCATGAATATTGGAACTAAAATTTGGTGCCATAAATTTTGGGATTTTCGGCCAAATCTAAAGGGTGAATTTTGGGTTCATGTTTGTCTTGTTAAAATGGTTTTAAAGTGCCTTTTGGAACCCTTAAGTACCCTATGTTGTTAACCTTCTTTTAAGAAGTGAAAATTTGAGTTTTGTTGATTGAAAGCATTCATGGAGCTCTTATGAGTTTTTCATGAGTGTTCTTCATGTTCTTGAGTTTTTGGCCAAGAACAAAAAGGTTTTGTGTTTTGATTCAAAAGTTATATGTTTTTCATAAAGTTTTGGTTTATTAAAAAGGGTGAAGACTTATTGGTGAGGATGATAAATGTCATTAATGTTTACAAAACATTTTCTTACATTTTCTTACATGTCTATAATGTTTTACAAAACATTTTCTTACACCCATCAATTTCACCTTTAATCTCACCAACCAAAATCAACTCACAAAAACTTTTTAGAAATTTTTTTTCTTTTTCAACAAATCCGGCCAACCCCTTCAAGGGGGTTTCCTTGGGCCTTTTGTGTAATTACATAAAGTTTTGATACTTTTGTGTATTTACATTTTGGCCCAAAAGTTTACGTTTTTCGCGTAAAGGTCCAAAATCATAAAAGGACAAATTGTTTTGTTCCTTTAATGTAGATTTTGTAATTATTGAAAATTTTGGGTTCTAGTTGTAATTACATGAAGTTGTGGACTCTTGTGTTTTTACAAAGTGACCCCAAAAGTTTTTTGTTTTTGCTAAATGGCCCAAAAGTTGTGGTCATTGTTTTTGGCCCAAATAAAAGAGAACAAAATGGTTTTGTCTCTATAATGAGAATTGGATTTTCATTATATTTAGTTCCATTTAAATCAATTCTATGAATCCAAGAACCAATTGTTTAAAGTTGCTTTCTTAGTTAAATGTGTTTAATTAAGAAAAGGGTGATTATGAACCAAAGGCCTCGATAATTGAGCTATGTGATTGGCCGATTTACATTGTGAATGTTTGGGTTTAGTAGAGTAGATTTGAATGTAATTTGATTAGTTCAATTGTTGTAAATGGACATAAGTCCATCATTTGTTTTTGTAAAAGGGCATAAGCCCTTCTATTTATTTCAAGTATTCCTTTTGTTTATATGTATGCAAATTGGAATAGTTGGGTCCAACTCCCAATAGGAAATAACGGTTTAATTAGATTAAACGCGTAACTAAAATCAACAAGCTTCTACCTTAAATCCAAGGTCCAACACAAGGCTCGTGTTGGATCAAATCAAACGGTTCATAATCATCCTAAAACCTAAAATGACTATATGGTCCATATGAGGATGCAATGCGTTCGTTAGTAGTTCCATATAGTCTCGCTTGTTTCAACGAAACAGTGGGAGTATTATATGCTACTAATTTATATTAACTTGGACCAATAGTTATGATAGGCCCATGTTCTTTTAATTTGATTAAAATGATTTTGATGTAGCCCAAAACTACTCCCTCAACAAACGAATATTAAGTTGATAAACGAGAGATGTTTTGAACACCTCTTCGTAGGCCTTCCACCGTGGTGGACTCCAATCGTTTGTGACTTGTACACCGGCTTCACCCTATCATGGGGGAGTTCAAAGTGCATGCTTACCTTCAGGAGGAGTCCATAAACATATGATGAGGTGAATGTAGGCAACGAGGATAGCCGACATCGTATCATCGTGAGGCTATTCTTGAACCCCTACACGAACTAAGCATGGTGGGAATAACTTAACTAAGTGCAATGGTGCCGACATCGTATCATCGTGAGGCATCATTCTCTAGAGGCCGAAAGGATGGGTAATCACAAGAGGTTGTTGTGAATGAGTAAGTGTACTCTCTCATCATTATTTTTGCTAACCAACATCGTATCATCGTGAGGTGGGCTTGGTAATGGAGAGTCTCCCATACCCCGCTAAGAGTTCAATATAACTCTCGGATTCCATTGAGGGATGTGGAATTTGCCAAAAATAGTGGGTGGTACTATTTGATTTAAGACCCAATCAAGTAGTTAACAACAATCTAATACGATTTCTGTTATGTTATGTAGTTAACGACATGCCTAAAATACTACCCACCATTATACTTGACAAAAGGGGCCTTGTGGGCCAACGTTTCCTTGCTTGGTATCGCCACATTGAGAATGTCTCAAAGGTGATAAACATATTGTATGTGCTTAAGCAATCCCCTCCTCATGTACCTCCTACGAAACTAGCTTCAAAGGAGGAGTGTCAAGATTATGCTAGACACTATGAGGATGACTTACAAGCCAAATGCTTAATCCTCACTTCACTTAGTGAGGAGCTTAAGAAGCTACATAAGCACATGGACACTTCTTGTGCCATGGTTGAAAGTTTGCATAAGATGCATGACATTGAGACTAGTAACGTACGATTCTCAAATGTTTGTAGTCTATTAAATGCCAAAATGGCAAAGGGGGCATCGGTCCAAAAACATGGACAAAAGATGGAAAGGATCTTTCAAGATCTTAAAAGTTTAGGAACTTCCATCGATGGGAAAATGGCCCAAGATTTTTTCCTTGCATCTCTCTCGGATGATTTCACTAAGTTTATTGTAAACTATAAAGTGAATAGATTTGATCATACTTTCACCAAGATGATTGACATGTGCTGTAAATTTGAAAAATGTTTCAAAAGGGACAGTGGGAGTGAGTATGCAATAACAAGGAAAAGGTTGCTTAAGAAGAAGGCAAAGAAATCCAAAGGAACATGCTTTCATTGTGGAAAGGATGAACGTTGGAAGAAGAAATACAGGGTGCGCATTGCGAGCCTTATGACACGAACTTTTGAAGAGACTATTTCTGTCATAGAGAGTGCTTTTACAGTGAGTTCCAATTCCTGGATATTTGATTCAGGCGCTAGCCAACATATCTGTAATACGATGCAGGGACTAGTAGGGAGCAAATCACTGCGCAATGGGGAGATGGTTGTGCGAGTTGGGAACGGCACTAAAATCTCTGCAAAAGCAATAGGCACCTACATGCTTGAACTACCCTCTGGGGAAGTCCTGGAACTTAAAAATTGTTTATATTTTCCTTCATGTATAAAGAATTTGATTTCTATCTCTAAGCTTTTACGAGATGGGCACTCAGTATTGTTTGACAAAATGAGTTGCACTTTATACTTGAACGGTCGTATTATCTCTCAAGGTAATATGATAGAGGGACTTTTTCACCTAGAGACGAATGGTGGTATGCACTGTATTGAAAGCGGGAATACCTCAAAACCCAAAAGGGCTAGAGAAGATGTTAACCAAGAAAGGATGTGGCATCTCAAACTTGGACATGTGAACCTTGATAAGATTCGCAAGATGTCGAAAGACGGATATTTCCGCCCATTAGGTAATGACCAGATGGGTACTTGTGAATGTTGCTTGAAAGGGAAAATGACCAAATCTCCATTTACTGGAAAAGGAGAGCGTGCCACTGAAATTCTAGGGTTAATCCACACTGACGTGTGTGGACCTATGTCTACCACGTCGAGAGGAGGCTTCTCCTACTATATCACATTCACCGACGATCACTCTCGGTTTGGCTATGTGTATCTTATGAAGTACAAGTCAGAATCCTTTGAAAGGTTCAAAGAATTCAAGAATGAAGTAGAGAAGCAAACTGGGAAACAGATAAAGACCTTAAGATCGGATCGAGGGGGTGAATATCTGAGTAACGAGTTCCTAGATTATCTCAAAGAGTGTGGAATAATATCACAGTCGACTCCACCGGGAACTCCACAACTTAATGGAGTTTCTGAAAGGAGAAATCGAACCTTGATGAACATGGTTCGTTCTATGATGAGTTCCGCTGATCTGCCAGTAACATTCTGGGGATACGCTCTATATACAGCAGCTTACTTGCTTAATAGAGTACCTTCCAAATCAGTTTCACAAACGCCCTATGAGATATGGCACGGAAGAAAGCCAAGTCTTAATCACATTAAGATTTGGGGTTGTGAAGCATATGTCAAGAAGCTTGAAGCTACTAAGCTTGAAGCGAGATCAGTAAGGTGCTATTTTGTGGGATATCCTAGAGAAACTATGGGATATGAGTTCTACCATCCTGACGACCAGAAAGTCTTTGTCGCCAGAACTGCTAAGTTTCTAGAGGACGAATTTTTTCTCAAAGGAACTATAAGTAACCAGATGGAAATTAATGAGATTAATGATGAACCACAAACAAGCACACGACATGTTGACAACCTTGTTCCGGAACCCCTAGCTCCACGTAGATCTGAACGGGTTAGTAAGCCACCTAGAAGGTATGGCTTAGACAATGACTTTGCGGAATTGCACCTTCTAGGTGACAATGACACAAAGGAGGACCCTAGAGACTACGTTGAAGCAATGTCCGACATTGATTCAAAGAGATGGCAAGAAGCCATGAAATCCGAGATGGATTCCATGTATCAAAATCAGGTCTGGACTCTTGTAGACCCTCCAGAAGGTATAGTACCTGTTGGAAATAAATGGGTATTTAAGAGGAAGATAGGCGTTGATGGGAACGTGGAGACTTATAAGGCTAGACTAGTAGCCAAGGGTTATAGGCAAAGAGAAGGGATTGACTATGAAGAAACTTTCTCTCCTGTAGCCATGATTAAGTCCATTCGGATTTTACTTGCTATAGCTGCGTACGATGATTATGAGATATGGCAAATGGACGTGAAGACGGCCTTTCTGAATGGCTACCTAGAGGAAGAGCTTTATATGGCTCAACCCGAAGGTTTCGTGTCCAAGTCTAAAAAGACTAAGGTATGCAAGCTACAGAGGTCCATTTATGGACTTAAGCAAGCCTCAAGGAGCTGGAACATTCGTTTTGATACCGAAATCAAATCGTTTGGTTTTACTCAAAATGAAGACGACAATTGTGTTTATCAAAAGGTCGTTGGGGATGCAGTTGTATTCCTAGTGTTATATGTTGATGACATATTACTATTCGGGAATGACACTGCAGTGCTTTCTACTGTAAAAGTGTGGTTGTCTAAAACCTTCCACATGAAAGATTTAGGAGATGCATCTTATGTACTTGGGATAAAGCTCTATCGTGATAGATCCAGAAAATTAATTGGATTATCCCAATCTATGTACATCGATAAGGTGCTAAGTAGGTTCCAGATGGAACAATCTAAGAAAGGTCTTCTTCCTGTAAGACATGGAATTCACCTTTCTAAATCCATGGGACCGAAAACTCCTGATGAGATACGGCAAATGAATAGGATTCCTTATGCTTCCGGCATAGGAAGTCTTATGTATGCCATGATATGCACAAGGCCTGATATCGCATATGCTGTGAGCATTACTAGTCGATATCAATCTAACCCAGGATCAGAACACTGGGCAGCTGTCAAGACGGTCCTTAAGTACTTAAGAAGAACTAAGGACATGTTCCTCGTTTATGGAGGAGCAGCAGAGTTGCGAGTGGAAGGCTATACAGACGCAGATTTCCAATCTGACGTCGATGATAGAAGTTCCAACTCCGGATATGTATTCACTCTGAATGGTGGGGCTGTTAGCTGGAAAAGCAAGAAACAAAGTGTAATTGCTGATTCCACGACAGAGGCCGAATATGTCGCTGCAGCTGAAGCCGGCAAAGAAGCGTTCTGGATGAAGAAGTTCATTACTGAACTTGGAGTGGTTCCAACCATTACATCACCAGTAACTTTGTACTGTGATAATAGTGGGGCGATAGCTCAAGCCAAGGAACCAAGGGCACATCAAAAGAACAAGCATTTTGACAGACGCTTTAATATCATTAGAAGATATGCTGCCGAGGGGAAAGTCAACATCCTCAAAGTTGCCTCAGCCGATAACGTAGCAGATCCACTGACAAAGCCAATGTCTCAAGACCAGCTTAACCGTCATATGGAAAAGATGGGTATTAGATACATGGGAAGATGGCTTTGAGTGCAAGTGGGAGATTGTTGGAAGTATGCCCACAAAGCCACTCATTTGATGTAATAGCTTTTGGAATACTTATTGTATTAAACTTTTATATGTTTAATAAAGGGCAAAGCTTATTGTTAATCACTATTTATTGTATCATGTGTTTAAGCAATAAGGGAATCCAAGGAATGTATTTGATCTAAGAGATAAGTAATTTAAGTAAGTTAAATTAACGAGACCTTTCTCTTATGTTCATTCCTAAAACGTTCCTAGCCATAGGATTGCCAATTGGGCATTGACAGTCCGTTAAGGTTAGTATGTGTTATGTCTACTCAAGCGTGAGTATGACTAGTCTCAAGTCATTTGGTGTTAGACACTAAGACAAACACATAAGTGCTCGAAAGGTAATCGAGTACACTGAACAACGATCAAACGAGAGTTCGAACATACATGTCATGTAAGAACTCGTTAGTTACAATATGCAAAGTAGTCCTTTGACCTGAGGCATCATTGATGTCTAATGGTTAGGTCCTTGATCTTTGATCATGTCAAAGGCATTCCATTGTGAGTGTCCACGGCATTGTTGGGGTCAAGCTATCTAATCATGTAGACATGTGAATGCACAACAAGGGATCTCTAACCTTCCATGGTGGAAGGAGAATACTCTAAGATATGATTCGAGAGTCTTTGGCCAAAGCATATGAATATGACTTAGGAAGTTTGTTCCAAATCATATTCAAATTGAATCATATAGAAAAGTATCACATTGGATAGTAGACATGAAACAAACTATCACTCAAACAATGTGATAAAGAGTATTGTATTAGAGAAGGATCGTATTGCATTGTAGTTGTAACTGGATAGGTTCTCCAACCACTTCTACTTAGCTTGGGTAACCATGAAATGCTGCTAGGTGTCACTCATGGTTTGTGGAAGCCCTGAAGATTAGCAAACACTAATCAAAAGGGAGAATTGAAATGTTGTTTCAATTCACAATCGATCGTTAAGAGTAACAATCGCCCATTGCCTCGCTAATTGGAACCTAATGGATCGTACACCGAGTAAGGATGAAAGTGAAGAAATAAAATGAGATGGATATGCAATTAAAAGGTTTAATTGAATTATGGTCAAGATTAATTAATTAGTTAATTAATTATACGAAATGTTCGTATTGGGCTTTTAAGTTGGTTTTGGGTTTCAAGGCCCAAAAGTGTTTTGGTCCACAAGGTCCATTATGTTTAAGTTGTATGACAACTAAAACAAAATGGGAAATTAGCCCAATACCAAAAGGGGGCCGGCCATAAGGGTGAGGGGTAGTAGGTTATGCTTTATTGCAAGTTTGCCACTCACCTAAGAATGAAGTATAAAAGCAACTTTATAGCTTTATTTTCATTAAGGCTTTTCTAAGAGAAAAAGAAGAGAAACATTGTCTCCAATTTTCTCCATAGAGGCCGGCCAACTTAGGGGGTTTTACTAGCATCAAAAATCTCTCTAAGTCATCCATTTCATCTTCACACTACATCTTTGGTGTGGAGACTTAGAGGTACTAAATCTTTGGTACTTTTGGAGATCCTTTCCTCACATCCTCAAGGAGCAAAGGAGCATACAAATCACAAGGTAGATCCAAGGAGTTAGGAGGTGACTTGAAGGCCCTCCACTTGGGTGAATCCCTTGTGTAATCAAGGATGAGCTTCAAGGGTAAAGAATCTCTAAATCCTTTCTTCTCTTTAAGTTTGTTAAAGAGACTATTGGTTCACCATATGCTAGGCTTTGAAAGTCATGGGTTTTATGAATTGTTTTTTGAATGCATGCCTACTTTAAAGTGTTATTAGTTTGCATATGTATTCAAATGTTCTTACTTGTTCTTAGCTAGGACAATATTTTTCCTTCAGGTCCCCGAGTACAACCATGTCATTTTCTGGTCGTGACTCCTTCGAGAACCCCGTAAACCCGAGAGCTTCAACGAGGGTACAGTGACCTCGACGTGATTACAGAAGTTTCAAGACATTTTGAGACTCAAAAAGGTATCTCCTCCTCTTTCCTAGTGTTTTGGGTTACTTTTGGTTTAGTTTGAACGTCGAAAAATCTAGTAAATCGAAGTTTCGATTCTAGCATTGTTCACCAACTCTTTAATGGAGCATTTTCTTTGAATTTCAAGCTCATATGGAGCTTTAGGAGGTCCTCACATGTTGGAAGTATGCCCACAAAGCCACTCATTTGATGTAATAGCTTTTGGAATACTTATTGTGTTAAACTATTATATTGTTTAATGAAGGGCAAAGCTTATTGTTAATCATTATTTATTGGATTATATGTTTAAGCAATAAGGGAATCCAAGGAATGTATTTAGTCTAAGAGAGAAGTGATCTAAGTAAGTTAGATTAACGAGACCTTTCTCTTATGTTCATTCCTAAAACGTTCCTAGCCATAGGATTGCCAATTGGGCATTGACAATCCGCTAAGGTTAGTATGTGTTATGTTAACTCAAGAGTGAGTATGACTAGTCTCAAGTCATTTAGTGTTGGACACTGAGACAAGCACATAGGTGCTCGAAAGGTAATCGAGTACACTGAACAACGATCAAAAGAGAGTTCGAACATACATGTCATGTAAGAACTCGTAAGTTGCAATATGCAAAATAGTCCTTTGACCTGAGGCATCATAGATGTCTAATGGTTAGGTCCTTGATCTTTGATCATGTCAAAGGCATTCCATCGAGAGTGTCCACGGCATTGTTGGGGTCAAGCTATCTAGTCATGTAGGCATATGAATGCACAACAAGGGATCTCTAACCTTCCAAGGTGGAAGGAGAATACTCTGAGATATGATTCAGGAGTCTTTGGCCAAAGCATACGAATATGACTTAGGAAATATGTTTCAAGTCATATTCAAATGAATCATATAGAGAAGTATCACATTGGATAGTAAACATGAAATAAACTATCACTTAAACAATGTGATCAAGAGTATTGTATTAGAGAAGGACCGTATTGCATTGTAATTGTAACTGGATAGGTTCTCCAACCACTTCTACTTAGCTTGGGTAGCCATGACATACTGCTAGGTGTCACTCATGGTTTGTGGAAGCCCTGAGGATTAGCTAACACTAATCTTCATCAAAGGGAGAATTGAAATGTAGTTTCAATTCGCAATCGATCGTTAAGAGTAACAATCGCCCACTGCCTCGCTAATTGGAACCTAATGGATCGTACACCGAGTAAGGATGAAAGTGAAGAAACATAAATGAGATGGATAAGCAATTAAATAGTTTAATTGAGAATGGTCAAGATTAATTAATTAGTTAATTAATCTTACGAAAGGTTCGTATTGGGCTTTTAAGTTGGTTTTGGGTTTCGGGGCCCAAAAGGGTTTTTGGTCCAAAAGGCCCATTGAGTTTAGGTTGTGTGACAACTAAAACTAAATGGAAATTAACCCAAAAACAAAGCCAAAACCGGCCCTAGGGTGAGTGGTGCCCAACTTGGGTTAATTACAAGTGTGCCACTCACATGTGAGGTGGTATAAAGGCAACTTTATAGCCATAACCTCATTAGGGTTTTCTTGAGGCAAAGAAGAGAAACATTTTCTCTCCTTTTCTCATAGAGAGGCCGGCCCTTAGAGAGAGTTTTCACTAGCATCAAAATCTCTCTAAGTCATCCATCTTCTCTTCACACTACATCCTTGGTGTGGAGACTTAGAGGTACCAAATCTTTGGTACTTTTGGAGATCCTTTCCTTACATCTTCAAGGAGCAAAAGGAGCAATCAAAAGGAAGAAAAACACAAGGAAGATTCAAGGAGCTAGGAGGTGACTTGAAGGCCCTCCACTTGGGTGAATCCCTTGTGTAAACAAGGATGAGCTTCAAGGGTAATGAATCTCAAAAACCCTCATTCTCTTTAATATTGTTGAAGAGTCTCTTGGTTCACCATTCACTAGGCTTTGAAAGTCATGGGTTTTAGAATTGTTTTTTAATGCATGCCTACTTTAAAGTGTTATTAGTTTGCATATGTGTTCAAATGTTCTCACATGTTCTTAGCTAGGACAAAATTTTTCCTTCATCACAAACCTCGGAGTGGTTCGTTGGTGGAAATTGGACGTCGGAATCACGAGTTCGACAAGTTTCAAGTTTGGCCGGATTATCGAAGCTTTTTCCAGCGTGATCCCTTGGATTTTGAGGCTTCAAGCAGGTATAACGTTATTCTACTTGTCGTAAGCTTCATTTTGGTTTAAAAATCGTGAAAAATGGTGCAAAAACAAGCTAGAAACATAGGTTTGAAGTTTTTCCCAATTTCCGGCGACGGCGACGGTCGCCGGAGTTGGAAGGTAGAAGACGACGGAATATTCCGTAAATTTGGACGGAATATTCCTAACGGCGTCATGTATCTTTGATAGATTCTGTTAGTTTTAACGGAATATTCCTCGAAATATTCCTAACGACAGTTAGGGTTTCCGTTAGGGTTGACCGCGAGTGGGGGCGCGTAGGGCCGTGCCCTTGCAGCGTGACGGCGCGTGGGGTCTCAAAAATTAATTCTAAAAATATGGGGTTGTTCCTGAGGTTGTGTAGATCACTTTGGTATATTTAAACACCCCATTTGAGCAATGTATGAGAAGTTATTTCCTAGTTTCGTTTATGTGCTTTAAAAATAACGTTATTATAGTTGTTTCTCACATAGGCGAGACCTATCCGGAGGACGAGCGTAGCCAGGCTAGGCACGGAGGCTACGATCTGTCTACATATCCGTGAGTGGGCTTTTGGTTTTCCGTATATACCTATATGCTAAGTATTTTTCCCAGAAATGCATTTTAAAATATTTTAGCAACGAATTGCCATGCCAATATATTTATATTATTGAATATGCATTATGAACTGTATATGCATGGTGTTGGAAATGTGCCCTAAAACCAATCATATGATGATACTTTACGGACATTTCACATGTTAAACTAATCTAGTTTAATATAAAGGGCAAAGATTATTGTTTCAAGCTGTCTCATATAAATGTTATGTGCTTAAACGATAAGTCCAAGGAATATGCTATTAGGAGAATGTAATCTAAAGAAGTTAGATTCATGAGACCATTCTCTTTTGTATACATATCCTAAATGTTCCTGATCATAGGATTACCAATTGGGCATTGACAGTCCGTTAAGATCAGTACGTGCTATGTCTTCTCTTAGGGAGAGTGATAGGTCTCGAGTCATTGGTGTGAATGACACCAAGACAAGCATGTAGGTGCTCGATAGAGAATGAGTCCACTGAACGCGATCAACGAGGAGTTCTCATATTCATGTCATATGAGAACTCATGGTTGGGATAATGCAAAGTAGTCATTTGACCTGAGGCATCACAGTTGTCTTGTGGTTAGGTCCTTGATCTTTGACTATGTCAAAGTCACTCCGTCAGAGGGTGTCCACGGCATAGTTGGGGTTAAGCCACTTAGCCATGGAGGCAAGTGAATGCTCAACAAGGGATCTCTAACCTTCAAACTGTTTGAGGGAGAATACTCTATGATATGATTAAGAATCTCTGGCCAGAGTATGAATGAGATTGAGGAAGTCGTTCCAAATCACATTCAAGGTAATCATATAAGTAAATGAATCACGTTGGATAGTAGACATGAATAAACTATCAAACCAAACAATGTGGTCAAGAGTATTGTATTAGGGAAAGACCGTATTGCATTGTAATCCTAAACTGAATAGGTTCTCCACCTCTTCTGATTAGCTTGGGTAGCCATGATACACTGCTAGGTGTCACTCATGGTTTGTGGAAGCCCTAAAGATGTATAATCATTTAAGGGAGAATTGAAAGTATGTTTCAATTCACAATCGATCGTTAAGAGTAACAATCGCCCACTGCCTCGCTAAAAGGAACCTAATGGATCGCACACCGTGTAAGGTAATGATTGAAGGATATAATGAAGATGAGTAAGGATAATTAAATAGTTTAATTGTATGTGGCAAGGATTAATTAAAAGTTAATTAATCTAGAACGAAAGGTTCGTTTTAGGCCTTAAGTTAGTTTTGGGTTTCGGGACACAAAAGGGTTTTGGTCCACAAGGCACATAAGGTTTAAGTTGTGTGACAACTAAAACAAAATGGGCAATTAACCCACTAACAATAGGGAGGCCGGCCATGATTAGAGAGGGAGTGGGTTTTGGACTTATTACAAGTTTGCCACTCCAATGAAGGGAGGTATAAATATGACTTTATAGCTTTTTCTTCATTAGGGTTTTCTTTGAGGAAAGATGAGAGTTTTTGGCTCTCTCTTTCTCTCTAGGAAGGCCGGCCACCATGGGGGAGTTTACTGGCATCTAACTCCTCCATGGCCACTCATCTTCTTCCTCAACCATCCTTGGTGTCGAAACTTAGAGGTCTCCAACTTTGGTGACTTTTGGAGAAACCTATTCTTCCATCCACATCCAAGAAGGCATGGATCCAAGAAGCAAAGTTCTTCCACCTTCATCCATGGAGCCAAGGAGCAAGGTGACAAAGGAAGAAGGCCCTCACATGGGTGATTAACCTTTGCTAAGCAAAGAGGTACTTCAAAGGTATAAAGAATCTCAACTCTTTCTCTTAGATCTTGAGTTGAGTCTTGGTTCACCATTTCTACTAGGCTTTGAATTTCATGGGTAATGTTTTGTTTTGAGTGCATACAAGCATGATTCCGCCTTTAATTGTTAATTGCATGCCATAGATGTTGCTCAAATGAACATGTTTTTCACAAATTTTCCTTCACATGGTTGACGACGCTGCGGGCGCTCAGGTAAGTTCCAGGTAAGTTTATGTGTTGTTAATAAAAAGTTGAGTTATGAAAAGTATGATAAGATGCATCGAGAGCTCATTAACTTGGACCCCGGTGTTAGTGCTCCCGCCCAAGGTTAGGGGCATAGTCTTTCACGTGATGTTCACCTCCCGCACCACACGCTCATCTTGGATCCAAGTTAGGTGCACATTCCTGTCGTATGGACCACTTTCAGTGGGTTCGACTCGTAGGTGACCTTGTGAGCATTCGCACAGTCTTTACGTGATTGTAGCACTAGAGCGTATTGTTTTACACCCAGTCCTGTCGTATCATCCGCTATAGGTGGGTTCGACTCGTGTGCAGGCATGATTTATGAGCTAGAGTTCAGATGATGAGTTATTGTAGTTATTATTGCATTTGAATTACTTACCTAATGTTTTAGTTTGCATGGCATGGCATATTTTCGAAAAGCTTTGTTTTTGCCCACTCACGCTTTTGTTTTACGCCCCTCCAGGTTTTAGGTAGCTTTGTTGGTGGCTCACGAGGACACAACGGAGGTTCTGACAGGCCATCACCTATGTAGGACCACCTTCAGGTGTTATTTAATTACGTACTCCTTATGCTTGACTGCACCCAGACTATTTAAGCTCTGATTGTGTATTCACACTTATTTCTGTTCTAGTACTCCTTGAAGTTCAGTTTGTTTTTATTCACTCGTAATCCTTGCTTCCGCACTGTGCACATGGCTACGTCACCCTCACGTGATGGCCAGCATGCCTCGATCTCGGTCGGGGTGTGTCAGTTTGGTATCAGAGCCTAGGTTTCGTAGTCCCGCATATTTGTGAGTAATCTAATCATTGTGATGTCTTCTGTCCGAATTATGCCGCCTCGTAGAGATCCACGTTCTTCAGTTGAGCCTTGTTTCCCCGATGTTGCTCAGTTAGGGGAAGCTATAGCTAATGCCATTCAGGCTTCACTTCACCCTCCCCAGAGGACTCCTTTGGAGACGGTGTATAATCTGAAGTTGCCTACTTTTATGGGTAATGATGGACATGAAGGGGCCGAGCGCTGGCTCGAGCATGTAGAGAAGACTTTTCAGGTTATGCAGAGTCAAGGCAGCCTCCCTGCTGAAAGGTGGGTCGAGACCATTACTTGGTTTTTGGGTAGAGAGCCTGCATCCTGGTGGAATCAGGAAACTTATGGGTGGTCTCCCGAGGAAAAAGCAAACTGGGAGAATTTTAGACAGTCGTTCTATAAGAGATTCATTCCTATAGCGTATCTTGACCAGAAGAAACAGGAGTTCACTAACCTAAAATAGGGGAAGCTGTCCACTAACGAGTATTACAGAAAGTTCACTGATCCGAAAATTGCTGCTAATCCAGTCGAGATGCTTCGCCGCTTTAAGTTGGGTACTAAGAAGAAGTGGCGCTCTATGGCAACTATCCTACCCTGTGCTACTTATCAGGAGTTCTATGATGTTTTGTTGAGGATTGAGGATTCTGATAAAATGCCTAGTGAGAGTGAAGAAGAAGAAGAAAAAGGTAGTAATCTGAAAAAGTACGATAAAGGCAAAGGGCAAGCATCTTAGGGACCTAGACAGACTCAGAGTTTTAAGAAAAGTGGAACTAGTTCTAGCTCTTCCAGTGGGGGTTTCAGTGCCACCGGTCAGAGGTGAGGTGGTAGGCCCACTGGAGGATCCCGCTTTCAGAGGCCAAGAAAGTCGAGTGGTACAGGCGCTCCTTTGTGCCGTAGGTGCAATAATCGACATTTTGGAGAGTGTCATCGAGGTAGCAGCGGATGTTATACATGTGGTCAGACAGGGCATCTGTCTAAGCATTGTCCTCAAAATCCGCAGATACTTCAGTAGCCACAGCAGCCTTCCTTACCACCACCAGTTTAGACCTAGCAGTTTTCAGGACCTAGTGGTTATGTTTCGACAGGTTGAGGTGGTGCGTACCATTACCAGGGGGATCCCATTCCTTATGCTTCAGGGCAGTATCAGTACCCCCAGGATCCTTATCAGCATAGTAGTTATGACCAATACTCAGGAGGATACATGCCTTATCAGCAGAGTGGCTTAGGTCAGTATTCAGCCGGAGGGTCACAGTGGCAGTCTAGAGGACAGCCCCAGCAGGTTGATGTTGCTGCCAGTTGTGCTGGATCGTCGAGACAGCACAGTCAGTCGGGTCAGGGGCGTAGTACACAGGGTTGAGGTGTTCGTGCTGGTAGAGGTCGAGGAGGACGACAGCAGGCCCAGGGGCGTATCAATAACATCACTTTGCAGGACGCCCAGAACCATCCTGATTTAATAATGGGAACGTTAAACGTTCTTGATCATTTTGCTAGAGTCTTAATTGACTGTGGAGCTACCCATTCTGTCATTTCTCATACATTTGCTCAGCTGACTCAACCCCAATCTACACCTCTGGGTTATGAGTTAGAATTTTCTATGCCTAGAGGAGAAAAATGTTATGTTAGCTCTGTCTACCCGAGTTTTCCTGTGTTGATTGAAGATGTAGTTATGCTAGCTAATCTTCTCACATTAGATCTTGCGGACTTTGATGTGATTTTGGGAGCAGACTGGTTACATTATAACTATGCTGACATCCACTGTCGTGAGAAGATGGTGACTTTCTGTTGCCCAGGTTTACCCGGAGTTACGTTCGTAGGTGAACGTAGTGGAGTGAGACATGGTGTTATTTCTGCTTTGAGGGCAAAGAAGTTATTGAATAAAGGGTGCCAAGGATACTTAGCTCACATTGTGCTGAATGATACTACTCCTAGTAGTATGGAGGAAGTTCGAGTGGTTAGGTATTTTTCAGATGTCTTTCCTTAGGATTTGCCTGGATTACCGCCTGATAGAGATGTGGAGTTTACCATCGATTTACTTCCAGGTACGGACCCTATATCTCTAACTCCTTATCGAATGGCACCTGCTGAATTGAGAGAGTTAAAGATTCAGCTACAGGAATTGGTTGATAAGGGTTTCATCCAGCCGAGTGTTTCACCCTGGGGAGCCCCAGTGTTGTTTGTTCGGAAGAAAGATGGGACCCTGAGGTTGTGCATTGATTATCGGCAATTGAATCGGGCAACGATTAAAAACCGTTATCCATTGCCACGTATAGATGATCTATTTGACCAACTTCGAGGTGCTTGTGTGTTCTTTAAGATTGATTTGAGGTCTAGGTATTATCAACTGAAGATTAGGAGTGATGATGTCCCTAAAACGGCTTTTAGGACTCTTTATGGACATTATGAGTTCCTTGTGATGCCGTTCAGATTAACAAATGCACCAGCAACTTTCATGGGCTTGATGAACAAAGTATTCGAACAATATCTCGACATGTTTGTCATTGTCTTCATCGATGATATATTGGTATACTCTAGAACTAAGGAAGAGCATGTGCGACATCTCTCTTTGGTATTGAAGAAGTTGAGGGAACATCGCCTCTATGCCAAGTTCAGTAAATGCCAATTTTGGTTAAATCAAGCGGCATTCTTGGGTCATGTCATATCAGCTCAAGGAATTCAGGTGGAGCCTCAGAAGATTGTAGCTGTGGAGAGTTGGGAGCAGCCCCGAACCGTCACCGAGCTACGGAGTTTCCTGGGCTTAGCAGGTTACTATCGACAGTTTGTTAAGGATTTCTCAATGATTGCTTTACCACTTACGAGGTTAACTAGGAAGGAAGTTAAGTTTGAGTGGGATGAGAATTGTGAACAAAGTTTCCAGCAGCTTAAGTACTGTCTCACTCATGCACCAGTTCTGACACTTCCGGACGACAGTGGTAATTTTCAGATCTACAGCGATGCTTCTTTGAATGGCCTGGGATGTGTTTTGATGCAACATGGTGGGGTAATTGCGTATGCTTCGAGACAGTAGCCTCATGAAAGGAATTATCCTACACATGATTTGGAGCTTGCAGCCATCATTTTCGCTCTGAAGATTTGGAGACATTATCTCTATGGTGAGAAGTGTAAGATCTTTACAGATCACAAAAGTCTTCAGTACATTTTCACTCAGAACGATCTTAACCTTCGGCAGCGAAGATGGATAGAATTACTCAGTGATTATGATTGCACGATTGAGTATCATCTTGGTCGTGCAAACGTAGTGGCTGATGCACTGAGTAAAAAGTCCCAAGGTCGAGTTAATGCCTTGTACGCATCTCGTGTTCCTCTTCTTGCAGATTTGAGGCCCACTGGAGTGAAATTGGGAATAGAAGAAAAAGAAGAAGCCTTGGTGGAAGCACGAGAGGAAGCGTACTTGCTAGTTTCCAAGTTAGGCCCATTTTGATTAATCGTATACTTGAAGCTCAAGGAAATGATGAGGAAGTTCAGGAGTTAATTTTTGCAATTTCTGAAGGGAAGAAAAAAGATCTCAGAGTCCGTGAGACTGATGGCATGCTTATGCTAGATAAACGGATGTACGTGCCAAATATGCCATGCATCCAGGAGGCACGAAAATGTATCATACCATCAAACCATTTTACTATTGGCCAGGTATGAAAAGAGAAATTGCTGAGTATGTTAGTAGGTGTGCAGTTTGTCAGCAAGTCAAAGCTGAAAGGAAGAAGCCATTTGGTTTGATGCAACCACTTCCCGTTCCACAGTGGAAATGGGAAAATATCACTATGGATTTTGTGTACAAGCTTCCTCGTACACATAATGGTTATGATGCTGTTTGGGTGATTGTAGATCGGCTTACCAGGTCAGCGCACTTCATTCCAGTGACAGAAAAGTATTCTCTGAACAAATTAGCTGTGTTGTTCTTATTGAAGATTGTGAAGTATCATGGCGTACCAGTGAGTATTATCTCAGATCGAGATCCTATATTCACTTCTAAGTTCTGGAGGGCATTCCAGGAAGCTTTTGGCCCAGAACTACTTTACAGCACAACTTACCATCCTCAGACAGATGGTCAGTCGGAGAGGACGATTCAGACTTTGGAAGATATTCTAAGATCTTCAGTACTTCAGTTTGGTGATGGCTGGCATGCAAAGTTGGATTTAATGGAGTTTGCCTATAATAACAGCTACCATTCGAGCATTCGAATGGCACCATTTAAGGCACTATATGGTAGCGCTTGTTGTACACCGTTGTGTTAGTCAGAAGTTGGTGAAAGACCATTAGTGGGCCCTGAGATAACAGAGGAGACTACGACAGAAGAGCCATGCTGATAGACATGCCATTGATAGAGTGTATAAGGTCGGTGATTGGGTATTCTTGAAGTTGTCGCCTTGGAAAGGAGTTGTAAGGTTCGGGAAGCAGGGTAAGCTAAGGCCAGGTACCTCGGACCTTACCAAATCATCGAGCGAGTTGGTGAAGTTGCTTACAGGCTTGAGTTGCCTTATGAGCTATCTAAGGTGCATAATGTATTCCATGTCTCTATGCTTCGTCACTATATTTTGGATCCTTCGCATGTTATACCTCCTCAACCCTTAGAGATCAGTCCGGGTTTGACTTATGAAGAGGAGCCAGTGACAATTTTGGATTGGAAGGACAAAGTGCTGAGGAACAAGACTATTCGCATGGTAAAGGTTCTGTGGAGAAACCATTCAGTGGAAGAGGCTACTTGGGAGACTGAGGATCGGATGAGAGATATGTATCCTTGCTTGTTTTATGAGTATCAGTGATGTATTTTCTTGTTTGAATTTCGAGGACGAAATTTCTTAAGGGGGTAGATTGTGACAGCCCGTCCCGAAAAATTGTACTTTTATTATCCTCGAAATGTGAAAGTACGAAATTACCCTTGAACGTTGGGTTGAATTCTCGTTTTGGGCTAAGTTTAGAAGGCCCAAAATATTTGGTTGTGGACCAATTAGTGTGGTTCCAAGTTTGTAGGAACCTATTAGATTAGAGTTAGGGTTAGGGTTTTGTAGTAACCTTGCTTTAGGGCCAATTAGGAGCAAAGTTTTAGGTTAGGTGTTGTGTGATTGGTTGTGGGAAGACACATGTACACACACACCAATCTGAAACTCTCTCTCTCTCTCTTCTCTCTCTCGGACCGAACACTCTCTCTCACTCTCTGCAATTGTACGGACCATACCCAAATCATCCCAAAACCTTGCAGATCGAACAAACTAAGGTCACCATTGTGATCCTTGAAGCACAACCATGTCATTTTCTAGTCGTGACTCCTTCGAGAACCCCGTAAACCTGAGAGCTCCGTCAAGGGTACAGTGACCCCGACGTGATTACAGAAGTTTCAAGATGTTTTGAGACTAAAAAAGGTATCTCCTCCTCTTTCCTAGTGTTTTGGGTTACTTTTGGTTGAGTTTGAACGTTAGAAAATCCCGTAAATCGAAGTTCCGATTCTAGCACTGTTCACCAACTTTTTAATGGAGCATTTTCTTTGAATTTCAAGCTCACAGGGAGCTTTAGGAGGTCCTCACGAACCTCGGAGTGGTTCGTTGGTGGAAATTAGACGTTGGAATCACAAGTTCGACAAGTTTCAAGTTTGGCCGGATTATCGAAGCTTTTTTCGACGTGATCCCTTGGATTTTGAGGCTTCAAATAGGTATACCGTTATTCTACTTGTTGTAAGCTTCATTTTGGTTTAAAAATTGTGAAAAATGGTGCAAAAACGAGCTAGAAACATAGGTTTGAAGTTTTTCCCAGTTTCCGGTGATGGCGACGGTCGCCGGAGTTGGAAGGTAGAAGACGACGGAATATTCCATCAATTTGGACGGAATATTCCTAACGGCGTCATGTATCTTTGACTGATTCTGTTAGTTTTAACGGAATATTCCTCAGAATATTCCTAACGGCAGTTAGGGTTTCCGTCAGGGTTGGCCGAGCGTGGGGGCGTGTAGGGCCATGCCCTTGCCGGCGCGTGGGGTCTCAAAAATTAATTCTAAAAATATGGGGTTGTTCCTGAGGTTGTGTAGATCACTTTGGTATATTCAAACACCCCATTTGAGCAATGTATGAGAAGTTATTTCCTAGTTTCGTTTATGTGCTTTAAAAATAACGTTATTATAGTTGTTTCTCACATAGGCGAGACCTATCCAGAGGACGAGCGTAGCCAGGCTAGGCACGGAGGCTACGATCTGTCTACATATCCATGAGTGGGCTTTTGGTTTTCCGTATATACCTATATGCTAAGTATTTTTCCCAGAAATGCATTTTAAATTATTTTAGCAACGAATTGCCGTGCCAATATATTTATATTATTGAATATGCATTATGAACTGTATATGCATGGTTGACGACGCTGCGGGTGTGGATGCAAATTTTCTCCTCTTCGATCTTGGACGATTTTGCACCTACAAAACAACTAGCACCTTAGGTTAAGGCCAAAAGCCTCACGCGCCCACGATGAATGGGGGGGGGCTTTGGCCGAAGAACCTCCGATGCCAAAGTTAGAATTTTTAGAGATAACGAGTGTTTAGGGAGTTTTGGAATTTTTGCAAGAGAATTGGAATGAGTGTTTGGTGAAAATGGGTGCCTATTTATAGGGCTAGGCCGGTCCACTTTGGTGAGGGAGTGGCCGGCCATCATGTCATTTTTCCCTTGAATTTTTGGTTTAATTAGCCAATTTATTGGCTAATTAAACCTAAAGGAATAAATTTGTGGTTACAAAATTGATTAATTGGCATAAATGGGGTAATAAAGAGGGAAAAATAGAGAAAGGTAAGGAGAGAGGATGGTGGCCGGCCATTGACTAGTTTTGGGATTGAATGGGATATATTTTGTGGTTAATTGGGTGATTTAATTGATATTTAATGGATTAATTGGGTAATTAATCCATTAATTAACCAATTAACATAATAATTTGGAGGTTACCTTGCAAAAGGGAATTTGATGAGATAGACTTTGAATTGTTTACCTCTTTTGGAGCATTTTTGACTTTGTTGAAAAACGGTTGTCTGCTGCTCGCGCGTAGAGATCCCGGTGTACTGCAGGGGTAGTTTGGTCCTTTTTTGCTAAAATATCCACGTGTCGCCTTGTGATTATTTTTGGCTCCACAAATACCCCCACACCTGTTGGGCTGCTTGCAGAAAAGGGCAACAGGTGTAGAGATTTTCTCGCTTTAGGAAACTCTGAATTGCTTCCTATTTTGTTGTTGATTCTCTCTTTTATTACGAAATTAAATCCTTCTAGGAAAAGGAAATAAATTTCCTCAAAGCTTATTTAAGTCCACCTTAAGTGGATTATTAAATCAACTTTTAGAGAGAAACTTATTCAACCTTACAAGAGAGAAAGAGAGCTTAGAGGATATTTGTTCCCCCTCCTCTAGCAATCTTTTACGTCTTGCCCGTGTTGGCTCGATGGGAATCGAGGACTGGTGACTGGACGTTTTGAGGAACCCCGGCATGGCAATGTCGTAGGTGAAGATTTTTTTTTTCTTGTTTTCGCTGGGCGCTGGGTGCTGCTTTGTGTGTTGAAGCAAGCCAGGCCGTGGGGCCTGGCGGGTTTGCTGGGTCCTGCGGCCTTCATTCATTATTTTTTTATTTTTTATTTTTTATTTTTTTATTTTTTTTTTGCAACCCTCTAATGAATCTTCTTTGTATTTTTGTAGAATTTTCTCTAGCATGTTTTCCTCTAGCCACAAGAATGATGATGGTGTACCGCCATTGTATCGTCAAGGCGGGTCTTTGAGCAAGGTTGGCTACTTGAAGGCTGCTCACTTCAAGATTAACTCTGATGATTCATTTAGGGACTTCCTTGAGACATATTGGCATGGCATTCCATCGGATGGTAGCAGCTGTGAGCCATGCGATGGGGTTCGGATAGCCATCAAATTCCACACTTACTATTTTGTGTTAGTGTTTACTTTCCCTATGCCGCGCTTCTTCCAAGAAGTGCTTTGCTCCATGAAATGTGCGCCTGCCCAATGTTCACCGAATGCGGTCCGAGTGATGGTGGGGTTCCACAATTTGAGCCAATTCTTTGACTTGGGACTAACCACCAATGAATTTTGGTATTTCTTTGACATAGGTCGTATTGAAGGAGTTGGGCAGCTGCGGTCCCGTCATAGACTTTTTGACAACTCGAGTAAGGGCGATCATGACTGGGCCAAGGAGACTTTGGAGATAAGTGGAGAGTGGGAGTCTGATCATTCTCCCGAACTGCGTGTGCCAACAGTTTTTATATCCAGTAAGCAGGCTGCTTTAATTTTTTTTCTTGGCTGCTTGATTTTAATGCTAAACTGCTTTTCAATTTTCTGATTGTTTTCCGCTGCCTTCTTAGATTCGGAATTTGGCTCGACTCCCAAGGTTTCTCCGGATATGAAGAAAGTGCATGTCGCTCTGGGTATTCCCTCTGAGTATCGCGAGTGGTGCTGGCTGCTAAGTCTTCTTCGTAAGGAGAGAGATGGGTTGCCCCCAAAAGAAGAGATATAATGAATCAAAACAGAAGCATTGGCCCATCCTATCACTGTGGTAGAGCCTGCTGCAAATGATAGCGGAAGAAAGAAACACTCCCCGCCTGTTCAAGAGATGACTGTTGAAAAGAAACCAATGATCGTTCGCGAGGTTTCATCAACTGCTCAGGAGGTGTTCGATGAGAAGAGACCAAAGACTTCTTCCGCTGCTCGCAAGCTCGTGATTGACTTGACTTCCTCTAAGAACGAGAAAAAAGAGACTGCCGGATCTGTGCCAGTAACGCCTGCTATTCCGAAAGCTGCTAGTTCGATTGCTGATAAGATTGCCTAACGTAGAAGTTCATCAGTGCCTCCAGTGCCGAAGTTTGTGCCAAAGCGTCCGCTTGGGGTTAAATCTGATTCTCCTTTGGAAAGGCTTGCTACTATGAAGAGTGGCAAGACACCTTCGCCTGCTAAAGTGGCGCCAAAACTTGTCCATTCCGCTGCTGAGACCAAGTTGCCTACTGAGAAGAGAGAGACTGCTTGCGCCAGTGGTCGTGATGAATCTGCCAAGTCTAGCTCTAGGGACGCTGCTGAGATTTACGCGCTTTTGAAACCCGACCTTCTTGAGGATATGGAAGCGTGAGCTAAGTTCGTTGACGGCGTCAAAGGGATTATTGGTCCGAGCTCCTTTGTGAAGCACAAGTCTGAGTACAGGAGGGCTGCTCTGCTGACCATGATGCAAAAAACGACGATCTTGGCATCCGAGTCCATGGTTCTTGATCAAGAGGATACCAAAGCTGCCAAGGAGGTGGCAAGGTCTATGGCAGCCGAAGCTTATTCCTCGGCCGAGAAAGTTAAAAAATTGGAATCTGAACTTACTGCTTTGAAGGGGTCTAATATCTCTGTCCCTACTTCTCTGCAACTTGAGACCGCTCGCCAAGAGATTACGAACTTGAAGGCTAGGCTTGACGCGACTCAAGTGAAATACGAAAGTGCAGAGAAGGAGATTGAACATTACATACCTCAGATTCAGGATCTTAAGCGTGCCATTTCTGAATTCCGCTCCGCTGCTTATACAAAAGATGAAGAATTGATCGCTGTTTACAACCAAGTGATACACTTCAAGAAGGTTGTTGATAGCTTCAAGGTGCTTTGAAGATCAACGATAATCTGAAGAAAGAAATGGAGGAAATGCAGCGGGTTCGTGCTCGTCTGCTTAAGGAAGTTGAGCAATTGAAGGGTGAGAAAGCTGGGTTTGAGGCTTCGCTGACTCAAAATCAATCAGATTTCTACAAACTTGGTTATGTAGATCATCTCTTTGGACGGCCGTCTGACTTTGAGTTTTCTGAAAAAGACTTCGAGACCTTCTCTATTTCTCCAGAAGATTTGTTCGCCTTTACTTTCGAGTCTTCTATTGGTGAAGTAGTTGGAGATGGCGGTGCCCAAGCTGAGGCAGCTGGGAGTGAAGCGCCAGATGATGCCACTGCTGGGAATGTCGTGGCTGCTGAAGGTGTGGTGACTGAGCAGTCGTCGGATGTCCAAGCTGCTGAAGAGTAGTCTTCTAAGTAGCCTTTAGGATTTATTTTTTCCTTGTTGCTTTTTTGCTTTGCTTGAACTCCTTCAGTTATTTTCCAATTTTGCTAGAAAATTTAATAAACTTACTTCCTTCGCTTTTTTCCATCTCCGATTTATTTATTTATTTTTTTTTTTTTCAACCCTTAGACTTTATAGACCAGTGGCAGGCGTGCTACTTCTTTATAAGTAGACAGGCCGCCTGGCCTTTGCAGTCGTAGGTATTGGTGTAGAATTTTGCAAAGTTGTTAGCCATTGGGTCGGCAGCCGGACGCCTTACTTACAGAAGCAGACAAGTCCGCGTGACCACTAGGCTGCTAACCTTGGCTTTCTTCAATTCCGTAGGTTGCATAACAAGCATCGCAACACTTTAGGACTCGATATAAGTTATTCCGTTCTTGACAGAAGTGAAGTTTATTGACTACGTAGCATGTCGGTAGTGGATAAAACTTCGTATATGCATGCTAGCTTGTTTAACCTTTCACAAAAATGTGTGGTTGTTTAAGTCTAGCGTGGCTTTACTGCTCGAAGGGCAAGCCGTAGGCAGTCTTCTAGAAATCGTAGGCTAGCTTAGTGCACTCGGTAGCAGCTTTAGTTTCCCAGGGCAGCCGTCCATCGGATGTACTACATAATGTGCCCCCTCCGTCTCTAGGGCCCAATCCTTCAATTAGCTAGGCATTGAAAAAGACCATTGTGGCTACTTCTAGGAATCCCGGCGCAAGCCATTGCGCATCTAGTTATACTAGGGCAGCCAGGCTCACCCCACGTCTGGATATTCGAAGTGTAGATTTTATCCTCTCGCTTTGGAGAGCATGGTTGATCCATTGGGGAATGCAATTCCTGCGGTGAGTCCCTAAGAAGGGCGCGGTCTTCCTTTGAAGTACAGGAAATGACAAGTTGTTACAATCAAATCAAATTGTAAAAAATTCCTTATTGAAAAACAAGTGAACGAATAACTTAATTGTAAAAGATTGCATAACAACTGGATAGTCCTCGGCTTGCGAGGTGGTGCCTATTGAGCTGCTTGAGTCTTCGGGTCTTGATATAGTTGGAGATCACACATGGTACTTTCTCAAGTTGTAGGTGTTCCATTGCTTCTCGATCTCCTTGTCGTTCATAGTAGCAAGGGTATAGCTTCCATTGCCGCCTACTCTGCTGATCTTGTAAGGCCCTTCCCAAATAGGGTCCATCTTCTTTGATCCCTCTCTGCGAGCAGTGATGAAGGCCTTTCTCAGGACTAGATCTCCAGGTTGAAATTGCCGGATTTTGGCTCTTTTATTATAACTAGAGAGAAGTTGCTGCTGGTAGGCTGCAATGCGGGTTATGGTTTGCTTGCGCCTCTCCTCTGCTAGATCTAGGTATGTGGCCATTTCTTTGCTGTTCTGTTCGACATCTAGCAGTAAGGTGCTGATGCTTGGCACGATGATGTTAGGATGAATGATTGCTTCCGAACCAAATGCCAAGGAAAAAGGGGTTTCTCTTGTTGCTCGCCTTTTGGTGGTGCGATATGCCCATAAGCATCCGAGGAGTTCATCTGGCCACTTTCCCTTTTTGTCGGTAAGGGATTTTTTGAGGCAGTCAAGGATCGTCTTGTTGGAAGCTTCGGCTTGCCCATTGCCTTGCGGATACCTTAGAAGAATCTCGCCAGATCTTTGCCCACAAATTGCGGGCTGTTGTCGGTGACGATGGACTGAGGGATGCCAAAACGACATATGATGTTCCTCCATATAAAGCGCTTTATGTCCGTTTGAGTTGTTGTTGTCATGGCTCCGCTTCTACCCATTTGGTGAAGTAATAGGTTGCCACGATCATCATGCCTCTGCCCCCAGCAGCTGGCGGCATAGGTCCTACCAGGTCGATTGCCCACTGCATGAACGGCCAAGGACTCAGTTGCAGGTGTAGCTCGCTGGCAGGCAGTGTTGGCACAGGCTTGTAACGTTGGCAGTGGTCGCATTTTTGTACTAACTCCTTAGCATCTTGATGCATGGTAGGCCAATAGTAGCCTGCGTTAAGAGCCTTTTGCACTAAAGATCGACCTCCAGAATGATTTCCACAAACGCCTTCATGAATTGAACTTAGGACCTTCAAGTCATCGGGAGGTGCCAAACAACGGAGATGTGGTCCGGTGTAAGATCTTCGAACTAGAATGCCATTCCACATATAATAGTGTGCCGCCTTGGTTTGGAGTTTTCTAGACTCCAATCTTTCTGTGGGGAGTGTGTCGTTGACCAAGTAATCTATAATAGAACTTTGCCAATTTGGAGTTACATTAACCTGTGACACTTCGGCTACTGGCTCTGCCTCTATGCTCGGCTTATTTAGGTATTCCACCTGAATAGAGTGTTTGAGCTTGTGATCGAGGGCGGAGCCTAGGCCGGCTAGTGCATCTGCATGGGCATTTTCTGTTCGTGGAACTTGAGTGAGAGTGTAAGTCTGAAATGCCTCAAGCTGCTTGCGTACCTTCTCTAGATATTGCGCCATCCTTGGATGTTTTGTCGTGTATTCCCCTGTGGCTTGGCTAGTAATTAGCTGAGAATCGGAGTAAATCGCAAGTTTCTTCACTGCTAAGTCTTTTGCCATTCGGAGGCCTGCCAGTAAGACCTCGTACTCTGCTTCATTGTTGGATGCCTTGAAGCCTAAAGTGATTGCCTGCTCAAGCATCGAGCCATCTGGGCTGATGAGAACCACGCCTGCTCCCGAACCTTTGTAATTGGACGCGCCATCAACATGCAAATGCCAAAGATCTCCGTTGAGGGAAACAGGCGAGGCTAAGGTCTCGGCTGCTTTTAGGACATTGTTGGGCTGCTCTGTTGCGTTGCCTAGGCCGGGTGCAAATTATGCTATAAAATCTGCTAAAGCTTGGGCCTTTATTGCCGTACGGGGTCGAAAGACTAAACCATATTGGCCTAGTTCCAGTGCCTACTTCATCACTCGTTGAGAAGCATCCAGACCATGTAACATGGATCGTAGAGGATATTGAGTCATGACAACGACTGTATGAGCTTGAAAGTATGGTCTAAGTTTCCGAGCCGCAACAACTAGAGCCAAAATTAATTTTTTGATCTTCGGATATCTTGCTTCCGCATCGAGAAGAGCTTTAGAAGTGTAGAATACCGGTAGTTGGGTCCCCAGCTCTTCTCGTATGAGGGCAGAGCTCACCGTTACTTCGGAGACTGCCAAGTAGATGTAAAAATCCTCCGTACCTTCCGGCTTAGATAGTAAGGGAGGCGACGTGAGATACCTCTTCAGGTCTTGGAAGGCTTTTTTCTCATTCTTCATCCCATTTATCACGTTCCGCCCTCTTGATGGCTTTGAAAAAAGGCTTGCATCGATCGGTAGACCGCGAGAGGAAGCAGTTGAGGGCGGCTACTCGTCCAGTCAAGCTTTTGATCTCTTTCAAGGTGGTTGGAGACTTCATTTCTAGAATCGCCCGAATTTGCTTGGGATGCGCTTCAATCCCTCGTTGAGTGACTAAGTACCCTAGGAATCGGCCTGAAGATGCTCCAAATGTGCACTTGGTAGGGTTGAGCTTCATTTGGTACTTTCTAAGGATGTTGAAGGTTTCCGTCAAGTTGCGAATGTGGTCTGACCGCTGCTTGCCTTTTACCAAAATGTCATCGACATACACTTCCATTGTTACCCCAATTTGCTTCTTGAACATCATATTTACTAACCTTTGGTAAGTTGCTCATGCGTTCTTGAGGCCAAAAGGCATGACCTTGTAGCAATAGGTACCTCGTTCGATCACAAACGCGGTTTTTTCCTTGTCGGGCTCGTACATGGCTATTTGGTTGTAGCCAGAGTATGCGTCCAAGAAACTGAGCAGCTGGTTTCTAGAAGTTGAATCTACCAAAAGATCGGTTCAGGGAACTGGATAAGGATCCTTCGGGCATGCCTTGTTGAGGTCAGTATAATCTACGCAAACCCTCCACTTGCCCTTCTCTTTTTTTCATAACTAGCACAACGTTGGCGAGCCATGCCGAGTGTGCTACCTCTTGTATGAATCTTGCTTCCAATAGTTTGTCTATTTCGGCCTCGATGATCGCTACTCGTTCGGGTGCAAAATGCCTTCTTTTTTGGATCACCGGTTTAGCAGCGGGATCAACGTGTAACTTGTGGCATGCCACCTTTGGGTCAATGCCGGGCATGTCGGATGGTAACCATGCGAAGATGTCTCGGTTCTCTCTAAGGAAGATAGTGAGTTCTTCCTTCTCGGCTGGGCTTAGACGAGAGCCAATTCTAGTCGTCTTTTCCGGCTGCTGCGGATCGAGAATGATTTCTTCAGCATCTTCCTCGGGTTTCCATCCTATCTCGTCTGCTTGAGCGCCATCCTCTCGACCCACTTGCTGTAGTTGCTATTTGGTAGCTTCATCATCCTTTTGGACTTCAGTGACTTCCACGGGGGTAAAGGTCTTTTTCTTTGACTCTTTTAGCATTTGCATAGTGCATTGTCGGGATGCGGCCTGGTCGGACTTTATTTCTCCAATTCCTCCTCTCGGGATGCGAAATCAGATTTTTTGGTACTTGACGGAAGTGACGGCATCTAGCTTGATCAACCAAGGTCTCCCAAGGATCCCATTGTAGGGGGATGGGTCATTTATGATCGTGAACGTTTGCTTAGAGACAACTGGCGGTAATGTTTCATCGGCCACTTTGTTGCGTTGGGACTCACGCAATCGTTCATTGAAAAGCCTTTCTACCTTCTCTTGGATTTGCCTTTGTTGGGGTAGCAGAGCCCTCGGCTGCCCCAAGTCTTGGCCTGCCGGTCTAGGCTGCTCTTCCGGACGCTCTACTTGTTGTTGCCTCGGCTGCCTAGCTGGCGAAGGATTTCTTCGCAGGCTGCTTGTTGAACTTGAAGCGGATCGAGCGGCTGCTTCTCTCCTTGCGTCACGCCGCATGCTTCGATGTGATGTGGATAATATTCCTTGTGGGCCTAACCATGAATGAATGCTTTGCCTAGACGGCTGCTCATGTGGATCATCAAAGCTCGGCCTCAACCTTGAATGTATACTTGCCCATGGGCCTAATCGAGAATGCACGCTCCTCGGCGCATTGAGACGGGAGTTCACGCTATCTCGGGGGCCCAATCGGGATTGTACTCCGCCCGTCTGCTCGGTTTGGTTGATTGGCTGCTTGCCAGGACGTTGCCGGAAAGGTTCCTCATTTTCCCTTGTCCTGCTTCGGGACACCTCGTTTGGGGCACGTTGGATCTCGGTGCGTTGCAAAAGCTGATTCACCAAGGTTGTTTGTTGTGCTAGGGCACTCGTCAACTCCATGACTTGTCGGGACAAGTGCTGCTCGCCACTCAAATTGGAAGAACTTGGAAGGAATATACCTCCTTGAGCAGTGGAAGGGTGATTGAGTCCGGGCACGAGGTTTGAGTTGGGAAATGTCAAATCCGTGAAGAAAGGTTGTGAAATCACCCCCGGCTGGACGGTTGGTCCAGTTAGTTGAAATGGTCTTGAGCCGACTTGGGCTGCTTGGGAAATCATTGGAGCAGGCTGGGCTGCAAGGGCAAGCTTGGTCACGGGAGCAGGCTGCTCAGTACGTGTTGCACGCGAATGTGAGGCTTGGGCCATGGCTTTGGCGGCATGGGCCTTGTGCGGTACGGCTTGGACTTGCCTTGGTGGCACGATTTGGGCCATAGTAGTGGTACCATGGACCTCGACGAGGGGGGTCACCGAGGTGGTTGCCATGGTAGAGCCTCGTGGAGGTGGTGCCGTCCCCCCTGCAACCACATTCAATCTTGTAGATCGCCGTGGTCCCATTTCTTGAATGTTTGAATTGTCACTTGTGGAATTTTCTAAATTCCTAGCCATTGTTTTTTTTTATTTTTTTTATACGTCTTATCAAAGAACTTTTTGCAAATAAAAAATTCTAATAATAAAAACGTATGAAAAATAAAAATGGACTAGAAATTAGAGAAAAAACCTTTTTGTGCGAGAGTCTTTTTTGAGCGTGGATTCCTTGCTCTCAATGAAAGCACCAATTTGTGGATGCAAATTTTCTCCTCTTCGATCTTGGACGATTTTGCACCTACAAAACAACTAGCACCTTAGGTTAAGGCCAAAAGCCTCACGCGCCCACGATGAATTGGGGGGGGGGGGCTTTGGCCGAAGAACCTCTGATGCCAAAGTTAGAATTTTTAGAGAGAAAGAGTGTTTAGGGAGTTTTGGAATTTTTGCAAGAGAATTGGAATGAGTGTTTGGTGAAAATGGGTGCCTATTTATAGGGCTAGGCCGGTCCACTTTGGTGAGGGAGTGGCCGGCCATCATGTCATTTTTCCCTTGAATTTTTGGTTTAATTAGCCAATTTATTGGCTAATTAAACCTAAAGGAATAAATTTGTGGTTACAAAATTGATTAATTGGCATAAATGGGGTAATAAAGAGGGAAAAATAGAGAAAGGTAAGGAGAGAGGATGGTGGCCGGCCATTGACTAGTTTTGGGATTGAATGGGATATATTTTGTGGTTAATTGGATGATTTAATTGATTTTTAATGGATTAATTGGGTAATTAATCCATTAATTAACCAATTAACATAATAATTTGGAGGTTACCTTGCAAAAGGGAATTTGATGAGATAGACTTTGAATTGTTTACCTCTTTTGGAGCATTTTGGACTTTGTTGAAAAAAGATTGTCTGCTGCTCGCACGTAGAGATCCCGGTGTACTTCAGGGGTAGTTTGGTCCTTTTTTGCTAAAATATCCACGTGTCGCCTTGTGATTATTTTTGGCTCCACAGCGGGCGCTCAGGTAAGTTCCAGGTAAGTTTATGTGTTGTTAATAGGAAGTTGAGTTATGAAAAGTATGATAAGATGCATCGAGAGCTCATTAACCTGCACCCCGGTGTTAGTGCTCCCGCCCAGGGTTAGGGGCATAGTCTTTCACGTGATGTCCACCTCCCTCACCACACGCTCATCTTGGATCCAAGTTAGGTGCACAGTCTTGTCGTATAGACCACTTTCAGTGGGTTCGACTCGTTGGTGACCCGCGATCATTCGCACAGTCTTCACGTGATTGTAACACTAGAGCGTATTGTTTTACACCCAGTCCTGTCGTATAGACCACTATAGGTGGGTTCGACTCGTGTGCAGGCATGATTTATGAGCTAGAGTTCAGATGATGAGTTATTGCAGTTCTTATTGCATTTGAATTACTTACCTGATGTTTTAGTTTGCATGGCATGGCATATTCATGATTTTGTTGCATATTTTGACGGTGATGTTTTCAGTTGAGATATAGTATATGTATATACTATTTTCTGGGAAAGTATACAGGTTTTACGGCGAGGGGATATAAATGTTGTTTATGAAATGATTTTCGAAAAGCTTTGCTTTTGCCCATTCACGCTTTTATTTTGCGCCCCTCCAAGTTTTAGGTAGCTTTGTTGGTGGCTCACAAGGACACAACGGAGGTTCTGACAGACCATCACCTATGTAGGACCACCTTCGAGTGTTATTTAATTACGTACTCCTTATGCTTGACTACACCCAGACTATTTAAGCTCTGATTGTGTATTCACACTTATTTCTGTTCTAGTACTCCTTGAAGTTCAGTTTGTTTTTATTCACTCGTAATCCTTACTTCCGCACTGTGCACATGGCTACGTCACCCTCAAGTGACGGCCAGCATGCCTCGATCTCGGTCGGGGTGTGTCACCACATCTGTTGGGCTGCTCGCAGAAAAGGGTAACAGGTGTTGAGATTTTCTTGCTTTAGGAAATTTAGGACTGCTTCCTATTTTGATGTAGATTCCCACTTTAATAAGAAATTAGATCCTTCTAGAAAAGGGAAATAAATTTCTCTCAAAGCCTATTTAAGTCCAACTTAAGTGGGTTATTAAATCAACTTTGGAGAGCGATTTATTCTACCCTACAAGAGAGAGAGAGAGCTTAGAGGATATTTGTTCCCCCTCCTCTAGCAATCTTCTACATCTTGCCTATGCAAAGGATCGTCTTTCTTTGCTTTCTTCGTCTTCTCCGCACCTCACCAAGGTAAGAAAAATTTAATTTTTCTCGTCATCTTCTTGGATATTATTGTCGTGGGTCAGCCGTCGAGGTGGTGCGACACGTTGATTGGCGGGGGCTAGGAGTCGGCTCGGCATGGGCCGAAAAGGTGTTGTGGCAGGGACCACTGCTTTGGCTACTTGGCTTAGGGCTAACGGCATCTTGTGCGTCTGGGGCCTGCAGATTGAGGCGTTGGGGCGCAATGCTAGGCGAGCCGCATGACTCATGTCCTTTAAGTGATCTTGGACCTGACGCGGGCCAGGCCGGTGATTGACAGAAACAAGGAAGTTGCGGGCCTCATAGGCTGCTGGAATGCTTGGCATGTAGTCCTCCTGCCTGCTAGAATGTTGGGTTGAGCTCCCCTACTGAGTACCGTGTATGGCATTGGCTGCTAAGTCCTCTTCATCGAGAGAAAGGAAGGCTGCTCTGTGAATAAAGGTGGAAAGAAGAGATCTTCCCCGCCTACTCAATAGATGCCGGTTGAGAAAAAATTGAAGACTTTCTCCGCTGCTCGTGAGGGTCCGCCTGCTGCCGAGAAGCCTATAATTGACATGACTTCTTCCATTGGGAGGAAAAATGTGGCTACTAGGCCTGAGCATGTGGCGTCTGCCATGTCGAGAATGGCTTGTACGATTGCTGATAGGATTGCTCAGCGTAGAGGTGTTGTCATGCCCCAGTGCCGAAGTCTGTACCAAGACGTTCGTTGGGAGCTAACTCCGGTTCACCTTTGGAGAGGCTTGCTATTATGAAGAGCGATAAGGTGGACTCTGCTGCTAAAATGGGGCCAAGGCCCACTCCCTTTATTGTTGAGACTGATTCGCCTGCTGGGAAGGATGAGACTGCTTGTGTGGGCAGCTGTGAGAAATCCACTAAGCCTGCTTCTGGGGAGGCTGCTGAGATATGTGTGCTTTTGAAACCAGATCTGCTTGAAGACATGGACGCTTGTGCCAAGTTTGTCAATGGCGTTAGAAAGGTTGTTTTCCAAGTTCCTTTGCGAAGCATACGACCCAATATAGAAGGACTGCTTTGCTTGCTATGATGCAGATATAGCAAGCCTGCCAAGGTGGTGGCGAAGACTATGGCAGCTGAAGCTTATTCCTCGGCCGATGAGATCAAGAGGTTAGATTATGAGCTCGTTGCTTTGAAGAGGTCTAATATTTCTGCTCCCACTTCTCTACAGCTTGAGACCGCTCGCCAAGAGATCGTTGACTTGAAGACTAGGCTTGACATGATCCAAGTTAAATATGAAAGTGAAGAGAAGGAGATTGGATGTTACATACCTCATATTCAAGATCTTGAGTTTGCAGTTTCTGAGCTTTGTTTTGCTGCATATGCAAAGGATGAAGAGTTGATTGCTGCTTATAATCAAGTGGTCCACTTCATGAGAATTGTCAATAGATTTGAACCCTAAGTGTTGGAACTTCAAGGTGTACTAAAGATCAACAAAAGTCTGAAGAAAAAAGTGGATAAGATACAACGCGTCCGTGTTGGTCTGCTCGAGGAGAATGAGCAACTGAAGGGTGAGAAAGCTAGGCTCGAGCCTTCGCTTGTTCAAAGTCAGGCCAATTTCGACAAGATGGTTTATGTAGATCATCTCTTTGGTAAGCCATCTGACTTCGAGTTTGCTAGGACCTTCTCTATTTCTCCACAAGACTTATTCGCCTTGACTTTTGAGGCCTCCATTGGTGAAATAGTCGAAGATGTTGGTACCCAGGCTGGAGCAACCGGGGGTGAAGTGCCGGATGGTGCCGCTGCTGAGAATGTCGCGGCTACTGAAGGTCTGGCGACCGAGTAGTCGTGGAGTGTTCAAGCTGCTGAAGAGCAGTCTTCTAGGTAGTCTTTAGGATTTTCTTTGTTTCCCTCATTTCTTTTTGGTTTGCTTGAACTCTTTTGGTCTTTGCTAGTTGTTTATCAATTTTGCTAGAAAATTTAATAAACTTGCTTCCTTCGTTTTTCTCTATCTTCGCTTCTTTTGTTCATGCCCTAACTTTTAGACTTAGACTTTATAAACCAGTGGTAGGCGTGCTACTTTTCTATAAGCAGACAGGTAGCCTATGCAACCGTAGGTGTTGGTGTAGAAATTTGCAAAGTTGTTAGCCATAGGGTCGGCAGCCGGACACCTTACTTACAGAAGCAGACAAATTTGCGTGACCACTAGGTTGTTAACCTTGGCTTTCTCCAATTACGTAGGTTGCGTAGCAAGTATCACAACACTTTAGGACTTGGTGTAGGTCGTTCCGTCCTTGGCAGAGGTGAAGTTATCGACTACGTAGCATGTCGGCAGTGGATAAAGCTTTGTATATGCACACTAGCTTGTTTAACCTTTCACAAGAATATGCGGTTGTATAAGTCTAGCGCGGCTTTACTGCTCGAAGAGCAAGCCATAGGAAGTCTTCCGAAAACTGTAGGCTACCTTAGTGCACTCATTAGCAACTTTAGGGTTCCAGGGCAGCCGTCCATCGGATGTACTGCGTAATATGGCCCCTCCATCTCTAGGGCCCGGTTCCACACAGATTAGGCCAAGAGACCCAAAATTGTTAAGTTAGCTAAGCCTTGAAAAGGACCATTGTGGCTACTTCTAGGAATCCCGACGTAAGCCATCGTGCATCTAGTTATACTAGGGCAGCTATGTCTGGATATTCAGAGTGTAGAGTTTATCCTCCCGTCTTGGAGAGCTGACTCATGTGGGTGTCAGGGAATTGGTTTACCCTCTCGCACTGGAGAGCAATTAGTTTACCCTCTTGCACTGGACAGCATGGTTGGTCCCTCGGGCGGCGCAAAGGAACGAGAACTTAGCTGTAAGGTAGGAACTGCATAACAACTGGATAGTCCTCGGCTTGTGAGCTGGTGCCCGTCGAGCTACTTGAGTCTTCAGGCTTTGATGTAGTGGGAGGTCACACATGGTACTTGCTCAGATTGTAGGCGTTCTGTTGGTTTTCGACCTTTTTGTCGTTTCATGGTGGCGAAGGTGTAATTACTCTTGCCGCCTACTCTGCTGATCTTGTATGAACCTTCCCAGATGGCATCCATCTTTTTGGAGCCTTCTCTGCAGGCAATGATGAAGGCCTTTCTTTGGACTAGGTCTCCAGGCTGGAACTGCCGGATCTTGGCCCTTTTGTTGTAGCTGGAGAGGAGCTGCTGCCGGTAGGGTGCGATGCGGGTGGTGGTCTAGGCGCGCTTCTCCTCTGTCAAATCTAAGCTTGTGGCCATCTCCTTTCTATTCCACTCAATGCTTGGTAGTAGAGTGCTGATACTTGGCACGATGACATTGGGAGAAATGATTGTTTCTGATCTAAATGCCAAAGAGAAAGGAGCTTCACCGGCTGCTCGTCTTTTGGTGGTGCGATATGCCCATAGACATCTGGGGAATTCGCCTGGCCATTTTCCCTTCTTGTCGATGAGGGATTTCTTGAGGCAGTCGAGGATTATCTTGTTGGATGCTTCGGCTTGCCTATTGCCTTGAGGATATCTTGGCGTAGACACGTGCTGCTTGATGCCATATTTTTGGAAGAACTTCGTCAAATCTTTGCCCATGAATTGCAAGCCGTTGTAAGGTGACGATGGATTGACGGATTCCAAATCATAAATAATGCTCCTTCATATGAAGAGCTCTATGTCCATCTGAGTTGTGGTCGTCATGGGCTCTGCTTCTACCTATTTGGTGAAGTAGTCGATTGCCACGATCATCATGCCTCTGCCTTCAGTAGCAGCAAGCATAGGTCCTACCAGGTCGATTGCCCACTGCATGAACGGCCTAGGACTCGTCTGCGGGTATAGCTCGCTGGCAGGCAGTATTGGTACCGGCTTGTAGCATTGGCAGTGGTCGCACTTTTGTACTAACTACTGAGCATCTTGGTGCATGGTAGGCCAGTAATAGCCTACGTTAAGGGCCTTCTGTGTTAAGGATTGACCTCCGGAGTGGTTTCCACAAACGCCTTCGTGGATTGAGCTTAGGACCTTCAAGTCATCGGGATGAGAATATGTGTAGGATCTTCAGATGAGAATGCCGTTCCACATGAAGTAGCGTGCTGCCTTTATTTGGAGCTTTCTAGACTCCAACCTTTCTGTGGGGAGTCTGTCGTTGACCAGGTAGTCTATAATAAAACTTTACCAATTGGGAGTTATACTAACCTGTGACATTTCGGCTGCCGGCTCCGCTTCTATGCTTGGCTTGTTTAGATACTCCACCAGAATAGAGCGTTTAAGTTGGTGGTTAAGGGTGGAGCCTAAGCCGGCTAGCGTATCTACGTAGGCGTTGTCTATCTGCAAAACTTGAGTGAGAGTGTAAGTCTGAAATACTTCAAGTTGCTTGCGTACCTTCTATAGGTATTGTGCCATCCTTGGATGTTTTGCCATGTACTCCCTAGTAGTCTGGCTGGTGATTAGCTGGGAATCGGAATGAATTGCAAGCTTCTTCACCGCCAAGTCTTTTGCCATTCGGAGGCCTGCTAGTAGGGCCTCGTACTCTGCTTCATTTTTGGATGCTTTGAAGCTTAGAGTGATTGCCTGCTCGAGCATTGAGCCGTCTGGGGTGACAAGGACCACACCTGCTCCCGAGCCTTCATAGTTGGATGCGTCGTCGACATGCAAATGCTAGAAATCTCCATTGAGGGAGCAGGTGCGGTTAAGATGTGCTCGGTTGCCTTCGGTGTGTCGTTGGGCTGCTCTATTGCGTTGCCTAGGCTAGGCGTAAAGGCGTAATAGGGAGCCGTGGAGTTGGGGCCATATTACACGTAGCAGGAGATGCTCAACTGCTTGTATTGGGCCACTCTAGAGCTGAATTATGGAGCAAGGGTCAGCTAGCCTCGTCGATCGTCGTGGCCCCCATCTCTTGAACATTGGAATTTTCGTTCGTTGAAGTTTCTAAATTTCTAGTCATTGTACTTTTCTTTTACGTTTTATCAAAGAACTTTTGCAAATAAAAATTTCTAAAAATAAGAACATACGAAAAATCTACAAATGGACAAGAAAATAGAAAACATTGGATGCAAGAGTCTTCTACGAGTGTGGGACTCAACTCTCAATGAAAGCACCAATTTGTGGATGCAAATTTCTTCCTCCTTGATCTTGGACAAAATTGCACCTACAAAACAATTAACACCTTAGGTCAAGGCCAAGAGCCTCACGCGCCCACGATGAATGTGGGGGGGGGGGGGGCTTTGGCCGAATAACCTCCAATGCCAAAGTTAGAATTTAGAGAGAAAGTGTTTGAGAATTTTAGAGAATTTTAGCAAGAGAATTGGAAGTGAGTTTTGGAGAGAATGTGAGGCTTTTTATAAGGGTGTGGCTGGCCTCCTTGGGTGAGAGAGGACCGGCCACTTGGCTCTCTTTGTGGGCTAGGTTCTTAATTTGTGTTTAATTGGGTATAATGAAATAATTAACTAATTAATTAGCCAATTAATAAAATAATTGCCTAATTGATTAATTAGTTAATATAATAAAAAGGGAAAGATTTGGGAGTTACCTTGTGGAGAGGATTTGATGAGGATGGATGAAATAGGTTTTGAATTATTACCTATTTTGGGCACTTTTGAATTGGTTGAAGGATGATTGCCCGCTGCTCGCGCATAGGAATTCCGATGTGCCTCAAGGGTATTCTTGTTCTTTTTTACCCCAAGATCCACGTGTCACCTTGTGATTATTTTTGGCTCCACAGGCCTTCTTGACAATCTTCTTAGGTCGAATTTTCACTGTGGCTAGAGCTAAAAATTGCTCCCAGGCCTCTCGCCTTTTTTCAAGAACTCTACACCACTTCTCAAGGAGTTTTTGTTGCTTGTCGACACTTTCCTTGTATAGGTGCCAAATCTCACCCTTATTGAGACCATGTATAGGTGCCAAAATGTTGACCCTAAAAGCTACCAAGCCTACATGGCACGCAGGCCGAGTAATTAACAAGCTAACTATGTCCTTCGGTTGTGTGCAGGGCGTGCCAACTCGTCGAACTCTTATTAATGGCTCTTGTGAAGGCAATAGAGGAAGTTTGCTTTCCACTTCCTTCTCGAAGTGTTCAAAACGAGCCTTTATCTTCCCAGGCTGAAGAATGAGTTTGATGCACTTATTGTGGTCTCAAAGTCGTGATTGATCACTTTCTTTCTCTGAAGTAGTTTGGCCATGATTGACGGGGGTTGTCGGTCATCTTTGTTATCTGTTATTTCTTTCGGCTGCCAGTTAGCAGCCGAGGTAGCCCGAGCCGCTTGTCGGCGGGCCATGCAGTCTATCCGCTGGCGCTAGCGTTTCTGCGATTTAGAAAGTGCGGTATACACGCTGGTAGGAGAATTATAACTAAACTACCGTTGGTCGCGTAGCTCAGGCGGTTTGAAGGTTTTCTAGCTCGCGGAAGAACTCGAGCTGCTAGAGTTGTGCGCATGATAGTCCTCGTTACAAAACGATGTGTCGAAATCAAGGCGCCGTCTGGCTGAAGGTGGCTCGTCGATCCGTGCTTAAGGGCCAAGCCTATCGAAAACTCCTTGGCGTTGGCCTGCGCCAAGCACCTTTTGAGGTGTTGTTGCGGCCTATGGAGGTGGTCATTGTAATGTAGCCTGAGGTGGTTTCTCCTTTGGCTCGGTAAAGATGACATTTGCCTTACACCGACTACATAAAACCACCGGCCCATTTGCTTCCTCTACGCTAGAGTCTGACATGGCCTCGACGATAGCTAGTCCCGAAAAATCTTTAGGTGGCTCGTTTGAAAATAAATCAATCTTGAGCTGTGGTCAAGAGTTCTGTGATAAGCTCATATTTATATATATTTTACATCAAATTCACTTGTCTTTTCTTAGTTAGTTCATTATATTTTTGAGCTATTTACTTTGTTTTTGTGTTTTGGACGATTTGTCAAGCAAATAAAATAAAAATACCACAAGTGGGATTTTAAGTAACAAATTCGTCAAAACTGCCTTTGCAGGTCAGCTGAGTTTGGAAGCAAGCTACAGATGTCTATATTCTGGAGCATTTCGTGGATTGTTAATATCATTTTTCTAGAAGAAGTTATGGCCGTTTTAACACTGAAAGGTTGACAAGAGGCTGAGCAGTTTGTAACTGAAATGAAAGCAATAAACCCAATCAATCTAGCAGCCAAAACTGATGTAGTAAAGAACAAGCCAGCTGACACCTATTCAAATATCAGAGAAAATGGAATTAAAGATGAGGATTAAGTGGGAGTAATGGGCATAAAGGCTACCTAAAGAGTTACAATTGTTTTACCATTTCATCTCACTTATTGTCATCACTAAATGGCTATTAGTGGGTGAGTTAAGAAGAAGAAAATGGGGCAGCAAGTTAAAAACCGAGAAAGGCTGCAGGTTGCAGCGGAAGCAAAAGAAAAAATAGGAAACAAAACAAAAAAAAAAGAGAAGAAAGCTGCAGGTTGCAGCGGCAGAAAGGAAAGGAGGAAAAAAAAAGCAAGAAGGCAGCATTGAGGAAGGCAGCATTGACGAAGGAAGGAGAGAAGAGGAGACTCGATTCTTTTGGTTCTATCTTCTCAAACTCATGTCTATCTTTTGGTTTAATTTAAGAATTATGTGTAACTAAATTTTTAGTAGTTAGGGGCTGTTTTGAAGCCCCGAATATGATTGCAAATGTGTTATGACATTTCGTTTCAATTTCTTTTATGAATGGATGAAAATTGGCTCACTGCTTATCTCGTTGATGAATTCTTTATGTGTTTTCTATGGATGCATACTTAGTAAGCATATCTAAGATTCTAATGCTATGAATGTGTGTGTGCCTGCCCTTGTCGAATGAGGACCTACATATGTTCTAGAGTAGTACTTGTTAATTGCGATTAACATGTGAACAAATCTCTAGGATAAGTAAGACAACGCCAGTACTTACGATGCCTTGTGATGACTCAAACTCTTTTCGTTCTTAATGATTTCTACTTGTTAAATCTATGAACACGCCATTCTAGATTGCATGCTAGGGACTAAGTTAAGTTGAAAACGCAATTCTCTTAACATACTACATAAGAACGAGTAATAGGTTGAGTTCTAGCATTGAGCCAACTTGAGCATCTTCATCCGGAAATAAAAGGGATTTGAATGAAACATAACATGTTTGCATGATTATTTGGTGGTGGATAGCACTTCCCCTAACTCGTTTTCTTAACTTGTTAACTACAATCTATTTTTACTATTTAAAATTTGTTTCTGTCCTGATTTTGTTTGATTTAATTTAAATATCAAATCAAGTCCAAAAATCCCAAAAATTTGTGTGAGTGTATTTCCGTGTGTATAGTATCTGCATATAAAATTTCGTTGACTTTAGATAAGTGTAAGTTGGTCTAATAATTATCTTTTGGTGGCTGGTCAGTAGGGACAGCAACTCAGTTTTTGTGACATTTTAAGTAGTTAGATAAAACAATCTTCTGCAGGAAAGACCCTTATTTTCGTATGATACAATTGACAAATCTTAGTGTTAATAAGGAAAATCAATAGGATATTTGTGTGCTACTTTGTGGTGTGCTTTTAATCTTATCATTCTGCTTTGGGACATGTTGCTTTGGAATGAACTCGGCCTTTCCTTTTCCTTTATCCCTAGGTAGAAGAGCATCTACCATGTTTATTGTCACCGTAGGGAATGGGTCAGTGTCGACACCCATTTTCTTTTCTAGAAACTTGAATTTACCGTTGTTAATTCAGCTTTGGATGGCATCTCAAAACACGATGCAGTTGTTTGTCGTGTGCTTGTTCGAGTTATGGTACTTGCAATACGTTTTTCCTTTCAATTCTTCGGTCTTGGGGATATTATGCCTTGGCCGAAGTTTGATAATTTTGACAAGTAGCAGTTGATCGAAGATGGCGTCGGCCTTAGTAATGTCGAAAGTATAAACTTTCGATGTTTTGACAGTAGACTCTTTAGGGACCGAGCGAGTTTTGGCATCTTTGGGATTAGCATGAGCCAACTCCTTCCATATATATGGTTTGTCGATTACTATCTTGGCCGCGTCTATACTGGCATAGTCTTCAGCTTTGGCCGTTCAGCTTTGGCCGATGCATAACTGACTGTGGGGTTTTTGTAGATTGTTCCACGAGACGGGGACTTCTAGGCCTTCTTTTCTCGGAGTAAATAGTCGTATTGCTCGACATGTTGAGCTAGTTCGTACATGTCACGGAAGTTTGCCCCTAGGAATTTCCTTTTGTATTCCACGTCTAGCCCATTCAAAGCGAGCCTAACAAATTCAACTTTAGGCTGATTTAAACCTCATAAGATAATCCATTGGTGACTCATCAGATGCTTGAGCCATGCTGACCAATGAAGAAACTGACATTTCCATTCCCGACTGATAGAATTTGTGAGATCCCACATCACCCAGGGGAGTGATCCTTATATGTATATTCCCATCCCTACCTAGAGCGAGGCCTTTTGGGAGCTCACTGGCTTCGGGTTCCATGGGAACTCCAAAGTTAAGCGAGTAGCGCGCGAGAGCACTCCCATGATGGGTGACCCACTGGGAAGTTCTCGTGTGAGTTCCCAAAAACAAAACCGTGAGGGCGTAGTCGGGGCCCAAAGCGGACAATATCGTGCTACGGTGGTGGAGCGGGCCCGAGATGTGGTGGACCCCGGGCCGGGATGTGACAGAATTGCTCATGGAATTTTTTGACTAGTTCCTCCCAACTTTGGATGGAGTTACGTGGGAGGTTCATGTACCACGCGAATGCCAAACCCGTCAACGAGAAGTTAAATAGTCGCAGTTTATGGAAGTCACTATTAACACCTCCGCATTGCGCAGTGAACCAAACTATATGTTCTAATGAGGACAAGGACGATTCTCCAGCAAAAAGGCTGAAATTTGGGATCTTAAAGCCTTTAGGATATTCGAACTTTTCTACATAAGCTGGGTATGGATGGATCGATCATTCGGCTCCTTTTTCAAGGCTGAATCGATCATTCTTTGGACTCCGATCATATCGACGGATGTTGCTTCTACTCTATGGTCTGATCCGTCTGATCTACTGCTTGATCCTCCTCTTTTTTCCAAGTCGATCATTTTGGGCCGAGCAGATCCTGCTTCGACCTATATTGTTAATAACGGATTACTCTTAAGTGGAAATTGCCGGGAACAATCGGCAGGTCCACCTTCGTACGCTTTACTAACCAATAGTTCTAGCAATCTATTGTGTCCGTCATAATTACTACGTATTACCTCAAGTATGCTTTTTACGTTTCGGCTAAAAATATGTGATTTCTCTTCAAGTCTTCTTCAAAGAAACGATCCAGTCGATGGATCAGAACCTTCATCACCATCGTTTTCGCAATCTTCTATTATCCCTTCAAGTAAAAAACCTTTGGTTTTGTTAGGGGTTTCTACATCGTGAGGCTGGCCGTCGAGGCAAACTTCCTTTTGTCAGTGTGTCGCGCTTGTGGCCTCAGGTGTCATTGCAATAAGAGGATTATATGCCTGTGACGAGTCATCTGGTTCTGGGTTCTGGACTAGAAGGTTGGTTGAGGACTTTCCCATGACTGTTTTCTTTTTAACCGATGGTGTCTCAATGGTCATGAACTTCGTAGTTTTAGCACTAGATCCCACTGGGCGAGCCAAAAATGTTAACCCTAAAAACTACCAAGCCTACGTGGCGCGCAGGCCGAGTAACTAACAAGCTAACAACGTCCTTCGATTATGTGCGGGGCATGCCGGGGAGAAAAATGTGTTGATGTTCCATTGGGCGCGCTGCTAACTTCTCGATCTTCAGACTACAGTCGAGGAAGGAACACGTCTTAGCTCTCGAGATCTAGAGCCTGAGGATAAGGTTGTTAGTTCTGCAAAGTTCAATAACAAATTCGGCTTTCAATGTGCCGAATGTAGTAACCTGGTAACACCTTATTTCGATTAGAAGGCTAATGAGACGACCTCTGCCAATAAGAACTCAAAAATCCTTCTTGACCGAGACTTAGATAAATAACCAGTTGGCCTCAAAGCAGTGCTGTTTATCCAAACTGAAGGTGCTCCTTAGTCGGCTGATTCTACGACTCCAGTGCTGTTTATCCAAATTGAAGATGTCGCCAGTTGCCTTCACAGTGTTGTTTATCCAAACTGATGATGTGATGACAGAAGAAAGGGGAGAAGGATAAGAATCTCAAGGTTGTTGAGAGGTTTCGCGTAGAGCGAGAGTTTGCGCAGGGCAGTTTGTGTGTTGAATTGGAGGGGACCCTTTTATGTTTCAGAGAAACTTGTACTTATAACTTTCAGTTCTTGCTTGGCACGACCTGGTAATTTTGTAGAGTTCAATCGGGATTCTACCACCTCCTCCACATAATATACGACATCAAGATCCCAAATCCCTGATGTAGACCACGTGCATTCGTGATAATGGCCCCAAGAAACAATTTTGATATTTGATGGTATTGTACCATGCATATCCTTCTCTCAATTCCACATGCTTTATTGGAGGACTTATCCGTCGGTTTCTTGGGATGTGATAATGCAGCTTCAGTGGATACAAAGCATGCAATTGCATTAAATCAATCAATGCCTACCATTATTAGGTGGCAATCCAAATTGATGGCCCAATCCAAGTGTCATGCATAATAATAGTGAATTATCATACGGTGACCTAATCCAAACAGACTTGATGCTATCTTGATGGCAGTCATTACCATGCACGACTCTTCACCTGCGGCTTCTTCTGATCTGGTACATCCCAAGCAGACCCGCATAAAGAGATTAAAGAGAGAAGTCTTCCTTTATTTCAACTCCTCCTTCATGCATGCATTAATCTTTATGTCGTGCATATCCCCATATTCCATCATTATTCAAATCAATTGGAATTTAGACAAATAATAGGTTTAAATAATTTAATATATTGCTAAGAGATAATATCATGATTAAAATCGTCATTCAACGGTCTAAAATTCTGCTCATTCAACAATCTCGATTGCTCAAACCGGTAATGTAAAACTGGGTCCAAACAGTTGGCCTGAAAATAAAATTTTAATAAAAACCTTTTGAAAACGTTATAACCCCTCGCCATAAAACCTGCATAGTTTCCAGAAAATAATAATACTACGTAAGTACGAAAATAAATGCATAAGTGCAGTGAAAACATAAGCATGCCATGTCACTGAAGGAAATATTTGTGAAAACAAGTTCATTTGAGCAACATCTATGCATGCATTTAACAATTAAAAGGCGGAATCATGCTTGTATGCACTCAAAAACAAAAATTTACCCATGAAATTCAAGGCCTAGTGAGTGTGGTGAACCAAGACTCAACTCAAGAACAAAGTGAGTTGAAAAATATTATACCTTTGTTGATTCCTGTTTGCATAAGCAAAGGCGAATCACCCAAGAGATAGGGCCTTCATTCCTTACTTCTTAGCTCCATGGATTTCTTGGATGAGGATGGTAGAATGGATTCTCCAGGTTCCCAAAATAGAGAACCTCTAAGTCTCCACACCGAGGAGGGACTTGAAGAAGAGATGAGTGACCTTGGAGGAGGGAAGATTGCTAGCTAATCTCCTCCAAAGGGCCAGCCTCCTAGAGAGTAAAGGGGAGAGACTTTTTCTATCCAATTTCCTCTAAAAGAACCCTAAGAATATTTGCTATAAAGTTCTTTATATATAGTCACTTCACTTAAGTGACAAAATGAACAAAAAGCCTTTCTTTCAACATAATGGGCTTGACGTTCGAAGCCCATTGGACCTTGAGTCCCAAAACTAACCTGAGGTCTAAAACGAACTTATTTGTTTGATTAATCAATATATTAATTAATCCTAACCATATAAAATTAAACCATTTAATTGTTCTTACTCAACTCCGTTGTTTCTTCAATCTCTATCTTACACGGTGTATGATCCATTAGGTTCCTTTTAGCACAATAGTCGGCAATTAAAACTCTTTCAAATCGATTGTGAATTGAAACTTACTTTCAATTCTCCCTTTAGTGATTATACACCTTTAGGGCTTCCATAAACCATGAGTGACACCTCGCAGTATATCATAGCTACCTAAGCTAATCAGAAGAGGTGGAGAACCTATTCAGTTTAGGATTACAATGCAATATGGTCTTTCCCTAATACAATACTCTTGACCACATTGTTTGGTTTGATAGTTTATTCATGTCTACTATCCAATGTGGTTCACTTACTTATATGATTACCTTGAATGAGATTGGGAACGACTTCCTAAATCTCATTCATACTCTGGCCAGAGATTCTTAATCGTATCATAGAGTATTCTCCCTCAAACGGTTTGAAGGTTAGAGGTCCCTTGTTGTGCATTCACTTGCCTCCATGGCTAAGTGGCTTGACCCCAACTATGTCGTGGACACCCTCTGACGGAGTGTCTTTGATTTAGTCAAAGATCAAAGACTTAACCACAAGACAACTATGATGCCTCAGGTCAAAGGACTACTTTGCATTATCCTAACCATGAGTTCTCATGTGACATGAGTATGAGAACTCCTCGTTGTTCATGTTCAGTGGACTCATTCTCTATTGAGCACCTACATGCTTGTCTTGGTGTTAGTCACACCAATGACTCGAGACCAGTCACCTCCCTAGGAGAAGACATAGCACGTACTGATCTTAACGGACTCAATGCCCAATTGGCAATCCTGTGATCAGGAACGTTTAGGATATGTATACGAAAGAGAATGGTCTCATGAATCTTACTTCTTTAGATTACATTCTCCCAATTACATATTCCCTAGACTTATCATTTAAGCATATAACATTTATATGAGACGACTTCAAACAATAATCTTTTCCCTTTATATTAAACTAGATTAGTTTAACATGTAAAATGTCTGTAATGTATCATCATATGATTGGCTTTAGGACACATTCCAATAGTCACAATGTCTTAGCAATAATAAATGTAAGCCAGGTGTGAAATCTGTCTTAACTAACATGCCAGTCGAAGTCACCTAATGTGACCTGTACGACTGGACCTACTGCTTTTCAATCTATGCTTGCACACGAGTCGGAGTCACCTAGTGTGACCTGTATGACAGGGCTGGGTGTAAATATGTACGCTCTAGTGCTACGATCACATGATGGCTAGCAATAAGCGGGTCACCTACGAGCCAAAACTTGGATCCAAGGCGAGAATGCGGTGCGGGAGGTGAACATCACATGAAGGACTATGCCCTGGCCCGGGGCAGGAGCACTAACACCGGGGTGCAGCAATGATGAGCTCTAAATTAATATATCCATGCCAACATGATGCAACAATTCCAATCACAAAGTAAAGTCACCTGAACTTACCTGCACAACCCGTAGGATCGTTTGGCAGTTCACAATTTCATAACAATGCAACATTTTAAATATAACATTATTTAATCATGGTGTAATATGCATAACTCAGTTCAAAGCCTTTGTGGAAACTATATAATATATTTATATATATATATACACACACACACACACTATAAAAAGGAAAAAGACTCACTCAACTGAGGTTCGCGCCACAACTCCCTAGCACGAATATCGAGGCGTCAAGAACGATTGGCGCCTAGAACAATTCTCAAATCATGTCTCAGAATTCTTATCAATAGAACACGTAACTTACATATCCCACTTGGGGAGATCTGTATGTCGGATTCCCGATCCGTAAGTTTCTAATATCCTAAAATATTACGTACTATACCGTGTCAAAGTTTGGTGACAATCCAACGGTCGGATTATTGGTTCATTTACTAACCAAGTGGCAGCCCTTAACGGAAATATAACCAAACAATGGAAATTTCAAAAAATGGAGGGCGTATTTGGGTCCGGCATGTCAAGGAACCTAAGGAAGGACCTCGGGTTTTCACCCATGCATTTTTAGCGACGAGTACTACGAGGATACACCGAGAAAATGAACCTTACGTGAAATGACAAGGCGGTCAACCAAAGTCAACGTCTTTGCCTCGATGGCCATTTTCATAAATTTACATTATAAAAACTATAATTTTTAGGGGCGGGTTGTTGCAAGTCGCATCACAAACGAGTCCAAAAAATCACACAAAGGACAGGCTGGCATCTAACTCTGGATCCAAAGCGAATGTAAAAAATGCACGTGAACAACACGTGAAGCTAGTCCTTGGCCTAAGACAGTACAAATAACTAAGAGACATTGTGCAAACATGTAATAATGAGCAAATAAAATGCAAGGATGTCATGCCACAAGTTTATGTTCACAAATAATATTAAAAACATAAAGTGTACGAAAAGTCTATTTGCAAAGCTAAACATGGCTTGTCACATCATAGTATAGAAAAGCAGTTGTTGGGAAAGATCACATATACATATACATACATATATATATATATACATAAAAACGAAACGACCCACTCACAGATACATGTAGGTTGTAACCGTCCAACTACTCTGCCGCAGTACTCCTCCGGGTGATCCTCTCCCAAACGTGAAATTACTACACTAATCATTAAGCTAATAATAATTAATATAATAAACTTAATTTCCCCTAATTTGCACAAGAACATAATTTTCGTAGGAAATTTCTAAAATAGCACAACATAGATAAAGGTTCTAAAATAGCACAACCGGAGTCGAAGGAAGAAGACGAGTGAATATTCTGTCAAGTCTGACAGAATATTCTAACGGCGTCAGTTAACGCCATTAAATTTTATTAAGGTTCTAACGGAATATTCCTAATGGCAGTTAGGTTTCCGTCCACTGTGCCTGCGAGTAGGGCCGTGCCCTTGTCGTATATACCTATATGCTAAGTATTTTTCCCAGAAATGCATTTTAAATGACTTTATCAATAAATTGCCATGCCAATGCATTTATACTTATGATTATGCATTATGATTTGTATATACATGGTTGTTGACGTTGCGGGCGCTCAGGTAAGTTCCAGGTAAGTTTATGTGTTGTTAATGAGGAGTTGTGTTATGATGATTATGATGAGATGCATCGAGAGCTCATTAACCTGCACCCCGGTGTTAGTGCTCCCGCCCATGGTTAGGGGCATAGTCTTTCACGTGATGTTCACCTCCCACACCACATGCTCATCTTGGATCCAAGTTAAGTGCACAGTCCTGTCGTATAGACCACTATAAGTGGGTTCGACTCGTAGGTGACCCGTGATCATTCGCACAGTCTTCACGTGATTGTAGCACTAGAGCGTATTGTTTTACACCCAGTCCTGTCGTATAGACCACTATAAGTGGGTTCGACTCGTGTGCAGGCATGATTTATGAGCTAGAGTTCAGTTGATGAGTTATGGTAGTTATTATTGCATTTGAATTACTTACCTGGTGATTTGGTTTATATGGCATGGCATATTCATGATTTGTTTACATATTTTGACGATGATGATTTAAGTTGAGATTTAGTATATGTATATACTATTTTCTGGGAAAGTATACAGGTTTTACGGCGAGGGGATATAACTGTTGTTAATGAAATGATTTTCGAAAAAGCTTTGTTTTTGCCCACTCACGCTTTCTGTTTTGCGCCCCTCCAGGTTTTAGGTAGCGTTTGTTAGTCGCCTACGAGGATACAATGGAGGTTCTGACAGACCATCACATATGTAGGACCACCTTTGGGTGTTATTTTAAATTAGTACTTCTTATGCTTGACTGCACTTAGGCTTTTTATGCTCTGATTGTGTATTCACACTTATTTCCGTTCTTGTACCTTAGCTTTACTAGCACTCCTTGAAGATTGGTTTTTATTCATTCGTAATTCTTCCTTTATTACTGCTTCCGCACTGTGCACATGGCTACGTCACACTCACGTGACGGCCAGCATGCCTCGATCTCGGTCGGGGTGTGTCAATTTCTCAACCATTTTTTTGCACAATAGGTATCAAAATGAAGCTTAGGATGAGGAGAACGTTTTTATACCATTTTGGGGATCAAAACTTGGTCGAAGGTGACGGGAAATTAGCTTAAAATCCACTGCCATATTCAAGACTTTCTAGACATAGCTAGTTTTGAACATGCAAGCTCAAATCCATGGTCTAGGGGTTATGGGAAATCGTCCTACACCTTCAAACACGACCAGGTCAACAAAATTTAGCTGGGTTTAGCTTGGAAAAATCCTACAATTTTCTGGAAAACATGGTGGGTTAGATATTCGTCCTTTAAACACGTAGAAATGTACATGCATGCTAGTAAAATGCATTGGAAACTCAAGAGAGAGTTTAATGGTGAAAATCCCAGGCTTACCGAGGTCGTAGGACTGATGATTCCATCGACGATTGTCAAGATTCCTCCTTGCATATTCGTGACCTTGAGTATAAGGACGAGCTATAGAGACCATTAGTAAATTTTGTGTGAGTTTATGAATTTTTTTTTGGCAACGTTCAAAGGTGGTGAAGTGGTGATTCTCGGTTTTTCCGAGAAAGAAAGTGAAGTGAGAGCTACGGGATAGAGAGTTTGAGAGGTAAGAGAGAGATGTGAGATGTGAGGTTGAGTGAATTGAGTGGAAGGAGAGAGGGTGATGATAAGATTAATGTGGGAGGGTGTGTGAGAGTAATGATGACAATTGTGGTTGAGTGAATTGTCATAGAGAGAGAGAGCTGATGATGGGGAAAAAAGAGGAAGTGAGGCGTGAGAGAGCTAGTGAGATGTGAGGGAACTGGCCAAAAAGAAAGAAAATGATGGTGATATGTATGATGGAACAAGTGTACTGGCCAAAAAGAAAGAAAATGATGGTGATATGTGTGATGGAACAAGTGTGGGTTTCTAAAACCCAAAATAATTATTTGTCTAATGCAACTTGCATGACCATTCCTCATCATTAAGCCTCATTTAAGGCTGATTTTTGTTTTCCTAGCCAGACCAAGCAGTGATGCACACTGCACGAGCTCAGTTTTTAGAATTTGAATTAATCTTAGGTAAATTTACATTATTTGAACGTAACTTCTTCGTTATAACTCCAAATTGAGTTCTGTTTGCGGCCACATGTTCGTAAAAATTAGTGTTATTTGGAAATAGTCAAATAAGAGTGAAAAAGTTAAAGGAAAATTAAGGTCCACGTGGAAGGTCTATGTGGCATCTCAGGGGCATTTTAGGAATTTCATTGATGTTGAGAATAAAATACAATAAATCTCGAGACGGAATGTCACAATCTACCACCCTTAAGAAAATTTCATCCTCGAAATTAAAAACAGAATTTAATCAAAAAGAAGAAGTACGGATACAAGTCTCTCACACATTTCTCTGTTTCCCATTAAGCCACTTCAACATAGTGGTTTCTCCGAATTCTGTATCGCTTGTGTTTATGCAATCGTGGTGATGAGCACTATAAGCGTAGGTGTGTGTGTGTGTGTGTCTTTGGGTAAAGCCCAAACAATAATAATTAGGCACAAGTACTAATTAATAAAATACTATCAGAGATGTGCCTACTTGCCAACTTGCTTAATGAACCCAACTAATAGACCATTAATACTTGCCCACTTGCTTAATGAACCCAACTAATAGACCATTAATATCACAGTTTGCAGCCTGTAATATTAACAACCGACTGTTGTCTCGATAAACAAGTAATGGAATCCCGAGGGTGCAAAATTATTATTTTGCCCCTCATTGGGAAGAGTGCATAAATAGTCCGATTTACGTCTCGTTTGCGCTCACTTATTCGTAAGAAAATGTACTACCTAGAAAGATGAGAAAATGGACAAAAAGTGACAAGGACTCAAATGTCCACGTGTGAAGTCCACATAGAATTTCCACTTAGCCGACCAGGAATGTTTTGTAATTTTCCAATGTTAAGGAATACAATAAGAAAAAATGTGGGATGGGATTATGCCAAGTGGTCTTGAAGGCGTCCTCGTGGACTGATAGAAGATGGGCACCTTAGTAAGTCAATCGACAATCACCGAAACATCATCATAGTCTCCACGTATACGAGGTGTCTCATACATGAAGTCCATGGTGATATTCTCTCATATCCATCCGGATATAAGGAGTGACTGTAACAACTCGAACGATTTCTTTATTCCTGCTATAACTAGCTGACGAATCAAGTTCTTTCTTAATGCCTAAGCAATCTCCTTTTTCATCCCAAGTCAAAGTAGAAGGGTCAGACTTGGAAATTGGCTAACAAAGTTTCCTGATGATTTGTAAGTAACGTCACATCAATACTCATGAGTTGTAACTGAAATAGGATATAACGGCTGAGTCATCCATGTGCTTTTCTGTTGAGGTCGCCAGTAACTGCATTTACACAACCGGGATAGTACATGATGGTGCAATCGTAGACGTTGATTAATTTTATTTTTTTTCCATTGTCGTTGTCTGCAATTAAACTTCTTCCAAGTGAAGATGTATTTGAAAGGTTTAAGGGAGTCGATGAAGATTTTGCCATGTTTCTCCATAGAGAAACCACCATCAAGATTTCTGGCATAAAGGTAGTAGTTGTCAACTCTAAGTCGTAGGTAAGATACTTCACTCCATGTGGCTCCAGCTGTCGGAAGGCATAAGTGGTTACTCTACCATGCTGCATCAGCACACAACCAGATCATTGAGTGAAGTATCACTGTAGATTTCAAAATTATTAGAGTCATCGAGAAGTGTAAGAACAATAGTCGAAAAGAGACAACATCTTAATTGTCAGAAACTTAATCACATTTACATCTTAAACGAAACTAACTTATTTCCTAGTCAACTTTGTAAGGAGTAAGGTTATGTAGAGAAAGTTAGCACATACCGTCAATGGTAAACAGGAAGACCAAGGATACCTTGTATTTTGCAAAACTTTGTGCTGGTTCCCAATTTTTCTTCAGCTGCAACATTTTTGGGGATTGACAAGAATGTCGTTTGTTGAGCTCACGTCTCCTAAAAAGAAACATGATCTAAACAAAATTGGCATTTGGGGAATTTAGTGTCAAGTTGATTCGCTTTGAAATTGCTCAGATCAAACCATTGGTGTTTAGAAAGTTTGACTTCATTATTGGAGTAACAAGGAAGTTCTCAATAAGATTATCACAAATCTTTCGGGATATGGGCGGAATGCACGGTCCGTCAGGTTCATAAACAATATTGGAGCATTCATCAACCTTCATGACATCGCAAGGAACTCATAATGAACATGTCGAGTCTTGAACGTAGCCTTAGGAAAATCATCATTTCTAATCTTCAACTAATTGCGACCAAACTTCAAATCAATCTCGAAGACAGCTCGGGTTCTATAGAGTTGGTCGGAGAGATCATCAATTCAAGACATGGATTACGATTTTTAATCGTTGCCCAATTGAATTGCTAGTAAACAATGTACAATCTTAAGGTTCGATCTTTGCTCTTCGTGAATGGAAGCAGAGGTTTCTACGGTGAAGGTTTAACGAAAATAGATTTTATACTTGGACATAGGTCAATGGTGCCTCACACATCTTAATCTAGTGGTACCACAAGTAGATATTTAGGAATGACGTTAGGAATTTAGTTTGACAGGGTTCACAATTTCCAGTTGTACCAGACTGTCGTCTTCCACTACAACACGTGCTAATAAGCCTTCACAACTTTTCTCAATAAATTTTTCACCTTTACGGCAAGGATTTTGTGCTTCAATTTCTAATGTTTGCCAGTGGAGCTGACCATAGGAATGACAAGTCGTCGAAAAATGACTACGTTTGGTTAATGCTCCACCAAAGGAATAATAATAATGTAGTCGATCCATCTCTTGGATTATGAGGAATTCCACGATATCCAACAAAATCAGATTAATTGGCATTACCGGATTGGTAATGGAAATGATGCAACCACTACACTTGCACTGGACATAACGGACTTGCCTTGTGGCATTGGAATTCTCAAGATGTACCTGACTAAGGTACCAAGTGATTAAAGTATTTGAACAAACAAGGATAATATGACTGATTGGTGGTTTATGTCGTTGACATGACTACAAGTTTGTTGCTCCTACATGGCTTGTTCTTAAGTTTCTACAATTGTGATTCTGTTGGCCCTAATTGTCTTGATAAGTGTGTATGTCGGCTGTGCCATTACCTACTGTCTTTATGGTATTCTAGTAATGTCTGTCTTCATGGAATAGTGAATTGGTGTCCTGGCAATGGTAAGATATCCATATACCGCTCCCGGATACAGGACAGTCTTTTTTTGGTGCATCTCCAAGGTTGGCTACTAACTAGGGCATGGTTAGAAGAGTAAGTAAGATTTCTAGGAAGGCTGCTCATATGAGGTGATTTTGTCCTTTTTTGGGAACACTGACTATTTCTTTTGGTATGTAATTATGGAAACTAGTGTTTGTGAAACTGCCCTAAGCTCGAGAATGAGAATTATCAAAATTTGATCTTCCTCTTGAAGATTGATGTTGTTGGGGACCAAATGTGACTGTCCCTCAGATGTTCGTCCATTAAGTGCAACCACATCAGCACTAACATATTCACTCGAGACATTTTCAGAAACTTTGAGGTGAAGCAAAACCTCTATGAAATTTTGGGAGGTGGCACAAAAAAATAAAGATTGCCAAGGATGAAAACGCTTGCGGTTTCCTAACAAGGAAAGGTTGGTAATGATGGCTGCATTGTAGTTGGGATTAATCGATAAATATCATGTGGTACACAATTATTGATATGTCTACCCTGCTTTAGGGTCAACAAAACATCTTCAATTTAGGTGTTTCCTTGGCAAGGATGTTCTTCACTTAAAAGTCTAATGGTAGTCGCCAAAGCGTTCTTCTAGAAGGTTGGTAAGTCGTAGAAAAGTGTCAGCGATAGTTATTCCAAGTTGTCCAAAAATCATGAAAAGCTGGCATATTTCGTGTTTGACAACGTGGCATAATTATGACGTTAGAATTCAAAAACCGAGAATGCTTACATCACGTGTGTGATGAATGCGATATTGCATAACCTATGCTCTGATACTAAACTTACACACCCCGACCAAGAATGTCCACATAGACACCTGAATCGCGATGTGCTGGCCAACACCTGGAAGGTGACGAAGCCATAAAGTGTAGTGATGTGGAAAATGTGAATAAATTAAACCTAAAAGTGACTAATTTAGAATGTGCATGTGAGCGAGATTGAACCCATATCATACAAGTGATATCAAAGCATAGATAAATTGTAGTAAAAGAAGAGTAAATGACATTTATACCGAAAGAAGAAGTCTCCTACATAACAACTTTTACCAACAATCCTCGTCGTCATGAAACCTCTGCCACTAAAATTCTGGAGGGGCGAAAAACAAGGGTGAGTGGGCTTGAAAAATAAAGTTTTGTAAATCGTTTTTGAAAATGTGTAACCCCTCGCTGTAAAACAAGTATATAATTTCCTAAAAATATTATAATACTAGTATGTAATACTGTACCTTGCAGCATAAGTGACTGAAAAGATGTACGGTACACCAACAAGGTATCTCAACATTAAGTCTCAAATCGTTATTACAAGAAATCAATGCTCATTAATTTATGTAGGCACACAAGTTCATTGCAGAGATATTCAAACAATGGAACGACATGGGTGTAGGATTTACATTATAGTACTACATCACGTGAGTTGCGCTAGTCGCATCACATACGAGTCCAAAACATCACACAAAGGACAGGTTGACACCTAACTCTGGATCCAAAGCGAGGTGCATGTGAACTACACGTGAAGCTGGTCCTTGGTCCAGGACAATACAAATAACTAAGAGACACCGTGCAAACATGTAATTATGAGCAAATAAAAGGCAAGGATTTCATGCCACAAGTTTATGCTCACAAATAATATTAAAAATATAAAGTGTACGAAAAGTCTATTTGTAAAGCTAAACATGGCTTGTCATGTCATAGTATATAAAAGCAGTTGTTGAGAAAGATCACATACATATATATATATATATATATATATATATATATATATATATATACATGTAAAAATGAAAAGATCCACTCATAGATACATGTAGGTTGTAACCGTCCAACTAATCTGCCCGCGGTACTCCTCCGGGTGATTATCTCCTAAAAGGGGAAATTACTACACTAATCATTAAGCTAATAATAATTAATGTAATAAACTTAATTTCCCCTAATTTGCACAAGAACATGATTTTCGTCCGAAATTTCTAAAATAGCACAACATAGTCATTTCTCAACCATTTGTTTTTTGCACAATAGGTATCAAAATGAAGCTTAGGATGAGGAGAATGTTTTTATACCATTTTGGGGATCAAAACTTGGTCAGAGGTGAAGGGAAATTGGCTTAAAATCCACAGCCATATTCGGGACTTTCTAGACATAGCGGGTTTTGAACATGCAAGCTCAAATTCATGGTCTAGGGGTTGTGGGAAATCGTCCTACACCTTCAAACACGACTAGGTCAACAAAGTTTAGCTGGGTTTAGCTTGGAAAGATTCTAAAATTTGCAAGAAAACATGGTGGGTTAGATATTCGTCCTTTGAACACGTAGAAACGTACATGCATGCTAGTAAAACGCACTGGAAATTCAAGAGAGAGTTTAATGGTGAAAATCCCAAGCTTATCGTGGTTGGAGGAGTGAAGATTCCATCGGCGATTGTCGAGATTCCTCCTTGCATATTCTTGACCTCGAGTATAAGGACGAGCTCTAAAGAACATTAGTAAATTTTGTGTGAGTATGAATTTTTTTTTGCAGCGTTCAGAGGTGGTGAAGTGGTGATTCTCGGTTTTGCCGGGAAGGAGAAAGTGATGTGAGAGCTACATGATAGAGAGTTTGAGAGGTGAGGGAGAGATGTGAGATGTGAGGTTGAATGAATTGAGTGGAAGGAGAGAGGGTGACATGAAGGTTAATGTGGGAGGGTGTATGAGAGTAATGATGACAATTATGGTTGAGTGAATTATCACATAGAGAGAGAGAGAGAGGAAGTGAAGCATTAGTAAATTTTGTGTGAGTATGAATTTTTTTTTGGCAGCGTTCAGAGGTGATGAAGTGGTGATTCTCGGTTTTGCCGAGAAGGAGAAAGTGATGTGAGAGCTACAGGATAGAGAGTTTGAGAGGTGAGGGAGAGATGTGAGATGTGAGATGTGAGATGTGAGATGTGAGATGTGAGGTTGAATGAATTGAGTGGAAGGAGAGAGGGTGACATGAAGGTTAATGTGGGAGGATGTATGAGAGTAATGATGACAATTATGGTTGAGTCAATTATCAGAGAGAGAGAGAGAGGGAGAGAGTGAAGCGTGAGAGAGCTAGAGAGATGTGAGGGAACCGGCCAAAAAGAAAGAAAATGTTGATGATATGTAGGCCTGGCAATTCCTGACACGACCCGATAACCCGACACGACACGACACGAAATTAACAGGTGTTCGGGTCGACACGATAACGAATCGGGTCGTTATCGGGTAACCCGATAAGCACCTGTTAAGATAACGGGTTGGTTCGGGTATACACGTGGGTAACACGATACACGATAAGCAGAATATTAATTTAATAATTTTATAACCCTAAAAAAATACTATAATAATTATATATATATATATATATATATATATTAATTTAACAATTTTATACCCCTAAAAACTATAATAATTATACCCCCAAAATATTAACTATAATAATTATATATATATTGTTTGTACCATACTTGACCAATCCCGAAACTACCAAGCACGGGTCAACATTATACCGCCAAGGATCCCGAAACTACTGAGGACCGGTCAACGTTATACCGTCAAGGATCCAGAAGAGTTTCCCTCCAACCTGGAGGCCAATCACTACGCGACACGTGTCAAGATCAGAAGCCAGTCAGAGCGCGACACGTGTCGACATCAAGGACCAATCACAAGATGGCACATGTCAATGTGACAAAGCTACAAGCTTTTCTATAAATAGGGGTCATTCTCCCACAATATTTCCTAATGTCATTGTATTGAGCAAATCACTAGAACTCACTAAATTGAGAGCTTGAGCCTATGTACTTGAGAGCTTGAACCTGTGTACTTGTGAAGACCCTTCACTATTAATACGAACTCCTCTGCTCCGTGGACGTAGCCAACCTTGGGCGAACCACGTACATCTTGTGTTTGCTTCCCTGCCACTGTCCATTTACATACTTATACACATCAGTGACCGGAGCAATCTAGCGAAGGTCACAATCTTTAAACTTTCTGTTGAACCAGAGTCCTCGCTGATTTTGTGCATCAACATTTGGCGCCGTCTGTGGGAAAAGACACTTATTCCTACTCTCTCCAGTTTTGTCAAGCTGGTTTCCACCATTCGTACACTTTCTTTTGATCAGGCATCCCTCTCCAACATGGGAAGCGAAGGAAGCCACAGCACCCAGAACGACACCCCTCTCGCACCTAGTGCGAAGCAACTAAGGAGGAAACGAAAAAGATTTGCTCTTCAAACTAAAATCAAAGAGCTGGAGGCTCAGAACAACAAGACAGCAATGAAGAATGAAGTCCTCCAAGAGCAGTATGGGAAGCTCTTTGAAATGCTCCACGAGGCTAGGCATACTCGAACTCATGAACTCAGTACCCCTCTGGGAGCCAACCATCATCTGGGTACCCCCCAAACCGGAGGATCGCCAGTCTCAAACATGGAGGTTCTTGACCAGGAACGCGCAACTCATCAATATGTTAATCAACATGAGACTTCTCTCAACCCAGCTACTTCAACCCGAAGCATGAGAAATGAAGGGAGACACCTCCTTGCAAAGGGAGTGGAATGATCGAAAGCTATTTATCGCGACTGCAGAGACTTCCTGAGGCAACGTCGGGAGAACCCCATCCACATAAGCTCAAAGACCAATGACCCAAGGATCTTTGACAGACTCGGTCCCCTACCACGACCCAGGTCAGCTACTGAGCCAAGAAACGAGCGACAGGTCTCAGAGAAACATGAAGGTATAGGGGACTCAGAAATATTCCGACAGGCTTACCCTGGGAGCCAGTATGATGGGTCCAGGGAAATGCTACACACCTTCGACCAAACTTTCCAAATCCTGAGAAGTGATGGAGATTTACGAAAGAAAGCTCCAGTGATACATAACTCCATTCCGGACCCCCTTGTCTTACAACTCCTTGAGGAAGTGAACAAGTTGAAGGCCGAACGTCAGGCTGAAATACCTGATTGGAACCAACCCAGGCCCGGTCCTCTTACAAGAAGGATCCTCGACACCCCCCTCCAAGCCAAGACAAAACAGAAACTCTGCTTACAACTCTATACTGGAAGGGAGGACCCAATTGAACACCTCAACCTCTTTAAGTCCACCATGGCGTACCGGATGCACACCGACGAAGAGCGATGTCTCCTCTTCCCCTCCACCCTCTCTGGAGGAGCTCTAAACTGGTACTGTCGTCTTCAACCCGAGACGGTGGACTCGTTTGAGGAATTAAGGAAGCTGTTTGTCTCTCAACACATCTTTCAGACCGACCGTTTGCATTCTGCAGATGACTTGTACACTATTTTTCAGAAGCCGGACGAGTCGCTACGAAGGTATGCTGGCCGCTTTAGCCATGAGTATTCACGCTGCGCCGAGGCAGACGACAAAACTGCCCTCAAGGCCTTCACGGCGGGCCTACGTGACTGTTTCTTCAAGTACATGATCAATGCCAACACTTGGAAGACTTACTCTGAAGTGATGGCACAGGCTTACAACCATGCCTCGGCCGAAGTAAGGACATACCAAGGGAAACATCCTACAGCTATCCCTTATCAGCAAGTGGGGACTGGAAGCCAGATCCAACCAAATGACCATAATGCTTCGCCAGGTCAACAGATGTATCAATCTCAGGGCAAGAGGAAAGATTTCCATCCTCATCAATCTCACTTTAGTAAGAAGAGTAAGGAGCACTATCACGATAATCAGGAATATCGCCATAATAATACCCGCCCCCAAGCAGTCAACGCAGTGAGCCAAACATATGTCAAGACAGGCCCTACCCCGAGGTATGAGACATACACACCTTTGAACGCCACATGTGAGACCATTTACCCCAGTATAGCTCACTTGATACCGAAGCCAAGACCAAGGCAGCCAGATTACAAGTCCACAAAGAACACAAACATGTTTTGCTGTTACCACGATTATAATGGCCATGACAGCGAGAAGTGTGTCACCCTCCATGACCATATTGAAGCTTTGGCACGCAAAGGAAAAATTGATCAATTTCTTCTCCGCCCTTGAATGAGTAACCGTAGCCAGCGCCAAGTGAACGTTATATATTGAAGAAAAGATTACTCTGAGAAGCTCCAATGATAAAGTCTTTGGCCATCCATGGAACACCGATCAATTGAAGTACTATTACAAGTAAACTCGCATTGTGCAAGTGTTAAACTATAACCGTTCAACATCTTTTGTAATGAGGATCATCTGGCTCGAACTCAATAAAGAGATGATTCAGACAACTTGGTCTTAACTATTTTACATTCCCAGCACTGGGGCGTTTGGTCCATACTGACCTACCTATATACTCTAACTCAGAGCTTCAACATGCATACTGTGGCATAAAGTAAGTGAAACTAAGTGTTACAACCAACATGGTTCACATATCAAAAGCATGGTTTCCTTCATGCAAAACATTCATAAGCATCACTCATGTCAATTAACATAAACACCATACATTTTAGCACATTCATACATAAGCCAACCGAGCTTCGGAAAGGTACAACCCGTATTCTAATATCATTAGGCAACCTGCCACTCTTATCACCAACCAGGTGATGAAGGAACTCACCTTCGTGCCACCAACCAGGTGATGAAAACATATCAAAAGCATGGACTCATTCATGCATAGCAAAACATTCATAAGCATCACTTATGTCAATCAACATAAACATCATACATTTTAACACATTCATACATAATCCAACTGAGCTTCGAAAGGGTTCAACATACTTTATATCATTTGGCAACTTGCCACTCTTATCACCAACCAGGTGATGAAGGAACACACATTCAGGCCACCAACAAGGAGATGAAAGATGACGAATGGTACAACTGGTACATGTGAACTCCTAAGCATTCACAAATAATCAAAAACCCTCAAGTATTACAACTCAACTAGGGGAGCACTTACGCCCAACAAGAGGTATAGTCACCAACAAAGTTTTATTGCAAGCTAACAACGGCTTCGGTGCATGGTACACAAAGATCAAGCTCTTCAGTCCTCTTGCATCTGCTTCAGAGCACATTTAGAAAGGGAAGGCATCACTGGTCACCCTCATCCGAGGTTGAACCTCTGACGATATCACTATGTATCCCACCACCATCCTCCGCATCGTCAAGGTCATCTTCACCCTGCTAAGTCTGCTCATCAGCACTAGCCTCATCATCAGACCCCTTTTTCAGCTCAGAAACCTCAGCCAGGGCACCATCCAACTCCTCCCTAACCTTGGATACCTCAAGGCATGTCGTCACATTCAGTCATGACCTGCATAACAAGAGCATCACTATTACAAAAAATAAGGGGGAGAACACAGCAGCTTCATCAATGGAGTTCAAGTACAATTCTCAAAAAGCTTCACACACTCTTGATCAAGGCAGTGTGAAGCAAAACCAACTTATGGTGATCAACCACAAAGCTTCACCTATAAAGCTTCAACCACAAAGCTTCACCTATAAAGCTTCAACCACAAAGCTTCACCTATAAAGCTTCACCCTCAAAGCTTCACCTATAAAGCTTCGACCTTCAAAGCTTCACCTAAAAAGCTTCACCCACAAAGCTTCACCTATAAAGCTTCGACCACAAAGCTTCACCTATAAAGCTTCACCCTCAAAGCTTCACCTATAAAGCTTCACCCTCAAAGCTTCACCTAAAAAGCTTCACCCTCAAAGCTTCACCTATAAAGCTTCGACCACAAAGCTTCACCTATAAAGCTTCACCCTCAAAAGCTTCACCTATAAAGCTTCACCCTCAAAGCTTCACCTATAAAGCTTCGACCATCAAAGCTTCACCTAAAAAGCTTCACCCACAAAGCTTCACCTATAAAGCTTCACCCTCAAAGCTTCACCTAAAAAGCTTCACCCTCAAAGCTTCACCTATAAAGCTTCGACCACAAAGCTTCACCTATAAAGCTTCACCCTCAAAGCTTCACCTATAAAGCTTCACCCTCAAAGCTTCACCTATAAAGCTTCACCCTCAAAAGCTTCACCTATAAAGCTTCACCCTCAAAGCTTCACCTATAAAGCTTCGACCTTCAAAGCTTCACCTAAAAAGCTTCACCCACAAAGCTTCACCTATAGCTTCACCTATAAAGCTTCACCCTCAAAGCTTCACCTAAAAAGCTTCACCCTCAAAGCTTCACCTATAAAGCTTCGACCACAAAGCTTCACCTATAAAGCTTCGACCACAAAGCTTCACCTATAAAGCTTCACCCTCAAAGCTTCACCTATAAAGCTTCACCCTCAAAGCTTCACCTAAAAAGCTTCACCCTCAAAGCTTCACCTAAAAAGCTCACCCTCAAAGCTTCACCTAAAAAGCTTCAACCACAAAACTTCACCTATAAAGCTTCGACTACAAAGCTTCACCTATAAAGCTTCGACCACAAAGCTTCACCTATAAAGCTTCGACCTTCAAAGCTTCACCTAAAAAGCTTCACCCTCAAAGCTTCACCTAAAAAGCTTCAACCACAAAGCTTCACCTAAAAAGCTTCACTCTCAAAGCTTCACCTAAAAAGCTTCACCATCAAAACTTCACCAAAAAACCTTGCCCATTAAACTATTTTCCAAATACAAAACCTTGCTGTAAACGTAAACAAACATATTTGGTTTACAAAAACCCGAGATTCTCTTGAGTCTGTACAAAAACACACGGGTAAACATACACATTTTTGTTCTACATCCACAAGGTCCTTACCATAAACGGAAATACAATTATTTACATCTATATATAATATTTCAGACATATTATAGTAGATTAAATAACAAGTGAAAGTCCCACATTTCCATAAAGGACACAAGTACAAGAAATTCACCAATAGTGAAGGTGCTACAAAAATGAGAATCTTCCCCAGACTAGAAATCCAACCCAAGCAGTTCTTGAGCAGATGAACAACTTTCAAGAAGGAACTGTCTCTGTTTAAGTGAAGGAAATTGGAGTGTTGAAACTCCAAACTTGACAGTCGGATTCCCGCAGATTTCAAAGCTGCTGTGATGTTTCGAAGATCTGGAAATATTTAACCGTTAGTTCATTCTGAATTTTTGATATATTATGGAAGAGACAATGGGGAACAACTTTGATGAAGAAAGTATGGTGATCTGAGCAAGAGAAAGTGAAGTTTCGAAGCTCACAAACAAGCCTGACAGGTTGACAGACATATGTTGAACAGTCACTCATCATACCTGAATTTCTGAACTCGTGCTGCTCCGATGGACCTCAAATTTGGATATGTTGTAGTTCACAAGTTAAGGAACAACTCTCATGAAGACGACTTTGTGAGTTGAGCTATAGAGGATGGTGTTATATTGAAAAGCTACCGCTCCCTCTACACCAACTCCCCCCTCGACTTCCCAGGCTCCAATAACCCTGCAGCAACTCAGTTGGCCGGTGGAAATGAAATGCAATTCCACCAAAGAAAGGAAAAGCAAGACAAAATGGAGAGATGGCATATTATAAAACAGAAAAAGTGAGGATTAATGATGTTGCATGCCCCTTGGATCCGGCCACAAAAGGAAAGAATAATAATGAACAATGATGAGTGATGATGATGGGCCATAATTCCCCCCCGCCCGCTCCCAGATTCGGCCACCAACCAAACATTATCACGAGAAATGATGATGGGCCGGACCCCCCATTCAAACTAAAGACTACATATATATGTATACATTTGTCAGTCAAAAAGAAAAAGGAGGGGCCGGACCTCCATTCAAAAGAAACAATATATGTGTGTGGACAATCAATCAAGAGAAGCAAGGGAGGGAGCCATACCTCCACTCAGTCAAAAAAAAAAAAAAAAAAAAAAAAAAAAAACTGCCCGTTATACATGATAATGTCTGGCGCCTCAAGGATCTTACAGACTGACACAAGCAAGTTGTGAATTACACTGTCAACAGGGGCAAGGGTCTCGGACCAATCTCCTATATCTGGGCTCAGCAACAAAAAAACAAAAAATGGGAAAAATGGGCCTAGGCCTTCACTTCTTTGGGCCTAACAAATCTTCAAAAAAAAAAAAATATATGAAGAATGGGTTTTGGGCTACCACCTAGAAAAGAAAAGAATGAAGTCTCGTTACTCTTGACAACTTGGCTACTAGCAAGACACCTCCCTCGGCAACTCTCCTCACTTGGAGACTTGGGGGACTCCCACCATATGCTACTGTACCTTGGTACTCAAAAATGTCACAACTACTCAGTGAATAGGATCTTTCAAGTCCCCAACCGAGAACCCTTCCTCACTCGGGAAATTAGGGGAGCACTATTTCAATCTACAAGGATCCGCCTACGAAGTTTCAACATGCAAACTTCAACAAAAAATTTCAAAAAAGCTCAGTGCAATACGCCTTGGTGCGTTTAACACAATACGCTGGAATTGAAGCAAAACTTATTTATTGATAGTCCCGAGAAATTACAAACACGTGCATACACGTGAATCAAAACAAACAAACAAGAGGGAGCCCTCACAAAGATTGCTCAGAAGCAGTCTCGGCACTGGACAGAACACTGGAAGAAGGAGGCACCGACGTTTGGTCATGTGGAGCCTCAGTACATGGTACAGCCCCAGAAGACGAAGGCGGAAAATGCCTTTGGAACAAACCCACAAACTTCTGATGATCACTCAAAATTTGACCATCAGATTCCTGTAGCCGGTCAAGTTTCCTCTTCATGCTCGTAGCATAGCTATGTGCAAGCCTATGCAACTGCTTATTCTCGTGCTTAAGCCCCCTGATCTCCTGTTTGAGGCTTACCACTTCAGCCGCCAATGATTCAACTTGGCGGGTGCGAGCAAATAGGCGTTGGGCCATATTAGATACAGAATTCGCACACTGAACACGGAGAGCCAAAGAATCCTTAACAGCCAACTCATCAGACCGTCTGGCGAGTAGTCTGTTATCTTTGGGTGTGGCAAGATTCTTGCCCACCACAGCAGCGGTCATGTCACTCTGCATCACCGAGTCCTCAACAGTAAGAGGACCAGTAGAGGATAAGAATAACGGGCGCCATATGTTGTCTTGGGGAAACAAGGTTGTCTCTTCCCCAACATTAAAGCCCAAATGGAGGTCAGATGGGCCAGACATCTTCAGAAATAACGAAAGAAGAATGAGGTCCAATAAAATCTCAGAAATACAAGGCAAATGAGGTTCCTACAAGCAGTAACTCTATGAACGTACCTCTCAAACACAATTGGTACCCTTATAAAAGAAAGGATAGCAGGACTGTTTGTTCAAAAATCGAAGAGGCACCACTCTCCGAATTTCGAGAAACAGATTTTCCTGGGCAATCGTCACACGCAACACCAGCTCCTCGAATACCAAAGATAACTTTGCCGAAAGAACTCTGACAAAGTTAAGGCACGAGAATTTCGAAGTTCCAGCTACCCTACTATTTCTTACAGGAGTAAAAGAACAGCACCACTGCTCGATAACTGGAAAAGCTCTATGTGTGTCAATCTCCATGCCCTGTGGCAAAGCAGACTTACAAAAAAAAAGGCCCAACCTTTCCCCGCACCCGAGAAAGTACCCCCAATGGGATTGCTTGCTAAAAAATCAAAGAGGCACCGCTCTCCGAACCTCGAGAGTCGGATTTTCCTGGATAAAATGGTCAACACTGTTTACACGCAACATCAGCTTTCCAGGTGCCACGGACCACTTTGTCAAAAATCTCTGACAAAGTGAAAACGCGTGAATTTTGCAGCTCCCACTATATTGCCATAACCAAGAAAGGTAAAGGAACAGCGTTACTACTTGTTGTTGAGAATTTTCTATATGAAGAGTTTCATCCTCCATAGTCAAGCAGACCTGCCAACATGCTCAAGTTTTCCTCACATCCGAGAGAGCACTCCCAACGGAGCCTTCTCAAAATGCTCAGCCTCCTTCCCCCCGATAATACCTCTGCAAACAAGCTACACTAGAGCAAGAGTATCTCATATCATTAGGGTTAAAAGCAAGAGTATCCCATATCATGCTTTTTCCCTGTCCTTTCCTTTGCCTTTGCCCTTACTCGCAAGACAAGGAGAAAGAACGCAATCAGTCGGAACCTGAAATCAAACATCCGGTCAGGAACTGATTGCTAGGGACCTTTGCACAATTGGTCACCAAGCATTGCTCTCGAGTACTCATCTTCAACTGTTCTCAAGGTCACGAATTCCTTCGGCAAACACCTCAGAACAGCTGGTATGACATCGGCCCTTTACACTGAAGATGCCAAGCATAGGTGAGTCGCTGAGAAGCAAGTGCTCTGATGGACCATTTAAATGCAAAGGTTTCACATCACCCCTGCCAGGCAGAAGATTGAAGCAGAAGGTTCAACAACGAGCTGGAGCAGATCACTACAGCACGATGTCCTTCATGCATAACCGCACAATCCAGACGGAGGAATCTAGGTCAAACCCAAGCTCGGCATCCACCATTTTGCCAACAGTAAAAGTATCCCATATCATCAGGATCGAGCGTACTCGAGAGTTGACGGGTTTGTTTTGACCCTCAAGTTCTTGAGTCAACTCGCTCCTTTGGAGGAAAGGAGAAAACCCTCCAACCCAGTTCAAGAATAACCTGTGGAAAGTCAACGAGTACTACAAACACATGCCTATTCACCGGCTACTCCTTCGAAAGCAAGAGTATCTCATATCATCTCTTCTCCTTGTCATTTTCTTGTCCTCGTTGCTGAATGAGAGACAAGTAAAAGGAGAACAATCAGATGGAGCCCGAGGCCAAACTTTTGATCCGAGACTGACTGCCTGAGACTCTGATTGCTTACCGTGTCTGTCACCTCCTTCGGCAAATCTCCTAGCTCGGTGACTTGGGGGACTCCTACTAGACGGTTTGCATAGCACCTGACCAAGCCCGAAACTACAAGTAAGCTTCAAGCGAAATTGATACATTACCTTGTACATCAACATCAAATAAAAGTCTGCTTGTGGAAAAAACTAGAGAGCATACTGCTTCTACCTATGGGAAAAATAAGACAAGTGAAAACGGTAGCACATTTCGGTACTTAGAAGTTTCGTGATTACTCAGTGGCTTGGATCTTGCAAGTCCCCAACCGAGGAGCTTCCCTCACTCGGGAACTTAGGGGAGCACTGTTTGTACCATACTTGACCAATCCCGAAACTACCAAGCACCGGTCAACATTATACCGCCAAGGATCCCGAAACTACTGAGGACCGGTCAACGTTATACCGTCAAGGATCCAGAAGAGTTTCCCTCCAACCTGGAGGCCAATCACTACGCGACACGTGTCAAGATCAGAAGCCAGTCAGAGCGCGACACGTGTCGACATCAAGGACCAATCACAAGATGGCACATGTCAATGTGACAAAGCTACAAGCTTTTCTATAAATAGGGGTCATTCTCCCACAATATTTCCTAATGTCATTGTATTGAGAAAATCACTAGAACTCACTAAATTGAGAGCTTGAGCCTATGTACTTGAGAGCTTGAACCTGTGTACTTGTGAAGACCCTTCACTATTAATATGAACTCCTCTGCTCCATGGACGTAGCCAACCTTGGGCGAACCACGTACATCTTGTGTTTGCTTCCCTGCCACTGTCCATTTACATACTTATACACATCAGTGACCGGAGCAATCTAGCGAAGGTCACAATCTTTAAACTTTCTATTGAACCAGAGTCCTCGCTGATTTTGTGCATCAACATATATATATATTAAATTTTATACCCCTAAAAACTATAATATTTAATATGCATCCGCCCTTTGAAGAAAAAGGGAGGGAAAAAGTTTTCAAAAAAAAAAAGGGAGGGAAAAAAGAAAATGATAAGAAAAGGAAACAAAAAAGAGAGGGGAAGATGGGTGTACCGTGTAGTGTAGGTGTAGCATCCGCCCTTTGAAGAAAAAGGGAGGGAAAAAGTTTTCAAAAAAAAAAAAAAAAAGGAGGGAAAAAAGAAAATGATAAGAAAAGGAAACAAAAAAGAGAGGGAAAGATGGGATACACATCCTACGAAATTAATTTCAACGATCCAACCGTCAAACATGTTTATATATGTTTCGAGATCGCATACGCCAAAAATTGCAAAAAAAAAAACATTCAGAGATGAAGTAACAGGACAAAACTTTTCGACGGTTATAAACAAAAAATCACGATTTAACGGTTATTTTAACTCCGATTTTGATAATTTTTTTACAGCTACACTCCTTGACCCTATATGAATACAATGAATGAACTCGATCTTCAATTTAAAATATTTACACTAGTGGATACCACAAAATCTTATGTTATACTTAATGAAAGTATAAATAAATTCTTAAGTATTAGTGAATCTATTGTTTTGATGGGATACGCATTCTACGAAACTAGTTTCAACGATCCAACCGTCAAACATGTTTGTATATACTTCGAGATCACATACGCCAAAAATTGAAAAAAACAAACATTAAGAGATCAAGTAACGGGACAAAACTTTTCGACGGTTATAAACGAAAAATCACGATTTAACAGTTATTTTAACTCCGATTTTGATGATTTTTTACAGCTACACTCCTTGACCCTATATGAATACAATGAATGAACTCGATCTTCAATTTAAAATATTTACAATAGTGGATACCACAAAATCTTATGTTATACTTAATGAAAGTATGAATAAACTCTTAAGTATTAATGAATCTATTGTTTTGATGGGATACGCATTCTACGAAACTAGTTTCAACGATCCAACCATCAAACATGTTTGTATATACTTCGAGATCACATACGCCAAAAATTGAAAAAAACAAACATTAAGAGATCAAGAAACGGGACAAAACTTTTCGACGGTTATAAACGAAAAATCACGATTTAACGGTTATTTTAACTCCGATTTTGATGATTTTTTACAGCTACACTCCTTGACCCTATATGAATACAATGAATGAACTCGATCTTCAATTTAAAATATTTACAATAGTGGATACCACAAAATCTTATGTTATACTTAATGAAAGTATGAATAAACTCTTAAGTATTAGTGAATCTATTGTTTTGATGGGATACGCATTCTACGAAACTAGTTTCAACGATCCAACCGTCAAACATGTTTGTATATACTTCGAGATCACATACGCCAAAATTTGAAAAAAACAAACATTAAGAGATTAAGTAACGGGACAAAACTTTTCGACGGTTATAAACGAAAAATCACGATTTAACGGTTATTTTAACTCCGATTTTGATGATTTTTTACAACTACACTCCTTGACCCTATATGAATACAATGAATGAACTCGATCTTCAATTTAAAATATTTACAATAGTGGATACCACAAAATCTTATGTTATACTTAATGAAAGTATGAATAAACTCTTAAGTATTAGTGAATCTATTGTTTTGATGGGATACGCATTCTACGAAACTAGTTTCAACGATCCAACCGTCAAACATGTTTGTATATACTTCGAGATCACATACGCCAAAATTTGAAAAAAACAAACATTAAGAGATCAAGTAACGGGACAAAACTTTTCGACGGTTATAAACGAAAAATCACGATTTAACGGTTATTTTAACTCCGATTTTGATGATTTTTTACAGCTACACTCCTTGACCCTATATGAATACAATGAATGAACTCGATCTTCAATTTAAAATATTTACAATGGTGGATACCACAAAATCTTATGTTATACTTAATGAAAGTATGAATAAACTCTTAAGTATTAGTGAATCTATTGTTTTGATGGGATACGCATTCTACGAAACTAGTTTCAACGATCCAACCGTCAAACATGTTTGTATATACTTCGAGATCACATACGCCAAAAATTGAAAAAAACAAACATTAAGAGATCAAGTAACGGGACAAAACTTTTCGACGGTTATAAACAAAAAATCACGATTTAACGGTTATTTTAACTCCGATTTTGATGATTTTTTACAGCTACACTCCTTGACCTTATATGAATATAATGAATGAACTCGATCTTCAATTTAAAATATTTACAATAGTGGATACATCAAAATCTTATGTTATACTTAATGAAAGTATGAATAAACTATAATAAATATATATATTAATTTAACAATTTTATATCCCTAAAAACTATAATAACTATATAATATAATTATATATATATATATATATATATATATATAATGTTTTGAAGTAATATTTGTAATATCCTTGCACATTTAATATTTGTAATAGATCAGTAGTGTATGGATTTTTTTTATTAGACTTTTATTTTCGAGTGTAGATGTAGTACTTAAACGAAAAATGTGTTTTAATGTTTTGAAATAATATTTATGTGGCAATGTGTGGTATGTGCAAATTTAAGGAAAAAAAAATATTTTTCTTAACGGGTCATAACGGGTCGGGTCACTTTAAGGACCCGTTAAGATAACGGGTGTGACACGACACGACCCGTTAAGATAATAGGTGTTACACGAAAACGACACGAACACGACAGACACGACCCGTTTGCCAGGCCTAATGATATGTGTGGTGGAACAAGTATGGGTTCTAAAACCCAAAATAATTATTTGTTTAATGCAACTTGCATGACCATCCCTCATCATTAAGCCTTTTTTAAGGCTGATTTTTGTTTTCGCAGGCCAAACCAAGCAGTGATGCACATTGCACGAGGTCAGTTTTTAGAATTTGAATTTCTCTCATGTAAATTTACACTGTTTCAAACAGAACTTCGTTATAATTGAGCGCTGCAACCACGTGTTCGTACAAATAAGTGTTATTTGGAAATAGTACAATAAGAGTGAAAAAGTTGAAGGAAAATTGAGGTCCACGTGAAATGCCTATGTGACATCTTAGGGGCATTTTAAAAATTTCATTGATGTTGAGAATAAATCTCGGGACGGAATGTCAGTTCCGTGCTCAAGGGGAGATGACACAGTAAGTTGTTGGACGTATATTTTGGGTTGGCCTGTCAACTATTATTTGCTCCGTCCTGCTGCTGCATCAATTGTCTTTGCATCTCTACTAGCACCTCCTTCAATGGATGACAATTGACAGGCATAAAATCTTACTTCGCCCGACTTTTCAGCTCCCTTCACCTTTACTTGAAATTCTGGTGAAAAGATATCATGTTATCATAATTCAAGTTACAAAGAATAACAACAAATTAATTTTAGGATAACGTGTCAACGACTTTGCCTCATTCATGGAACATGAAATTGAGACTAATACGGACGACAATTCTGCGCATACATACCCAGGATGCAGTTCATCCAGAAGTGCATCCCACAAATCATCACCCTCGTGTGCTACTGATAGACCTGTCTTCTGAGCCAAGTTAGCCAACACATCAACACGCAGTTCATCCAGAAGTGCATCCCGCAAATGATCACCCTCGTGTGCTACTGATCGACCTGTCTTTTGAGCCAACACATCAACATGCAGACCGATGATAGCCCAAATCCTGTGAAATTTATTTCCTCCTGTTAAAACCCTTTACTATATTACAGGCCTCTTCAACACGACCACTCTGGACCAACGAATCTAAAATCATGTTACAAATAGAAGAATCCGGAAAACAACCAGATGCTTCCATAGAGGGCAATATCTCCTTTGCTGCATCAAGTTTTCCTGAATCGCACAATGCCTTGATAAAAGCACTGCATGTGTAATTGTCAGGATTCAAACCTAATGTCAACATGGCAAGAAAAAGTTCCTCAGCTTTCTCAACCTTGTTCATCCTACAAAGACCTTGAATAAGAGCATTAAACGAGTAAGCATCTGGTTTTATTCCATTTGCCTGCATGTTCTTCATTACTCTCACTGCTCTAGAAATATCTCCAACGAAACACAGAGAGCGTATCAGTATGTTGTATGTGATGGAATTTGGAGTGACCCTCCACCTAACCATCTCAGCAAAACAGTCAAAAGCATCATCTATCTGGTTCGCCCGACAAAGGCCATCAATTAGTGAACTAAAAGTGAACTTATCCGGTTTAATCCCATGTTCCAAGAGCATTGCCAATAGTTCATGTGCCTTACCTACTTCTCCAGCCTTGCTATATCCGGTAAGAAGTGTATTGAAAGTAACAAGGTTAGGAGGGATACCTTTGCACTGCATATCTTCAAAAACCTTTGATGCCCTGTCCAACATTTGGGCTTTGCATAAGCAATCAATTACCATGTTATATGAGAAGACATTTGATACAAGTCCCTCTTTGATCATTTGATCAAAGATTTGATTCCCCTGACAAGCTTTTCCTGCCTTGTACATGGCTTCAATCAATGTAAGATAAGTGCTAAATCCCGCTTTCACACCACGCCGTATAAAACTTTCAAATATATCATGGACCTCGTTCTGATTCCGAAAAGGAGCTAATTCCTTTATCAAACAAACCATTATGATATTGAATGTTGAACTGTCAGGCAAATAACCTTTTGCATCAGACTTCTTCAAAAACAAAACAATCTCTTTTGCCATACAACGATTCGAAAGGCAATACAGTACGGTATCACAGGCGACCTTGAACAATACAGACTCCCCTTCAACAAAACTCAATAACAACTCAAAAGCCTCACTGGGGGCCGTGGAACGAAACACCCCATGAACTAATGATCTGATAGTAGCTTCATTAGGAGTCACATTCGTCTCCCTCATTATCTCCAAAACCCAGAAGGCTTCGCCAACCCTCTTTCTATTACAAAATCCATCAACAAGGATTGTATACGTCCAAACATTGGGAAAATATCCCAAGCCCTCCATTTGTTTAACTAAGCGAAGTGCCTCATCCACAATACCAATCTTGCAGACTCCATAAATGAGGATATTGTAAGTGAATCTATCGGGACGACAGTTATCTGCTGGCATCTGTTGGAATTTCAAATAAGCCAAGTCAAGTGAATTGGACTTGACCAACGCATTGATCACGGCATTATACAACCTAGTGCTAAGACTGAGACCCAAAAATGAAATTTGCCCAAAAACCTCAGCACAATATTTTGCCAAACCCAACCTCCCCCAACTGCCGATCAATATGCAAAGCAAGTCTTCAGGGACCATTAAACCAGAATTCTTAATATCATTTAGCAATTCAATGGACAACACAACGGGGCCTTTCCGGTAAAGGGTGTTGGCTAAGATACCGCGAACGGATTGATTCTTTGAGAACAAGGGGTCGATACTCGAAACCCATAAGTAAAACTTCAAAGAGAGTGATGGGTTTTCTTGGTTTTGCAAGACACTAGCAACAGACTGAGGATTCAAAACGATCCTCTTGGCCTTCAACTCGTGGGCGAGCAATAAAAACCAGTCCTTCCGTGAAAGAATTTGGACAATGTATGAGTGATCAATTGGTTTATGGTTGTGATGGGCATTACCAGCTGAAATGGGAATGTTTGAAATGGAAACCAAATTAGGATTAGGATTGGGCGTACAAGAAGAATTACCTTTAGGTTTGGGAGGACGGGGAGCGCCAAATCGAATGTTGTGAGAAGCAGAAGCTTTTCTAATTCTGGGTTTGTTTTCAAATGAAGCGTTATCTGTCTGAATTTGACTGAGACGGTAGGGGGCTTGGTCGGGGAGGGGGAGGATTCGGAGTGCAGCAGCAGCGGGTGCCCTAGAAGCTAAAGATGAAAGCCATCTCATGTCCCTCACCATGTAACTTCTTCTTGTTCAGGTCAAATCACTTCACTTGGAACCAACCAACCCATAATATTGAACCAGCCCAGAATATTGGGAATTAGGAATACGGAACACGGAATTGGGAATTAGGGTTGGTTGTTGAGTAAAAAGGGGCAACCTCAGTAATGTGGAGAGTGGAGAGTGGAGAGTGGAGAGTGGAGAGTGGAGAGCACCACAGAAGCCTGAGAGTTGGGGTCCGCTAAATGTTTGTTTTTCTATATAGGGAAGTGATTACAACAAATCATTTTTCTTTTCTTCAACTTTTTTTTTTTTTTTTTTTTTAATTTTTTAATTTTTTTTTAACAATTGATATTACCTATACTAAGGGGCAAGGATGAGCATAGCCACACAATGGGCTAGCAATAATATGGTTCAAATTCATATTTGGCGAGAATCGAACTTAAAACCTCTTACTAACAAATGAAGAGGAATACCACTAGACATTTTTATTTAATTTTGAACTAAATAAAATTAATAAATAATTAATAGATGAAAAGATATATGGATATGCATATTAAGAAAAAGTGTGAAGTGACGATTTAGTCTCTCATTATCATCTGTGAAAATTAGGTCCCTAAATTATGTTTCGATAAAATAAATCCCTAAATTAATTAAAAATTGCTAATTTCATCCATACTATTATATTCAAAGATATTTTATTCAATTTTCATCAACTTAAGTCATTTGACACATTTTGTGACAGCCCGTCCCGATTATGTATAATTGTTATCCTCGATTTTATGAAAGTACGAAACTACCCTTGAGCGTTAGGTTATATTTTATTTTGGGACTAAGTTTAAAGGCCCAAAAGTTTGGGTTTTGGACCAATGGCATTGTTTCCTAGTTTGTGGGAACTAATTAGGGTTTAGTTGGCTTGTAATAAACTTAGTTCTAAACTAATTAGAATTAGGTTTTGTGGTTGTTTTGGTGTGTTAGTTGGCTGTGTGAGGACCACACACACACACACACACACACACACACACATCAATCTGAAAACACACACTCTCTCTCTCTCTCTCTCTCTCTCTCTCTCCCTCTCTCCCGTGCCCTTTCTTTCTCACTCTCGGACTCACTCTCCCTCTCTCTGCAATTGTACGGATCACACCCAAAATCACCCATTTCTCACAGATCGAACCTGTAGAGACCATATTTGAGATCCTTGAAGGTCCACGAGCACAACCATGTCATTTTTGGTCGTGAAACCATAGAAAAACCCTAAAATCCGAGAGGCCCGTCGAGGTACAGTACCACCGAGGTGATTGTCAAGGTTTCAAACCATTTCAAGGCTCTTAAAGGTATCCTCTCTTCACCTAAGTATTTTGGATGAGAATTGATTAAGTTTGAACGTAAGAACACTCTGAAAATCGAACCTCCGAAGGTGGCACTGTTCACCAACTTTTTAATGGAAGTTTTTCTTTGAATTTCAAGCTCACGGGGAGCTTAAGAACCTTCTCACGATGCCCAGAGTGCATCATTGGTGAAATTTGGATGTCGGGAAGCCCAGATACGAGGAGTTGTAGAGGTCACCGGATTTTCAAGCTTGCTCCGACATGATTTCATGGAATTTGAAGCTTCAAATAGGTATAACGTGATTCTTTGGACCCTAAGCTTCATTTTGGTGGTAATTTCGTAGATAATGGTTGAAAAACGAGTGAGAATAGTGAGTTTAAATTTTTCCCAGTTTCCGGCAATGGCGACGGTCGCCGGAGTTCAGAGGAAGAAGACAAAGAATATTCCGTCAAAACTGATGGAATATTCTAACGGCGTTAGTTAAGTTAAACGGAATATTCTTGACGGCGTTAGTTGACACCGTCAGTGTGCCAGGCACGTGCCTGCGCGTGGGTGGCGCGTCTGGCCGTGCCTTGGCCGGCGCGTGGGGTCTTGAAATTTTTTTCTAAAAATTTAGGGATGTTCCTGAGGTTGTGTAGATCATTTTGGTATATTCACACACCTCAATTAAGCAAAATATGAGAAGTTATACCCTAGTTTCATTTATGTGCTTTAAAATAACGTTATTATAGTTGTTTCTCACATAGGCGAGACCTATCCGGAAGACGAGCGTAGCCAGGCTAGGCACGGAGGCTACGATCCGTCTACATACCAGTGAGTGGGCTTTTGGTTTTCCGTATATACCTATATGCTAAGTATTTTTCCCAAAAAATGCATTTTAAATGATTTTAGCAATGAATTGCTATGCCAATATATTTATATTATCGAATACGCATTATAAATTGTATATGCATGGTTGACGACGCTGCGGGCGCTCAAGTAAGTTCCAGGTAAGTGTATGTGTTGTTAATAAGAAGTGTTATGAAGAGTATGATGAGATGCATCGAGAGCTCATTAACCTGCACCCCGGTGTTAGTGCTCCCGCCCAGGGTTAGGGGCATAGTCTTTCACGTGATGTTCACCTCCCGCACCACACGCTCATCTTGGATCCAAGTTAGGTGCACAGGCCTGTCATATAGACCACTTTCAGTGGGTTCGACTCGTAGGTGACCCGCGATTATTCGCACAGTCTTCACGTGATTGTAGCACTAGAGCGTATTGTTTTACACCCAGTCCTGTCGTATAGACCACTATAAGTGGGTTCGACTCGTGTGCAGGCATGATTTATGAGCTAGAGTGCAGCTGACGAGCTGTTGCAGTTATTATTGCATTTGAATTACTTACCTGATGATTTGATTTATATGGCATGGCATATTCATGATTTGTTACATATTTTGATGATGATTTCAGTTGAGATTTAGTATATGTATATACTATTTTCTGGGAAAATATACAGGTTTTACAACGAGGGGATATAACTGTTGTTTTGAAATGGTTTTCGAAAAGCTTTGTTTTTTCCCACTCACGCTTTTGTTTTGCGCCCCTCCAAGTTTTAGGTAGCTTTGTTGGTGGGTCACGAGGATACATCGGAGGTTCTGACAGATCATCACCTATGTAGGACCACCTTTGGGTGTTAATTAATTACGTACTTCTTATGCTTGACTACACCTAGATTATATATGCTCTGAATGTGTATTCACACCTAATTCCGTTCTAGCACTCATTTCAGTTAGGTTGTTATTCATTCGTAAATCTTGCTATTTTATTGCTTCCGCACTGTGCACATGGCTACGTCACCCTCACGTGAAGGCCAGCATGCCTCGATCTCGGTCGGGGTGTGTCACATTTGATAATGTAATATTTAATTTTTCGTCAAATATATTGTTAGTTCAATTATCTAATTATTAACTTGATTGACCTAGTGACACACCCCGAGCAGAGTCGAGGCATGCTGTCCGTCACGTGAGGATGACGTAGCCAAGTGCGCAATAGAAGTGATAATAATAAGAAAAATGTGAATAAATAAAAACCAAAACTAAACTTATTTAAACTAGGGATAATATATAAGTGTGTGAAAGTGATTAGTTATAAAATACACACATATCAGAGCATAGGTAAAACGAAATATACAAACAGGGAGAAGATCCCTACTTTTATTTATGGAAACGTCAGAACTGCTGTGTAATCCTCGTGAGCCACAAAAGATGAACAACTACCTAGAACTTGAAGAGGTGCAAAACAGAAAGGTGAGTGGGCAAAAACAAAGCGTTTGAAAACATATTTATCTTTATGAACATAATAACCCCTCTTTGTAAAACTCGTATAGTTTTCAGAAAATACTACTACGTAGGTATGAAAACCAATGCACAAGACCAGCGAAAACTGAAGTATGCTATGTCATAACATTTCAGCACTAAAAGATGTAGGCCAGGTGTGAAACCAATATAAAATAGTATATCAGTCGGAGTCACCTAATGTGACCTGTACGATTGAATCTATAGCTCATCAATCTAGGCTAGCACACGAGTCAGAGTCACCTAGTGTGACCTGTACGACAGGCTGGGTATAAATATGTACGCTCAAGTGCTACGATCACGTGAAAACTATGCGATAAATTGCGGGTCACCTACCAGTCGGAACCACCAATTGTGGTCTGTACGACAGGCTAGCACCAGACTTGGATCCAAGGTGAGCGTACGGTGCGGGAGGTGAACAATCACGTGAAGGTTGGCCCTAGCCCCGGGCGGGAGCACTAATACCGGGGTGCAGCCATGATGAGCTCTAAATAAATGTGTGCATACCAACGCAATACAACCCGTTCAATCACATAATACTCACCTGAAGTTTACCTGAGTCTCTGCAACATCACATAATGCAATTCACAAGTGTAACAGTGCAATATTTAAAATGTAACTCATTTACGATATGGCAAGCAAAGCATAATTCCATATAAAAACGTTTTTGGAAATAGTATGTATGTATATATATATATATATATATATATATATATATATATATATATATATATATATATATATATATATATACAGAAAACAAATGCCCACTCACTGATAAGTAGCAGGATCATAACCCCTAGCTTCGCTTGTCCACGCTTGTCCTCAGGGTACATCTCCGCCGTCCGCTGTCAGCACTCGTCGGTTTCCATTAAAAGTCCAAAACCCAACAGAAAATGGTCAAAAAATCCCTCAAAAGCTCCGGCCAAAACTGGAGTTCCTCAAAACCGTGTGATCCGATGTCAACGCAACCTCAAACCTTCTCTAGAGTGCTAGGGATTTTCAAGTCCTAAAACCCCGTAATCTCACCGGGATTGCGTCGGAGGAGAATTGCACATTGTCAGAGCTCGTGAGTCGACGGGTTAAAACTCACCAAAACAAAAACTAAAGGTACCAATGAGTTCATGAGGTCGAGGTGAGTGCGATGGTTGTGATTTCCAGTTCGATCTGTGAGAGTTTGGTGATGGTTGAACTGTGATGGTGGCTCAGGTGCAAGGGAAAGAAAGAAGGAGAACAATCGAGAAAGAGAGAGAAAGAGGGTATGTGTGTGTGTGTTTTCTGATTGGGTAAGAGAGAAACGGGCTAATTTTAATTGGCCCAAAGAAGAAGAAAAACAAATTACCTGATTGGGCTAAAGGAAATGGGAGCCTATATAATTGGTTCATAATTTACCCGTTTACGCACCTAAATAATCGTAACTTTTCGTTACGGCTCCAATTCGGCCCTAACTCGCATCAACGCGTTCGTGATGTCGAGTACGATTTAATTACAATAGCGAGAAAAATAATTTAAATCTACACATGTACATCCACGTCACTTAGCCAACGAGGGCATATTCGTCACTTTACACACTCGGGGAGAAAGTCATATAATAAATTAGGACGGGTCGTCACAATCTACCCCCCTTAAGAAAATTTCGTCCCCGAAATTACTACATATTAACACATCAATAGTAAAAGAACAGATGTGGATATAGGTCTCGCATACGCTCCTCAGTTTCCCAGGTAGCTTCCTCAACTGAGTGGTTCCTCCACAAAACTTTCTGTTGTAAACTGAAATAGAAAGGAAAGAAGTTACCAAAAAATGTAGAACCCTTGAGTGGTGAATGATTCTTTGAACTCTATCTCTGACAGCACCACACACACAACTTTATTAAGGTGAAGTTCAAAAAGCCAGCACATTACGGCCATATGCTTGTATCCCAGTATAGTGAACGCTCTAGAAACTTGCCCAAGATTTCATAGGAAGCGGCCTCACTTCCACATTCACATAGGTAAGACTATCAAGGATATTCCTGTAGCTAGATATCCCACTCAACATAGAGTATAGACCTTACTAAGAGAAAAAATCTCAACCTAAAAACGCTTCAGGATGTCATGCTTCTTAGGGATGGACATGGAATAATATTCAAAATTAAAATTAGCAAGACTTCTCTCATATCACTTGCGACTTGTTATTACCTTTTTAACCTATTTCTTGGGATCTCCAGTCTATAGGTTGGGTTGCTACCACAAATGACTCAATTTTCTAAGGGCTTTAGTCCCATCCCTTTCAAGGTTTTCCAAACCTTTTCTCTCGCTAGTCCTTTCGTCAAAGGATCAACCAAGTTTTCTTCAGACCGTATATGATCCACTCTTACAGTTTCATTAGAAAGGTAATCTCTTACAGTGCTGTTCTTACGACATATTTGTCGCCTTTTCCCATTATAATAACGATTTTGCATTTTAGCTATTGCCGCTGTGCTATCACAATGGATCAAAACTGCTGGAATCGGTTTCTCCCATAAAGGGGTATCTGACAGTAGGTTTCTCAACCATCCTGCTTCTTCGCTTGTCGTAGCTAGCGCTATTAATTCGGACTCCATAGTGGACTGAGCCAAGATAGTCTGTTTCTTAGACTTCCATGACACAGCCCCACCACCAATACTAAAAATATATCCACTAGTGGCTTTAGAGTCATCTGAAAGGGTATTCCAATCAGCATCGATGTAACCTTCTAGGACAGCGGGAAACTTCTCATAGTGTAATATGAAATTCATCGTCCTTTTAAGATATCTCATAAGCCTTTTTATAGCATGCCAATGCTCCAAACTAGGTCTTCTAGTGAACCTGCATAAAACTCCTATTACATAAGATATATCAGGTCTAGTGCAATCAGTAGCATAACGAAGACTACCAATAATGCTCGCATACTCAGATTGTTTAACACTGCCACCAACGTTCTTGAACAATTTTACACTAGGATCATAAGGAGTACATGCTGGTTTACAATCAAAGTAATTATACTTTCTTAAAATTTTTTCTATGTAGTGGGATTGATCTAAAGAAAACCCATTTTCGGACCTAGTTATTTTCAAACCAAGTATTACACTAGCTTCACCCAAGTCTTTCATATCAAAATTAGCACATAACAAAGATTTGACATTATTCACAACATGAATATTCGAACCAAAAATAAGCAAATCATCCACATATAGGCATATTATGGTGCATATATTACTTTCAGACTTATAATAGATGCATTTGTCACTTTCATTTATTTTAAAACCATTCGAAGTAACCAAACTATCAAATTTTGCATGCCATTGTTTAGGAGCCTGTTTCAATCCATAAAGTCACTTATCTAACTTGCAAACTTTATTTTCTTGTCTTGGAATGATAAAACCCTATGGTTGATCCATATATATTTCTTCCTCTAATTCACCATTTAAGAAAGTTGTTTTAACATCCATTTGGTGCACAACAAGATCATGAATAGAAGCTAAAGCAAACAATACACGAATAGATGTTATTCTAGTCACAGGTGAATAAGTATCAAAGAAATTGATATTTTCTCTTTGTCTATAGCCTTTGGCAACTAGTCGGGCTTTAAAATTTTCAACTGGACCGTCAGGTTTTAATTTTCTTTTAAGAATCCATTTGCAACCTATTGTTTTGCAACCAGGTGGAAGATCCACCAAGTGCCAAGTTTGATTTGACTCCAGGGGGTCCATTTCATCATTTATAGCTTCTTGCCACAAATCTGCATCTAAAGAGGTTAAAGCTTCTTCAATTGTATTAGGATCTTCTTGTAAGTTATAAACATGAAAATCAGGCCCAAAATCTTTAGATATTCGAGCTCTTTTACTTTTCCTAGGTTCTAATGCAGATTGACTATGTTCTACAACAGTAGGTTCACAAATTTTAGAAGAATTAGAACCCCCACTATTTCGAAGATTAAAAGGAAATTTATTCTCATAAAAATCAGCATCAAGTGACTCAATTATGACATGGTTTTTCAAATCATAAAATCTATATGCTTTGCTATTACATGCATAACCAATAAAAACACATTCATATGCTCTACTAGCCAATTTCGATCTTTTTGGATCAGGTTTACGAACATAAGCTAGACAACCCCAAGTTCTAAAATACAACACGTTTGGTTTCTTATTTTTCCAAATTTCATAAGGAGAAATATTCGTTTTTGAGTTAGGAATTCTATTTAACACATAACATACAGTCAAGACAATTTCACCCCACCAAAAAGAAGCAGCTCCAGAACTAAGTAAAGTAGCAACAGTCAATTCACAAAGAGTTCAATTTTTTCTTTCCGCTTTACCATTCATTTCAAGAGAATAAGGAGCAGTAGTTTCATGAATAATTCCATTAGACTTAAACAAATTAACAAATTCAACGGATTCATATTCTTTGTTGGAAATGTGCCCTAAAACCAATCATATGATGATATTTTACGGACATTTCACATGTTAAACTAATCTAGTTTAATATAAAGGGCAAAGATTATTGTTTCAAGCTGTCTCATATAAATGTTATGTGCTTAAACGATAAGTCCAAGGAATATGCTATTAGGAGAATGTAATCTAAAGAAGTTAGATTCATGAGACCATTCTCTTTTGTATACATATCCTAAATGTTCCTGATCAAAGGATTGCCAATTGGGCATTGACAGTCCGTTAAGATCAGTACGTGCTATGTCTTCTCTTAGGGAGAGTGACAGGTCTCGAGTCATTGGTGTGAATGACACCAAGACAAGCATGTAGGTGCTCGATAGAGAATGAGTCCACTGAACGCGATCAACGAGGAGTTCTCATATTCATGTCATATGAGAACTCATGGTTGGGATAATGCAAAGTAGTCATTTGACCTGAGGCATCACAGTTGTCTTGTGGTTAGGTCCTTGATCTTTGACTATGTCAAAGTCACTCCGTCAGAGGGTGTCCACGGCATAGTTGGGGTTAAGCCACTTAGCCATGGAGGCAAGTGAATGCGCAACAAGGGATTGTTGGAAGTATGCCCACAAAGCCACTCATTTGATGTAATAGCTTTTGGAATACTTATTGTGTTAAACTGTTGTATTGTTTAATGAAGGGCAAAGCTTATTGTTAATCATTATTTATTGGATTATATGTTTAAGCAATAAGGGAATCCAAGGAATGTATTTAGTCTAAGAGAGAAGTGATCTAAGTAAGTTAGATTAACGAGACCTTTCTCTTATGTTCATTCCTAAAACGTTCCTAGCCATAGGATTGCCAATTGGGCATTGACAATCCGCTAAGGTTAGTATGTGTTATGTTAACTCAAGCGTGAGTATGACTAGTCTCAAGTCATTTAGTGTTGGACACTGAGACAGACACATAGGTGCTCGAAAGGTAATCGAGTACACTGAACAACGATCAAAAGAGAGTTCGAACATACATGTCATGTAAGAACTCGTAAGTTGCAATATGCAAAGTAGTCCTTTGACCTGAGGCATCATAGATGTCTAATGGTTAGGTCCTTGATCTTTGATCATGTCAAAGGCATTCCATCGAGAGTGTCCACGGCATTGTTGGGGTCAAGCTATCTAGTCATGTAGGCATATGAATGCACAACAAGGGATCTCTAACCTTCCAAGGTGGAAGGAGAATACTCTGAGATATGATTTAGGAGTCTTTGGCCAAAGCATACGAATATGACTTAGGAAATATGTTTCAAGTCATATTCAAATGAATCATATAGAGAAGTATCACATTGGATAGTAGACATGAAATAAACTATCACTTAAACAATGTGATCAAGAGTATTGTATTAGAGAAGGACCGTATTGCATTGTAATTGTAACTGGATAGGTTCTCCAACCACTTCTACTTAGCTTGGGTAGCCATGACATACTGCTAGGTGTCACTCATGGTTTGTGGAAGCCCTGAGGATTAGCTAACACTAATCTTCATCAAAGGGAGAATTGAAATGTAGTTTCAATTCACAATCGATCGTTAAGAGTAACAATCGCCCACTGCCTCGCTAATTGGAACCTAATGGATCGTACACCGAGTAAGGATGAAAGTGAAGAAACATAAATGAGATGGATAAGCAATTAAATAGTTTAATTGAGAATGGTCAAGATTAATTAATTAGTTAATTAATCTTACGAAAGGTTCGTATTGGGCTTTTAAGTTGGTTTTGGGTTTCGGGGCCCAAAAGGGTTTTTGGTCCAAAAGGCCCATTGAGTTTAGGTTGTGTGACAACTAAAACTAAATGGAAATTAACCCAAAAACAAAGCCAAAACCGGCCTAGGGTGAGTGGTGCCCAACTTGGGTTAATTACAAGTGTGCCACTCACATGTGAGGTGGTATAAAGGCAACTTTATAGCCATAACCTCATTAGGGTTTTCTTGAGGCAAAGAAGAGAAACATTTTCTCTCCTTTTCTCATAGAGAGGCCGGCCCTTAGAGAGAGTTTTCACTAGCATCAAAATCTCTCTAAGTCATCCATCTTCTCGACACACTACATCCTTGGTGTGGAGACTTAGAGGTACCAAATCTTTGGTACTTTTGGAGATCCTTTCCTTACATCTTCAAGGAGCAAAAGGAGCAATCAAAAGGAAGAAAATCACAAGGAAGATTCAAGGAGCTAGGAGGTGACTTGAAGGCCCTCCACTTGGGTGAATCCCTTGTGTAAACAAGGATGAGCTTCAAGGGTAATGAATCTCAAAACCCTCCTTCTCTTTAATATTGTTGAAGAGTCTCTTGGTTCACCATTCACTAGGCTTTGAAAGTCATGGGTTTTAGAATTGTTTTTGAATGCATGCCTACTTTAAAGTGTTATTAGTTTGCATATGTGTTCAAATGTTCTCACATGTTCTTAGCTAGGACAAAATTTTTCCTTCAGGGATCTCTAACCTTCAAACTGTTTGAGGGAGAATACTCTATGATATGATTAAGAATCTCTGGCCAGAGTATGAATGAGATTGAGGAAGTCGTTCCAAATCACATTCAAGGTAATCATATAAGTAAATGAATCACGTTGGATAGTAGACATGAATAAACTATCAAACCAAACAATGTGGTCAAGAGTATTGTATTAGAGAAAGACCGTATTGCATTGTAATCCTAAACTGAATAGGTTCTCCACCTCTTCTGATTAGCTTGGGTAGCCATGATACACTGCTAGGTGTCACTCATGGTTTGTGGAAGCCCTAAAGATGTATAATCATTTAAGGGAGAATTGAAAGTATGTTTCAATTCATAATCGATCGTTAAGAGTAACAATCGCCCACTGCCTCGCTAAGAGGAACCTAATGGATCGCACACCGTGTAAGGTAATGATTGAAGGATATAATGAAGATGAGTAAGGACAATTAAATAGTTTAATTGTATGTGGCAAGGATTAATTAAAAGTTAATTAATCTAGAACGAAAGGTTCGTTTTAGGCCTTAAGTTAGTTTTGGGTTTCGGGACACAAAAGGGTTTTGGTCCACAAGGCACATAATGTTTAAGTTGTGTGACAACTAAAACAAAATGTGCAATTAACCCACTAACAATAGAGAGGCCGGCCATGATTAGAGAGGGAGTGGGTTTTGGACTTATTACAAGTTTGCCACTCCAATGAAGGGAGGTATAAATATGACTTTATAGCTTTTTCTTCATTAGGGTTTTCTTTGAGGAAAGATGAGAGTTTTTGGCTCTCTCTTTCTCTCTAGGAAGGCCGGCCACCATGGGGGAGTTAACTAGCATCTAACTCCTCCATGGCCACTCATCTTCTTCCTCAACCATCCTTGGTGTCGAAACTTAGAGGTCTCCAACTTTGGTGACTTTTGGAGAAACCTATTCTTCCATCCACATCCAAGAAGGCATGGATCCAAGAAGCAAAGTTCTTCCACCTTCATCCATGGAGCCAAGGAGCAAGGTGACAAAGGAAGAAGGCCCTCACATGGGTGATTAACCTTTGCTAAGCAAAGAGGTACTTCAAAGGTATAAAGTTTCTCAACTCTTTTTCTTAGATCTTGAGTTGAGTCATGGTTCACCATTTCTACTAGGCTTTGAATTTCATGGGTAATGTTTTGTTTTGAGTGCATACAAGCATGATTCCGCCTTTAATTGTTAATTGCATGCCATAGATGTTGCTCAAATGAACATGTTTTTCACAAATTTTCCTTCAAGTGGTATCAAGAGCCTAGGTCTAGTAGTTGGTGAATCCTTTTGGGTTTTGTAGTTCATAGTCTTTGATTTAAATGTTGTAATTGTTACAAGCTTTATTCTTGCTTCTTTGAATGTAAATTTTGCTAGAAAATTTGCCATCTCAAATGTTGTAGATGTAGTTCATATGAGCATGAATTTTGGAGCTAAAATTTGGTGCCATGTTTTTTGGGAAATTCGGCCAAATCCAAAGGGTGGATTTTTGGGTTCATGTTTGTCTTGTTAAAAATGTTTTAAAGTGACATTAGGAACCCCTAAGTACCATAGTATGGTAATATGTTATTTTCATTAAGTTTGAGAGTTTTTGGGATGTCTTTGGGTGAAAAATGTTCATGGAACTCTTATGGGTTTTCATGGATGTTCTTCATTGTTCTTGTTATGTTCTTGGCAAGAACAAAAAGGTTGGGTATTTTGATTAAAAGTTTTTGGTTGTTGACATAAAGTTTTGTTTATGAAAGGATGGTATGCTTTTTAATCATCACAAGGTATGGACTTTTCTTACACATCCATACCAATCAACTTTACTTTCCCATGATTCATGGAACCATGTTTCATGGAATTGACTTTTTCAAACCAACCCATCACCTTTCACTTTGTTGAAAACTTTTCAAAAAGTTTTGAAACTTCTCTCACACTACACTTGGCCGGCCACTCCCTCAATGGGAGTACTTTTGGGGCTTTTATGCAATTACATAAAGTTTTGATACTTTTGTGTATTTGCATTTTGACCCGAAAGTTTACGTTTTTACGTAAAGGCCCAAAAACACTAAAGGACAAATTGTTTTGCTCCTTTAATGAAGTTTTTGTATTTGTTGAAATTTTGGGTTCTAGTTGTAATTACATGAAGTAGTGGACTTTTGTGTTTTTACAAAGTGACCTCAAAGGTTTGTGTTTTGCAATATAGCCCAATGGTTGAGGTTATTGCTTTTTGGCCCAAATTAGGTTGAGAACAAAATGGTTTTGTCTCTTTAAATGAGAATTGGATTTTCATTTCATTTAGCTCCTATTAAAATCAATTCTATGGATACAAAAACCAAATGACAATGTTGCATTCAAGTTTAATTAGTTAAAGCGTTAATTAATTAAAGAAAGGGTGATTATGAACCTAAGCCTACGATAATTGAGCTATGTGAAAGGCCGTCTCAAATTTGTTTGAACCATGGGAATGTGTAGATTAGATTTTGGTTGTAATTTGATATGATCAAATGTTGTAAAAGAGCATAAGCTCTTCTTTGCTTTAAAGTAATTTGTTTTGATCAAATGTTGTAAAAGAGCATAAGCTCTTCTTTACTTTAAAGTACTCCTTTTATTGTTTTATTTGATATGCATGAAATTGGAGTAGAGGGTCCAACGCCCAATAAGAAAACACGCCTTAATGTGATTAAACGCGTAACTAAAATCAATCACCATCCCTAGACCGAGATCCAACACTAGGCTCGTGTTGGATCCAATCAAAGGTTCATAGTCATCCTAAGGCCCTAAGGCAACTATATAGTCCATCAATGAATGCAAAACTTATGTTAGTAGTAACATATACTCTTGCTTTAAAAACCGTTTTACAAGCATAGTGGGAGTATTATATACAACTAAATCAATCACATGGACCAATAGTTGTAATAGGACCAAATAGTTTTAATGTGATTAAAATGCATGCTTATATGTGATGAGACCTAAAACCCTCAACCAAACCATTATTAAGTTGACAAGCGTGAAAGTGCTTTGAACACTCTTTCGTGGCCTTCCACCGTGGTAGGCTCCAATCGTTTGTGACTCGTACACCGACTTCACCCTATCATGGGGGAGTACAAAGTGCGTGCTTACACTCAAGAGGAGTTCTATATGCATACATGATGTTGTGAAGGTAGGCAACGAGAATGATCAACATCATATCATTGTGAGGTTGTTCTTGAACCCCTACCCGAACTTGCATGGTGGGAATGACTTAACTAAGTGCAATAGAGCCAACATCATATCATTGTGAGGCTTCATTCTCTAGAGGCCAAATAAGATGGGTACTTGCAAGAGATGCAAATGAGTAAGCGTACTCTCTCATTATTATTGATGCTAGCCAACATCATATCATTGTGAGGTGGGCTTGGTAATAGTGAGCCTCCCATACCCTACTAAGAGTTTTCTCCAAAACTCTCGAATTCCGATGAGGGCTATGGAATTTGCCGAAAATAGTGGGTGGTGCTATTTGATTTAAAGACCAGGATCAAATAGCTTAAAATCAATCAATTTATATTCGTTATGTATTTATTTACCGATATATTTGCAAACGCTATCCAATACTTGACAAAGAAAAGCCGAAGGCTTTAGTTTCCGGACTTGGTACCGCAATCCCATAGAATGTCTTGAATGGATTGTATTTGTACCTAAGTAGTCTCATCCTCGCAATCTTCCCAATGATAATGTATCATTGGAAAAATATGTTAGAAAAGTCTATCATAAAGAGGACAACACTTTTAGTGTCATAATTCTTCAATTACAAATTGTTGTATGAAGAAATAAGAGTTGCTTTGAACAACCCTTAGTTAACGCAAACTCTAGTGCTTGTTTCTTTGTTAATGAACAAAGAACTTGAGAAGTAAGCACAAAGGCATGGACACTTTATGTACCATGCTTCTTCACTTACAAATTGTTGTATGAAGAAATGAGAGTTGCCTTGAACAACTCTTAATAGTTTGTATTTATGTTTAGAACATAATGGTTGGTTGACAAAAATAGTCCATCAACATGGACTTATGATGATTTTGAATCATTGAGTGTTGAAGTGTTAAACCACTTCTAGAGACGGAAACTAGGCAAGGACTTCACTTTTGTGTCCCTATCCAAATGGTTCACTAAGTTTATTATAAACTATATAGTGAACAATAACCGCACGCTCTCCAAATCGTTTGATGTGTATAACACGATTGAAATAAGTTTCAAGAGAGATAGTGGGAGTTTAGGGACCATGACTATTGTAGTCAATGGAGAAGTCAAATGAAGAAAGCTAAAAACTCCAAGGGAACAAACTTTCTTTATGAAAGGATGGACATTGGAAGGGGTATTTGCAAGAAATGTCTTGCAAGTGTCAAGAACACACTTTTCGAAGGTGTTGTAAAATGTTCTTGAATAAGTTCAAAATAGTTGGTTCTTCTACTTGAATGTTTGATTCCGTATTAGTAACTATGTTTTACAATCGTTGTAAAAGTGTTGCTAACAAGAAGTAGAAGATTAATGAGAGAAGAGAAAGTACTTCACATTCGGAACGTGAATCAAATAATGATCTCTGCGAAAGCAGATAGTACTTACTTCCTCATATGAACTACCAAAGAAATTGGAAAAACAAAGATTGTCTTTACATTCCAATTTGAATAAGGAACATAATTCCGTCACTAAAATGTTAGGAGATGGATGAATGTTTTGTTTGACAAAACAATTGTTCTTTATGAAAGATTGGATTATTGTAATCTGATTGATTGTCTCTATAATAGAGATAATGTGGTAGTGTTAACTGTTTAGAATATAACGATGCTTAAAACCCAAAAGGTTGCAAGGAAGTGACTAATCCCACTAAGTTGTGACACCTCTAAAACATAAATTACGAGTTGGTCATAAATGGATGCTATGGATCATTAGATCCGGATCTGATGCCTTCTTGTTAAAATTGTATAGAGGTGAAATGTTCAAATCTTTATTCTTTTTGGAAAGAAGAAAGAATCACAAAGTCATTGAGGTTAATTCACTTACATGTTAGTGGCACATGTCCACAACATAATACTACTCATGTTGTATGACATTCACCGAAGATAGCTCTCGGTTGGACTATTGTTTATTTTGAATAAACACAAGTTCGAATACTTTGCAAAAGGTTTCAAAGAATTCAAGAATGTAAGTTGATGAGTAAGACGTCTAAAGTTTTTACTCCTTAGATTTGATCCAAGGAAAACTAACACTTTAGATGAGTTTCCTTGCAAGATATCAAGGAATGTAGCATCATAAGATAATGTATTTCTCCATTGGGAGAAGAACGAACTCGAATAAGATTTAGTTCATTGGATGTTATCAATTACCCATATATAGGATATATATTTCTAAGTCAATATGATTGTCAATTAGAAAATCTTCCAAAACGCTTCATAACTCCATATGATGTAGTTGGAAAGAAAGACAAGTCTTAATCGTGTTAAGACTTGAGGTTATGTGCTAATTAGCAATATTTGTTATAGAACAATCTTGTGGGATATCCTTAAATTAACTTTTGGATATCACTTCTATGAACCAACTAACAAATGTTGTTTGTTGGGTAGTTCATTGGAATCCTACACTAGGATTTGCCTAAGATAAAGCAAATGAACGAAAGATAGAATTCAAAGAATGGGTTCTTTGAAAAACAAGATGATAATCAACAAATATGACAACCTAGTTCCTACACCACTAGCTACAAGGTAGTCGAGAAGGATTTATAAACCGTCTTAGTTGAATGGTTTGAACTTTATGACTATGTCATGGAGTTACACCTCTTAATTCGAAAGAAATAAGAATGAAAATCCTTATGACTACATTGAGTGTATATATGACATATACTCAAGGAAATGGTATAATACCATTTGACCCGAAATAATGAAACCTTCATAGCTAATTGGTAGCTTAAGGTGACTACAATCAAGGAGATTGGTTGACTTGGAAGAAACCATCTTTGATGTAGTCTTGGTTTCTATTAATTCGAAGATTGCTAGGTACAACAAAATAGTGAATCAATGTTTAGACGTAATATAGGTTTCCGAAACCATTATCAAGATAGTCTTGATAATATATGTCTAAAACTAGGAATCACAATACTTGTAAGTTGTAGAGATCCATCCATCATGAATCTTAGCAAGCTAGTGGGAGCTATAAACATCTTATGAGAGAAAGATCAAATCGTTTGATTTCTCATAAAGATGTAAATGAATCTTTTGTTTACTAGGTTTACAAAAGATTAGTGGGAGTTAATCATATTCCTAAATTTGAAAATATATTTGATATATTAATTTTGGAAATGAAAGGAATTCTTCTTCGTTAAAGTTATGACTTTAAACGTTCTATAATAATAGAATGTATATGGGAGACATAGTCTATATACATAGGATGGAAATCTATAATGATCGATTTCAAGATATAATTGGATTATATCGAGACCTAATGATAGACAAAAGATGCTAGGAAGTTTCTCATATGATGATAAACTTCAATTAGAAGGACAACTCTAGTGAGACTAGGAAGTCGCTCTTCTCAAAGGGGACGTACCCTTTGACTCCCAAAGAAACATAATGCGTAACTGGAATGAGCTGTACCTAGAACGATGCAAGTTGATATCAGTGCAAGCACAGGATCAGAACCATGGCAACTGTCAAGTGAGTCCTTAAGCATTTAAGAAATACTAAAGGATAGATTCCTCAAGAATGAGGAAGAATTAAAGTGACGCAATGGAAGCGTAAATGTATTAGATTATGAATCTAATATCGAATCCATCATTGGATGTTTCTTCATTATGAATGAAGAGATAATAGGATATCTCTTTATTATGACTAAAGGGATATTTGGGTGGAAACATTACAAGTAATGACTTTAGTGTGTTCCATCATGAATGCAAAATATATCGCCATATAGAAGTTTACAACAATTTTGTTTGGATGGGAAAGTTCATTTATGAACTCTCTATTCGGTTCCAACCAGAAAGTGTCTCTAGTGTACAGACACTACGACATTAATGGGGCGATAGCTCAAGCGAGGGAATCAAGGTCTCATCAAGATCCGAACTCAAGTGAGAGACTAAACCACATGATTGAGAATCATGTATAATGGTGACGTCATTATTCTCAAGGTTGCTTCTATGGATAACATATAGATATCCATTGTCTAGGCCTACAACTCAGTCATTTTTGAAATGAATTCAGAAGAGGTATCATCACTGATAACCAAGCTGATTGGCTCTAGTGCAAGTGGGAGATTGTTGGAAATGTGCCCTAAAACCAATCATATGATGATACTTTACGGACATTTCACATGTTAAACTAATCTAGTTTAATATAAAGGGCAAAGATTATTGTTTCAAGCTGTCTCATATAAATGTTATGTGCTTAAACGATAAGTCCAAGGAATATGCTATTAGGAGAATGTAATCTAAAGAAGTTAGATTCATGAGACCATTCTCTTTTGTATACATATCCTAAATGTTCCTGATCATAGGATTGCCAATTGGGCATTGACAGTCCGTCAAGATCAGTACGTGCTATGTCTTCTCTTAGGGAGAGTGACAGGTCTCGAGTCATTGGTGTGAATGACACCAAGACAAGCATGTAGGTGCTCGATAGAGAATGAGTCCACTGAACGCGATCAACGAGGAGTTCTCATATTCATGTCATATGAGAACTCATGGTTGGGATAATGCAAAGTAGTCATTTGACTTGAGGCATCACAGTTGTCTTGTGGTTAGGTCCTTGATCTTTGACTATGTCAAAGTCACTCCGTCAGAGGGTGTCCACGACATAGTTGGGGTTAAGCCACTTAGCCATGGAGGCAAGTGAATGCGCAACAAGGGATCTCTAACCTTCAAACTGTTTGAGGGAGAATACTCTATGATATGATTAAGAATCTCAGGCCAGAGTATGAATGAGATTGAGGAAGTCGTTCCAAATCACATTCAAGGTAATCATATAAGTAAATGAATCACGTTGGATAGTAGACATGAATAAACTATCAAACCAAACAATGTGGTCAATAGTATTGTATTAGAGAAAGACCGTATTGCATTGTAATCCTAAACTGAATAGGTTCTCCACCTTTTCTGATTAGCTTGGGTAGCCATGATACACTGCTAGGTGTCACTCATGGTTTGTGGAAGCCCTAAAGATGTATAATCATTTAAGGGAGAATTGAAAGTATGTTTCAATTCATAATCGATCGTTAAGAGTAACAATCGCCCACTGCCTCGCTAAGAGGAACCTAATGGATCGCACACCGTGTAAGGTAATGATTGAAGGATATAATGAAGATGAGTAAGGACAATTAAATAGTTTAATTGTATGTGGCAAGGATTAATTAAAAGTTAATTAATCTAGAACGAAAGGTTCGTTTTAGGCCTTAAGTTAGTTTTGGGTTTCGGGACACAAAAGGGTTTTGGTCCACAAGGCACATAATGTTTAAGTTGTGTGACAACTAAAACAAAATGTGCAATTAACCCACTAACAATAGAGAGGCCGGCCATGATTAGAGAGGGAGTGGGTTTTGGACTTATTACAAGTTTGCCACTCCAATGAAGGGAGGTATAAATATGACTTTATAGCTTTTTCTTCATTAGGGTTTTCTTTGAGGAAAGATGAGAGTTTTTGGCTCTCTCTTTCTCTCTAGGAAGGCCGGCCACCATGGGGGAGTTAACTAGCATCTAACTCCTCCATGGCCACTCATCTTCTTCCTCAACCATCCTTGGTGTCGAAACTTAGAGGTCTCCAACTTTGGTGACTTTTGGAGAAACCTATTCTTCCATCCACATCCAAGAAGGCATGGATCCAAGAAGCAAAGTTCTTCCACCTTCATCCATGGAGCCAAGGAGCAAGGTGACAAAGGAAGAAGGCCCTCACATGGGTGATTAACCTTTGCTAAGCAAAGAGGTACTTCAAAGGTATAAAGTTTCTCAACTCTTTTTCTTAGATCTTGAGTTGAGTCATGGTTCACCATTTCTACTAGGCTTTGAATTTCATGGGTAATGTTTTGTTTTGAGTGCATACAAGCATGATTCCGCCTTTAATTGTTAATTGCATGCCATAGATGTTGCTCAAATGAACATGTTTTTCACAAATTTTCCTTCATTCTTGTCCTCTATCACTACGAAATCTTTTAATCTTACGATTAAATTGATTTTCAACTTCAGTCAAGAAAGTTTTGAACATGTCAATAGCTTCACTTTTATTTTTCATAAGATAGACAAAACAGTAATTTGAACAATCATCAATAAAGGTAATAAAATAACGTTTTCCATTTCTAGTTAACACTCTATCAAATTCGCATATATCGGAATGAATTAAGTCAAGTGGTTCAGATTCTCTATTAACAGATTTATGTGAAGTTCTAGTGATTTTAGCTTGACTACAATATTCACATTTTTCAAAAATCATTCAATGATAAGTTGGTTAAAAAGCCTAAGTTACTCATGTTCTTAACCAAGCGTTTGTTAACATGACAAAGTCTAGCATGCCAAGTATTAAACGAAGACAACATGTAAGCAGAAGTAGATATTTTATCAACATTCAATTTAAACATTCCATCAGTAGCATATCCTTTTCCCACAAAAACTGCATTTTTAGTAAGAGTATAGTTTCTGCTCCAAACGTTTGAGTGAATCCAGCCTTGTTGAGAAGAAAGCCCGAGACAAGATTCTTCCTTATCGCCGGAGCATGCATCACATCTTTCAGTATCATGGTTTTTCCAAAGGTAAACTTCAACTCCACCTCTCCAGTACCAGCAACATCAGTTGAGTGCGAATCACCCAACAACACCTTTCTTCCCTCAGCCACATAATAGGTCTTGAAAAAGGAACGATCATAGCAAACATGGCGAGAAGTGCCAGTGTCCACCCACCACCTTTTGGATCCATCAACTAGGTTGATTTCCGATATCATTGCAATCAATTGCTCTTCAACAAGATTTGCTTGAGAAGCAGAGTTTTCCTTATAATGCATGGCAGATTGACTTCGTTTTAAAATTGTTGTAAACTGAAATAGAAAGGAACGAAGTTACCAAAAAATGTAGAACCCTTGAGTGGTGAATGATTCTTGATAAGGCCAAAATAAATTGACTATTATGTATATTATATTAGTAATTAAGCTAAACATAAATATATATATTTAAACATTTAAATAAAAACATATTTACTCCAACACTTTAACCATATGAACAATCTAGTTCCTCCACAAAACTCAAATTAATTGACAAAGCAACATAAGAAAACCCAGTTCTTGTTGAAAGGTTTGAAAAATTTCAATTTATTTCTTTTTTAAATCCTCACCCCCTACTTAAACTAGACATTGTCCTAATGTCAAAAACTTTAAACACCACAGACTCTCCTTGTATTCTCAATGTGACTAGACCCTTTTGGACTTCAATTACAGCATCCACAGTGGCCAAGAATGGCCTTCCTAGAATGATTGGGATTTCACGATCTTCTTCCATATCAAGAACCACAAAATCTGCAGGGAGAATTAACTTGTCAACCCGTACCAATACATTTTCAATAATTCCTCTTGGATATATGATAGATCGATCCGCAAGCTGCAAACAAACTGATGTTGGTTTCTTCTCTCTCAAACCTAATTGTTTAAAGATAGAGAATGACATTAGATTAATACTTGCACCCAAATCGCATAAAGATTTATCAAAATAAGTATTTCCAATTGTGCAAGGAATAGTGAAACTCCTTGGATCTTTTAACTTTGGTGGCAATTTCTTTTGTAGCACCGCACTACATTCTTCAGATAACATCACCTTCTCATGCTCAACAAATTTCCTCTTCATGGTGCATAAGTACTTCAAAAACTTTGCATAGCTCGGAATTTGTTTCACTCCATCAAAACAAAGGAATGTTAATACAAGTATTGATCTTTCTTAGCCTTTATAATTGTTGAGGATACGGAATATGTGGAGATTTTTTTTTTCATGTACTTGCTCTTCCTCTTGAGGTTCAGGGATGCCATTTGAAGGAAAATTTGTGAAAAACTATGACACGCCCCAACCTAGATATCCAAGTGACACCTGGATGGCACGTGCTGGCCGACACCCAAGGGTGATGAAAGCTATGAGTGTGTGAATCAGTGAGGATAAGAAAGAACAAGCAATACAAAATTTTTACAAGAAACAACATTCACAACGAATAATAACAATAAATTCAACTTAAGCATGAACGAAACAAGGTGTTCGACGATCATGAATATGTCTAGAGCATACTACAAAACAAAAGGGCCAAAGAAGGTAGAACAACAAGTAACAATGATCATAAAAAGAAGTCATACTCAAGTGGAGAGACGCAAGGTCACTAGTAGGGAAACGACTCGATGCTTGGGTTGTACTCGTCGTCACTATGTCTTGAGGGGGCGCAAAAATAGAAAAGGTAAGTGGACCATAATTTATATTAATACTAATAATAGGAAAACGATTTCTAATTTTTTTAACATACTAACCCCCTGTTTTGAAAACTCATATATATATAATACTACATATAGGTATTTCCGAAAACTCTACATGCTAGGCAAACGTTCATAAAATCATTATGTATAAAATAGTGCTAAAAAATGAATATCACCGCCCGAAGGCAAATCCATAAGTCTCATCAATACTGTACTCTTTAGGGGTATCATAGTCACCCGAAGGTAGTACTTGTCCATCACTCAAAGGTGAAGCTGTACAACTTCGGGTTACGCCGGAGAAGAGGATATATAACATCACACACCGACACTAGCCCCGGGCTAGTGAAGCTGGGGGTATAACATCAATATCATCAACTCCTCATTTGCCTGAAGGCAATACCTGTCCATCACCTGAAGGTGAAGCATTATGACACTGGGTTACGCTAGTGAAGAAACCATGGTCCATCACTCGAAGGTGAAGCTGTACGAATCCGGGTTACGTCGGAGAAGAGGTATACACATAAGTCTCCTCAACTCTGTCCTATGGCCATAGATATCTACTTACCCATGTTGTGTGGATGTGCTATATGATAACCCACTAGATACATACCGAAAACATACCTCAAAATCTCATATCCAATTCTGGAGCTCAAAGCCTTATTTCATAAATCCATGATATCGCACAATCATAACTCGTGAAGGAAATCATATCCGAAAGTCATAAAAATTCATAGACGAGAATCCAATAATTTATATCCTTTATGTGAGATCCCACATCGCCCAGGGGAGTGATCCTTATATGTATATTCCCATCCCTACCTAGCGCGAGGCCTTTTGGGAGCTCACTGGCTTCGGGTTCCATGGGAACTCTGAAGTTAAGCGAGTAGCGCGCGAGAGCACTCCCATGATGGGTGACCCACTGGGAAGTTCTCGTGTGAGTTCGCAGAAACAAAACCGTGAGGGCGTAGTCGGGGCCCAAAGCGGACAATATCGTGCTACGGTGGTGGAGTGGGCCCGGGATGTGGTGGACCCCGGGTCGGGATGTGACACTTTAGTAAAATGTAATCTCGATAATCATAAATATTTGAAGAGCATAAATATAGAATCCATAAAACATAATAGAAAATATGCTCATTTCATAATATATGCAAGCCTAATTTTTTAGAAAAACATGCAAGTTTAGAAGGGGTCCACTCACAAGTATTCCACTAACGGAGAGCCACTCGAACTATGGAGGACTGGATCACTTCCAATCGATGCACCTAAACACAATGAGAGTACATTTAATAAAACTCTACTAAAAAGATGCAATTTCAGAAAACAGACAGCGAATTTGAATTCAGCACGTCAAAAAACTCAGAGAGGGACTGTGGGTTTCACCATGCGCTAGCATGGGGCGGCGGCCCGAAAGGCCATGAGCCGCCGCATGCGCCTAGATGGGCCTTCGAAAAAGTTAACGGCACCGCCGAGGGTTGCGGTGGAGCACAGTACCTTCGATGGAGGCACGTGTGCTCCACGTACCAGCCATGACGAGCACCCACATGCAGGCCCAGGGAGCTAGGTTGGGTTCTGGGTAACTAGATTGGGCCCAGGGTTTTTGGGCCTAATGCGTTAGGCCAATATTGATTTGGGCTTGGGTTAAGTTTAGTGGGTTGGGCCTAGGCTAAGTGGGTTGGATTTGATTTGGGCTGGGCTGGTTTTGGGGTTTCGGGTCTGGTTTTGAAGGAAAATTTGTGAAAAACATGTTCATTTGAGCAACATCTATGACATGCAATTAAAGGCAGAATCATGCTTGTATGCACTCAAAACAAAACATTACCCATGAAATTCAAAGCCTAGTAGTTGGATGAACCAAGACTCAACTCAAGAACAAAGTGAGTTGAGAAATCTTATACCTTTGTTGATTCCTCTTTGCATAAGCAAAGGTTAATCATCCAAGGAGAGGGCCTTCATTCCTTGCATCTTAGCTCCATGGATTTCTTGGAGGATGATGGTTGAAAGGATTCTCCAAGTTCCCAAAGTAGAGAACCTCTAATTTTTCCACACCAAGGAGATACTTGAAGAAGAGATGAGTGACCTTGGAGGAGGAAAGATTGCTAGATAATCTCCTCCAAGGGGCCGACCTCCTAGAGAGAAAGGGAGAGACATGATCTCTCCAATTTTCTCAAAAGAAAACCCTAAATGAATTTTGGCTATAATGTTCTTTATATAGTCACTTCACTTAAGTGACAAAAAGAACCAAAACCCTATTTCATCAACATAGCCGGCCTTCTATGGTCATTGGGCTGTTTGGGCCCTCTTGAATCTTTATTCATTAAGTTATCTTAAAACTTAAGCCAATGGGCTTGACATTCGAAGCCTATTGGGCCTTGAGGCCCAAAACTAACCCGAGGTCTAAAATGAACTTATTCGTTTGATTAATTAACGTATTAATTAATCCTACCCATAAAGAATTAAACCTTTTAATTATTCTTACTCAACTCCATTGTTTCTTCAATCTCTGCCTTACACGGTGTACGATCCATTAGGTTCTTTTTAGCGAGGCAGTGGGCGATTAGAAATCTTCAAATCGATTTTGAATTGAAACATACTTTCAATTCTCCCTTTAGTGATTACTCACCTTTAGGGCTTCCACAAACCATGAGTGACACCTAGCAGTATGTCATGGCTACCCAAGCTAATCAGAAGAGGTGGAGAACCTATTCAGTTTAGGATTACAATGCAATACGGTCTTTCTCTAATACAATACTCTTGACCACATAGTTTGGTTTGATAGTTTATTCATGTCTACTATCCAATGCGATTCTCTTACTTATATGATTACCTTGAATGTGATTTGGAACGACTTCCTAACTCTCATTCATACTCTCGCCAGAGATTCTTAATCATATCATAGAGTATTCTCCCTCAAACGGTTTGAAGGTTAGAGATCCTTTGATGCGCATTCACTGCCTCCATGGCCTAAGTGGCTTAACCCCAACCATGTCGTGGACACCCTCTGATGGAGTGCCTTTGACATAGTCAAAGATCAAGGACCTAACCACATGACAACTATGATGCCTCAAGTCAAAGGACTACTTTGCATTATCACAACCATGAGTTCTCATGTGACATGAATATGAGAACTCTTTGTTGATCGTGTTCAGTGGACTCATTCTCTATTGAGCACCTACATGCTTGTCTTGGTGTCAGTCACACCAATGACTCGAGACCAGTCACTCTCCTTAAGAGAAGACATAGCATGTACTCATCTTAACGGACTGTTAATGCCCAATTGGCAATCCTACGATCAGGAACATTTAGGATATGTATACGAAAAAGAATGGTCTCTTGAATCTAACTTATTTAGATCACATTCTCCCAATTACATATTCCTTGGACTTATCGTTTAAGCATATAACATTTTATATGAGATAGCTTGAAACAATAATCTTTGCCCTTTATATTAAACTAGATTAGTTTAACATGTGAAATGTCCATAAAGTATCATCATATGATTGGGTTTAGGGCACATTTCCAACAATCTCCCACTTGCACTAGAGCCAATCAGCTTGGTCATCAGTGATGATACCTCTTCTGAATTCATTTTAAAAATGGCTGAGTAGTAGGCCTAGACAATGGATATCTATATGTTTTCCATAGAAGTAACCTTGAGAATAACGACGTCACCATTATACATGATTCTCAATCATGTGGTTTAGTCTCTCATTTGAGTTCGGATCTTGATGAGACCTTGATTCCCTGGCCTGAGCTATCGCCCCATTAGTGTCGTAGTGTCGGTACACTAGAGACACTTTCTGGTTGGAACCGAATAGAAAGTTCATAAATGAACTTTCCCATCCAAACAACATTGTTTTAAACTTCTATATGGCGATATATTTTGCATTCATGATGGAACACACTAAAGTCATTACTTTTAATGTTTCCACCCAAATATCTCTTTAGTCATAATAAAGAGATATCCAATTATCTCTTCATTCACAATGAAGAGACAACCAATGATGGATACGATATTAGATTCATAATCTAATTCATTTACGCTTCCATTGCGTTACTTTAATTCTTCCTCATTCTTGAGGAATCTGTCCTTTAGTATTTCTTAAATACTCAAGGACTCACCTGATAGTTGCCATGGTTCTGATCCTGGGCTTGCACTGATATCGTCTTGTACCGATCTTGGTACAACTCATATCAACGTTTTTCATACAATATGAAATACGTAAATCACCTTTATGCGTATGCATAAAGGATTCTAGTTACGCATTATGTTTCTTTGGGAGTCAAAGGGTACGTTCCCTTTGAGAAGAGCAACTTCCTAGTCTCACTTGAGTTGTCCTTCTGATTGAAGTTTATCATCATATAAGAAACTTCCTAGCATCTTTTGTGTATCTTTAGGGCTTGGTATAATCCAATTATATCCTGAAATCGATCATTATAGATTTCCATCCTATGTATATAGACTATATCTCCCATATACATTCTATCATTATAGAACATTTAAAGTCATAACTTTAACGAAGAAGAGTTCCTTTCATTTCCAAAATTAATATATCATCTATATGTTCAAATTTAGGAATATGATTAACTCCCACTAATCTTTTGTAAAACAAATAAACAAAAGATTCATTTACATCTTTATGAGAAATCAAACAATTTGATCTTTCTCTCATAAGATGCTTATAGCTTCCACTAGCTTGCTAAGATCCACAATTTGATCTCTACAACTTACACATCTTGTGATTCATAGTTTTAGACATATATTATCAAGACTATCTTGATAACGGTTTCAGAAACCCATATTATGTCCAAACATTGAATCACCGTTATAGTTGTAGCTAGCAATCTTCGAATTAATAGAAACCATGACTACGTCAAAGATGGTTTCTTCCAAGTCAACCAATCTCGTTGATTGTAGTCACCTTAAGCTACCAATTAGCTATGAAGGTTTCATTATTTTGGGTCAAATGGTATTATACCATTTCCTTGAGTATATGTCATATATACACTCAATGTAGTCATAAGGATTTTTATTCTTATTTCTTTCGAATTAAGAGGTGTAACTCCATGACATAGTCATAAAGTTCAAACCATTCAACTAAGATGGTTTATAAATCCTTCTTGACTACCTAGGAGCTAGTGGTATGGGAACTAGGTTGTTATATTTGTTGATTATCATCTTGTCTCTCAAAGAACCCATTCTTTGAGTTTTATCTCTCATTCATTTGCTCTATCTTAGGCAAATCCTAGTGTAGGATTACAATGAACTACCCAACAAACAACATTTGTTAGTTGGTTCATAGAAGTGATATCCAAAAGTTAATTTAAGGATATCCCACAAGATTGTTCTAAAACAAATATTGCTAATTAGCACACAACCTCAAGTCTTAACATGCTTTAGACTTGTCTTTCTTTCCAACTACATCATATGGAGTCATGAAATTTTTTGGAAGATCTTCTAATTGACAATCATATTGTGTTAGAAGTATATATATATATATCCTTTATATGGGTTATTGATAAGATCCAACGAACTAAATCTTATATGAGTTCGTTCTTCTCCCAATGGAGAAATCCATTATCTTATGATGCTACATTCCTTGATATCTTTCAAGGAAACTCATCTAAAGTGTTAGTTTTCCTTGGATCAAATCTAAGGAGTAAATACTTTAGACGTCTTACTCATCAACTTGCATTCTTGAATTCTTTGAAACCTTTTGCAAAGTATTCGGACTTGTGTTTATTCAAAATAATCAATAGTCCAACCGAGAGCGATCTTCGGTGAATGTCATACAACATGAGTAGTATTATGTTGTGGACAAGTGCCACTAACATCTAAGTGAATTAACCTCAACAACTTTGTGATTCTTTCTTCTTTCCAAAAGAATAAAGATTCGAATATTTCGCCTGTATACAATTTTAACAAGAAGGCATCGAATCCGGATCTAACTATCCATAGCATCCATAAGTGATCAACTTGTAATTTATGTTTTCGAGGTGTCACAACTCAGTGGGATTAGTCACTACCTTGCAACCTTTTGGGTTTTAAGCATCGTTGTATTCTAAATAGTTAACACTACCACATTATCTCTACTATAGAGACAATCAATCAAATTACAATAATCCAATCATTCATAAAGAACAATTGTTTTGTCAAACAAAACATTCATCCATCTTCTAACATTATAATGCCGGAATTAAGTTCCCTTATTCAAATTGGAATGTAAAGACAATCTTTGTTTTTCCAATTTCTTTGGTAGTTCATATGAGGAAGTAAGTACTATCTGCTTTCCCAGAGATCAATATTTGATTCACGTTCCGAATGTAAAGTACTTTCTCTTTTGTCATTAATCTTCTACTTCTTGTTGTCCACACTTTTACAACGATTGTAAAACATAGTTACTAATACGGAATCAAACATTCAAGTAGAAGAACCAACTGTTTTGAACTATTAAAGAACATTTTACAACACCTTCAAAAGGTGTGTTCTTGACACTTGCAAGACATGTTTTGCAAATACCCCTTCCAATGTCCATCCTTTCATAAAGAAAGTTTGTTCCCTTGGAGTTTTTAGCTTTCTTCATTTGACTTCTCCATTGAATACAATAGTCATGGTCCCTAAACTCCCACTATCTCTCTTGAAACTTATTTCAATTGTGTTATACACATCAAACGATTTGGAGAGAATGCGGTTATTGTTCACTATATAGTTTACAATAAACTTAGTGAACCATTTGGATAGTGACTCAAAGGTGAAGTCTTTGCCTAGTTTCCGTCTCGTGAAGTGGTTTAACACTTCAACACTCAATGATTCAAAATCATCATATGTCCATGTTGATGGACTATTTTTGTCAACCAACCATTATGTTCTAAACATAATTACAAACTATTAAGAGTTGTTCAAGGCAACTCTCATTTCTTCATACAACAATTTGTAAGTGAAGATTCATGGCACATAAAGTGTCCATGCCTTTGTGCTTACTTCTCAAGTTCCTTGTTCATGTAACAAAGAAACAAGCACTAGTGTTTGCATTAACTAAGGGTTGGTCAAAGCAACTCTTATGTCTTCATACAACGATTTGTAAGTGAAGAATTATGACACTAAAAGTGTTGTCCTCTTTATGATAGACTTATCTAACATATTCTTCCAATGATACATTATCAATAGGAAGATTGTGAGGATGAGACTACTTAGGTACATATACAAGCCATTCAAGACAATCTATGGGATTGTGGTACCAAGTCCGGAAACTAAAGCCTTCGGCTTTTCTTTGTCAAGTTTTGGATAGCGTTTGCAAATATATCGGTAAATAAATACATAACGAATATAAATTGATTGATTTTAAGCCATTTGATCCGGGTCTTTAAATCAAATAGCACCACCCACTATTTTCGGCAAATTCCATATCCCTCATCGGAATTCGAGAGCTTTTGGAGGAAACTCTTAGTAGGGTATGGGAGACTCACCATTACCAAGCCCACCTTAGAAGAATATCATATTGGCTAGCAACAATAATGATTAGAGGATAATGCTTTAGCCATTTACAAATTTTGTAATTACCCATCTTATTTGGCCTCTAGAGAATGATGCCTCAGAAGAATATCATATTGGCACCATTGCACTTAGTTAAGTCATTCCCACCATGCTAGTTCAAGTGGGGGTTCAAGAATGGCCTCAGAAGAATATCATATTGACCATACTCTTTGTCTACCTTCACTTCATCATATGTTTATAGGCTTCTCCTGAATGTAAGCACATACTTTGTATACCCCAGAACTGGACGAATACGGTGTATGAGTCACAAACGATTGGAGCCTACCACGGTGGAAGGCCACGAAAGAGTGCTTTGGTTTGGTTGAGGGTTTTAGGTCTCATCACATATAAGCATGCTTTTAATCTTATTAAAATAATTTGGTCCTATTACAACTATTGGTCCATATGATTGATTTAGTAGTATATGAAGTATATGATACTCCCACTAAGCTTCGAAAATGATTTTTTTTTTTAAAGCAAGAGTATATGGTACCACTACCAAAATTTTTGCATTCATTAATGGACTATATAGTTGCCTTAGGGCCGTAGGATGACTATGAACCTTTGATTTGATCCAACACGAGCCTAGTGTTGGATCTCGGTCTAGGGATGGTGATTGATTTTCGTTACGCGTTTAATCACATTAAGGCGTGTTTTCTTATTGGGCGTTGGACCCTCTACTCCAATTTCATGCATATCGTATAAAACAAGAAAGAAGTACTTCAAAGTAAAGAAGGGCTTATGCTCTTTTACAACTTTTGATCAAAACAGAGAGGGCCTTCATTCCTTGCATCTTAGCTCCATGGATTTCTTGGAAGATGATGGTTGAAAGGATTCTCCAAGTTCCCAAAGTAGAGAACCTCTAATTTTTCCACACCAAGGTGATACTTGAAGAAGAGATGAGTGACCTTGGAGGAGGAAAGATTGCTAGATAATCTCCTCAAAGGGGCCGGCCTCCTAGAGAGAAAGGGAGAGACATGTTCTCTCCAATTTTCTCAAAAGAAAACCCTAAATGAATTTTGGCTATAATGTTCTTTATATAGTCACTTCACTTAAGTGACAAAAAGAACCAAAACCCTATTTCATCAACATGGCCGACCTTCTATGGTCTTTGGGCTGTTTGGGCCCTCTTGAATCTTTATTCATTAAGTTGTCATAAAACTTAAGTCAATGGGCTTGACATTCGAAGCCCATTGGGCCTTGAGGCCCAAAACTAACCCGAGGTCTAAAACGAACTTATTCGTTTGATTAATTAACGTATTAATTAATCCTAGCCATAAATAATTAAACCTTTTAATTATTCTTACTCAACTCCGTTGTTTCTTCAATCTCTGCCTTACACGGTGTACGATCCATTAGGTTCTTTTTAGCGAGGCGGTGGGCGATTAGAAATCTTCAAATCGATTTTGAATTGAAACATACTTTCAATTCTCCCTTTAGTGATTACTCACCTTTAGGGCTTCCACAAACCATGAGTGACACCTAGCAGTATGTCATGGTTACCCAAGCTAATCAGAAGAGGTGGAGAACCTATTCAGTTTAGGATTACAATGCAATACGGTCTTTCTCTAATACAATACTCTTGACCACATTGTTTGGTTTGATAGTTTATTCATGTCTACTATCCAATGTGATTCTCTTACTGATATGATTACCTTGAATGTGATTTGGAACGACTTCCTAAATCTCATTCATATTCTGGCCAGAGATTCTTAATCATATCATAGAGTATTCTCCCTCAAACGGTTTGAAGGTTAGAGATCCCTTGTTGCGCATTCACCTGCCTCCATGGCTAAGTGGCTTAACCCCAACCATGTTGTGGACACCCTCTGACGGAGTGCCTTTGACATAGTCAAAGATCAAGGACCTAACCACACGACAATTATGATACCTCAAGTCAAAGGACTACTTTGCATTATCCCAACCATGAGTTCTCATGTGACATGAATATGAGAACTCTTTGTTGATCGTGTTCAGTGGACTCATTCTCTATTGAGCACCTACATGCTTGTCTTGGTGTCAGTCACACCATTGACTCGAGACCAGTAACTCTCCCTGAGAGCAGACATAACATGTACTGATCTTAACAGATTGTTAATGCTCAATTGGCAATTCTATGATCAGGAACATTTAGGATATGTATACGAAAAAGAATGGTCTCTTGAATCTAACTTATTTAGATAACATTCTCCCAATTACATATTCCTTGGACTTATCGTTTAAGCATATAACATTTTATATGAGATAGCTTGAAACAATAATCTTTGCCCTTTATATTAAACTAGACTAGTTTAACATGTGAAATGTCCGTAAAGTATCATCATATGATTGGCTTTAGGGCACATTTCCAACAGGTTTGCATTGGTTCCAGGCCGTGGGTTCGGCCAGAATCTGCAGAAACCTTCCCATGCTCTGTTCGAGCTCAATTTCACACCATTTTCAATGATTCAAAAACCAAAATGAAGATAAGAGAGTAAGGAACAAGAATATAACAAGATGGGGTTGAGTTGTGGTTAGGATCGGCTAGAAAATAGCCTGAAACCCATAGTCTTTTGTCAGAAAACTAGAAAGATGATTTCTGAGTTGAGATGTGCCCAGCAACCATGAAAGTTACTCAAAAACATTCTAAACCGACTTCTAAACACAAACTATGAAGTTTTAAGAACATTTTAGACCTTATCTTGGTCGGAAAAGCTCGAGATCGCGTCGGAGATCACAAGCACAGTGTTGGTGCAACAGTGCTGAGGAGGAGAGAGTGAGTGAGATCGGAGAGGTGAGGGAAAGAAGGAAGTGACACACCCCAACCTGGGAAGGTCGAAACATGTTGGCCGTCACCGAGGGATGACGTAACCATAAGGATATGTGATGTGAAAAGTGAGTAAATTTAAAACTAAACTAAATAGAACTAATAATACTAAGTAGTGATAGAATGCGCAATCGTGGGGATAACCGGCTACAATTATTCAGAGCATTAAGACAGTAAGGCTACAATAGAGTAGTCAAAGTACTAAAGTACACTTATTACATAATTGTGATAAGTTCATATGTCTAATACAGAAGAGAATGTCAGAACTGCCAAAATTCCTCGAGTGCCATAAAGAGTACAGCTATCTAGGTCCTGGAGGGGCGAAAAACAAAGTTGAGTGGGTCAGCAAAACAATGCTTATAAGAAAAACCTTTGCTTTCGAAAGTACTAACCCCTCGCCGTAAAACAAGTAAAGTTTCCTTAAAAACCAAACATACTACAATATAAGTGTGGAAAATCAGGTGCATGTCAAAAGCATATAAATATATCTCAGAGATGTGCCATAACATAAATAATTCAGTCACGATGGAAAAGAAAGCATGTTATTGACAATATACTAACATGCAAGTAAATACTAACATCAAACCGTACTAACACACGAGTCGAAGTCACCTAATGTGACATGTACGACAAGCTAGGTGTAATAATATACGCTCTAGTGCTACAATCACATGAAGCTTGCGCTGAGCGCAGTCACCTACAACTCGGAGTGACCTAATGTGACATGTACAACGGGAGGTGATTATACACGTGAAGGCTGGCCTTGGCCCCAGGCGGGAGCACTAACACCTGGGTGTAGTAATGCTAAGCTAACTATATGAATATATGTAGGCTACACAATTCAAATCAATATACTAAACTCACCTGAATTCACCTGTGCGTCCTATAGAACCATTTTAGTATTCTAACACAGTACCATAATTATAAGCAGGTGAATATATGTATGAACATGCCATAACCATTATGTAACTCTATCAAGCACATTTACCAAATTAAAATAAAAATGGCATAATAGGCATAAATTGTTTAAATGCATTTTGTGGAAACTATAAGCCATATATATATATATATATATATGTAGAAATAAACTGCCCACTCACAAGTACGTCGCTGGGTCGTAGCCCCCGTGTGAGATCCCACATCGCCCAGGGGAGTGATCCTTATATGTATATTCCCATCCCTACCTAGCGCGAGGCCTTTTGGGAGCTCACTGGCTTCGAGTTCCATGGGAACTCCAAAGTTAAGCGAGTAGCGCACGAGAGCACTCCCATGATGGGTGACCCACTGGGAAGTTCTCGTTGAAGGAAAAATTTTGTCCTAGCTAAGAACATGTGAGAACATTTGAACACATATGCAAACTAATAACACTTTAAAGTAGGCATGCATTCAAAAACAATTCTAAAACCCATGACTTTCAAAGCCTAGTGAATGGTGAACCAAGAGACTCTTCAACAATATTAAAGAGAAGGAGGGTTTTTGAGATTCATTACCCTTGAAGCTCATCCTTGTTTACACAAGGGATTCACCCAAGTGGAGGGCCTTCAAGTCACCTCCTAGCTCCTTGAATCTTCCTTGTGATTTTCTTCCTTTTGATTGCTCCTTTTGCTCCTTGAAGATGTAAGGAAAGGATCTCCAAAAGTACCAAAGATTTGGTACCTCTAAGTCTCCACACCAAGGATGTAGTGTGAAGAGAAGATGGATGACTTAGAGAGATTTTGATGCTAGTGAAAACTCTCTCTAAGGGCCGGCCTCTCTATGAGAAAAGGAGAGAAAATGTTTCTCTTCTTTGCCTCAAGAAAACCCTAATGAGGTTATGGCTATAAAGTTGCCTTTATACCACCTCACATGTGAGTGGCACACTTGTAATTAACCCAAGTTGGGCACCACTCACCCTAGGCCGGTTTTGGCTTTGTTTTTGGGTTAATTTCCATTTAGTTTTAGTTGTCACACAACCTAAACTCAATGGGCCTTTTGGACCAAAAACCCTTTTGGGCCCCGAAACCCAAAACCAACTTAAAAGCCCAATACGAACCTTTCGTAAGATTAATTAACTAATTAATTAATCTTGACCATTCTCAATTAAACTATTTAATTGCTTATCCATCTCATTTATGTTTCTTCACTTTCATCCTTACTCGGTGCACGATCCATTAGGTTCCAATTAGCGAGGCAGTGGGCGATTGTTACTCTTAACGATCGATTGCGAATTGAAACTACATTTCAATTCTCCCTTGGATGAAGATTAGTGTTAGCTAATCCTCAGGGCTTCCACAAACCATGAGTGACACCTAGCAGTATGTCATGGCTACCCAAGCTAAGTAGAAATGGTTGGAGAACCTATCCAGTTACAATTACAATGCAATACGGTCGTTCTCTAATACAATACTCTTGATCACATTGTTTAAGTGATAGTTTACTTCATGTCTACTATCCAATGTGATACTTCTCTATATGATTCATTTGAATATGACTTGAAACATATTTCCTAAGTCATATTCGTATGCTTTGGCCAAAGACTCCTGAATCATATCTCAGAGTATTCTCCTTCCACCTTGGAAGGTTAGAGATCCCTTGTTGTGCATTCATATGCCTACATGACTAGATTGCTTGACCCCAACAATGCCGTGGACACTCTCGATGGAATGCCTTTGACATGATCAAAGATCAAGGACCTAACCATTAGACATCTATGATGCCTCAGGTCAAAGGACTATTTTGCATATTGCAACTTCCGAGTTCTTACATGACATGTATGTTCGAACTCTCTTTTGATCGTTGTTCAGTGTACTCGATTACCTTTCGAGCACCTATGTGTTTGTCTCAGTGTCCAACAGTAAATGACTTGAGACTAGTCATACTCACGCTTGAGTTAACATAACACATACTAACCTTAGCGGATTGTCAATGCCCAATTGGCAATCCTATGGCTAGGAACGTTTTAGGAATGAACATAAGAGAAAGGTCTCATTAATCTAACTTACTTAGATCACTTCTCTCTTAGACTAAATACATTCCTTGGATTCCCTTATTGCTTAAACATATAATCCAATAAATAATGATTAACAATAAGCTTTGCCCTTCATTAAACAATATAATAGTTTAACACAATAAGTATTCCAAAAGCTATTACATCAAATGAGTGGCTTTGTGGGCATACTTCCAACAATCTCCCACTTGCACTCAAAGCCACCTTCCCATGTATCTAATACCCATCTTTTCCATGTGGCGGTCAAGTTGGATTTGAGACATTGGCTTCGTCAGTGGATCTGCTACGTTATCGGCTGAGGCAACCTTGAGGATGTTGACTTTCCCCTCGGCAGCATATCTTCTAATGATATTAAAGCGTCTGTCAAAATGCTTGTTCTTTTGATGAGCCCTGGGTTCCTTGGCTTGAGCTATCGCCCCACTATTATCACAGTACAAGGTTACTGGTGATGTAATGGTTGGAACCACTCCAAGTTCAGTAATGAACTTCTTCATCCAGAACGCTTCTTTGCCGGCTTCAGCTGCTGCGACATATTCAGCCTCCGTCGTGGAATCAGCAATTACATCTTGTTTCTTGCTTTTCCAGCTGACAGCCCCACCATTCAGAGTGAACACATATCCGGAGTTGGAACTTCTATCATCGACGTCAGATTGGAAATCTGCGTCTGTATAGGCTTCCACTCGCAACTCTGTTGCTCCTCCATAAACGAGGAACATGTCCTTAGTTCTTCTTAAGTACTTAAGGACCGTCTTGACAGCTGCCCAGTGTTCTGATCCTGGGTTAGATTGATATCGACTAGTGATGCTCACAGCATATGCGATATCAGGCCTTGTGCATATCATGGCATACATGAGACTTCCTATGGCGGAAGCATAAGGAATCCTACTCATTTGCCGTATTTCTTCAGGATTTTTCGGTCCCATGGATTTAGAAAGGTGAATTCCATGTCTCACAGGAAGAAGACCTTTCTTTGATTGTTCCATTTGGAACCTACTTAGCACCTTATCTATGTACATAGATTGGGATAATCCAATTAATTTTCTGGATCTATCACGATAGAGCTTTATCCCAAGCACATAAGATGCATCTCCCAAATCTTTCATGTGGAAGGTTTTGGACAACCACACTTTTACAGAAGAAAGTACTGCAGTGTCATTCCCGAATAGTAATATGTCATCTACATATAACACTAGGAATACAACTGCATCCCCAACGACCTTTTGATAAACACAATTGTCGTCTTCGTTTTGAGTGAAACCAAACGATTTGATTTCAGTGTCAAAACGAATGTTCCAGCTCCTGGAGGCTTGCTTAAGTCCATAAATGGACCTCTGAAGCTTGCATACCTTAGTCTTTTCAGACTTGGACACGAAACCTTCGGGTTGAGTCATATAGAGCTCTTCCTCTAGGTAGCCGTTCAGAAAGGCCGTCTTCACGTCCATTTGCCATATCTCATAGTCATGGTACGCAGCTATAGCAAGCAAAATCTGAATGGACTTAATCATGGCTACAGGAGAGAAGGTTTCTTCATAGTCAATCCCTTCTCGTTGCCTGTAACCCTTGGCTACTAGTCTAGCCTTATAAGTCTCCACGTTCCCATCAGCGCCTATCTTTCTCTTAAAGACCCATTTGTTTCCAACAGGTACTATACCTTCTGGAGGGTCTACAAGAGTCCAGACCTGATTGTGATACATGGAATCCATCTCGGATTTCATGGCCTCTTGCCATCTCTTTGAATCAATGTCGGACATTGCTTCAGTGTAGTCTCTAGGGTCTTCCTTTGTGTTTTTGTCACCTAGAAGGTGCAACTCCCCAAAGTCATTATTCAAGCCATACCTCTTAGGTGGCTTGCTAACCCGTTCAGATCTACGTGGAGCTAGGGTTTCAGGAACAGGGTTGTCAACTTGTCGAGTGCTTGTTTGTGGTTCATCATTAATCTCATTAATTTCCATCGTTTTACTTGTGGTTCCTTTGAGAACAAATTCATCCTCTAGAAACTTAGCAGTTCTGGCGACAAAGACTTTCTGGTCGTCAGGATGGTAGAACTCATATCCCATAGTTTCTCTAGGATATCCCACAAAATAGCACCTAACTGATCTTGCTTCAAGCTTAGTAGCTTCAAGCTTCTTGACATATGCTTCACAACCCCAAATCTTAATATGATTAAGACTTGGCTTTCTTCCATGCCATATCTCATAGGGCGTCTGTGAAACTGACTTGGAAGGTACTCTATTAAGCAAGTAAGCTGCTGTATATAGAGCGTATCCCCAGAATGCTACTGGTAGATCTGCGGAACTCATCATAGAACGAACCATGTTCATCAAGGTTCGATTTCTCCTTTCAGAAACTCCATTAAGTTGTGGAGTTCCCGGTGGAGTCCACTGTGATATTATTCCACACTCTTTGAGATAATCTAGGAACTCATTACTTAGATACTCTCCCCCTCGATCTGATCTTAGGATTTTTATCTGCTTCCCAGTTTGCTTCTCAACTTCATTCTTGAATTCTTTGAACTTTTCAAAAGATTCTGACTTGTACTTCATAAGATACACATAGCCAAACCGAGAGTGATCGTCGGTGAATGTGATATAGTAGGAGAAGCCTCCTCTCGATGTAGTGGACATAGGTCCACATACGTCAGTGTGGATTAACCCTAGAGTTTCAGTGGCACGCTCTCCCTTCCCAGTGAATGGAGATTTGGTCATTTTCCCTTTTAAGCAACATTCACAAGTACCCATTTGGTCATTACCTAATGGGCGGAAATATCCGTCTTTCGACATCTTGCGAATCTTATCAAGGTTCACATGTCCAAGTTTAAGATGCCACATCTTTTCTTGGTTAACTTCTTCTCTAGCCCTTTTGGGTTTTGAGGTATTCCCGCTTTCAATACAGTGCATTCCACTACTTGTCTCTAGGTGAAAAAGTCCCTCTATCATATTACCATGAGAGATAATACGACCGTTCAAGTATAAAGTGCAACTCATTTTGTCAAACAATACTGAGTGTCCATCTCGTAAAAGCATAGAGATAGAAATCAAATTCTTTATACATGAAGGAAAATATAAACAATTTTTAAGTTCCAAGACTTCCCCAGAGGGTAGTTTAAGCATGTAGGTGCCAACTGCTTTTGCAGAGATCTTAGTGCCGTTCCCAACTCGCACAATCATCTCCCCATTGCGCAGTGCCCTGCTCCCTGTTAGTCCTTGCAACGAATTGCAGATATGTTGACTAGCGCCTGAATCAAATATCCAGGAATTGGAGCTCACTGTAAAAGCACTCTCTATGACAGATATAGTCCCTTCAAAAGTTCGTGTCATAAGGCTCGCAATGCGCACCCTGTATTTCTTCTTCCAACGTTCATCCTTTCCACAATGAAAGCATGTTCCTTTGGATTTTCTTGCCTTCTTCTTACGCAACCTTTTCCTTGTAATTGCATTCTCACTCCCACTGTCCTTTTTGAAACTTTGTTCAAACTCACAGCACATGTCAATCATCTCGGTAAAAGTATGATCGAATCTATTCACTTTATAGTTTACTATAAACTTAGTGAAATCATCCGAGAGAGATGCAAGGAAAAAGTCTTGGGCCATTTTCCCATCGATGGAAGTTCCTAAACTCTTAAGATCTTGAAAGATCCTTTCCATCTTTTGTCCATGTTTTTGGACCGATGTCCCCTTTACCATTTTGGCATTCAATAGACTACAAACATTTGAGAATCGTACATTACTAGTCTCAATGTCATGCATCTTATGCAAACTATCAACCATGGCACATGAAGTGTCCATGTGCTTATGTAGCTTCTTAAGCTCCTCACTAAGTGAAGTGAGGATTAAGCATTTGGCTTGTAAGTCATCCTCATAATGTCTTGCATAATTTTGACACTCCTCCTTTGAAGCTAGTTTCGTAGGAGGTACATGAGGAGGGGATTGCTTGAGTACATACGATATGTTATTCATCTTTGAGACATTCTCAATGTGATGATACCAAGCGAGGAAACGTTGGCCCCTAAGGCCCTTTTTGTCAAGTACAATGGTAGGTATAATTTTAGGCATGTCGTTAACTACATAACATAACAAAAATCGTATTAGATTGTTGATTTTAAAACTACTTGATTGGGTCTTAAATCAAATAGTACCACCCACTATTTTTGGCAAATTCCACATCCCTCAATGGAATCCGAGAGTTATGTTGAACTCTTAGCGGGGTATGGGAGACTCACCATTACCAAGCCCACCTCACGATGATACGATGTCGGTTAGCAAAAATAGTGATGAGAGAATAACGCTTTAGTCATTTACAACTCTTGTAATTACCCATCTTGTTTGGCCTCTAGAGAATGATGCCTCACAATGATATGATGTTGGCACCATTGCACTTAGTTAAGTCATTCCCACCATGCTAGTTCGTGTAGGGGTTCAAGGATAGCCTCACAATGATATGATGTTGGTCATCCTCGTTGCCTACCTTACCACATCATGTATGTTTATATGGACTCCTCCTGAAGGTAAGCACATACTTTGAACTTCCCCATGATAGGGTGAAGCCGGTGTATGAGTCACAAACGATTGGAGCCCACCACGGTGGAAGGCCTACGAAGAGATGTTCAAAGCATCCCCCGCTTATCAACTTAATATTCATTTTGTTGAGGGAGTAGTGTTGGGCTACATCAATTTCATTTTAATCTTATTAGATTTTAGGATGATTATGAACCGTTTGATTTGATCCAACACGAGCCTTGTGTTGGACCTTGGGTCTAAGGTAGGTTGTTGTTGATTTTAGTTACGCGTTTAATCTAATTAAACAGTTATTTCCTATTGGGCGTTGGACCCAACTATTCCAATTTGCATGCATATAAACAAAAAGAATACATGAAATAAAGAGGAGGGCTTATGCCCTTTACAACACATTTGAAGGACTTATGCCCTTTACAACACATTTGAACTAATCAAATTACATTCAAATCTAAACTACTTAACCCAAACATTCATAATGCAAAGCGGCCAATCACATAGCTCAATTATCGAGGCCTTTGGTTCATAATCACCCTTTTCTTAATCAATCGCATTAACTAAGAAAGCAATTTAAACAATTGGTTTTTGGATTCATAGAATTGATTTAAATGGAACTAATATGAAATGAAAATCCAATTCTCATTAAAGAGACAAAACCATTTTGTTCTCATTATAATTTGGGCCGAAAAAGCAATGACCACAACTTATTGGGCCACAATGCTAAAACATAAACTTTTGGGGTCACTTTGTAAAAACACAAGAGTCCACAACTTCATGTAATTACAACTAGAACCCAAAAATTTCAACAATAACAAAAACTTCATTAAAGGAGCAAAACAATTTGTCCTTTAGTGATTTTGGGCCTTTACGTAAAAACGTAAACTTTTGGGTCAAAGTGCAAATACACAAAAGTATCAAGACTTTATGTAATTGCATAAAAAGTCCCAAAATTACCCCCACTAAGAGGTTGGCCGGTTTTGGTAGTGTAAAAAGGGGGGAATGGTTTTGGTGAAAATTCAAAATTTAAAATGTTTTGAAAAAGTCAAAAGGTATGGGTTGAAAAGTTGATTGGTATGGGTGAAAAGGTTGATTGGTATAGGTTGTATGAAAAAGTTTGACAAACAATAAATACACAAATCATCCATCACCTATCATCCATCACCAATCAATAATAAACCAAAACTTTATGAAAAACATCAAACACTTTGAATCAAAACACCAAACCTTTTTGTTCTTGGTAAGAACATCAAGAACATTGAAGAACACACATGAAAACTCATAAGAGCTCCATGAATGTTTTCACTCATTAAAACTCAAATTTTAACTACTCAAAAGAGGGTTAACATCCTAGGGTACTTAGGGGTTCCAAAAGTCACTTTAAACACTTTTAACAAGACAAACATGAACCCAAAAATCCACCCTTTGGATTTGGCCGAATTTCCCCACATACATGGCACCAAATTTTAGTTCCAATATTCATGCTTAAATGAACTACATCTACAACATTTGAGATGCAAAATTTTCAAGCAAAATTTATATTCAAAAAGCAAGAACAAAGCTTGTAACATTTACAACATTTAAATCACAAACCATGAAAAACACAAAACCCAAAAGGATTCACCATACTCTAGACCTAGGCTCTTGATACCACTTGAAGGAAAAATTTTGTCCTAGCTAAGAACATGTGAGAACATTTGAACACATATGCAAACTAATAACACTTTAAAGTAGGCATGCATTCAAAAACAATTCTAAAACCCATGACTTTCAAAGCCTAGTGAATGGTGAACCAAGAGACTCTTCAACAATATTAAAGAGAAGGAGGGTTTTTGAGATTCATTACCCTTGAAGCTCATCCTTGTTTACACAAGGGATTCACCCAAGTGGAGGGCCTTCAAGTCACCTCCTAGCTCCTTGAATCTTCCTTGTGATTTTCTTCCTTTTGATTGCTCCTTTTGCTCCTTGAAGATGTAAGGAAAGGATCTCCAAAAGTACCAAAGATTTGGTACCTCTAAGTCTCCACACCAAGGATGTAGTGTGAAGAGAAGATGGATGACTTAGAGAGATTTTGATGCTAGTGAAAACTCTCTCTAAGGGCCGGCCTCTCTATGAGAAAAGGAGAGAAAATGTTTCTCTTCTTTGCCTCAAGAAAACCCTAATGAGGTTATGGCTATAAAGTTGCCTTTATACCACCTCACATGTGAGTGGCACACTTGTAATTAACCCAAGTTGGGCACCACTCACCCTAGGCCGGTTTTGGCTTTGTTTTTGGGTTAATTTCCATTTAGTTTTAGTTGTCCCACAACCTAAACTCAATGGGCCTTTTGGACCAAAAACCCTTTTGGGCCCCGAAACCCAAAACCAACTTAAAAGCCCAATACGAACCTTTCGTAAGATTAATTAACTAATTAATTAATCTTGACCATTCTCAATTAAACTATTTAATTGCTTATCCATCTCATTTATGTTTCTTCACTTTCATCCTTACTCGGTGTACGATCCATTAGGTTCCAATTAGCGAGGCAGTGGGCGATTGTTACTCTTAACGATCGATTGCGAATTGAAACTACATTTCAATTCTCCCTTGGATGAAGATTAGTGTTAGCTAATCCTCAGGGCTTCCACAAACCATGAGTGACACCTAGCAGTATGTCATGGCTACCCAAGCTAAGTAGAAATGGTTGGAGAACCTATCCAGTTACAATTACAATGCAATACGGTCGTTCTCTAATACAATACTCTTGATCACATTGTTTAAGTGATAGTTTATTTCATGTCTACTATCCAATGTGATACTTCTCTATATGATTCATTTGAATATGACTTGAAACATATTTCCTAAGTCATATTCGTATGCTTTGGCCAAAGACTCCTGAATCATATCTCAGAGTATTCTCCTTCCACCTTGGAAGGTTAGAGATCCCTTGTTGTGCATTCATATGCCTACATGACTAGATAGCTTGACCCCAACAATGCCGTGGACACTCTCGATGGAATGCCTTTGACATGATCAAAGATCAAGGACCTAACCATTAGACATCTATGATGCCTCAGGTCAAAGGACTATTTTGCATATTGCAACTTACGAGTTCTTACATGACATGTATGTTCGAACTCTCTTTTGATCGTTGTTCAGTGTACTCGATTACCTTTCGAGCACCTATGTGTTTGTCTCAGTGTCCAACACTAAATGACTTGAGACTAGTCATACTCACGCTTGAGTTAACATAACACATACTAACCTTAGCGGATTGTCAATGCCCAATTGGCAATCCTATGGCTAGGAACGTTTTAGGAATGAACATAAGAGAAAGGTCTCATTAATCTAACTTACTTAGATCACTTCTCTCTTAGACTAAATACATTCCTTGGATTCCCTTATTGCTTAAACATATAATCCAATAAATAATGATTAACAATAAGCTTTGCCCTTCATTAAACAATATAATAGTTTAACACAATAAGTATTCCAAAAGCTATTACATCAAATGAGTGGCTTTGTGGGCATACTTCCAACACTCGTGTGAGTTCCCAGAAACAAAACCGTGAGGGCGTAGTCGGGGCCCAAAGCGGACAATATCGTGCTACGGTGGTGGAGTGGGCCCGGGATGTGATGGACTCCGGGTCAGGATGTGACACCCCGAGCCTAGCTTGGCCCCGTACGTCCTCGAGATACGTTTCCCCTATATGCGAAATAACTAAAATATAATTAATTAAAGCACATATACGGAAACCTAAATTAAACCTCCATAGCTTGCTCAAACCTAGGGTTTAAATACATGAAACCGATCTACTCGACGTCACGAACATCCCCAAAATTTTAAAATAATTTTTGGACACCGCACGCACCCCCACGCACCGGCAAGTGCACCGCCAGACTCGCCCCCACGAGCAGGCCAATGCCGTCTGCTCGTCTGACGCCGTCAGGAATATTCCACGAAATATTTCGTTAAATACTAACAGAAGTTAACAGCGTTACCTGATGCCGTCAGGAATATTCTGTCAATTCTGACGGAATATTCCGTCACCTTCTCAATCGAGCTTTGGCGTCGCCGCTGTCTGCAACTCGATTTTCTGGAAAATTTTCAAATTCACTATTCTCCTTCATTTCTCAACCATTTTTGACGTACTTTATATGGATTTGAAGATTATGAAGAATAGAATCACATTATACCTATTTGGGGTCCAAAAAGTGGACGGAGGTGGCCGGAAAATTCCTCGAAAGATTTGGCCAAAAGTGAACTCGTCGAACTCGAATTGTTTCACGTCAAAGCTTTATGAAAAAGGTCCTAGAGGCCTCGAGGAGTTGTGGGAAGGCTTGCTCGACCTTCAAAGCTCGTTAACTCAGCTTGAAAATCGATGAACTCAAACTCACAGAGTTCGGACCTCACGAGTTTGACGTTGAAAACTTATCCATTCTAGGTTTCAAGAACATGGTTGTGTTCGTGAGGATGAGAGGAGTTCAATGGGGTGGTTTTTGAGCTCGATCTGTGAAGATTTGAGGTTGTTTAGGGAGGTTTCAGAGATAGAGAGTATACGGGTAAGAGAGAAGAGAGAGGAGAGAGAAAGAAAATCTTTTGGGGATTTCTGATTGGGTGCTAGGGTGTAGGACTGAATGGGATTGGTTGGTGAGATGTGAGGGAGTGAATGGGATTTGTTTCACTTTTTGGATTTCTTACAGAAGAGGAAATCATACACTATCCAAAATAGTGATTTTTACACTGATAAGAATTTATGTACACTCGTGACAACGTGTACAATCTAAATACGGAAGTACGAATGAAGTAAAAATGATATAAACGCATCCACATCATTTGCCGTTAAGGGCATAATAGTCATTTCACATAACTGAGGCAAAATTACATAGGAAAATTAGGGACGGGTCATCACAATCTACCCCCCTTATAAAAATTTCGCCCTCGAAATTTCAATACTGACTACAAATCAAAACCATGGAACAAACGTGGGTACATATCCCGCATGCGCTTTTCTGTCTCCCAAGTAGCTTCTTCAACTGAGTGGTTCCTCCACAAAACGTTCACCATCCGTACCGTCTTATTCCTAAGAACCTTATCCTTCCAATCAAGGATAGTCACTGGAACCTCATCATAGGTCAAATCTGGATTGATCTCCAATGGTTGCGGAGGGATCACATGAGACGGATCAGAAACATATCTCCGTAGCATTGACACATGAAACACATTATGTACTCTCGTCAACTCTGGCGGCAAAGCGAGTCGATAAGCAACTTCGCCAACTTGTTCGATGATCTGATACGGTCCGATATACCTAGGACTGAGCTTTCCTTTCTTTCCAAATTGCACGACACCTTTCCACGGTGATAATTTCAAGAATACCCAATCACCAACCTCATAAACTCTGTCAGTGGAATGTTCATCTGCGATACTCTTCTGTCGATCCTGGGCCGCCTTCATGTTAGCCTTTATCACCTGAATGTTCTGTGTTGTCTCCTCCACGATCTCAGGGCCCACCAAGACTCGTTCACCAACTTCGGACCAACATAGTGGTGTATGACATGGTTTTCCATACAACGCTTCAAATGGTGCCATACCAATGCTAGAATGGAAGCTGTTGTTGTAGGTGAACTCTACCAACGGTAAGCGCTTATGCCAAGCATTTCCAAACTGTATAACCGATGATCTCAACATATCTTCCAGAGTCTGGATAGTTCTCTCTGATTGCCCATCGGTTTGAGGATCATAGGCTTTGCTGTAGAGTAATCTCGATCCCAAAGCTTCCTGAAAAGCTACCCAGAACTTCGAAGTAAATCGGGGATCTTGGTTAGAAATGATGCTAACTGGAACTCCGTGGTACTTAACCACTTCAGAGATGAACCACTCGGCCAACTGACTCAATGAGTAATTCTCACGAACTAGTATGAAGTGTGCTGACTTGGTAAGTCGATCAACTACTACCCAAATACCATCGTAACCATTTCGTGTACAAGTTAATTTGTACATGAAATCCATCGTAATATCTTCCCATTTCCATTGGGGTATTGGTAGTGGTTGCATCAATCCATAAGGCTTCTTTCTTTCCACTTTAACCTGCTGATAAATTGCACAACGACTGACATACTCTGCAATCTCTCTTTTCATACCTGGCTAGTAGTAGAAGTGTCGGATGGTATGATACATCTTGGTACTTCCGGGATGCATCACATAAGCTGAAATATGTGCTTCATCCAATATGTCTCTCTTTAGTTCCTTAACATTCGACACATACATCCGATCACCTTACATCAACATGCGATCAGAATCTCTAATCCTTAGGTCCTTCTTTTTCCCTCTAGATACTGCCTGTATCAACTCCTGAGATTTTGTATCATTTGCCTGTGCTGTGAGAACACGATCTAGTAGGACTGGTCATACCTGGAAGCTGGCAATTAAGGCTCCACGTCAACCTTCTTTTAAAGCTACTCTAGTGGATCTTAGATCAGTCAAAAGAGGAATACGACTTGCATAAAGAGCATTAAGTCGACCATGAGACTTCCTACTAAGAGCATCAGCCACATAATTGGCACGACCTGGGTGATACTCAATGGTACAATCATAATCGCTGAGTAATTCTACCCACCTTCGTTGCTGAAGATTAAGATCTAGCTGAGTAAAGATATACTTAAGGCTTTTATGATCAGTGAAGATCTTACACTTTTCCCATAAAGATAGTGCCTAAAGATTTTCAAAGCAAAGATAATGGCTGCCAACTCGAGATCGTGAGTCGAATAATTCTTCTCATGAGGCTTTAACTGGCGTGAAGCATATGCAATCACCTTCTCATGCTGCATTAACACACACCCAAGACCATTCAGAGACATCACTGTAGATCTCAAAGTTCCCACTGTCATCGGGAAGTGCTAAGACAGGTGCTTGAGTGAGAAGATACTTCAACCGCTGGAGACTCTGCTCACATTCTTCACTCCACACAAATGGAACTTCCTTTCTAGTCAACTTCATCAAGGGTAGTGCAATAGTTGAAAAGCCTTTCACGAAGCGTCGATAATAACCAACAAGACGAAGAAAGCTTCGTACTTCGGTGACCGTCTTAGGTTATTCCCAATTCTCCACTGCTGCCACTTTCTGAGGATCCACAAGCACACCTTGAGGTGATATCACGTGCCCTAAGAATGACACATGATCCAACCAAAACTGACATTTGCTGAACTTAGCGTACAACGGATTTGCCCTTAGCATCTTTAGAACCAAACGCAAATGCCTGACATGATCAGTTTCATTCTTCGAATACACCAAAATGTCATCTATGAAAACAATGACGAACCTATCGAGATAAGGATGAAATACTCGATTCATTAGGTTCATAAAGGCTGCTGGTGCATTAGTCAACCTAAATAGCATCACAAGAAACTCGTAATGACCATATCGAGTTCTGAAAGCTGTCTTTGGAACATCGCCGTTCCTAATCTTCAACTGGTAGTAACCAGACTTTAGATCAATCTTGGAGAAGACACAGGCACCTTTAAGCTGGTAAAAAAGATCATCAATACGAGGTAATGGATAATGGTTTTTAATCGTCACCCTGTTCAACTGCCTGTAGTCGATACATAACCTCAAAGTTTCGTCTTTCTTCCTTACAAACAGAACTGGAGCTCCCCAAGGGAAAATGCTTGGCTGAATAAAACCCTTATCAACCAACTCTTATAACTGAGTTTTAAGTTCCCTTAATTCCACAGGAGCCATACGGTAAGGTGTAAGAGAAATAGGATTAGTACCTGGAAGTAGATCGATGGTGAACTCCACTTCACGATTTGGGGGTAAACTCGGTAAATCTTCAGAAAAAACATCTGGAAAATGCCTGACTACTCCGACGTCTTCCATAGATGCAGTATTCTCTTCTGCTAGCACAACATGAGCTAAGTAGTCTTGACAACCTTTACTCAACAGTCGTCTGGCTCTCATAGCAGTGATAACTCCGTGCTTTAGACCACTACGTTCACCAACAAATGTGACAGTAGGCATGCCTGGTCGATGGAAAGTAACAACCTTCTCATAACAATTCATCTTGGCACGATTATAGTCTAACCAATCCATGCCCAAATTAATGTCAAAATCAACGATATCCAAAGGAACAAGATTAGCCGACATGACTACATCTTCAACAAGGATATGACATGCTTGATATTCCAAGCTAACATAACAGTTTTCACCCCTAGGCATTGAGAATTCCAACTCATAACCGAGTGGAGTAGGATGTGGTTGAGTTGTTTGAGCAAACTTATGGGAAATAACTGAATGTGTAGCACTAGAATCAATTAAAACTTTAGCAAAATGGCCTAGAACATTCAACATACCCATAATCAAGTCCGGATTTGCCTGAGCATCCTGTAGAGTGATGTTGTTGACTCTTCCCTGGACCTGCTGTCTGCCACAACGACCCATGTTTGCTTGAGTCTGATTACCTCGACCCTGATTACCTTGGCCCTGTTGAGGTAGATTTGTCTGCCTGCCTGAACCTCCACTGCTAGACATTATGTCGAGGTTCTGATATTGTCCTCCCGTATACTTCTGTGCTTCACCACCTTGGTATGGAGTATAATCTCCCTGATACTATGGATAACCTCCCTGAGTCTGCTGGTAGCCTCCCTGAATCTGCTGATAGCCTCCTTGGTAGTAAGGAACCTTAGGTGTGTACTGGTATGGTCCTCTCTGGTACAGAGTTACGTCTCCCTGATAGTGGAAAGCTCCACCATAGACTGTTTGCTGACGAGTACCATATGCTGGAAACTGCTGTAAGGGAACCGCATGTGGTTGATTAGCAGGCTGATTCTTCTGACTCTGAGGACAATTACTGGCCACGTGTCATGTTTGTCCGCAAGTGAATCATCCTTTGTTTCGTCTTTGTCTACACTCACCATGATGGTAGTTATTACATCTACGAAAATACGGAGCACCTAGAATTGCCAAAGTTTCCTTGACTCTAAAAACGAGAGCTGCCAGTGGATCTGCCGCCTCTACGAGCTGTTTCCGCCTCTCTTAAAGTTCCGAGTCCTTCTCGGACCAAGCGACGATTATCCCCTATCATAATTCCTCTTGGCATTCCTACCACCACCATTGTCATCATCATCAGGAGCATTCTCTGAATCTTCAACCCGAAGCAAGATCTTGAAGAATTCGTGGTAAGTAGCACATGGAGTAGTAGTTGCCATAGAGCGCCATTTCTTGCAAGTTCTCCTCTTAAACAAACGAAGCATCTCTCGGGGATTAGCAGCAGTCTCGGGGAAATAACGAGATAGGTTTATGAACCTCCGATGGTACTCAGTGGCTAACATCTTACCCTGCCTCAGTTATGTGAACTCATTCTTCGTACGATCTATATATTCCGAAGGAATAAATCTGGTCCGAAATATATGCTTGAAGACATCCCAATCCATCGCATCCTCAGCAGCCAATGGTTTCTTCTCCTGCTCCCACCAAGTCTTTGCTCCTAAACGAAGGAACCAGGTCGCCGTATCGACCCATCTCTCTACTGGAAGATTTCCATGTCGTTCCATGATTCAAAAAGTTTTCTCGACATGATCGAACCATATCTCTTATTTCTTCGCTCCCTCATTTCCAAAGAATTCATTAATCTTCAGGTGATATACAATATCCAGTGTATTCCTTGGAGCAGGACGGAGTCCAGACTGAATAGGATTGGCGATAGCCTCACCAAACTGCCCAAAGTCTGAAAAATTATTCTCAGCTGAAGTACATGGCTCTCTACGAGGTGGCATGGTTCTGACATAAGAAAACAAGGGTTAAAACACACTAAGAGGTGCATGACTGTTTAAACCTATGCTCTGATACCAAGCTGACACACCCCGACCTGGGAAGGTCGAAACATGTTGGCCGTTACTGAGGGATGACGTAACCATAAGGATACGTGATGTGAAAAGTGAGTAAGCTTAAAACTAAGCTAAATAGAACTAATAATACTAAGTAGTGATAGAGTGCGCAATCGTGGGGATAACCCACTACAATTTTTTAGAGCATTAAGACAGTAAGACTACAATAGAGTAGTCAGAGTACTAAAGTACACTTATTACATAATTGTGATAAGTTTATACGTCTATCTAGGCCCTGGAGGGGCAAAAAATAAAGTTGAGTGGGTCAGCAAAACAATGCTTATAAGAAAAACCTTTTCTTTCGAAAATACTAACCCTCGCTGTAAAACAAGTAAAGTTTCCTTAAAAACCAAACATACTACAATATAAGTGTGGAAAATCAGGTGCAAGTCAACAGCATATAAATATATCTCAGAGATGTGCCATAACATAAATAATTCAGTCACGATGGAAAAGAAGGCATGTTATTGAAAATATACTAACATGCAAGTAAATACTAACATCAAACCGTACTAACACACGAGTCGAAGTCACCTAATGTGACATGTACAACAATCTAGGTGTAATAATATACGCTCTAGTGCTACGATCACATGAAGCTTGCGCTAAGCGCAGTCACCTACAAGTCGGAGTGACCTAATGTGACATCTACGACAGGCTAGAACCTAAATCCAAGACGAGCATACGATGCGGGAGGTGAACATACATGTGAAGGTTGGCCGTAGCCCCGGGCGGGAGCACTAACACCTAGGTGTAGTAATGCTAAGCTAACTATATAAATATATGTAGGCTACAAAATTCAAATCAATACTAAACTCACATGAATTCACCTGTGCGTCTTGTAGAACAATTTTTGTATTCTAACACAGTACCATAATTATAAGCTGGTGAATATATGTATGAACATGCCATAACCATTATGTAATTTTATCAAGCACATTTACCAAATTAAACCTAAAATGGCATAATAGGCATAAATCGTTTAAATGCATTTTGTGGAAACTATAAGCCATATATATATATAGAAATAAACTGCCCACTCACATGTATGTCGCTGGGTCGTAGCCCCCTGATGTGATAAAAGTTAAGCACTCAAATTAAACCCTCTTGTTGTCAATTGTAGTAAATATGCAAGTAGGGATCGTTCTGGACCGGGGATTAGGAGGGATTGCTAATCGACTCTAAACTGACTCAAAAACACAAGAACAAAGTTAAAAACATTTAAATAGAATCAAGGGACTCAAAACAGGTTCACAAGACTCAAAACAAGCTAAAAACACTCAAAACTGCTTAAAAACACTTATTGGACAGATTCTAGACACTAGGGATAATTTTAGACGAAAATTGGTTTTAGCTTGACTTAAAACACTTAAAAACACAAACAAAACAGATTTTAAACACTTTGAAACAAGAAAGTAAAGGGGGGGTTTTGGGTTGGACGAATTTGAAATTAAACAAACTGATTGTAAAGTAAAACATATTTGAAAACGATTTTGGGAACTTGGATGGTTGATGGGCTAGCTAGAGGGTCCTTCTGTTGGAAGTATGCCCACAAAGCCACTCATTTGATGTAATAGCTTTTGGAATACTTATTGTATTAAACTTTTATATGTTTAATAAAGGGCAAAGCTTATTGTTAATCACTATTTATTGTATCATGTGTTTAAGCAGTAAGGGAATCCAAGGAATGTATTTGATCTAAGAGATAAGTAATTTAAGTAAGTTAAATTAACGAGACCTTTCTCTTATGTTCATTCCTAAAACGTTCCTAGCCATAGGATTGCCAATTGGGCATTGACAGTCCGTTAAGGTTAGTATGTGTTATGTCTACTCAAGCGTGAGTATGACTAGTCTCAAGTCATTTGGTGTTAGACACTAAGACAAACACATAGGTGCTCGAAAGGTAATCGAGTACACTGAACAACGATCAAACGAGAGTTCGAACATACATGTCATGTAAGAACTCGTTAGTTACAATATGCAAAGTAGTCCTTTGACCTGAGGCATCATTGATGTCTAATGGTTAGGTCCTTGATCTTTGATCATGTCAAAGGCATTCCATTGTGAGTGTCCACGGCATTGTTCGGGTCAAGCTATCTAATCATGTAGACATGTGAATGCACAACAAGGGATCTCTAACCTTCCATGGTGGAAGGAGAATACTCTAAGATATGATTCGAGAGTCTTTGGCCAAAGCATATGAATATGACTTAGGAAGTTTGTTGCAAATCATATTCAAATTGAATCATATAGAAAAGTATCACATTGGATAGTAGACATGAAACAAACTATCACTCAAACAATGTGATAAAGAGTATTGTATTAGAGAAGGACCGTATTGCATTGTAGTTGTAACTGGATAGGTTCTCCAACCACTTCTACTTAGCTTGGGTAACCATGAAATGCTGCTAGGTGTCACTCATGGTTTGTGGAAGCCCTGAAGATTAGCAAACACTAATCAAAAGGGAGAATTGAAATGTTGTTTCAATTCACAATCGATCGTTAAGAGTAACAATCGCCCATTGCCTCGCTAATTGGAACCTAATGGATCGTACACCGAGTAAGGATGAAAGTGAAGAAATAAAATGAGATGGATATGCAATTAAAAGGTTTAATTGAATTATGGTCAAGATTAATTAATTAGTTAATTAATTATACGAAATGTTCGTATTGGGCTTTTAAGTTGGTTTTGGGTTTCAAGGCCCAAAAGTGTTTTGGTCCACAAGGTCCATTATGTTTAAGTTGTATGACAACTAAAACAAAATGGGCAACTAGCCCAATACCAAAAGGGGGCCGGCCATAAGGGTGAGGGGTAGTAGGTTATGCTTTATTGCAAGTTTGCCACTCACCTAAGAATGAAGTATAAAAGCAACTTTATAGCTTTATTTTCAAAGAGGCTTTTCTAAGAGAAAAGAAGAGAAACATTGTCTCCAATTTTCTCCATAGAGGCCGGCCAACTTAGGGGGTTTTACTAGCATCAAAAATCCTTCTAAGTCATCCATTTCATCTTTACACTACATCTTTGGTGTGGATACTTAGAGGTACTAAATCTTTGGTACTTTTGGAGATCCTTTCCTCACATCCTCAAGGAGCAAAGGAGCATACAAATCACAAGGTAGATCCAAGGAGCTAGGAGGTGACTTGAAGGCCCTCCACTTGGGTGAATCCCTTGTGTAATCAAGGATGAGCTTCAAGGGTAAAGAATCTCTAAATCCTTTCTTCTCTTTAAGTTTGTTAAAGAGTCTATTGGTTCACCATATGCTAGGCTTTGAAAGTCATGGGTTTTATGAATTGTTTTTGAATGCATGCCTACTTTAAAGTGTTATTAGTTTGCATATGTATTCAAATGTTCTTACTTGTTCTTAGCTAGGACAATATTTTTCCTTCACCTTCTCCACACATGACACACTTGTACATAAATCAATTTCCAGTTGCTTTTCAATAAACCATGAATCTCAACACCCCAGATTAACCGTGATGCACTAATTAACCCTCAGATTTTCCTTGACTCATTGAATTGGATGAATGCATGCGACAACTCAAATTATTCTCCAACAGTCCCCTACATGAATGCATAGAAGAGATACGGTTAGAGATCATTACGTTCCATGAAAATCATAAGTATTGACAAGGAATTCGTAACTATGAATGCATGATACGTTTGCCAGGAATTCAATTAACGCGATTGTGACTAGCAACCTTCACTACTTATGAATATAAGTTCATAATGATTAGGTGAAACTCCCTTATATTCTAGCATCAAATTCATGCATGAAAACTAAGTATGCATCCTTAATAAACATACAAGAATCAGTTTTGAAGAAAACAGTTAATTGAATTGCATTCACGATTCATCAAATCACAACTGGAAGAAATCAATTCATATCTCAAGCATGTTCATGGCTTCGAACTTCCCCCTAGCTAAATAAGGGTTTAGCCACTCATAGTTACAGCAAAATCAGAGAATAATAGAGTAAACATTGAAAATAAGAACGAAGTACACCTAGAACGCTCCACTCTACAAGCTTGAAACGTCAAAGGCCCTTCTTCTCCTCCACCTTGCTGCGGCACAAGTGACAATGGATGTGTATGGATGTGTTTGGCTGAAGGGATGGAAGTTTAGGGATGAATGGGTTGCGGCAAGATGTGTAAAGTGGCTGGATGTGTGTATGTGAATGAATGGATGGATGCCAAAGGGGTGCGGCAAAGGGTTATATTTATAGGGTTTGAGAATTTAAGGCTAGGAAATAATTTAGGTAACATAAATTAAACCAAAACTTTAAGGGAAATAGGAATTAAAGTCAAAATCTTAAGGAAAAACGAATGTTTGTGCGGCAAGGTCAGAAACTTTAAGGAAATTGGCTCACTTATGCGTCAAGGAAAGGGAAAGGTGTTTCCTTGCTGATTTGGGTCCTAAATTAAAAGGGGAATGTCAACCTTTGTGCGGCAAGGATGAAAGGGTGAAGAGGAAGGTGCGGCTCACTCCTTAGAGTGGGATTTAGATGTCCCAAAGTGTCTAGGACTCCTTCTTTGTGGCTGAAACCCTTGTACATTAGGATTAGGAAACTTTGACTTGGTCAATCCTTCTTCTTCTTGGATTCCTTTCCTTCCTTGACTTGGATTAATTTTTCTTCCTCTCTTTGGCTGATTCCTAGCATGCTTTGGTCTTCAATTTCGTCCATCTACTTTGCTCCAAGCATATGCTATCCATTTCATGCCCAAAACTGCTCCAAAAGGCTCCAAAATGCACTTTCTTGCTACTTTAACCCTTTGGACCTACAAACACACGAAAATAGCTTAAAACACTAAATTAACTAAGAACAATCAACATAAATGTACGAAAACAAGCTAACTAAGTCGCATAAATATGCTTCTATCACCCCCGAGCCTAGCTTGGCCCCGTATGTCATCGGGATACGTTTCCCCTATATGCGAAATAACTAAAATATAATTAATTAAAGCACATATACGGAAACCTAAATAAAACCCCCATAACTTGCTCAAACCTAGGGTTTAAATACATGAAATCGATCTACTCGACTGTTGGAAGTATGCCCACAAAGCCACTCATTTGATGTAATAGCTTTTGGAATACTTATTGTGTTAAACTATTATATTGTTTAATGAAGGGCAAAGCTTATTGTTAATCATTATTTATTGGATTATATGTTTAAGCAATAAGGGAATCCAAGGAATGTATTTAGTCTAAGAGAGAAGTGATCTAAGTAAGTTAGATTAACGAGACCTTTCTCTTATGTTCATTCCTAAAACGTTCCTAGCCATAGGATTGCCAATTGGGCATTGACAATCCGCTAAGGTTAGTATGTGTTATGTTAACTCAAGCGTGAGTATGACTAGTCTCAAGTCATTTAGTGTTGGACACTGAGACAAACACATAGGTGCTCGAAAGGTAATCGAGTACACTGAACAACGATCAAAAGAGAGTTCGAACATACATGTCATGTAAGAACTCGTAAGTTGCAATATGCAAAATAGTCCTTTGACCTGAGGCATCATAGATGTCTAATGGTTAGGTCCTTGATCTTTGATCATGTCAAAGGCATTCCATCGAGAGTGCCCACGGCATTGTTGGGGTCAAGCTATCTAGTCATGTAGGCATATGAATGCACAACAAGGGATCTCTAACCTTCCAAGGTGGAAGGAGAATACTCTGAGATATGATTAAGGAGTCTTTGGCCAAAGCATACGAATATGACTTAGGAAATATGTTTCAAGTCATATTCAAATGAATCATATAGAGAAGTATCACATTGGATAGTAGACATGAAATAAACTATCACTTAAACAATGTGATCAAGAGTATTGTATTAGAGAAGGACCGTATTGCATTGTAATTGTAACTGGATAGGTTCTCCAACCACTTCTACTTAGCTTGGGTAGCCATGACATACTGCTAGGTGTCACTCATGGTTTGTGGAAGCCCTGAGGATTAGCTAACACTAATCTTCATCAAAGGGAGAATTGAAATGTAGTTTCAATTCGCAATCGATCGTTAAGAGTAACAATCGCCCACTGCCTCGCTAATTGGAACCTAATGGATCGTACACCGAGTAAGGATGAAAGTGAAGAAACATAAATGAGATGGATAAGCAATTAAATAGTTTAATTGAGAATGGTCAAGATTAATTAATTAGTTAATTAATCTTACGAAAGGTTCGTATTGGGCTTTTAAGTTGGTTTTGGGTTTCGGGGCCCAAAAGGGTTTTTGGTCCAAAAGGCCCATTGAGTTTAGGTTGTGTGACAACTAAAACTAAATGGAAATTAACCCAAAAACAAAGCCAAAACCGGCCTAGGGTGAGTGGTGCCCAACTTGGGTTAATTACAAGTGTGCCACTCACATGTGAGGTGGTATAAAGGCAACTTTATAGCCATAACCTCATTAGGGTTTTCTTGAGGCAAAGAAGAGAAACATTTTTCTCTCCTTTTCTCATAGAGAGGCCGGCCCTTAGAGAGAGTTTTCACTAGCATCAAAATCTCTCTAAGTCATCCATCTTCTCTTCACACTACATCCTTGGTGTGGAGACTTAGAGGTACCAAATCTTTGGTACTTTTGGAGATCCTTTCCTTACATCTTCAAGGAGCAAAAGGAGCAATCAAAAGGAAGAAAATCACAAGGAAGATTCAAGGAGCTAGGAGGTGACTTGAAGGCCCTCCACTGGGGTGAATCCCTTGTGTAAACAAGGATGAGCTTCAAGGGTAATGAATCTCAAAACCTTCCTTCTCTTTAATGTTGTTAAAGAGTCTTATGGTTCACCATTCACTAGGCTTTGAAAGTCATGGGTTTTAGAATTGTTTTTGAATGCATGCCTACTTTAAAGTGTTATTAGTTTGCATATGTGTTCAAATGTTCTCACATGTTCTTAGCTAGGACAAAATTTTCCTTCATCGACGTCACGAACATCCGCAAATTTTTAAAATAATTTTTGGACACCGCACGCGCCCCCACGCGCCGGCAAGTGCACGGCCAGACGCGCCCCCACGCGCAGGCCAGTGCAGTCAGCTAGCCTGACGCCGTCAGGAATATTCCACAAAATATTTCACTAAATACTAACATAAGTGAACGGCGTTACCTGACACCGTCAGGAATATCCCGTCAACTTTGATGGAATTTTTCGTCACCTTCTCCGGCTAGCCTTGCCGTCGCCGTTTGAACCTCAATTTTCATCGGTTTTCTAGAAAATTTTCAAATTCACTATTCTCCTTCATTTCTCAACCATTTTTGACGTACTTTATATGGATTTGACGATTATGAAGAGTAGAATCGCGTTATACCTGTTTGGGGTCCAACAAGTGGACGGAGGTGGCCGAAAAATGCCTTGAAAGATCTGGCCAAAAGTGAACTCGCCGAGCTCGAGTTGTTTCATGTCAAAGCTTTATGAAAAAGGTCCTGGAGGCCTCGAGGAGTTGTGGGAAGGCTTCCTCGACCTTCAAAGCTCTTTAACTCGGTTTGAAAATCGATGAACTCAAACTCACTGAGTTCGGACCTCACGAGTTCGACTTTGAAAACTCGTCCATTCTGGGTTTCAAGAACATGGTTGTGTTCGCGAGGATGAGAGGAGTTCAATGGAGTGGTTTTTGAGCTCGATCTGTGAAGATTTGAGGTTGTTTATGGAGGTTGCAGAGATAGAGAGTATACGGGAGAGAGAGAAGAGAGAGGAGAGAGAAAGAAAATCTTTTGGGGATTTTTGATTCGGTGCTAGGGTGTAGGACTGAAAGGGATTGGTTGGTGAGATGTGAGGGAGTGAATGATAAAGGGGTGCCCGGGTTGGCTATATAGAAAGTAGAGATAGGGTTTTTGTTTCAGTTTTTGGATTTCTTACAGAAGAGGAAATCATACATTATCCAAAATATTACACTGATAAGAATTTATGTACACTCGTGACAACATGTACAATCTAAATACGGAAGTACGAACGAAGTAAAAGTGACATAAACGCATCCACATCATTTTCCGTTAAGGGCATAATAGACATTTCACATAACCGAGACGAAATTACATAGGAAAATTAGCGACGGGTTGTAACAGGAAGGGTCCAAGTGGTGGTGATAGTGGTGTGGTGATTGTGGCCTGTGTGTATGTAAGTATGTGTGCGTGTGAGTTCGTCGGAGAGGAGAGGAGAATGAAGACAGGAGAGAAAAGGGATAGAGTTCTAGAGAAAGATCACGGGGAAGGAAGAAAAAGGGCACTAGACATAGGGTGCCACGTGTCACCCATGTAGAGGTCAAAAAGTGGAGAAATATCTCGACTGGTGTAATTACTAGAATGCCCTTGTCATTAAAAAATCGTACGAGCTTCGTTTTAGCTCCGAATTCGATTCCGATTGCGCCTACGCGTTCGTATCAATAAGAGCTCCAAAAATAAAATAAACGAAGAATTTGAATACATCAACGGACGAAAGTCAATGTTTTCATCACTAAGGGTATTTTCGTAATTTTAACTAATTAACATGAAGTTTTCAAAGTGGGTTGTTACAATCTACCCCCCTTTAAGAAAATTTCATCCTTTAAATTTCATTACCTCATGTAAATAGGAATGGATACTGGGTTTGCATCAGTTCTTCCGTCTCCCAAGTTGCCTCCTCGACTGCATGATTCATCCATAACACTTTTACCAGCGAGATGGCTTTATTCCTCAACACCTTATCCAGTCGGTCAATAATCATTATAGGTTCATCCACATAGCTCATGTCTGGTCTCACCTCCAGTGGTTGTGGCAACAGAATGTGTGATGGGGTCTGATACTTCTGAAGCATGGAGATGTGAAATACGTCATGTATCTGGGATAACTCTGGCAGTAACTCCAGTTTGTAGGCAACATCACTAATTCTCTTCGAAATTCTATAAAGGCTGATATATCGAGGACTTAACTTTCCTCGCTTACCAAAGTGGACTACACCTTTCCAAGGTGATATCTTCCGGAATACGAAGTCACCAACTGCATATTCTCGATCCGTAGAATGCGTATCGGCGATGCTCTTCTGTCGGTCCTGTGTAGACTTCAAATTTCTTTTTATTAGCAAGATGTTGGCATTTATATTATCCACAATCTCTAGTCCCACCAACATGCGTTCACCGACCTCGGTCTAGCATAATGGTGTCCTGCATGCTTTGCCGTATAGAGCCTCGAATGGTGCCATACCGATGCTAGAGTGGTAACTGTTATTATAGGCGAATTCCACCATAGACAAATACTCATCCCAGCTATCCTATCACTGAAGAATGCAGGTTCTCAACATATCTTCAAGAGTATGTATCGTCCTCTAAATTGTCCATCCGTCTGCAGGTTGTAGGCAGTGCAGTACAACAATTTAGTATCCAGGGCATCATGGAAACCTTTCCAAAATTGAGATGTAAATCTCGGATCCCGATCCGAGATGATAGTGACTGGTACTCTGTCATACCTAACAATGTTCTCGATATATAGCTTTGCTAATTTCTCAAGTTTGTAGTTCTGCAAGACGGGTATAAAGTGAGCGGATTTCGTCAGTCTATCCATGATTACCGAGATGCCATCAAAATTCGATCGAGTCTTCGGCAACCCTTACACAAAATCCATCGTGATGTCTTCCCATTTCCAAACTAGAATCAGAAGGTTATGCTGTAATCCATTGGGTTTTTTCCTCTCCGCCTTAACTTGTTGGCAAACTTTACACTTCCTCACATAGTCGGTGATATTGGTACATCTTCGTGCTACCCGGATGCATAGCATATGCCGACTTATGTGCTTCATCGAGGATCACGGTCTTCACTGCCTCATTATTTCTAGGCATAAATATTTTGTTCCCTTGCATTAGGACCCCATCTTAAAGGATTCTCAAATCTCGTTTCAACCCATTTTGTACTTGTTCTTTTAGCTATGCGCACTGTTGATCGTGCTCTTGAGCTTCTTGAATTAAGTCTCTAAACATCGATCAAAACTGTAGATGAGCCAATATCGCTCTTGTGGGTCAGGCATCAGGGAAGTACCAATCCCTCGAAGTGAAAATATAGGGGAACATGCATAGCATAAAGAGAGGCAAGTTGTCCATGAGTTTTCCGGCTCAGCGCATCAGCTACAACATTAGCATGCCAAGGATGGTATTCAACCGTACAATCATAGTCGTATATAAGCTCCGTCCATCTCCTCTATCTTATGTTCAGTTCCTTCTGTGTGAACACATATTTCAAGCTCTTATGGTTTGTGAAGATACAACATTTCTTACCATAGAGATGAAGGAAAATTTGTGAAAAACATGTTCATTTGAGCAACATCTATGGCATGCAATTAACAATTAAAGGCGGAATCATGCTTGTATGCACTCAAAACAAAAACATTACCCATGAAATTCAAAGCCTAGTAGAAATGGTGAACCAAGACTCAACTCAAGATCTAAGAGAAAGTGTTGAGATTTCTTTATACCTTTGAAGTACCTCTTTGCTTAGCAAAGGTTAATCACCCATGTGAGGGCCTTCTTCCTTTGTCACCTTGCTCCTTGGCTCCATGGATGAAGGTGGAAGAACTTTGCTTCTTGGATCCATGCCTTCTTGGATGTGGATGGAAGAATAGGTTTCTCCAAAAGTCACCAAAGTTGGAGACCTCTAAGTTTCGACACCAAGGATGGTTGAGGAAGAAGATGAGTGGCCATGGAGGAGTTAGATGCTAGTAAACTCCCCCATGGTGGCCGGCCTACCTAGAGAGAAAGAGAGAGCCAAAAACTCTCATCTTTCCTCAAAGAAAACCCTAATGAAGAAAAAGCTATAAAGTCATATTTATACCTTCCTTCATTGGAGTGACAAACTTGTAATCAGTCCAAAACCCACTCCCTCTCTAATCATGGCCGGCCTCCCTATTGTTAGTGGGTTAATTGCCCATTTTGTTTTAGTTGTCACACAACTTAAACCTTATGTGCCTTGTGGACCAAAACCCTTTTGTGTCATGAAACCCAAAATTAACTTAAGGCCTAAAACGAACCTTTCGTTCTAGATTAATTAACTTTTAATTAATCCTTGCCACATACAATTAAACTATTTAATTGTCCTTACTCATCTTCATTATATCCTTCAATCATTACCTTACACGGTGTGCGATCCATTAGGTTCCTTTTAGCGAGGCAGTGGGCGATTGTTACTCTTAACGATCGATTGTGAATTGAAACATACTTTCAATTCTCCCTTAAATGATTATACATCTTTAGGGCTTCCACAAACCATGAGTGACACCTAGCAGTGTATCATGGCTACCCAAGCTAATCAGAAGAGGTGGAGAACCTATTCAGTTTAGGATTACAATGCAATACGATCTTTCTCTAATACAATACTCTTGACCACATTGTTTGGTTTGATAGTTTATTCATGTCTACTATCCAATGTGATTCATATACTTATATGATTACCTTGAATGTGATTTGGAACGACTTCCTAAATCTCATTCATACTCTGGCCAGAGATTCTTAATCATATCATAGAGTATTCTCCCTCAAACGGTTTGAAGGTTAGAGATCCCTTGTTGCGCATTCACTTGCCTCCATGGCTAAGAGGCTTAACCCCAACTATGTCGTGGACACCCTCTGATGGAGTGACTTTGACATAGTCAAAGATCAAGGACCTAACCACAAGACAACTGTGATGCCTCAGGTCAAAGGACTACTTTGCATTATCCCAACCATGAGTTCTCATATGACATGAATATGAGAACTCCTCGTTGATCGCGTTCAGTGGACTCATTCTTTATCGAGCACCTACATGCTTGTCTTGGTGTCAGTCACACCAATAACTCGAGACCAGTCATTCTCCCTAAGAGAAGACATAGCACGTATTGATCTTAACGGACTGTCAATGCCCAATTGGCAATCCTATGATCAGGAACGTTTAGGATATGTATACGAAAGAGAATGGTCTCATCAATCTAACTTCTTTAGATTACATTCTCCCAATAGTATATTCCTTGGACTTATCGTTTAAGCACATAACATTTATATGAGACAGCTTGAAACAATAATCTTTGCCCTTTATATTAAACTAGATTAGTTTAACATGTGAAATGTCCGTAAAGTATCATCATATGATTGGTTTTAGGGCACATTTCCAACAAGAGATAGTGTCGCCATACTTTCAGTGCAAACACGACTGCCTCCAGTTCAAGATCGTGGGTGGGATAGTTCTTCTCATGTGGTTTAAGCTATTGATAGGATTTTTACCACCTGCAAAAGTAGGGATAAAAACACTTAAAAATACTTGCAAGAGTACAAGGTTGTCGTAGTATAGCAGCTCAAGCAAGGTCGTTTTCCACAGGGATTGAATGAATAATCTATGTTAAAACCAAATCTCAGTTAATTATTTAAAAACAGAATTGGGAAGAGGTTGATTTTATAACCTAAAATATTAAAAACGAATTTAATTAAAAACAATTAAATAAATTGGCAAAGTAAAGAAAATAGTTTTGAAACTAAATTTGAGCACTAGGGTTCAGCCGTCACCTTAACAATCCTACGTAGTTCTTACAATTACTTATGAATTACACATGCATATTTGAAGGTTAGGTTTTCCTAAAGTATGCCCTACTTGGACCCCCAATATAGAACGTATATCTAACATGCAACCTGTCCGTGGCGTCCAGATCGAATGTGAACATGCAAGACTCATTAAGTTTTGTGAAAACCTTTTGAAAAACCATATAACTCCTAAGACGTGTCATCCATCCTAAGTAGTTACACATATTAACCACAAGAAGCCAGCGCCAATTTCAGCTATCTCGAAGCATAAGCGATAACCTTCCCATGTTGCATTAGTACATAGCCCAGACCTAATAAAGAAGCATCACTGTAGATCTCAAACTCACTACCCTCATCCGGAAGGGCAAGAATAGGGGCATGAGTAAGGTGATACTTTAACTCCTGGAAGCTCCGCTCCCAGTCTTCATCCCACTCAAATTTCACGCCTTTACGAGTTAACCTGGTAAATGGCAAGGCGATTGTCAAGAATTCTTGCACAAATCCTCGGTAGTAGCTGGCTAAGCCCAGAAAGCTTCTAATTTCTGTGACGTTCTTAGGTTGCTCCCACGCTGCAACTGCCAATATCTTTTGAGGGTCCACACAAATGTCTTCAACAAAGATGACATGTCAGAAAAGCTAGTTTGGTCCAGCCAAAACTTACATTTGCTGAACTGGGCGTATAGCTGATGTTTCCTTAGCTTTTCCAACACCATTCTCAAGTGTCTAGCATGTTTTGCTTCGCCCTTAGAGTAGATCAAGATGTCATCGATGAACACAATTATAAATCGGTCTAGGTATGATCAGAATACTCTATTCATTAAATCCATGAAGGCTGCAGGTGGATTCATTAAACCAAACGGCATCATGCGGAACTCATGATGCTCATAATGAGTACGAAACGTAGTTTTCAGAACATCCTTTCTCTGGATCAATAACTGATGATATCCAGAACGAAGATCAATCTTAAAGAATACCCGAGCGCCTTTTAACTAGTCAAGCAAGTCATCAATGTGGGGTATTGGATAACGATTCTTTACGGTCACCTGATTAAGCTGTCGACAATCTACACAAAGCCTCATAGACCCATCCTTTTTCTTTACAAATAGTACAAAAGCACCCCAAAGGGATATACTAGGCTGAATAAAAACTTAATCGAGAAGTTCCTGTAACTGAACCTTTAATTCTCGTAACTCGGCTGGTGCCATACGGTAAGGTGGAGATAGGATTAGTACCTGGAAGCATGTCGATAGTGAATTAAATTTCTCGTGCAGGTGGCATTCTAGGTAGATCGTCAGGAAACACATCGGCAAACTCATTTACAATAGGCACATCATCAACACTAACTGAAGGTTTGCTCAGTGCAACCACATAAGCGAAGAACCCTTCACAACCTTTCTGTAAGGACCTCATTGCCTTGTGGGCAGAAATAATACCGTTCTGAAGAATTTTTTGCTCTCCCTGAAATGCGATATCCGGGTATCCAAGTCAGGGAAAGGTCACCATTTTACTCCTGCAACCCACATGTGCATCACGCACAGATAACCAGTTCAGCCTTAGTATAAGATTAAACTCTACCAAATTAAAAGGAATCAAAGTCGGCTCAAACAGTACACCTTCTACATAAACTGGGAAATGTCTGAACTCCCACTGCGCACAAAATATCTCACCATGAGGTACCTTAATAAGCTTATCAAAACCAATCTCGTATGGCGGTGGGTTCACAGCCCTTGCCAAATGTGATGATATAAATGAAAACATGGCACCCAGATCAATAAAAACATGTACCCAGCGATTGAAAGCAAATAACATACCCGTGATGACCCGGGGATTTTGCTCTGCTTCCTTCTGAGTCATAGTGTTAATGCTCCCTGTAACCTGTTGACCTCAGTTGCGACCTCTACCTCCGCGGGTGTGACCGTCTCGATACCTTGACCTGAGTGATTACTCTGTGTGCGACTGCCAAAAGCCGTCGCCGAACTCTGCTGATGTGCCTGGCTCTGCTCCTGAGTACCTGAGCTGCTCCCTCCAGTATAGCCTAAACCTGATGCAATGCTCTCAAGAAGGTCGACCGGTGGGGCAGTCATGAGCATAATGTTCTGTACCTCCATATCTGAAGCATAGACCATCCCCGGTAGCACAACTTCCCCAATGACGTTTACCACAACGCATGCATATCGGAACTACGAGTGTGAAATGGCTGAAGGACTTTCTCGCTGCCTCGCTACCTAACCCCTCACTGGAAGATCCTAACCTTCGCCCACGACGCTTGAACGAAAAGGAATGTCTCGACCAATATTAGATGATGAATTGTGCTCTTTAGTGCTCCGTGATCGGAAGCCTCGACCACTAGAAGACTGACCTCGATCGATAAGAGGAAATCATAATCTGTGGAAGGAAATAACAATTAATGGATGAACTAACAATCAATAGAAGGAAATATAAACCAGTGGTAGAAAATAATATGCAATTGAAAGAAAGAACAATCAATGGAAGGAAATAAAAATCATTAGAAAGAAATAACAACCAAGGGAGAGAAATAACAATCAAGGAAGTAGAGTGAAATCCTAAGTATGCTTTAGACCAATAACAATAAAACAAAAGGAAGGAACCAATGAAAGCAGATCATGGATACAAACCATAATGACGAAATAATTCAAAATCAAACCAACAAGCTTTGATACCAAAGCAATACAATTTTTCTCTAATACAATACTCTTGATCACATTGTTTAGTTTGATAGTTTATTCATGTCTACTATCCAATGTGATTCTCTTACTTATATGATTACCTTGAATGTGATTTGGAACAACTTTCTAAATCTCATACATACTTTGACCAGAGATTCTTAATCATATCCTTGAGTATTCTCTCTCAATAGTTTGAAGGTTAGAGATCCCTTGTTATGCATTCACCTGCCTCTACAGTTAAGTGGCTAAACCCCAACTATCTTGTGGACATCCTCTGAGGAAGTGCCTCTGATGCAGTCAAAGATCAAGGACCTAAACACAAGACAACTATGATGCCTCAAGTCAAAGGACTATTTTTCTTATCCTAACCTTGAGTTCTCATGTGACATGAGTATGAGAACTCCTTGTTGATCGCGTTCAGTGGACTCATCCTCCATTGAGCATCTACATGCTTGTGTTGGTGTCAGTCACACCAATGACTCAAGACTAGTCACTTTCTTTGAGAGAAGACATAGCATGTACTGATCTTAACGGACTGTCAATGCCTAATTGGCAATCCTATGATCAGGAACGTTTAGGATATGTGACACACCCTGATCAGAGTTAGGGTATGATGGCCATCACTCGAAGGCGACGTTACCAACAAGGAAAGTGAAGCATTAAATATGGATAAAATTAAATTGAAACTAGGATTTTTTTTTTTAATCTAAGGTAGAGAGTGTGCAAAAGTGGGAACAACCCATCAAACACAAATTTTTAGAGCATAGATGACATAAGTAGTGCAGTCGAAACTAATTAAATTGCTTAATACACAACCGGAAAAAGATCCCTACATTTACTTAGGTATGTCTGAATCCACCTGAGTTTCCTCGTATGCCACAGAGAATTCAGCCATCTAAGACTGGAGGGGCGAAAAATAGAATAGTGAATGGGCAAAAACAAAGGTTTATAAAACACATTTATTTTCTGAACATACTAACCCCTCGCTGTAAAACATGTATAGTTTCCAAAAAATCATACTACGTATAAGTATGAAATCAAATGCAAATCAACAATAATTCAAGAAATATGCCAATCACAATATCTCAACAGTAGCATAATAAAATCGGATGCTCATCGATCTATGCTAGCACACAAGTCGGAGTCGCCTAATGAAACTTGTATGGCTAGACTGATGCTCATTAATCTATGTTAGCACACAAGTCGAAGTTGCCTAATGCAACATGTACGACAGGACTGGGTGTAATCATAATATATGCTCTAGTGCTACAATCACGTGAAGACTGGCGTTATTCGCGGTCACATACGAGTCAGAGTTGCCTATTGCAACCTGTACGACAAGATGTTGGAGTAGGCTATTGCAACCTGTACAACATGACTGGCACCTACTTGGATCCAAGGTGAGTGTACGGTGTGGATGTGAACATACATGTGAAAGACTGGCCCTGACCTTGAGCAAGCACTAACACCAGGGTGCATCAACAATGAGCAGACTACATAAATACAATCATGCCATAACGATTCAATAATTCTAATCAACATAGGAAACTTACCTGCGCATCCCGTAGTATTATTTTAGCATTTCACAACAGTACAACATTTCTTAGAACAATATTTAATCATGGCATAATAGGCATGAATCAATTCAAAAGCATTTATAGAAACTATAAAACTTTATATTTCATATATAAAAAAACAAATGCCCACTCACTGATACGCGGTCGGATCGTAGCCTCCTTGCCTTGCTTGACGTCGTACTTCCTCAAGATAATTTTCTCCTATATGTGAAATGTGACAGCTCATCCCAAATTCGTACATATTTTTATCCTCGAGCATGTGAATGTACGTTTTTACCCTTGAGCAGAGGGTCACATTTGTATTTTTGGGCTTAAGTGAAGGCCCAAATTCTTGGAATTGGACCAATCCTCTCATTTCCTAAGTTTTGGGAACCCTAACTATGTAAGTTGAGAAGATTAGGGTTAATTTTGTTAGTTTGGTTGGTTATGGACCAATTGGAAACTAAGGTGGGATACTAGGGTGTTGTGATTGGTGTAGAGGACCATACAAACACTTTTTTCTCTCTCCCGTACACTCCCTCTCTTCTCTCTCTCTCGGACCTTCTCTCTCTCTGTCGTTGAAACCGTATGGACACACCCAAAACCCTTGCAAACAGCACGGATCGAAGGTTTAAAATGCATCATTGGATTCCTGAGGTTCATACGAGTTGAACCGTACCCTTTTCAGGTAAGAAACTCTTTGGAAACCTTTGAAATCTGAACTCCATTTTCATGCATTGTTCATGAAATCGTTGAATCTTATGTTTTAGGAAATTCCAAGCTTGTAGGAAGCTTTGGGACACTCCTACGAAGCTCGGAGAAGAAGAATCGAAAGATTTAGACGTAAGGAACCCTAGTTTTTCGAATCTTCGATCTTAGCACTATTCATCAACTTTTAAACCCTTGAGTTTTTGTGATCTATAGGACCACATCGAGCTCAAGGAGGTCCTCACGATGCTCGGAGTGCATCGTTGGTAGAATTTGGTCCACGGGAAGCTCAAAAATGGAGTTTTGCAGAGGTCGCCGGAGTTCGAGGACTTCTCCGACGTGATTTCACGTGATTCGAAGTCTAAAAGAGGCGAGGCCTACCCAGAGGACGAGCGTAGCCAGGCTAGGCACGGGGGCTACGATCCATCTACTTATCAGTGAGTGGGCTTTTGTTTTCCGTATTTACCTATATACTAAGTATTTTCCCAGAATATGCATTAAATGTTTTAGTAATGAAATGCCATGCCAATACCTATATACGTCTGATTATGCATCATGCAATGGTTATGCATCATGAAATGGTTATGCATCATGAATTGGTTATGCATCATGGAATGGTTATGCATCATGAATTTTTATGCGCATGATTGTTGGTGCTGTGGACGCTCTGGTAAGTATCAGGTAAGAATATGTGTGGTTAAATACAAGTTAAGTTAAGAGGAGTATGATGAGATGCGTTGAGAGCTCATAAACCTGCACCCCGGTGTTAGTGCTCCCGCCCAGAGATAAGGGCCAGTCTTTCACGTGATGTTCACCTCCCGCACCATACGCTAATCTTGGATCCAAGTTAAGTGCACAGTCCTGTCGTATAGACCACTTTCAGTGGGTTCGACTCGTAGGTGACCCGCGATCATTGAAAGTGGGTTTGACTCAGACCCACGATCATTCGCACAGTCTTCACGTGATTGTAGCACTAGAGCGTACGATTTCACACCCAGTCCTGTAGTATAGACCACTATAAGTGGGTTCGACTCGTGTGCAGGCATGATGTATGAGCTAGAGATCAGCTGACGAGCTGTTGCAGAGGTTATAGCAGTTGAAATACTTACCTAATGAGTTGATTATTATGGCATGGCATATTCATGAGTTAATGGCATATTATAGCATATTCATGATTTGATTTATGCATTGAGTTTAATGATGATTTCAGTTGAGTTATAGTATATGTTTATATACTATTTTCTGGGAAAGTATACAGGTTTTACGGCGAGGGGTTATAAAGATTGTTTTTGAAATGGTTTTTGAAAAGAATTGTTTTTGCCCACTCACACTTTTGTTTTGCGCCCCTCCAGGTTCTAGGTAGCGTTGTTGGTGGCATCCGAGGCAGCAGCAGTGATTCTGACAGACCTTCACTCATGTAGGACCCTCTGGGGTGTTTTATTTAAGTACTCATTATGTTCGACTGCACCTAGACGTTAATGCTCTGATTGTGTATTAACACTTTTGGAACTTGGTTTTTATTTATTCGTAACTCTCTTTATATTAATGCTTCCGCACTGTGCACATGGTTACGTCACTCTCACGTGACGGCCAGCATGCCTCGATCTCGATCGGGGTGTGTCAGTTTGGTATCAGAGCCTAGGTTTCGCAGTCTTACATATTTTGTGAGTATTCTAATCATTGTGATGTCTTCTGTCAGAATTATGCCGCCTCGCAGGGATCCACGTTCTTCTTCTGAGCCTAATTTCCCCGATGTTTCTCAGTTAGGGGAGGCTATAGCTAGTGCTATTCAGTCTGTGATTCGCCCTCCTCAGAAGACTCCGTTGGAGACAGTTTATAATCTGAAGTTACCTTCTTTTTATGGTAATGAGGGACCTAAAGGATCCGAGCGTTGGCTCGAACATGTGGAGAAAACCTTTCAGGTCATGCAGAGCCAGGGCAGCCTTTCTGCTGATAGGTGGGTTGAGACCGTTTCTTGGTTTTTGAAAAGAGAGCCTGCATCCTGGTGGGGTCAAGAGACTTACAGGTGGACTCTTGAAGAGAAAGCAGATTGGGGAAATTTTAGACGGTCGTTTTACAAAAGATTCATTCCTCCGTCATATCTGGATCAGAAGAAGCAGGAGTTTACAAATCTTAAGCAGAAGAAGCTATCTGTTATTGAGTATTATAGGAAGTTCACAGATTTGTCCCGATATGATGCAGAGACTGCTGCTAATCCAGCCGAGATGCTTCGCCGTTTCAAGTTGGGTGCTAAGAAGAAGTGGCGCTCGATGGCGACTACCTTACCTTGTGAGACCTATCAAGAATTCTATGAGATTATGTTGAGGATAAAAGATTCTGAGAACCTGCCTAGCGATAGTGAGGAAGAGGAAGCAAGAGGCAGTAATCAGATGAGGCGTGATAAGGGCAAGGGACAGTTATACCAGGGGCCTCGACAGACCAGAGCTTTAAGAAGAGTGGGAATAGTTCTAGCTCTTCCAGTAGGGGCTTCAGTGCCACAGGATAGAAGAGAGGAGGTAGACCCACTGGAGGACCCCGCTTCCAGAGGCCTAGAGAGTCAGCTGGTACAGGTGCACCGTTGTGCAATAACAGACATTTTGGAGAATGTCGCCGAGGTAGTAGTGGATGCTACACATGCGGACAGACAGGGCATCTGTCTAAGTATTGCCCACAGAATCCGTAGAGACTTCTGCCATCCCAGCAGCCGCAGCAGCCACAGCCGCCACAGCAATTTTCGTTGCCACCACCGGTGCCGACCCAGCAGTATTCAGGACCTAGTGGTTATACTCCAGCAGGTCGTGGAGGTGCGTACCACTATTAGGGGGATCCTATTCCTTATCCTTCAAGGCAGTACCAGTACCCTCAGGACCCCTACCAGCAGAGTGGTTTTGGCCAGTTTTCAGCAAGTGGTTCCCAGTGGCAGTCGGCATGATAGCCCCAGCAGGTCGATGTTGCTGCTAGTAGTGCAGGGTCTTCACGACAGCACAGGCAGGCAGGTCAGGGCCGTAGTACACAGAGCAGAGGTGTTCACGCCAGCAGAGGTCGAGGAGGATGCCAGCAGGCCCAGGGGCGTATTAATAATATCACTTTGCAGGATGCTCAGACCATCCGGACTTAATAATGGGTACGTTAAATGTCCTTGGGCATTTTGCTAGAGTCTTGATTGACTGTGGAGCTACCCATTATGTTATTTCTCATACATTTGCTCAGTTGACTCAACCTCAATCTACACCTCTGGGTTACGAGTTAGAATTTTCTATGCCTAGAGGAGAAAAGTGGTCGGTTAGATATGTTTACCCAGGTTGTCCTGTGTTGGTTGAAGATGTAGTGATGCCAGCCAACCTTCTCCCATTAGATCTTGTGGACTTTGATGTGATATTGGGAGCAGACTGGTTACACTATAATACTGCCGACATTCACTGTCGTGAGAAGACGGTGACCTTTCGTCGCCTAGGGTTATCTGGAGTCACGTTCGTAGGAGAACGTAGTGGAGTAAGACATGGTGTCATTTCTGCCATGAGGGCTAAGAAGATGTTGGATAAAGGATGCCAAGGATACTTAGCACATGTGGTGCTAAATGATACTACTCCCAGTAGCGTGGAGGAAGTTCGAGTGGTCAGACATTTTCCAGATGTTTTCCCTGAGGATTTGCTGGGGTTACCGCCTGTTAGAGATGTGGAGTTCACTATCGATTTGTTGCCAGGTACGGACCCTATTTCTCTGACTCAGTATAGAATGGCACCTGCTGAATTGAGAGAGCTAAAGATTCAGCTACAGGAATTGGTTGATAAAGGTTTCATTCAACCCTAGTGTTTCGCCTTGGGGAGCCCCAGTTCTGTTTGTTCGGAAGAAGGATGGAACCTTGAGACTATGCATTGATTATAGGCAATTGAATCAGATAACGATTAAAAATCGTTACCCATTACCGCCCATAGATGATTTATTTGACCAACTTCGAGGTGCTTGTGTATTCTCGAAGATTGATTTGAGGTCTGGGTACTATCAGTTGAAGATCAGGAGTGATGATGTCCCTAAAACGGCTTTTAGGACTCGTTATGGACATTATGAGTTCCTTGTTATGCCGTTTGGATTAACAAATGCACCAGCAGCTTTCATGGGTTTGATGAATAAGGTATTTCAGCAGTACTTGGATAGATTTGTCATTGTTTTTATTGATGACATTCTGGTGTATTCTAAATCAAGAGAAGAGTATGGATGACATCTCACTCTAGTATTAAGGAAGTTGAGGGAGCATCGCCTTTACGCTAAGTTCAGTAAGTGCCAATTTTGGCTAAAAGAAGTGGCATTCTTAGGTCATGTCATTTTCGCTCAGGGCATTAAGGTAGATCCACAAAAGATAGCAGGGGTGGAAAATTGGGAGCAACCACGAACCGCCACCGAGGTACGGAGTTTCCTTGCCTTGGCAGGTTACTACAGACGGTTTGTTCAGGATTTCTCGATCTTAGCGTTGCCACTAACGAGGTTAACTAGGAAGAGTGTTAAGTTTGAGTGGGACGAAAATTGTGAGCAAAGTTTCCAACAATTGAAGTATTGTCTCACTCATGCTCCAGTTTTGACACTTCTGGACGACAGTGGTAATTTCGAGATCTACAGTGATGCTTCTTTGAATGGTTTGGGTTGCGTTTTAATGCAACGTGGTAGGGTAATTGCTTATGCGTCGAGGCAGTTGAAACCACATGAGATGAACTATCCTACACATGATTTGGAGTTAGCTGCTATCATCTTCACTTTGAAGATTTGGAGACATTATCTTTATGGAGAGAAGTGTAAGATCTCAAGGCCGAGTTAATGCCTTATATGCTAGCAGAGTTCCTCTTCTTGGTGATTTAAGGGCTACCGGAGTGAAATTGCAAATGGAGGATAGAAAGGAAGCCATACTTGCAAATTTCCAGGTTAGGCCTGTTTTAATTGACCGGACTCTCGCTGCTCAGATGGAAGATGAAGAAGTTCAAGATTTAATTCGGGCCAGAAGCGAGGGGAAAAAGAAAGATCTTAAGATTCGAGAGACTGATGGTATGTTGATGCAGGAAAACCGAATGTACGTACCGAATAATGTAGAGTTAAAGAAAGAGATTCTAGATGAAGCACACATTTCGGCATATGCTATGCATCCAGGAGGTACAAAGATGTATCATACCATTAGACCGTTCTACTATTGGCCGGGCATGAAGAGAGAAATTGCAGAGTACGTTAGTAGGTGTGCCATTTGTCAGCAAGTTAAAGCTGAAAGAAAGAAGCCATTTGGTTTGATGCAACCACTTCTCGTACCAGTGTGGAAATGGGAAAATATCACTATGGATTTTGTGTACAAGCTTCCTCGTACACGGAACGAGTATGATGGTATTGGGGTGATTGTTGATCGGCTTACTAAATCATCACACTTTATTCCAGTAAGAGAAAAGTATTCTCTGAATAAACTAGCTGAGTTGTTTTTAATCAAGATTGTGAAGTACCACAGTACGCCAGTGAGTATCATCTCGGATCGAGATCCTAGATTTACTTCTAAGTTTTGGAAAGCATTCCAGGAAGCTTTTGGTGCAGAACTACGTTACAGCATAGCTTACCATCCTCAGACAGATGGTCAGTCAGAGAGAACCATTCAGACTTTAGAGGATATGCTGAGAGCTTCGATACTTCAGTTTGGCGATGATTGGCATGCTAAATTGGATTTGATGGAGTTTGCCAATAATAACAGCTACCATTCTAGCATCGGGATGGCACCATTTGAAGCACTTTATGGTAAGGCTTGTCGTATACCGTTGTGTTGGTCTGAAGTTGGTGAAAGACCATTAGTGGGCCCTAGAGGAGACTACTCAGAATGTTCAAGTGATTAAAGCTAATATGAAAGCGGCCCAGGATCGACAGAAGAGCTTGGCGGATAGACACGCCACTGACAGAGTGTATGACGTTGGTGATTGGGTATTCTTAAAGTTATCGCCTTGGAAGGGTGTTGTAAGGTTCTTAAAGTTATAGGCTTGAGTTGCCTTCAGAGTTGGCCAGGGTGCATAATGTGTTTCATGTCTCTATGCTTTGACATTATGTTTCAGACCCTTCACACGTGATACCTCCTCAGCAGCTTGAGATTATCTCTTCTTGAAGCTCTGTGTTTGCCGAGGCCCCTGAGACAACGGGCCCTTGCCCTTATCATACCTCAACTGATTACTGCCCCTAACTTCCTCCTCTTCACTATCACTAGGCATGTTCTCAGAGTCTTCAATCCTCACCATGCTCTCATAAAACTCCTGGTAGGTCTCACAGGGCAGAATAGTCGCCAATGTGCGCCACTTCTTTTTAGCACCCAGTTTGAAGCGGCGAAGCATTTCGGCGGGATTACCGGCTGTCTCTGCATCGTAACGGGACAAGTCTGTAAACCTCCTGTAATACTGAATAGCAGTTATCTTCTTCTGCTTAAGATTAGTAAACTCCTGCTTCTTCTGATCCAGGTATGCCGGAGGAACGAATCTCTTATAAAATGACCGCTTAAAATTCCTCCAATCATTTTTCTCTTCATCTGTCCACCTATCAGTTTCTTGTTTCCACCAAGCAGCAGGCTCTTTATGAAAAAACCAAGAAACAGTCTCAACCAATCTGTCAGCAGCAAGGCTGCCCTGACTCTGCATAACCTGAAAGGTTTTCTCTGCATGTTCGAACCAACGTTCGCAACCTTCATACCCCTCGTTACCGTAGAAAGTAGGTAACTTCAGATTATATACTGCCTCCAACGGAGTCCTCTGAGGAGGGCGAATTACAGACTGTAAAGCATTAGCTATAGCCTCCCCTAACTGAGAAATATCGGGGAAACTAGGCTCAGAAGAAGAACGTGGATCCCTGTGAGGCGGCATAATTCTGACAGAAGACATCACAAAGATTAGATTACTTACGAAATATGTAAGACTGCGAAACCTAGGCTCTAACACCAAACTGACACGCCCAGACTGAAATCAAGGCATGCTGGCCATCACGTGAGGTGACGTAACCATCTGCACAGTGCGGAAGCATTAAAGTAATGAGAAATACGAATAGACAAAAATTGAATTCAAGGAGTGTTAACACATATTCAGTGCATAAATCTAGGTGCAGTCGAACATAAAGAGTACTTAAATAAAACACCCCAAAGGGGTCCTACATGAGTGAAGGTCTGTCAGAATCACTGCTGCTGCCTCGGATGCCACCAACTATGCTAGCTACTACCTGGAGGGGCGCAAAACAAAAGCGTGAGTGGGCAAAAACAAAGTCTTTTCGAAAATCATTTCAAAACAGCATATATAACCCCTCACCGTAAAACCTGTATACTTTCCCAGAAAATAGTATAAACATATACTTATCTCATCTGAAAACATCATTATGCTAATATGCCAATAAGTCATGAATATACCATGCCATGCCAATAAATCATCAGGTAAGTGCATCAGGTGAAACAAACTCATCATAGATAATAACATGTCCACCGTGTGATCAGCATGGCTGGAACTATAGCTCATAGTCAATCTAGCCGAATCCACCTCACGTGGCCTATACGGCAATATACCATGCACACGAGTCGAACCCACTCTAGGTGGTCTATACGACAAGACTGGGTGTAATATAGTACGCTCTAGTGCTACAATCATGGGTCTGAGTCAAACCCACTTCTATGATCGCGGGTCACCTACGAGTCGAACCCACTGTAAGTGGTCTATACGACAGAACTATGCACCTCTATTGGATCCAAGATGAGCGTATGGTGCGGGAGGTGAACATCACGTGAAAGACTGGCCCCTAACTCTGGGCGGCAGCACTAACACCAGGTTGCAGGTTTATGAGCTTTCGATGCATCTCAACAACCTCGTCATAACTCAACTCTTATTTAAACACACAAGAGTCGTACCTGAACTTACTTGAGCATCCTCAGCACCAACAATCATGCGCATACATTTCATGATGCATAGGCACTCCATAATGCATAATCATTTCATGATGCATAACTATTCCTTAATGCATAACCAGTTCATACTGCATAATCGTTTCATGATGCATAATTAATTCTTTATGCATAATCAAGATATATGAATATGCAATGGCATGGCATTTCGTTTATAGACGCATACTTTTCTTTAGAAAAACATTCCAAAGTATACTTAAACCTAAGTATACTTAACATGGCATTCCTTTTCATAAATCATTCAAAACAATTTATGGGAAAACTCATAGTATCAGGTATATACGGAAAACAAAAGCCCACTCACTGGTAAGTAGAAGGATCGTAGCCCCCGTGCCTAGCTTGGCTACGCTCGTCCTCCGGATGGGTCTCGCCTATGTGAGAAACAACTATAATTACGTTATTTTAAAGCACATAGACAAAACTAGCTAATAACTTCTCATACAATGCTCAAATGAGGTGTGTGAATATACTAAAATGATCTACACAACCTCAGGATTATCGTGATATTTTTAAAATAATTTTTCTATGGCTCACGCGCCCTCACGATCCGAGGAGGCCACGGCCTCACGCGCCCCCCACGTGCATCACCTTCAACCTCCAGACGCCGGAATAGTGTCACCGGCGCCGGATTCTGGGCAGACCTGCAACTGCCTTTTTCTCGCTCGTTTTTGCACCATTTTCCACAAAATTTTTACCAAAATGCCACAAATCACAAGAGGAAGAAGTTTATACCTCTTTGGAGCTTCAAATCCCTCGAAAACTCGTCAGGAAAATTCTACCAAAACCGGCCACTTTCGAACCTTGTGATCCCGACGTCAAAACCGAGTTAACGAAGCACTTCGAGCTTCGTGAGAACCTCCTAGAGCTCGTTGTGAGCTTGGATTGTCCTAAAACATAACCATTCGAAAGTTCATGAATAGTGCTCAACTCGGAGCTTTGAAAACCGACGTGAAAACGACAAAGTTCTTACCCTTAATTGGTATGGTTGTGTTCGTAGAGTCCTCACGAGTACAATGGTACTCTTTGTTCCTTCGATCTACCAAGTTTGAGGGTGTTTTGGGCTTGTCCGTTTGAAAGAAGGAAGAGAGAGAGTGAGGGTCCGAGAAAGATAGAGAGAGAGAGCTTACGGGAGTGAGAGAGTGAGAGTGTGATAGAATTGTGTGGTCCTCACACATCCACAACTCCAAACCTTAACCTAACCACACCAAAAGTGGTTCAAAATTTAACTAGGGTTACCAACTCAAAACCCTAGAATTATTTAAATTCCATAAGTCTAAAATCAACCCAATGTTCAGGGCAATTTCGTCATTTCACAACAGTAAATAAATAAAGTCCGAAACGGGCTGTGACACTTGGGGCTCTTGGGCTCAGGCTCTAATAATTAAATACTTTAATTAATTATTTTTAGGATTTAATTAATTATTTTTTAATTAAATTCGAATTATTTTTTAATTAAATTCGAAGTCTGTGAAAAAACGCAGAAAAACAGAGCACCCCTTTGAAGAGATGTCTCCCAACAGTCATACCCCATTTTCATACCTGTTGCGAACAGGTATAATCTCACTATATATACATCCATCTGCATGGCATTTAGAACACAGAATTTACAAACTTTCTTCTACATTCCTAAAACATCATTACTGAGAGAACCACAAAGAAATTCGCCAGAAGTTAAGTTTTCTGGTGCTGGAATTCTAACTTGATCGTTGAATCCTGGTGAAGCAGACGTCCGTAGAACTACAAGCACTGAGTGAAGGAAAATTTGTGAAAAAAATGTTCATTTGAGCAACATCTATGGCATTCAACTAACAATTAAAGGCGGAATCATGCTTGTATGCACTCAAAACAAAACATTACCCATGAAATTCAAAGCCTAGTAGAAATGGTGAACCAAGACTCAACTCAAAATCTAAGAGAGAGTTGAGTAACTTTATACCTTTGAAGCACCTCTTTGCTTAGCAAAGGTTAATCACCCATGTGAGGGCCTTCTTCCTTTGTCACCTTGCTCCTTGGCTCCATGGATGAAGGTGGAAGAACTTTGCTTCTTGGATCCATGCCTTCTTGGATGTGGATGGAAGAATAGGTTTCTCCAAAAGTCACCAAAGTTGGAGACCTCTAAGTTTCGACACCAGGGATGGTTGAGGAAGAAGATGAGTGGCCATGGAGGAGTTAGATGCTAGTAAACTCCCCCATGGTGGCCGGCCTCCCTAGAGAGAAAGAGAGAGCCAAAAACTCTCATCTTTCCTCAAAGAAAACCCTAATGAAGAAAAAGCTATAAAGTCATATTTATACCTCCCTTCATTGGAGTGGCAAACTTGTAATAAGTCCAAAACCCACTCCCTCTCTAATCATGGCCGGCCTCTCTATTGTTAGTGGGTTAATTGCACATTTTGTTTTAGTTGTCACACAACTTAAACATTATGTGCCTTGTGGACCAAAACCCTTTTGTGTCCCGAAACCCAAAACTAACTTAAGGCCTAAAACGAACCTTTCGTTCTAGATTAATTAACTTTTAATTAATCCTTGCCACATACAATTAAACTATTTAATTGTCCTTACTCATCTTCATTATATCCTTCAATCATTACCTTACACGGTGTGCGATCCATTAGGTTCCTCTTAGCGAGGCAGTGGGCGATTGTTACTCTTAACGATCGATTATGAATTGAAACATACTTTCAATTCTCCCTTAAATGATTATACATCTTTAGGGCTTCCACAAACCATGAGTGACACCTAGCAGTGTATCATGGCTACCCAAGCTAATCAGAAGAGGTGGAGAACCTATTCAGTTTAGGATTACAATGCAATACGGTCTTTCTCTAATACAATACTCTTGACCACATTGTTTGGTTTGATAGTTTATTCATGTCTACTATCCAACGTGATTCATTTACTTATATGATTACCTTGAATGTGATTTGGAACGACTTCCTCAATCTCATTCATACTCTGGCCAGAGATTCTTAATCATATCATAGAGTATTCTCCCTCAAACAGTTTGAAGGTTAGAGATCCCTTGTTGCGCATTCACTTGCCTCCATGGCTAAGTGGCTTAACCCCAACTATGCCGTGGAAACCCTCTGACGGAGTGACTTTGACATAGTCAAAGATCAAGGACCTAACCACAAGACAACTGTGATGCCTCAGGTCAAATGACTACTTTGCATTATCCCAACCATGAGTTCTCATATGACATGAATATGAGAACTCCTCGTTGATCGCGTTCAGTGGACTCATTCTCTATCGAGCACCTACATGCTTGTCTTGGTGTCATTCACACCAATGACTCGAGACCTGTCACTCTCCCTAAGAGAAGACATAGCACGTACTGATCTTAACGGACTGTCAATGCCCAATTGGCAATCCTATGATCAGGAACATTTAGGATATGTATACAAAAGAGAATGGTCTCATGAATCTAACTTCTTTAGATTACATTCTCCTAATAGCATATTCCTTGGACTTATCGTTTAAGCACATAACATTTATATGAGACAGCTTGAAACAATAATCTTTGCCCTTTATATTAAACTAGATTAGTTTAACATGTGAAATGTCCGTAAAGTATCATCATATGATTGGTTTTAGGGCACATTTCCAACAATCTCCCACTTGCACTAGAGCCAATCAGCTTGGTTATCAGTGATGATACCTCTTCTGAATTCATTTGAAAAATGGCTGAGTTGTAGGCCTAGACAATGGATATCTATATGTTATCCATAGAAGCAACCTTGAGAATAATGACGTCACCATTATACATGATTCTCAATCATGTGGTTTAGTCTCTCAATTGAGTTCGGATCTTGATGAGACCTTGATTCCCTGGCTTAAGCTATCGCCCCATTAGTGTCGTAGTGTCTGTACACTAGAGACACTTTCTGGTTGGAACCGAATAGAGAGTTCATAAATGAACTTTCCCATCCAAACAACATTGTTGTAAACTTCTATATGGCGATATATTTTGCATTCATGATGGAACACACTAAAGTCATTACTTGTAATGTTTCCACCCAAATATACCTTTAGTCATAATAAAGAGATATCCTATTATCTCTTCATTCATAATGAAGAAACATCCAATGATGGATACGATATTAGATTCATAATCTAATACATTTACGCTTCCATTGCGTCACTTTAATTCTTCCTCATTCTTGAGGAATCTATCCTTTAGTATTTCTTAAATGCTTAAGGACTCACTTGACAGTTGCCATGGTTCTGATCCTGTGCTTGCACTGATATCAACTTGTACCGTTCTAGGTACAGCTCATATCTGTGTTTCTCATACAATATGAAATACGTAAATCGCCTTTATGCGTATGCATAAAGGATTCCAGTTACGCATTATGTTTCTTTGGGAGTCAAAGGGTACGTCCCCTTTGAGAAGAGCGACTTCCTAGTCTCACTAGAGTTGTCCTTCTTATTGAAGTTTATCATCATATGAGAAACTTCCTAGCATCTTTTGTCTATCATTAGGTCTCGATATAATCCAATTATATCTTGAAATCGATCATTATAGATTTCCATCCTATGTATATAGACTATGTCTCCCATATACATTCTATTATTATAGAACGTTTAAAGTCATAACTTTAACGAAGAAGAATTCCTTTCATTTCCAAAATTAATATATCAAATATATTTTCAAATTTAGGAATATGATTAACTCCCACTAATCTTTTGTAAACCTAGTAAACAAAAGATTCATTTACATCTTTATGAGAAATCAAACGATTTGATCTTTCTCTCATAAGATGTTTATAGCTCCCACTAGCTTGCTAAGATTCATGATGGATGGATCTCTACAACTTACAAGTATTGTGATTCCTAGTTTTAGACATATATTATCAAGACTATCTTGATAATGGTTTCGGAAACCTATATTACGTCTAAACATTGAATCACTATTTTGTTGTACCTAGCAATCTTCGAATTAATAGAAACCAAGACTACATCAAAGATGGTTTCTTCCAAGTCAACCAATCTCCTTGATTGTAGTCACCTTAAGCTACCAATTAGCTATGAAGGTTTCATTATTTCGGGTCAAATGGTATTATACCATTTCCTTGAGTATATGTCATATATACACTCAATGTAGTCATAAGGATTTTCATTCTTATTTCTTTCGTATTAAGAGGTGTAACTCCATGACATAGTCATAAAGTTCAAACCATTCAACTAAGACGGTTTATAAATCCTTCTCGACTACCTTGTAGCTAGTGGTGTAGGAACTAGGTTGTCATATTTGTTGATTATCATCTTGTTTTTCAAAGAACCCATTCTTTGAATTCTATCTTTCGTTCATTTGCTTTATCTTAGGCAAATCCTAGTGTAGGATTCCAATGAACTACCCAACAAACAACATTTGTTAGTTGGTTCATAGAAGTGATATCCAAAAGTTAATTTAAGGATATCCCACAAGATTGTTCTATAACAAATATTGCTAATTAGCACATAACCTCAAGTCTTAACACGATTAAGACTTGCCTTTCTTTCCAACTACATCATATGGAGTTATGAAGCGTTTTGGAAGATTTTCTAATTGACAATCATATTGACTTAGAAATATATATCCTATATATGGGTAATTGATAACATCCAATGAACTAAATCTTATTCGAGTTCGTTCTTCTCCCAATGGAGAAATACATTATCTTATGATGCTACATTCCTTGATATCTTTCAAGGAAACTCATCTAAAGTGTTAGTTTTCCTTGGATCAAATCTAAGGAGTAAAAACTTTAGACGTCTTACTCATCAACTTACATTCTTGAATTCTTTGAAACCTTTTGCAAAGTATTCGAACTTGTGTTTATTCAAAATAAACAATAGTCCAACCGAGAGCTATCTTCGGTGAATGTCATACAACATGAGTAGTATTATGTTGTGGACATGTGCCACTAACATGTAAGTGAATTAACCTCAATCTCTTTGTGATTCTTTCTTCTTTCCAAAAAGAATAAAGATTTGAACATTTCACCTCTATACAATTTTAACAAGAAGGCATCGGATCCGGATCTAACGATCCATAGCATCCATTTATGACCAACTCGTAATTTATGTTTTAGAGGTGTCACAACTTAGTGGGATTAGTCACTTCCTTGCAACCTTTTGGGTTTTAAGCATCGTTATATTCTAAACAGTTAACACTACCACATTATCTCTATTATAGAGACAATCAATCAGATTACAATAATCCAATCTTTCATAAAGAACAATTGTTTTGTCAAACAAAACATTCATCCATCTCCTAACATTTTAGTGACGGAATTATGTTCCTTATTCAAATTGGAATGTAAAGACAATCTTTGTTTTTCCAATTTCTTTGGTAGTTCATATGAGGAAGTAAGTACTATCTGCTTTCGCAGAGATCAATATTTGATTCACGTTCCGAATGTGAAGTACTTTCTCTTCTCTCATTAATCTTGTACTTCTTGTTAGCAACACTTTTACAACGATTGTAAAACATAGTTACTAATACGAAATCAAACATTCAAGTAGAAGAACCAACTATTTTGAACTTATTCAAGAACATTTTACAACACCTTCGAAAGGTGTGTTCTTGACACTTGCAAGACATTTCTTGCAAATACCCCTTCCAATGTCCATCCTTTCATAAAGAAAGTTTGTTCCCTTGGAGTTTTTAGCTTTCTTCATTTGACTTCTCAATTGACTACAATAGTCACGGTCCCTAAACTCCCACTATCTCTCTTGAAACTTATTTCAATCGTGTTATACACATCAAACGATTTGGAGAGCGTGCGGTTATTGTTCACTATATAGTTTACAATAAACTTAGTGAACCATTTGGATAGGGACACAAAAGTGAAGTCCTTGCCTAGTTTCCGTCTCTAGAAGTGGTTTAACACTTCAACACTCAATGATTCAAAATCATCATAAGTCCATGTTGATGGACTATTTTTGTCAACCAACCATTATGTTCTAAACATAAATACAAACTATTAAGAGTTGTTCAAGGCAACTCTCATTTCTTCATACAACAATTTGTAAGTGAAATTTCATGGCACATAAAGTGTCCATGCCCTTGTGCTTACTTCTCAAGTTCTTTGTTCATGTAACAAAGAAACAAGCACTAGTGTTTGCGTTAACTAAGGGTTGTTCAAAGCAACTCTTATTTCTTCATACAACAATTTGTAATTGAAGAATTATGACACTAAAAGTGTTGTCCTCTTTATGATAGACTTTTCTAACATATTTTTCCAATGATACATTATCAATAGGAAGATTGCGAGGATGAGACTACTTAGGTACAAATACGATCCATTCAAGACATTCTATGGGATTGCGGTACCAAGTCCGGAAACTAAAGCCTTCGGCTTTTCTTTGTCAAGTATTGGATAGCGTTTGCAAATATATCGGTAAATAAATACATAACGAATATAAATTGATTGATTTTAAGCTATTTGATCCTGGTCTTTAAATCAAATAGCACCACCCACTATTTTCGGCAAATTCCATATCCCTCATCGGAATTCGAGAGTTTTGGAGAAAACTCTTAGTAGGGTATGGGAGGCTCACTATTACCAAGCCAACCTCACAATGATATGATGTTGGCTAGCATCAATAATAATGAGAGAGTACGCTTACTCATTTGCATCTCTTGCAAGTACCCATCTTATTTGGCCTCTAGAGAATGAAGCCTCACAATGATATGATGTTGGCTCCATTGCACTTAGTTAAGTCATTCCCACCATGCAAGTTCGGGTAGGGGTTCAAGAACAACCTCACAATGATATGATGTTGATCATTCTCGTTGCCTACCTTCACAACATCATGTATGCATATAGAACTCCTCTTGAGTGTAAGCACGCACTTTGTACGCCCCCATGATAGGGTGAAGTCGGTGTACGAGTCACAAACGATTGGAGCCTACCACGGTGGAAGGCCACGAAAGAGTGTTCAAAGCACTTTCACGCTTGTCAACTTAATAATGGTTTGGTTGAGGGTTTTAGGTCTCATCACATATAAGCATGCATTTTAATCACATTAAAACTATTTGGTCCTATTACAACTATTGGTCCATGTGATTGATTTAGTTGTATATAATACTCCCACTATGCTTGTAAAACGGTTTTTAAAGCAAGAGTATATGTTACTACTAACATAAGTTTTGCATTCATTGATGGACTATATAGTTGCCTTAGGGCCTTAGGATGACTATGAACCTTTGATTGGATCCAACACGAGCCTAGTGTTGGATCTCGGTCTAGGGATGGTGATTGATTTTAGTTACGCGTTTAATCACATTAAGGCGTGTTTTCTTATTGGGCGTTGGACCCTCTACTCCAATTTCATGCATATCAAATAAAACAATAAAAGGAGTACTTTAAAGTAAAGAAGAGCTTATGCTCTTTTACAACATTTGATCAAAACAAATTACTTTAAAGCAAAGAAGAGCTTATGCTCTTTTACAACATTTGATCATATCAAATTACAACCAAAATCTAATCTACACATTCCCATGGTTCAAACAAATTTGAGACGGCCTTTCACATAGCTCAATTATCGTAGGCTTAGGTTCATAATCACCCTTTCTTTAATTAATTAACGCTTTAACTAATTAAACTTGAATGCAACATTGTCATTTGGTTTTTGTATCCATAGAATTGATTTTAATAGGAGCTAAATGAAATGAAAATCCAATTCTCATTTAAAGAAACAAAACCATTTTGTTCTCAACTGATTTGGGCCAAAAAGCAATAACCTCAACCATTGGGCTATATTGCAAAACACAAACTTTTGGGGTCACTTTGTAAAAACACAAAAGTCCACTACTTCATGTAATTACAACTAGAACCCAAAAATTTCAACAAATACAAAAACTTCATTAAAGGAGCAAAACAATTCGTCCTTTAGTGTTTTTGGGCCTTTACGTAAAAACGTAAACTTTTGGGTCAAAGTACAAATACACAAAAGTATCAAAACTTTATGTAACTGCATAAAAGCCCCAAAAGTACCCTACTTGTAGGGTTGGCCGGTTTTGGTAGGTGAGAGTGGTGTCAAAATTTTTGAATTTTTCAACAAAGTGAAAGGTGATGGGTTGGTTTGAAAAAGTCAATTCCAGGAAACATGGTTCCATGAATCATGGGAAAGTAAAGTTGATTGGTATGGATGTGTAAGAAAAGTCCATACCTTGTGATGATTAAAATCATACCATCCTTTCATAAACAAAACTTTATGTAAACAACCAAAACTTTGAATCAAAATTTCCAACCTTTTTGTTCTTGCCAAGAACATAACAAGAACAATGAAGAACATTCATGAAAACCCATAAAAGCTCCATGAACATTTTTCACCCAAAGACATCCCAAAAAACTCTCAAACTTAATGGAAATAACATATTACCATACTAGGGTACTTAGGGGTTCCTAATGTCACTTTAAAACATTTTTAACAAGACAAACATGAACCCAAAAATCCACCCTTTGGATTTGGCCGAATTTCCCAAAAAACATGGCACCAAATTTTAGCTCCAAAATTCATGCTCATATGAACTACATCTACAACATTTGAGATGGCAAATTTTCTAGCAAAATTTACATTCAAAGAAGCAAGAATAAAGCTTGTAACAATTACAACATTTAAATCAAAGACTATGAACTACAAAACCCAAAAGGATTCACCAACTACTAGACCTAGGCTCTTGATACCACTTGAAGGAAAATTTGTGAAAAACATGTTCATTTGAGCAACATCTATGGCATTCAATTAACAATTAAAGGCGGAATCATGCTTGTATGCACTCAAAACAAAACATTACCCATGAAATTCAAAGCCTAGTAGAAATGGTGAACCAAGACTCAACTCAAAATCTAAGAGAGAGTTGAGTAACTTTATACCTTTGAAGTACCTCTTTGCTTAGCAAAGGTTAATCACCCATGTGAGGGCCTTCTTCCTTTGTCACCTTGCTCCTTGGCTCCATGGATGAAGGTGGAAGAACTTTGCTTCTTGGATCCATGCCTTCTTGGATGTGGATGGAAGAATAGGTTTCTCCAAAAGTCACCAAAGTTGGAGACCTCTAAGTTTCGACACCAAGGATGGTTGAGGAAGAAGATGAGTGGCCATGGAGGAGTTAGATGCTAGTAAACTCCCCCATGGTGGCCGGCCTCCCTAGAGAGAAAGAGAGAGCCAAAAACTCTCATCTTTCCTCAAAGAAAACCCTAATGAAGAAAAAGCTATAAAGTCATATTTATACCTCCCTTCATTGGAGTGGCAAACTTGTAATAAGTCCAAAACCCACTCCCTCTCTAATCATGGCCGGCCTCTCTATTGTTAGTGGGTTAATTGCACATTTTGTTTTAGTTGTCACACAACTTAAACATTATGTGCCTTGTGGACCAAAACCCTTTTGTGTCCCAAAACCCAAAACTAACTTAAGGCCTAAAACGAACCTTTCGTTCTAGATTAATTAACTTTTAATTAATCCTTGCCACATACAATTAAACTATTTAATTGTCCTTACTCATCTTCATTATATCCTTCAATCATTACCTTACACGGTGTGCGATCCATTAGGTTCCTCTTAGCGAGGCAGTGGGCGATTGTTACTCTTAACGATCGATTATGAATTGAAACATACTTTCAATTCTCCCTTAAATGATTATACATCTTTAGGGCTTCCACAAACCATGAGTGACACCTAGCAGTGTATCATGGCTACCCAAGCTAATCAGAAGAGGTGGAGAACCTATTCAGTTTAGGATTACAATGCAATACGGTCTTTCTCTAATACAATACTCTTGACCACATTGTTTGGTTTGATAGTTTATTCATGTCTACTATCCAACGTGATTCATTTACTTATATGATTACCTTGAATGTGATTTGGAACGACTTCCTCAATCTCATTCATACTCTGGCCAGAGATTCTTAATCATATCATAGAGTATTCTCCCTCAAACAGTTTGAAGGTTAGAGATCCCTTGTTGCGCATTCACTTGCCTCCATGGCTAAGTGGCTTAACCCCAACTATGCCGTGGAAACCCTCTGACGGAGTGACTTTGACATAGTCAAAGATCAAGGACCTAACCACAAGACAACTGTGATGCCTCAGGTCAAATGACTACTTTGCATTATCCCAACCATGAGTTCTCATATGACATGAATATGAGAACTCCTCGTTGATCGCGTTCAGTGGACTCATTCTCTATCGAGCACCTACATGCTTGTCTTGGTGTCATTCACACCAATGACTCGAGACCTGTCACTCTCCCTAAGAGAAGACATAGCACGTACTGATCTTAACAGACTGTCAATGCCCAATTGGCAATCCTATGATCAGGAACATTTAGGATATGTATACAAAAGAGAATGGTCTCATGAATCTAACTTCTTTAGATTACATTCTCCTAATAGCATATTCCTTGGACTTATCGTTTAAGCACATAACATTTATATGAGACAGCTTGAAACAATAATCTTTGCCCTTTATATTAAACTAGATTAGTTTAACATGTGAAATGTCCGTAAAGTATCATCATATGATTGGTTTTAGGGCACATTTCCAACACTGAGTAGGGGCGAAATTTCTGTTTCAAGGACATTGTGGTACGCAAGCCTCGATCTTCAATATTTCTGTTTAATATTATTCATTGTTCATACACTATTTGCATTTATTATTTGTTAGCATATATAAGTTTATCACAGATTGTTGACATATATCCAACAGTATGGTCCACCTTTCCTTCATGATTATAGGTCTTACAAGACATACATATTTTTCTCAAACATAGCTACACCACTTTTCAAACATAGCTGCTACGCCTTTGACTGCATACCTCCGAGCAGCATCTTTGCATAACTGCTGTCTTGCGTTGTAGCAATCACCAAGTCACAAATGGCTGTTGTATTTTCCTTATTGTCGTGCTCTTGGACTGCGAAGGGGGCGATGCCTTCAACTTTGGCGCCCAACAGCGTCATGGAATTCCCGAACTCCATGAGGCTTGGCCATTTTGTTTGTTGCTCAGAGTGCCCATGCGTGGTGGTGCTTTCCAAACACAGCCTCAAGCCTTCAATTTCAAGTCACTTGCTCATCTTTACAGAGCAAAGAGAGAGAGAGAGACGCAGATTTGCACAGAGGAGGAGCGGTCATGGCTGTTCTTGAGGAGAGAAGCAGATGGTGTGGAGGCCTTGTGCGCCTTCTAGAGGGTCACTGGAGACTACGAGCATGGATCACTTAGATTTGATTGGAACTTCACAGGGTTGTTTAGACCACTCCGAAGAAATTCATGGGACTAATGGCAGTGACAAGGAGCTAGATTGTGGTGGGAGATGGAGGATTCAAGACAACGTTTGCATCCAAAATAAATTTATTGGAGAGAAAAAATGAAGAGGAAAGAAACATAGGTTTTGTACCTTCTGATTGTTGCTTGTAGTTTGTTTTCCTTCCTTGAAAGGCTTGGTTGGGAATCGCCAGCAATGGAATTATTTCGTCTTCTCTTCCAGCAATACTTTGTTGCTACTTTTCTTTTCTCTTAGTTTATGCAGAGTACCTTCTCCTTTCCTTTTCCCCGTTGTACTGCAACTAGTGCCTATTTATAAGCATCCAAGGAAGGCCCTAGAATTTTACATGAGGCAAGGTAGAGACCACGTTCTCTGCCACTTTCTTTTAACTTCTCCCACCAATTGTATGTAGTCCTCCACATCCTTTTGTTGCAGAAAAATAGGGTGCTCATGTTTTGCACTTCATCTTCTCTTGTGCAAAAAAACACATATTTTCTTACAATTTATTATTATTTTTTTTCTCTTTTTTTTTTTTATACGTAACCTACTGCACGTTTGAGGAAGCCATCATGGCTTCTTCATTTATTTATTATTAATATATTTTCCTTTGTGAAAATATATGGCTCAACACTAAGTCATGACGATGACTGTGTGAGCTTGAAAATATGGTCTGAGCTTTCAAGCCGCAACAACTAGCGCCAAAATTAATTTCTCGATCTTTGGGTATCTTGTTTCCGCATCAAGAAGAGCTTTAGAAGTGTAGAATATCGGTAATTGGGCCCCCAGCTCTTCTCGTATAAAGGCAGAGCTCACTGCTACTTCCGAGACTACCAAGTAAATGTATAAGTCCTCCGCTGCTTCCTGCTTAGATAGTAAGGGAGGTGATGTGAGATACTTCTTTAGGTCTTGCAAAGCTCTTTCGCACTCATCATCCCATTTTTCTTGTTGTGCCCTCTTGATTGCTTTGAAAAAAGGCTTGCATCGATTGATGGGCTGTGAGAGGAAGCAGTTGAGCGCGGCTGCTCGTCCAGTTATGCTTTCGATCTCCTTCAAGGTAGTTGGAGATTTCATCTCTAGGATTTCTCGGATTTACTTGGGATGTGCTTCAATTCCTCGTTGGGTTACTAGGTACCCTAAGAATCTGCTTGAAGATACTCCGAATGTGCATTTGGAGGGATTGAGCTTCATCTTGTACTTTCTAAGGATGTCGAAAGTTTCTACCAAGTTGCAGATGTTGCTAAGTGGCTCCAGCGTTCTTGTGGCCAAAAGGCATGACCTTGTACCATTAGGTGCCTTGTTCGATCACGAATGCGGTTTTCTCCTTATCAGGCTCATGCATGGCTATTTGGTTGTAGCCGAACTATGAGTCCAAGAAACTGAGTAGCTGATTCCCGGAAGTTGAATCTACTAGTTGATCAATTTAGGGAACTTGATAAGGATCTTTTGGGCATACTTTGTTGAGGTTAGTGTAGTCTACGTGAACCCTCCATTTGCCCCTCTCTTTGTTCATTACTAGCATGATGTTGGCAAGCCATGCTGAGTGTGCTACCTCTTCTATGAATCTGGCCTCCAATAGCTTGTTGATTCCTACTTCGAAGATCACCACTCGTTTAGGTGTGAAATGTCTTCTCTTTTGGATCACCGGCTTGGCATCGAGGTCGACGTGCAGCTTCTGGCAAGCTATCTTGGGGTCAATGTCGGCCATGTCAAAAGGTGACCATGAAAAGACGTCACGATTTTCCCTAAGGAAAGCCATGAGTTCCTCCTTTTCCTTCGGGCTCAAACGTGAGCTGATTCTAGCAGTATTCTCCAGATACTGGGGATCAAGAATGATGTGTTTGGCGTCCTCTTTGGGTTTCCATCCTATCTCGTCTGTTGGCGCGTTGATTTGGAGACCATATTCTTGATCCGTCTGCTGTAATTGATATTTGGTAGCTTCATCGTCCTTTTGGACCTTGGTAGCCTCTACGGGGGTAAAGGTTTCTTTTTTTACTCCTTTAGTACTTATACAGTGCATCGTGAAGATGTGGCCTGGCCAGACTTGATTTCTCCAACTCCTCCTCCCAGGATGCAGAATCAGATTTTTTGATACTTGACGGAGGTTACGACATCCAACCTTATCAGCCAAGGTCGCCCTAAAATCCCATTGTAGGGAGACGGGTCGCTTATTATCGTGAACATCTACTTTGAGACAACTAGCGGTGTACTCACGTCAAGTGCAATGTTGCCGATGGCGGTCAAGGTGTGTCCGTTGAAGTAGGTTGACTGCACTTTCGTTATCAACCATCATTCTGTCAACTATAGCACGAGCTAGTTGGACAGATACCACTAATGCGTCGTCGTGTGGGAAATTGACGCCTTCAGAATTCTGCTCGGTGAAGCCAACGGTGCTTCCAGTTTGGACGTTGACTGCCTAGACCTATGAGACTAGTAGAGCCGATTGGATCATTCTTTTCTTGGAGTTCTTGGTGGCCCACAAGTGCTTGGATTCAGGAAAGATGCCATTGATCTTAATTATCTTGGTTGGTGGCTCTTCGTCGGCGTCTGCATTTCTCCTAGGATGCGCAGCTGGCTTGTCTAAGTATCTGTCGACCTTGCCTTCTTTCACCAGCATCTCTAGGTAGTTCTTCCAAGTGTAGCAGTAGTCAGTTGTGTGACCGAGACCTCGATGGAATGCGCAGTACTTCGTGTGGTCCAACTTGGAGGTATCTCTCTTTGATTGTTTTGACAACTTGAACCATGGCTTGCTCTTGATGTCATGGAGGATTTGGTGGATCGAGATCGAGAATTTAGAGTAGTTCTTAGGCATCGGGCCTTCTTTAGTCGTGGGTCGGTCCTTACGCTTGGCCTTCTGCATGCTTTTGTTGTTGTACTGCTTCCCTTCCTCCTTCTTTTGAGCTAATGTTGATTCTCTTTGAGGCTGCTTAGGTGCCTTGTCTGGTCGCCGAGTCTTGTCCAAAAGTGCATGCTTCTCTGCCAAAGCGAAAGAATTTGCCAGAGTTAGATCTTCTTTCATGATCAATTCTCTGAACAGCGGGTGGTCTGCTGGGAGTTCTTTTTGGAAGGCTGCACTAGCTATCGAGTCGTTGCATCCAACTATCTTTACCTTCTTTGCTTTGAACCTCTTCATATAGTTGCGAAGCGACTTCTTTGGGTTCTTCTTGACATTGAACAAATGGTCGAACTTCTTCTTGATCGAGTGGTAGGATGAATACTCTTTGGTGAAAACTAAAGAAAGCTCATCGAAATTTTGGATGGAATGTGGCGACAGGGTGTGGAACTAATCTTGCGCCTCACCTTGTAAAGTGGTGGCGAATATCTTGCACATGAGAGCGTCGCTATTCCGATAAAGGGCCATCGGGCTTCGGTAGTGTTTTAGGTGTCTCTCTGGGTCTCCATCCCCTTTGAAGGACATGACATGTTGAACTTCCGTGGAGCCTCTGCCTGCTCAATCTCGTCTGTGAAGGGTGACTTGCTTATGTTGGTCTTCTCTCATCATAGTGCCTCGTCAGTGACCTTGTTGTGTTGGAAATCATTCAATCGCTCAGTCATGAGCCTTTCTACTTCTTCCTGAATTTTCCTTTGTTGGGGTAGCGGAGCTTTCGGCTGGCCCCTGTCGTGACCTGCTGGTCTAGGCTACTCTTCCAAGTGTTCGGCTTGTCTATGCCGCAACTGTGGTGCATGTGGTATAGGATGCTCCTTGCGGGCCCCACCACATGCAGGGCTCGACTCCGTCGTAGCACGATATTGTCCGCTTTGGGCCCCAGCCATGCCTTCACGGTTTTGTTTTTGGGAACTCACACGAGAACTTCCCAATGGGTCACCCATCATGGGATTGCTCTCGCCCATTCTCGCTTAACTTTGGAGTTCCGATGGAATCCGAAGCTAGTGAGCTCCCAAAAGGCCTCGTGCTAGGTAAAGATGGGAATATACATATAAGGTTTATAGGATCCACACCCCTGGGCGATGTGGGATCTTACAATCCAAACCCCTTAGGGGCCCGACGTCCTCGTCAGCACACTATTGGCTCTAATACCAAATTCAATCATTGGAAATGAGTAGAGTCGAGAACTTTTGTGAACAAGTCAGCAAGTTGATCGTATCTTCGAGTGTACACTGTGTTGATGACTTTGGATTGGACTTAAGCACGGATGTAAAAACAATCAACCTCAATATGCTTTGTTCTCTCGTGAAAAACTAGGTTCGAAGCTATGTGTATGGCAGCTTGGTTATCACAAAACAGAGACATAGGTTCCTTGTCGATGTAGCCAAGGTCAGCTAGGAGACTCTTTAACCAGATTAATTCACAAGCCGTGGCTGCCATGGCTCTATACTCAGCCTCAGCACTTGATCGCACAATCACCGTTCGTTTTTTACTCTTCCATGTCACAAGATTACCACCAACAAATGTACAGAAACCAGTGGTAGACTTGCGATCGAGGGCATTACCTGCCCAGTCAACATCTGTGTATGCCATAATATGATTTGAGCCATGTTTCTTCATGAGCAAGCCTCTGCCAATTGACCCCTTCAAGTATCTAAGTATCGTTTTGACAATCTCCCAGTGAATCAGTGTAGGAGAGTGCATAAATTGGCTGACAAGGCTTACTGAATAAGCAATATCAGGTACGTGCTAGCTTGCAATCCAACATGTGAGCTTCATCCAATAGATCAAGTACATATCTTCTTTGATTTAAGAACATACCCTTGGAGGATGTGGCCATTTCAATGCCAAGAAAGTACTTTAAGATTCCCAAATCCTTAAGAGCAAATTGTTGATGAAGAGAGGATTTGAGGGCATTGATTTCTTCTATGTTATCTCCCGTTATAATAAGATCATCAATTTAAGATCCCACATCGCCCAGGGGTGTGGATCTTGTAAGCCTTATATGAATATTCCCATCTCTACCTAGCACAAGGTCTTTTGGGAGCTCACCGGCTTCGGATTCCATCGGAACTCCGAAGTTAAGCGAGAATGGGCGAGAGCAATCCCATGATGGGTGACCCACTGGGAAGTTCTCATGTGAGTTCCCAGAAACAAAACCGTGAGGGCGTGGCTGGGGCCCAAAGCGGCCAATATCGTGCTACGACGGAGTCGAGCAAGTGATGTGGTGGGGGCCCGAGCCGGGATGTGATAGTATGCTCATCCGTGGGTCTAACCGAGAGTGCACGCTCCTCCGCCTGCTAAGATGAGAGTATACGTTATCTCAGGGGTCCAGTCAGGTTTGTACAGGTGTGACTGACACCAAGACAAGCATGTAGGTGCTCAATAGAGAATGAGTCCACTAAACACGATCAACAAAGAGTTCTCATATTCATGTCACATGAGAACTCATGGTTGGGATAATGCAAAGTAGTCTTTTGACTTGAGGCATCATAGTTGTCTTGTGGTTAGGTCCTTGATCTTTGACTATGTCAAAGGCACTCCGTCAGAGGGTGTACAGGACATGGTTGGGGTTAAGCCACTTAGCCAAGGAGGCAGGTGAATGCGCAATAAGGGATCTCTAACCTTCAAACCGTTTGAGGGAGAATACTCTATGATATGATTAAGAATCTCTAGCCAGACTATGCATGAGATTTAGGAAGTCATTCCAAATCACATTCAAGGTAATCATATAAGTAAGAGAATCGCATTGGAAAGTAGACATGAATAAACTATCAAACCAAACAATGTGGTCAAGAGTATTGTATTAGAGAAAGACCGTATTGCATTTTAATCCTAAATTGAATAGGTTCTCCACCTCTTCTTATTAGCTTGGGTTGCCATGACATACTGCTAGGTGTCACTCATGGTTTGTGGAAGCCCTAAAGGTGAGTAATCACTAAAGGGAGAATTGAAAGTATGTTTCAATTCAAAATTGATTGAAGAGTTCTAATCGCCCACTGCCTTGCTAAAAAGAACCTAATGGATCGTACACCGTGTAAGGCATAGATTGAAGAAACAATGGAGTTGAGTAAGAATAATTAAAAGGTTTAATTATTTATGGCTAGGATTAATTAATACGTTAATTAAGCAAACGAATAAGTTCGTTTTAGACCTCGGGTTAGTTTTGGGCCTCAAGGCCCAATGGGCTTCGAATGTCAAGCCCATTGACTTAAGTTTTATGACAACTTAATGAATAAAGATTCAAGAGGGCCCAAACAGCCCAAAGACCATGGAAGGCCGGCCATGTTGATGAAATAGGGTTTTGGTTCTTTTTGTCACTTAAGTGAAGTGACTCTATAAATAACTTTATAGCCAAAATTCATTCAGGGTTTTCATTTGAGGAAATTGGAGAGAACATGTCTCTCCCTTTCTCTCTAGGAGGCCGGCCCCTTGGAGGAGATTAGCTAGCAAGGTCACTCATCTCTTCTTCAAGTCCCTCCTTGGTGTGGAGACTTAGAGGTTCTCTATTTTGGGAACTTGGAGAATCCTTTCAACCATCCTCCTCCAAGAAATCCATGGAGCCAAGAAGCAAGGAATGAAGGCGCTCTCCTTGGGTGATTAGCCTTTGCTTATGCAAAGAGGAATCAACAAAGGTATAAGATTTCTCAACTCACATTGTTCTTGAGTTGAGTCTTGGTTCACACAACTACTAGGCTTTGAATTTCATGGGTAATGTTTTGTTTTGAGTGCATACAAGCATGATTCCGCTTTTAATTGTTAATTGCATGCCATAGATGTTGCTCAAATGAACACGTTTTTCACAAATTTTCCTTCAAGTGGTATCAGAGCCTAGGTCTAGTAGTTGGTGAATCCTTTTGGGTTTTGTAGTTCATAGTCTTTGATTTAAATGTTGTAATTGTTACAAGCTTTATTCTTGCTTCTTTGAATGTAAATTTTGCTAGAAAATTTGCCATCTCAAATGTTGTAGATGTAGTTCATATGAGCATGAATTTTGGAGCTAAAATTTGGTGCCATGTTTTTTGGGAAATTCGGCCAAATCCAAAGGGTGGATTTTTGGGTTCATGTTTGTCTTGTTAAAAATGTTTTAAAGTGACATTAGGAACCCATAAGTACCCTAGTATGGTAATATGTTATTTCCCTTAAGTTTGAGAGTTTTTGGGATGTCTTTGGGTGAAAAATGTTCATGGAGCTTTTATGGGCTTTCATGGATGTTCTTCATTGTTCTTGTTATGTTCTTGGCAATAACAAAAAGGTTGGGAATTTTGATTCAAAGGTTTTGGTTATTTGCATAAAGTCTTGTTTTGTGATGGATGATATGTTTTTCAATCATCACTAGGTGTGGTCACCCATACCTATTTTCTTACAACACTTTACTTTCCATGTTTCATGGAACCATGTTTCATGGAATTCACTTTTTCAAACCATACCAATCACTTACACCTTTCCATCACCTTTCTAACCACAACTCAACTCACACACATCACTCACACTCTCACCATGACCGGCCACCCCTATAATGGGGTTACTTTTGGGGCTTTTATGCAATTACATAAAGTTTTGATACTTTTGTGTATTTGTACTTTGACCCGAAAGTTCATTGATCTTTATTCTTTTGGAAAGAAGAAAGAATCACAAAGTTGTTGAGGTTAATTCACTTAGATGTTAGTGGCACTTGTCCACAACATAATACTACTCATGTTGTATGACATTCACCGAAGATCGCTCTCGGTTGGACTATTGTTTATTTTGAATAAACACAAGTCCAAATACTTTGCAAAAGGTTTCAAAGAATTCAAGAATGTAAGTTGATGAGCAAGACATCTAAAGTATTTACTCCTTAGATTTGATCCAAGGAAAACTAACACTTTAGATGAGTTTCCTTGAAAGATATCAAGGAATGTAGCATCATCAAATAATGGATTTCTCCATTGGGAGAAGAACGAACTCGAATAAGATTTAGTTTGTTGGATGTTATCAATTACCCATATATAGGATATATATTTCTAAGTCAATATGATTGTCAATTAGAAGATCTTCCAAAAACATTTCATAACTCCATATGATGTAGTTGGAAAGATAGACAAGTCCTAAGTGTGTTAAGACTTGAGGTTGTGTGCTAATTAGCAATATTTGTTTTAGAACAATCTTGTGGGATATCCTTATATTAACTTTTGGATATCTCTTCTAAGAACTAACTAACAAATGTTGTTTGTTGGGTAGTTCATTGTAATCCTACACTAGGATTTGCCTAAGATAGAGCAAATGAAGGAGAGCTAGAATTCAAAGAATGGGTTCTTTGAGAGACAAGATGATAATCAACAAATATAACAACCTACTTCCTACACCACTAGCTCCAAGGTAGTCGAGAAGGATTTATAAACCGTCTTAGTTGAATGGTTTGAACTTTATGACTATGTCATGGAATTACACCTCTTAATTCAAAGAAATAAGAATGAAGATCCTTATGACTACATTGAGTGTATATATGATATATACTCAAGGAAATGGTATAGTACCATTTGACCCGAAATATTGAAACCTTCATAGCTAATTGGTAGCTTAAGGTGAATACAATCAACGAGATTGGTTGACTTGGAAGAAAACATCTTTGATGTAGTCTTGGTTTCTATTAATTCGAAGATTGCTAGCTACAACTAAACGATGATTCAATGTTTAGACGTAATATGGGTTTCAGAAACCATTATCAAGATAGTCTTGATAATATATGTCTAAGACTAGGAATCACAAGACGTGTAAGTTGTAGAGATCCATCCATCATGAATCTTAGCAAGCTAGTGGGAGCTATAAGCATCTTATGAGAGAAAGATCAAATCGTTTGATTTCTCATAAAGATGTAAATGAATCTTTTATTTATTTGTTTTACAAAAGATTAGTGGGAGTTAATCATATTCCTAAATTTGAACATATATATGATATTAATTTTGGAAATGAAAGGAATTCTTCTTCGTTAAAGTTATGACTTTAAACGTTCTATAATGATAGAATGTATATGGGAGACATAGTCTATATACATAGGATGGGAATCTATAATGATCGATTTCAGGATATAATTGGATTATATCAAGCCCTAATGATAGACAAAAGATGCTAGGAAGTTTCTCATATGATGATAAACTTCAATCAGAAGGACAACTCTAGTGAGACTAGGAAGTTGCTCTTCTCAAAGGGAACGTACCCTTTGACTGCCAAAGAAACATAATGCGTAACTAGAATCCTTTATGCATACGCATAAAGGTGATTTATGTATTTCATATTGTATGAAAAACGTTGATATGAGTTGTACCAAGATCCGTACAAGACGATATCAGTGCAAGCCCAGGATCAGAACCATGGCAACTGTCAAGTGAGTCCTTGAGTATTTAAGAAATACTAAATGATAGATTCCTCAAGAATGAGAAAGAATTAAAGTAACACAATGGAAGCGTAAATGAATTAGATTATGAATCTAATATCGTATCCATAACTGGATGTCTCTTCATTTTGAATGAAGAGATAATTGGATATCTCTTTATTATGACTAAAGAGATATTTGGGTGGAAACATTAAAAGTAATGACTTTAGTGTATTCCATCGTGCATGCAAAATATATTGCCATATAGAAGCTTACAACAATTTTGTTTGGATGGGAAAGTTCATTTATGAACTTTCTATTCGGTTCCAACCAGAAAGTGACTTTAGTGTACCGGCACTACGACACTAATGGGGCGATAGCTCAAGCCAAGGAATCAAGGTCTTAACCAGATCCGAACTCAAATGAGAGACTAAACCACATGATTGAGAATCATGTATAATGGTGACGTCGTTATTCTCAAGGTTTCTTCTATGGATAACATATAGATATCCATTGTCTAGGCCTACTACTCAGCCATTTTTGAAATGAATTCAGAAGAGGTATCATCACTGATGACCAAGCTGATTGGCTCTAGTGCAAGTGGGAGAATGCTGGAAATGTGCCCTAAAACCAATCATATGATGATACTTTACGGACATTTCACATATTAAACTAATCTTGTTTAATATAAAGGGCAAAGATTATTGTTTCAAGCTGTCTCATATAAATGTTATATGATTAAACGAAAAGTCCAAGGAATATGTAATTGGGAGAATGTGATCTAAAGAAGTTAGATTCATGAGACCATTCTTTTTCGTATACATATCCTAAATGTTCCTGATCATAGGATTGCCAATTCGGCATTAACAGTTCGTTAAGATCAGTACATGCTATATCTTCTCTTAGGGAGAGTGACTGGTCTCGAGTCATTGGTGTGACTGACACCAAGACAAGCATGTAGGTGCTCAATAGATAATGAGTCCACTGAACACGATCAACAAAGAGTTCTCATATTCATGTCACATGAGAACTCATGGTTGGGATAATGCAAAGTAGTCCTTTGACTTGAGGCATCATTGTTGTCTTGTGGTTAGGTCCTTGATCTTTGACTATGTCAAAGGCACTCTGTCAGAGGGTCTCCATGACATGGTTGGGGTTAAGCCACTTAGCCATGGAGGCAGGTGAATGCGCAACAATTATTGGATTATATTGTTTAATGAAGGGCAAAGCTTATTGTTAATCATTATTTATTGGATTATATGTTTAAGCAATAAGGGAATCCAAGGAATGTATTTAGTCTAAGAGAGAAGTGATCTAAGTAAGTTAGATTAACGAGACCTTTCTCTTATGTTCATTCCTAAAACGTTCCTAGCCATAGGATTGCCAATTGGGCATTGACAATCCGCTAAGGTTAGTATGTGTTATGTTAACTCAAGCGTAAGTATGACTAGTCTCAAGTCATTTAGTGTTGGACACTGAGACAAACACATAGGTGCTCGAAAGGTAATCGAGTACACTGAACAACGATCAAAAGAGAGTTCGAACATACATGTCATGTGAACTCGTAAGTTGCAATATGCAAAGTAGTCCTTTGACCTGAGGCATCATAGATGTCTAATGGTTAGGTCCTTGATCTTTGATCATGTCAAAGGCATTCCATCGAGAGTGTCCACGGCATTGTTGGGGTCAAGCTATCTAGTCATGTAGGCATATGAATGCACAACAAGGGATCTCTAACCTTCCATGGTGGAAGGAGAATACTCTGAGATATGATTCAGGAGTCTTTGGCCAAAGCATACGAATATAACTTAGGAAATATGTTTCAAGTCATATTCAAATGAATCATATAGAGAAGTATCACATTGGATAGTAGACATGAAATAAACTAGCACTTAAACAATGTGATCAAGAGTATTGTATTAGAGAAGGACCGTATTGCATTGTAATTGTAACTGGATAGGTTCTCCAACCACTTCTACTTAGCTTGGGTAGCCATGACATACTGCTAGGTGTCACTCGTGGTTTGTGGAAGCCCTGAGGATTAGCTAACACTAATCTTCATCAAAGGGAGAATTGAAATGTAGTTTCAATTCGCAATCGATCGTTAAGAGTAACAATCGCCCACTGCCTCGCTAATTGGAACCTAATGGATCGTACACCGAGTAAGGATGAAAGTGAAGAAATATAAATAAGATGGATAAGCAATTAAATAGTTTGATTGAGAATGGTCAAGATTAATTAATTAGTTAATTAATCTTACGAAAGGTTCGTATTGGGCTTTTAAGTTGGTTTTGGGTTTCGGGGCCCAAAAGGGTTTTTGGTCCACAAGGCCCATTGAGTTTAGGTTGTGTGACAACTAAAACTAAATGGAAATTAACCCAAAAACAAGGTCAAAACCGGCCTAGGGTGAGTGGTACCCAACTTGGGTTCATTGCAAGTGTGCCACTCACATGTGAGGTGGTATAAAGGCAACTTTATAGCCATAACCTCATTAGGGTTTTCTTGAGGGAAATAAGAGAAACATTTTCTCTCCTTTTCTCATCTAGAGGCCGGCCACTTAGGGAGAGTTTTACTAGCATCAAAATCTCTCTAAGTCATCCATCTTCTCTTCACACTACATCCTTGGTGTGGAGACTTAGAGACACTAAATCTTTAGTGTTCTTGGAGATCCTTTCCTTACATCTTCAAGGAGCAAGAGGAGCATTCAAAAGGAAGAAAATCACAAGGAAGATTCAAGGAGCTAGGAGGTGACTTGAAGGCCCTCCACTTGGGTGAATCCCTTGTGTAAACAAGGATGAGCTTCAAGGGTAATGAATCTCAAAACCTTCCTTCTCTTTAATGTTGTTAAAGAGTCTTATGGTTCACCATTCACTAGGCTTTGAAAGTCATGGGTTTTAGAATTGTTTTTGAATGCATGCCTACTTTAAAGTGTTATTAGTTTGCATATGTGTTCAAATGTTCTCACATGTTCTTAGCTAGGACAAAATTTTTCCTTCAAGTGGTATCAAGAGCCTAGGTCTAGAGTATGGTGAATCCTTTTGGGTTTTGTGTTTTTCATGGTTTGTGCTTTAAATGTTGTAAATGTTACAAGCTTTGTTCTTGCTTTTTGAATATAAATTTTGCTTGAAAATTTAGCATCTCAAATGTTGTAGATGTAGTTCATTTAAGCATGAATATTGGAACTAAAATTTGGTGCTATGTACGTGGGGAAATTCGGCCAAATCCAAAGGGTGGATTTTTGGGTTCATGTTTGTCTTGTTAAAAGTGTTTTAAAGTGACTTTTGGAACCCCTAAATACCCTAGGATGTTAACCCTCTTTTGAGTAGTGAAAATTTGAGTTTTATTGAGTGAAAACATTCATGGAGCTCTTATGAGTTTTCATGTGTGTTCTTCAATGTTCTTGATGTTCTTACCAAGAACAAAAAGGTTTGGTGTTTTGATTCAAAGTGTTTGATGTTTTTCATAAAGTTTTGGTTTATTATTGATTGGTGATGGATGATTTGTGTATTTATTGTTTGTCAAACTTTTTCTTACAACCCATACCAATCAACTTTTACAACCCATACCAATCAACTTTTCAACCCATACCTTTTGACTTTTTCAAAACACTTTAAAATTTTGAATTTTCACCAAAACCATTCCCCCCTTTTTTTCACTACCAAAACCGGCCACCCCTTAGTGGGGGTATTTTTGGGACTTTTTGAGCAATTACATAAAGTCTTGATACTTATGTGTATTTGCACTTTGACCCAAAAGTTTACGTTTTTACGTAAAGGTCCAAAATCACTAAAGGACAAATTGTTTTGCTCCTTTAATGAAGTTTTTGTTATTGTTGAAATTTTTGGGTTCTAGTTGTAATTACATGAAGTTGTGGACTCTTGTGTTTTTACAAAGTGACCCCAAAAGTTTATGTTTTAGCATTGTGGCCCAATAAGTTGTGGTCATTGCTTTTTCGGCCCAAATTATAATGAGAACAAAATGGTTTTGTCTCTTTAAGGATTTTCATTTCATATTAGTTCCATTTAAATCAATTCTATGAATCCGAAAACCAATTGTTTAAGTTGCTTTCTTAGTTAATGTGATTGATTAAGAAAAAGGGTGATTATGAACCAAAGGCCTCGATAATTGAGCTATGTGATTGGCCGCTTTGCATTATGAATGTTTGGGTTAAGTAGTTTAGATTTGAATGTAATTTGATTAGTTCAAATGTGTTGTAAAAGGGCATAAGTCCTTCAAATGTGTTGTAAGAGGGCATAAGCCCTCCTCTTTATTTCATGTATTCCTTTTTTGTTTATATGCATGCAAATTGGAATAGTTGGGTCCAACTCCCAATAGGAAATAACGGTTTAATTAGATTAAACGCGTAACTAAAATCAACAACAACCTACCTTAGACCCAAGGTCCAACACAAGGCTCGTGTTGGATCAAATCAAACGGTTCATAATCATCCTAAAACCTAATAAGATTAAAATGAAATTGATGTAGCCCAACACTACTCCCTCAACAAAATGAATATTAAGTTGATAAGCGAGAGATGCTTTGAACATCTCTTCGTAGGCCTTCCACTATGATGGGCTCCAATCGTTTGTGACTCATACATCGGCTTCACCCTATCATGGGGAAGTTCAAAGTATGTGCTTACCTTCAGGAGGAGTCCATAAGAACATACATGATGTGGTAAGGTAGGCAACGAGGATGACCAACATCATATCATTGTGAGGCTATCCTTGAAACCCTACACGAACTAGCATGGTGGGAATGACTTAACTAAGTGCAATGGTGCCAACATCATATCATTGTGAGGCATCATTCCCTAGAGGCCAAACAAGATGGGTAATTACAAGAGTTGTAAATGACTAAAGCGTTATTCTCTCATCACTATTTTTGCTAACCGACATCGTATCATCGTGAGGTGGGCTTGGTAATGGTGAGTCTCCCATACCCCGCTAAGAGTTCAACATAACTCTCGGATTCCATTGAGGGATGTGGAATTTGCCAAAATAGTGGGTGGTACTATTTGATTTAAGACCCAATCAAGTAGTTTTAAAATCAACAATCTAATACGATTTCTGTTATGTTATGTAGTTAACGACATGCCTAAAATTATACCTACCATTGTACTTGACAAAAAGGGCCTTAGGGGTCAACGTTTCCTTGCTTGGTATCATCACATCGAGAATGTCTCAAAGATGAATAACATATCGTATGTACTCAAGCAATCCCCTCCTCATGTACCTCCTACGAAACTAGCTTCAAAGGAGGAGTGTCAAAATTATGCAAGACACTATGAGGATGACTTACAAGCCAAATGCTTAATCCTCACTTCACTTAGTGAGGAGCTTAAGAAGCAACATAAGCACATGGACACTTCATGTGCCATGGTTGATAGTTTGCATAAGATGCATGACATTGAGACTAGTAATGTACGATTCTCAAATGTTTGTAGTCTATTGAATGCCAAAATGGTAAAGGGGACATCGGTCCAAAAACATGGACAAAAGATGGAAAGGATCTTTCAAGATCTTAAGAGTTTAGGAACTTCCATCGATGGGAAAATGGCCCAAGACTTTTTCCTTGCATCTCTCTCGGATGATTTCACTAAGTTTATAGTAAACTATAAAGTGAATAGATTCGATCATACTTTTACCGAGATGATTGACATGTGCTGTGAGTTTGAACAAAGTTTCAAAAAGGATAGTGGGAGTGAGAATGCAATCACAAGGAAAAGGTTGCATAAGAAGAAGGCAAGAAAATCCAAAGGAACATGCTTTCATTGTGGAAAGGATGAACGTTGGAAGAAGAAATACAGGGTGCGCATTGCGAGCCTTATGACACGAACTTTTGAAGGGACTATTTCTGTCATAGAGAGTGCTTTTACAGTGAGCTCTAATTCCTGGATATTTGATTCAGGCGCTAGTCAACATATCTGCAATTCGTTGCAGGGACTAACAGGGAGCAGGACACTGCGCAATAGGGAGATGATTGTGCGAGTTGGGAACGGCACTAAGATCTCTGGAAAAGCAGTTGGCACCTATATGCTTAAACTACCCTCTGGGGAAGTCTTGGAACTTAAAAATTGTTTATATTTTCCTTCATGTATAAAGAATTTGATTTCTATCTCTATGCTTTTACGAGATGGGCACTCAATATTGTTTGACAAAATGAGCTGCACTTTATACTTGAACGGTCGTATTATCTCTCATGGTAATATGATAGAGGGACTTTTTCATCTAGAGACAAGTAGTGGAATGCACTGTATTGAAAGCGGGAATACCTCAAAACCCAAAAGGGCTAGAGAAGAAGTTAACCAAGAAAAGATGTGGCATCTTAAACTTGGACATGTGAACCTTGATAAGATTCGCAAAATGTCGAAAGATGGATATTTCCGCCCATTAGGTAATGACCAAATGGGTACTTGTGAATGTTGCTTGAAAGGGAAGATGACCAAATCTCCATTCACTGGGAAGGGAGAGCGTGCCACTGAAATTCTAGGGTTAATCCACACTGACGTATGTGGACCTATGTCCACTACATCGAGAGGAGGCTTCTCCTACTATATCACATTCACCGACGATCACTCTCGGTTTGGCTATGTGTATCTTATGAAGTACAAGTCAGAATCCTTTGAAAAGTTCAAAGAATTCAAGAATGAAGTTGAGAAGCAAACTGGGAAGCAGATAAAGATCCTAAGATCAGATCGAGGAGGAGAGTATCTAAGTAACGAGTTCCTAGATTATCTCAAAGAGTGTGGAATAATATCACAGTGGACTACACCGGGAACTCCACAACTTAATGGAGTTTCTGAAAGGAGAAATCGAACCTTGATGAACATGGTTCGTTCTATGATGAGTTTCGCAGATCTACCAGTAACATTCTGGGGATACGCTCTATATACAGCAGCTTACTTGCTTAATAGAGTACCTTCCAAGTCAGTTTCACAGACGCCCTATGAGATATGGCATGGAAGAAAGCCAAGTCTTAATCATATTAAGATTTGGGGTTGTGAAGCATATGTCAAGAAGCTTGAAGCTACTAAGCTTGAAGCAAGATCAGTTAGGTGCTATTTTGTGGGATATCCTAGAGAAACTATGGGATATGAGTTCTACCATCCTGACGACCAGAAAGTCTTTGTCGCCAGAACTACTAAGTTTCTAGAGGATGAATTTGTTCTCAAAGGAACCACAAGTAAAACGATGGAAATTAATGAGATTAATGATGAACCACAAACAAGCACTCAACAAGTTGACAACCCTGTTCCTGAAACCCTAGCTCCACGTAGATCCGAACGGGTCAGCAAGCCACCTAAGAGGTATGGCTTGGATAACGACTTTGGAGAGTTGCACCTTCCAGGTGACAATGACACAAAGGAAGACCCTAGAGACTACACTGAAGCAATGTCCGACATTGATTCAAAGAGATGGCAAGAGGCCATGAAATCCGAGATGGATTCCATGTATCACAATCAGGTCTGGACTCTTGTAGACCCTCCAGAAGGTATAGTACCTGTTGGAAACAAATGGGTCTTTAAGAGAAAGATAGGCGCTGATGGGAACGTGGAGACTTATAAGGCTAGACTAGTAGCCAAGGGTTACAGGCAACGAGAAGGGATTGACTATGAAGAAACCTTCTCTCCTGTAGCCATGATTAAGTCCATTCGGATTTTGCTTGCTATAGCTGCGTACCATGACTATGAGATATGGCAAATGGACGTGAAGACGGCCTTTCTGAACGGCTACCTAGAGGAAGAGCTCTATATGACTCAACCCGAAGGTTTCGTGTCCAAGTCTGAAAAGACTAAGGTATGCAAGCTTCAGAGGTCCATTTATGGACTTAAGCAAGCCTCCAGGAGCTGGAACATTCGTTTTGACACTGAAATCAAATCGTTTGGTTTCACTCAAAACGAAGACGACAATTGTGTTTATCAAAAGGTCGTTGGGGATGCAGTTGTATTCCTAGTGTTATATGTAGATGACATATTACTATTCGGGAATGACACTGCAGTACTTTCTTCTGTAAAAGTGTGGTTGTCCAAAACCTTCCACATGAAAGATTTGGGAGATGCATCTTATGTGCTTGGGATAAAGCTCTATCGTGATAGATCCAGAAAATTAATTGGATTATCCCAATCTATGTACATAGATAAGGTGCTAAGTAGGTTCCAAATGGAACAATCAAAGAAAGGTCTTCTTCCTGTGAGACATGGAATTCACCTTTCTAAATCCATGGGACCGAAAAATCCTGAAGAAATACGGCAAATGAGTAGGATTCCTTATGCTTCCGCCATAGGAAGTCTCATGTATGCCATGATATGCACAAGGCCTGATATCGCATATGCTGTGAGCATCACTAGTCGATATCAATCTAACCTAGGATCAGAACACTGGACAGCTGTTAAGACGGTCCTTAAGTACTTAAGAAGAACTAAGGACATGTTCCTCGTTTATGGAGGAGCGACAGAGTTGCGAGTGGAAGCCTATACAGACGCAGATTTCCAATCTGACGTCGATGATAGAAGTTCCAACTCCGGATATGTATTCACTCTAAATGGTGGGGCTGTCAGCTGGAAAAGCAAGAAACAAGATGTAATTGCTGATTCCACGACGGAGGCTGAATATGTCGCTGCAGCTGAAGCCGGCAAAGAAGCATTCTGGATGAAGAAGTTCATTACTGAACTTGGAGTGGTTCCAACCATTACATCACCAGTAACTTTGTACTGTGATAATAGTGGGGCGATAGCTCAAGCCAAGGAACCCAAGGCTCATCAAAAGAACAAGCATTTTGACAGACGCTTTAATATCATTATAAGATATGTTGCCGAGGGGAAAGTCAACATCCTCATGGTTGCCTCAGCCGATAACGTAGCAGATCCACTGACGAAGCCAATGTCTCAAATCCAACTTGACCGCCACATGGAAAAGATGGGTATTAGATACATGGGAAGGTGGCTTTGAGTGCAAGTGGGAGATTGTTGGAAGTATACCCACAAAGCCACTCATTTGATGTAATAGCTTTTGGAATACTTATTGTGTTAAACTATTATATTGTTTAATGAAGGGCAAAGCTTATTGTTAATCATTATTTATTGGATTATATGTTTAAGCAATAAGGGAATCCAAGGAATGTATTTAGTCTAAGAGAGAAGTGATCTAAGTAAGTTAGATTAACGAGACCTTTCCCTTATGTTCATTCCTAAAACGTTCCTAGCCATAGGATTGCCAATTGGGCATTGACAATCCGCTAAGGTTAGTATGTGTTATGTTAACTCAAGCGTGAGTATGACTAGTCTCAAGTCATTTAGTGTTGGACACTGAGACAAACACATAGGTTCTCAAAAGGTAATCGAGTACACTGAACAACGATCAAAAGAGAGTTCGAACATACATGTCATGTGAACTCGTAAGTTGCAATATGCAAAGTAGTCCTTTGACCTGAGGCATCATAGATGTCTAATGGTTAGGTCCTTGATCTTTGATCATGTCAAAGGCATTCCATCGAGAGTGTCCACGGCATTGTTGGGGTCAAGCTATCTAGTCATGTAGGCATATGAATGCACAACAAGGGATCTCTAACCTTCCATGGTGGAAGGAGAATACTCTGAGATATGATTCAGGAGTCTTTGGCCAAAGCATACGAATATAACTTAGGAAATATGTTTCAAGTCATATTCAAATGAATCATATAGAGAAGTATCACATTGGATAGTAGACATGAAATAAACTATCACTTAAACAATGTGATCAAGAGTATTGTATTAGAGAAGGACCGTATTGCATTGTAATTGTAACTGGATAGGTTCTCCAACCACTTCTACTTAGCTTGGGTAGCCATGACATACTGCTAGGTGTCACTCATGGTTTGTGGAAGCCCTGAGGATTAGCTAACACTAATCTTCATCAAAGGGAGAATTGAAATGTAGTTTCAATTCGCAATCGATCGTTAAGAGTAACAATCGCCCACTGCCTCGCTAATTGGAACCTGATGGATCGTACACCAAGTAAGGATGAAAGTGAAGAAATATAAATGAGATGGATAAGCAATTAAATAGTTTGATTGAGAATGGTCAAGATTAATTAATTAGTTAATTAATCTTACGAAAGGTTCGTATTGGGCTTTTAAGTTGGTTTTGGGTTTCGGGGCCCAAAAGGGTTTTTGGTCCACAAGGCCCATTGAGTTTAGGTTGTGTGACAACTAAAACTAAATGGAAATTAACCCAAAAACAAAGTCAAAACCGGCCTAGGGTGAGTGGTACCCAACTTGGGTTAATTGCAAGTGTGCCACTCACATGTGAGGTGGTATAAAGGCAACTTTATAGCCATAACCTCATTAGGGTTTTCTTGAGGGAAATAAGAGAAACATTTTCTCTCCTTTTCTCATCTAGAGGCCGGCCACTTAGGGAGAGTTTTACTAGCATCAAAATCTCTCTAAGTCATCCATCTTCTCTTCACACTACATCCTTGGTGTGGAGACTTAGAGACACTAAATCTTTAGTGTTCTTGGAGATCCTTTCCTTACATCTTCAAGGAGCAAGAGGAGCATTCAAAAGGAAGAAAATCACAAGGAAGATTCAAGGAGCTAGGAGGTGACTTGAAGGCCCTCCACTTGGGTGAATCCCTTGTGTAAACAAGGATTAGCTTAAAGGGTAATGAATCTCAAAACCTTCCTTCTCTTTAATGTTGTTAAAGAGTCTTATGGTTCACCATTCACTAGGCTTTGAAAGTCATGGGTTTTAGAATTGTTTTTGAATGCATGCCTACTTTAAAGTGTTATTAGTTTGCATATGTGTTCAAATGTTCTCACATGTTCTTAGCTAGGACAAAATTTTTCCTTCATCGCATTGGATAGTAAACATGAATAAACTATCAAACCAAACAATGTGGTCAAGAGTATTATATTAGAGAAAGACCGTATTGCATTGTAATCCTAAACTGAATAGTTCTCCACCTCTTCTGATTAGCTTGGGTTGCCATGACATACTGCTAGGTGTCACTCATGGTTTATGGAAGCCCTAAAGGTGAGTAATCACTAAAGGAAGAATTGAAAGTATGTTTCAATTCAAAATCTATTTGGAGAGTTCTAATCGCCCACTACCTCGCTAAAAAGAACCTAATGGATCGTATACTGTGTAAGGCAAAGATTGAAGAAACAATTGAGTTGAGTAAGAATAATTAAAAGGTTTAATTATTTATGGCTAGGATTAATTAATACATTAATTAATCAAACGAATAAGTTCATTTTAGACCTCGGGTTAGTTTTGGGCCTCAAGGCCCAATGGGCTTCGAATGTCAAGCCCATTGACTTAAGTTTTATGACAACTTAATGAGTAAAGATTCAAGAGGGCCCACACAGCCCAAAGACCATAGAAGGCAGCCATGTTGATGAAATAGGGTTTTGGTTCTTTTGGTCACTTAAGTGAAGTGACTATATAAAGAACTTTATAGCCAAAATTCATTTAGGGTTTTCTTTTGAGGAAATTGGAGAGAAAATGTCTCTGTCTTTCTCTCTAGGAGGCCGGCCCCTTGGAAGAGATTAGCTAGCAATCTTTCCTCCTCCAAGGTCACTCATCTCTTCTTCAAGTCCCTCCTTGGTGTGGAGACTGAGAGGTTCTCTATTTTGGGAACTTGGAGAATCCTTTCAACCATCCTCCTCCAAGAAATCCATGGAGCCAAGAAGCAAGGAATAAAGGCCCTCTCGTTGGGTGATTAGCCTTTGCTTGTGCAAAGAAGAATCAACACAGGTATAAGATTTCTCAACTTACATTGTTCTTGAGTTGAGTCTTGGTTCACATAACTACTAGGCTTTGAATTTCATGGGTAATGTTTTGTTTTGAGTGCATACAAGCATGATTCCGCCTTTAATTGTTAATTGCATGCCATAGATGTTGCTCAAATGAACATGTTTTTCACAAATTTTCCTTCATAGGGCACGCTGCATCTCGGTACGCTGCATGAGCTGATTCACCAAGGTTGTCTGCTATGGAAGGGCGCTTGTCAACGCTATGACTTGTCGAGACAAGTGTTGTTCGCCATTTGGGTTGGAAGAGCTTGGACAGTATGTGCCTCCTTAAGTAATAGAAGTGTAATGGACTATGGGTTGGAAGAGCTTGGACTGGTTTGGGCTGATATGAGGGCAACGGGAATGGACTGGATCTTATATTGGGCTGCGGGAGCAGGTCGGGCCGCTGGTTGGGCTGCCCCACATAAGGGGCGCGGCTGCGCGTGGGCGAGGCTGCGCGTGGGCGCTGGGCCTAGTCTCGGCTTTGGAATGAGCTGGGTTGGCGCTGGCCTTGGGCCCGTGAATGCTGGGCCACTTCTCCTGCCATAACTGCTTTGTTCTGGGCCTGCTCAAGTTGGGTCGTGCTAGCTCCCTAGTGGTGTGAACCTGGGCTCGCTGCTGCAAGGTAGCACGGGCTTAGGCTTGCGGCTGCAAGGTGACACCGTCACCGTGGGCTTGGGCTTTTCCAAGGGCCACTGCAGTGGTGTCTGCCACGGTGGTGCCCCATAGAGGTAGTGTCGTTCCACTCATCGTTGCATTGAGCCTTGTGGATCGTCATGGTCCAAATCCTTGAACGTAGGAAGTTCCGTTCGTTGTGGTTTCCAAATTTTTAGTCATTGTACTTTCCTCTTACGTTTATTCAAAGAACTTTATAAAAAAATCTAAGAATAAGAACGTATGAAAAATCTACAAATGAACGAGAAATTAGAAACTTTGAATGCGAGAGTCTTCTTCGAGCGTGTGAATCAGGACTCTCAATGAAAGCACCAATTTGTGGATGCAAATGTCCGCTGTCTTCTCCTTTGACGAAAAGGCACCTGTAAAATAATAACACCTAAGATTAAGGCCAAAAGCCTCACGTGCCCACGATGAATGGGGGGCTTTGGCCGAAGAATCTCTGATGCCAAAGTTAGAATTTGAAAGAGAATGTGTTTAGGAATTTGTGGGAAGAGAATGGCCCAAGATTTTAATGGGAGAATAAGGCTATTTATAGGGGAGTGACCGACCCTATTTGGAGAATAGGGGTCGGCCACATATGGTCAAAATGTAAGTGTAATTGCAAGATATTATGTGAAATAACACATAATATCTTGCAATTAACTTAGCAATTAATCCCAAATTGAATAGGAAAATTGGGAGTTACCTTTTAAGTGAGGATTTGATGAGGAGTGATGAGAGAGTTTTGAATAAATACCATTTTGATCACCTTTGACTCTTTCTTTATTGAGCCGTTATTGTCCGTTGCATGTTCGTGGGAATCCCGGTGTGCCTCATGACTAATTTTGTCATTTTCACCCAAAAATACACGTATAACCTCCATAATTTTCTTGATTACTTTTTGCTCCACATTTAGTGAGTGTGTGTGTGTGTAAACCATCTTTTTTGTTCTTTTGCAAGCCCAAAGAAGGAGACCCAACACCCCTTCCATGTGTTGATAACATTTCCTTCCGTTTTTTTTATGTAAGGCCTAACGCCTTGACAAAAGTTGATAGGCATAGAGCCTCCTTTATTCACTAGGCCCACAGAGCCTCATTTCTCATCTACCCTGCAGCTGCCTTCTTTTTTTAAGGGAGTTTTAACGAAAAGCCCGCAATACTGTTCACTTTAATGAAAAACCACATTTTTACACTAAAAAGTCAAATCTGGTACTATTCACTTTACCCTTTAATTTGTCCTTATCGTTAAAACTCAAAGTTTTCAAGCCCTTTTCGTTAGTTTTCCTTTTTTTTTAATCCCCACGCCCTAGCTTCCTAACCCACCCTTTGTTGATACCTCCATAGCCACACCTTCATGCTCACTTAATTTTTCTTCATAGCCACAAACATCTCTTTCAATACACGAAGTCATTCCCTGTTCTCCCTCAAACTAGTCTCACAGTTTTTCAATTCCACCAATCTCAAAGGAATAGTTCTGCCCAAATCAGAGGTAGTAATAGGGTCTTGATTTTGTGACAGGGAGTGAGAGGGTCTTGAATTTTGACGACGTCCGGGTGCTTCTAGAGGCGACGCAGGGCGAAGGTTTCTCAGAGGATGCGAGGCTCTATGGCAACATCAGTTTAGGACTTGATTGGATGGCGGTGGGGATGGGTGTTGAAGCTGCAGATCTGCAACTGTGCAGGTGGTGGTTGGAGTGGGAGTGAGTTGCTGGCTCTTCCCATTTTGAAGTTCAAAGGTTATGGAGGTTGAAGCTACGTTGATCTGCCGAAGGTTGCAGATGGCGATGTACTATTGCTTCGATTTGTGGTTTGAAATTCATCTCCCATTTTCGGGAGGCATTACTTCAAATTTGGAGTTGTAGTTTGTTGCTTGGACATGTATGTTTAAAAAATGTTGCATTATTGTTTTTGTTGATGAGCCAACTCAGACAAGGCAAGCCAAGACTTATCTTTAATCTTTAATATTAGAAAACCAAAAGGCCAATTTGGTGCCTCAAGGCTTCATAAAAAAATTGGACTATAAAGCCCCTCAAACAAAAAAAATCAAAACTGACACAAAAAATACATATAAAAACCCCAAGGGTAAATCTGTAAGAAACATAAATTTATATTTCATTTTTAAAGAAAGAAAATTTTATTAGAAAAAATTTAAAAGAATAAATGTGGAAGACACAAATTCTACCACGTTTGGCCGTTTTCAAAAAAAAAAAAAAAAAGAGGAAAAAAATGAAAAATAAAAAGGATAGAAACTTCTGCAAAACTGAAACCCCATTATCTTGCGAACTGAAACCCATTGCGAGAAGAACCCGCGTAATTGAAGGAAACTGCAGATCCAACCCCATTATTTTGTGACTGAAACTGTCGCCTTCATTGCCATCTTCACAGCACTCCATTGTTTTTGTAAATTTGTAGTAGTAGTGTGTGCAACAACAACACTCAATCTCTTGCTTCCATCGTTTCAAACAAAACGGTTGATGCTTTCTTCCTTTCTTCCATAGCAGAGAATCCCATTCCCATACCTGTAAGTCTTCCTCTCTCCTCTCTCTCTCTCTCTATGATTTAATCTTTCCCACTTTCCATTCATAAGCTTCATTAATTCATATGGTCAACATCATTCTCTCTCTCTCTCTCTCATTGGCATTTCTGGTGTATTTTGATTTGGGGCAATTCTTTGGAGTTTTTGGATTCTGGGTTTTCTTTTTTTGTTTTCCATTTTATCGAAAGAACTAATCTTTTTTCATTGGATGATTTTAGTTTTTCAACTCTCACTCTTCTCAGAGATTTGGATGGGGAAACTAATTTGAAGATCATAAAAGCATTAGAAAAGACTTGGGATTACTCAACTCCTGAGAAAGCATTTGAATTCAAAGGTTTAGTATTTCCTGTTAACCTACCGTTCAGCAAGTCAAGTCTTTAGAATTGTACATTCATGTACTTGAGTGTGCTTCAAACTTATTTATGTTTTCTTATTGATAATTGGGTATACTTTTGAAATATTGTGTATGTTTACATTGAAATATTGTGTATGCAGATTGGCACGATGCAGTGGTGATACTATGATTTTGGCCCGAAAGCAGTACCTCCTCTGATTTGTCTTTCTGGAACAGCAGGGGCAGCTAATTTCTGTTACAAGCAGATCATGTCATTGTCCATGAAGGTAGTTGGCTAGCATTCATGTAATCTTCATTGTATGTATCACATAAGTCTTTGCATTACTAATATCAATTTCATGTCTACATTCTCCTCATTTCTTTTTCGTTAAATAGGCTTTGGTGCAGTGAATTAGGGGAGCATTCAAACAGAAATACAAACAGAATTACTACATTACCAAGGTATTTCCCTGATTTCATTACTAAGATATTTATATTTGTCATTCTTAATTTTGTTAGATGGTAGACAATCGCACACCATGATTAATATTTACTTTGAATGCCGTCAAAGGCATACGAAATCATTGCTGAAATTTTTGAAGGTTGAAATTAACAGTTTGGGTGGATTTCTTTTCTGCAGACTGAAGCCTAGGTTGAACGTTGGATTTGGAAAATAACTTTTAATGCTCTACAAAGTTTCTCGGTAATTCTATTGGGTTACACTGAAAGTTTTTCTTGATAATTCTCTTCTTTTATGTTTGTCATGATTGTTTAAGTAATTTAATCAATACTCATTTAGTTTGTGTTTTTGGGGTTTAAGATGAAATTTCATGTTTTTGAGGGTAAGGCTCAGTGTCCTTATAGTATCTTGAATTCCTATAATGTGAGGATGAAAATTAACAAAGTCGAAGAAGGCGGCTTTCACGTTCTATTTTAAAAGCCTCCCACCACATAATGCCATTTGGGAAATTCCCAAAAGTCATAAAAAATTTAGTCTTCTATATTTTTGAAAGCTAGATTTGAGAGTTGTTAAAGTTTTGACATTGGCTCTACCGCTCATCTTACACTACTGGAATAACAATGCTAACAAAGGTTTATGCATCAAATTGTTGATCCATCATTACTGTTCGGGTTATGAAGTAATGGATAGAAACCATGCACCTTTGTCGTGTTCTGGATGCGCCACATACTAGATTTATTGATACTTTTATTATGTTTTTGAGATTTTTTTTTTACTAGCAATTTATGTGGTATGCTTTGATGATCTTGGATGAATAAGTCGTTCTCTATGTTTTATGCAAGAAAAGCCCCACTTATTCCAGTTTGTTCCAAATGAAAAACAGGTATGATATAACAAGTGACAACCGTCTTCGCTAATGTTGTATTGCATTTCTCAAAATTTTATGCTTCTACAGGTCATGGCAACTAACAAACTTCTGAAGACAAATTGAAATTTCAGTTTTAAGATTTTCAGAGGACTTCAACATATCAAGTATGGAGGGAATTGATAGAAGCGATATATCAGAGGTTGTTACCTTATCTGCATTATTTCTCTTCAGTAGAGATGATTTATTTTTTCTTCTTTTCTAAAATAAAATAAAACAAAATTCATTCTCTTTCACAATTTCTCAATGTAGGTCGGCAATGAAGAAGTTCACTTCGGACAAACAAATGTTCACAATTCTCAACTGTCAGACCAAAGGTATCGTAGGAGCAATCAAGAAAGGCAAAATTGTAGAAGCAATCAACAAAGGCAAAGACGACAATCTATGAATTCATCATCGCAGGCTCGAATTTCAATACGACAACGTGCCAATTATCAAATTCGATTGAACTCAGTAAATATAGTACAAAATCAAAGGGAAGTAAACCAAGAAGACAAAGGACCAACATTGGCGGGTAACTACGATTTCTTTTTTTTTTGGTCTCTATTAATGATATACTCTATAAATCCATACGTTGTATGAATATTTTTGTACAAATTATTAAGACACATCCATTAAGATTGAACGAAAAGTGATTTTACATTGGTATTATCTTTTTGTACTATCAATGCAAACGTCCATTTAATAATTCTGTTATGTCTATAATTTCAACATTTGGATTGTATATATTCACCACAATGACCAACGTTTTAACAAGTACTCCAAACAAAAAAAATAAGGAAAGGAATATGTCTGATTAAATTTTTATGTAAACTTGGATTAACAGTTCAACTATAATAGTCAAGAGAAAAATATAAAAAAAAAATCACATAAAGATATAGTATATCGATACTAAAGGGTAAAAATTGTGAAGGAAAAAAAAAATCATGATAGGACCAACCAAAATTTATAAATACAGAATATCGATATAGCAACATAAATTAAAAAAAAAATGAAAAGTACTATCAAAATTAGTGGAGTGAACCTTTTTTCTTTTTTCTTTTTACCCCAAAACATTGAGGTAGTACAAACCATTCCGTCAGACTTGACGGAATATTCTCTGTCTTCTCCGAAGAGTCGCCGGACACAGGCCGCCGGTTTCTGGAAAACCTTCCAAACCTCGTATCTCACTCAATTTTGCACCATTTTTCACGAAATTGGTATCAAAATGAAGCTTAGGACCTAAGGAACAACGTTATACCTGAGTTGGGTCCTAAAACCCACAGAATTTCGCCGGAGAAAGCTCGAAAGTCCGTCCAAAGTTGCAACTCTTCGTTCTCGCTATTCCGACTTCCAATTTCAACAAGGTACTCCGAGCTTCGTGAGGACCTCCTAAAGCTCCATGTGAGCTTGAAATTCAAGGAAACCTGCACATTTAAGAGTTGGTTAATAGTGACCAACTCGGAGGTTCGATTTTCCAGGGTTTCTTACGTTAAACCTAACTAAAAACAACACCAAAACACTAGGGAAGATGAGTAGATACCTTTTCGAGCTTTAAAAACGCATGAACAAAACACGATCGCCACGGGGTCACTGTACCCCTCGTCGGAGATCTATGGTTCTCGTTTTTCCGGCCACCTCACGTCTAACAAGTGGTACGAATTGGTTCAGGAGCTCAAAAGCAGTCCAATGGTAGCCTTAGAACCTTCGATCTGCCGCGATTTGGAGGTCAACGTTCACGTCCGTACGGTTTGCAGAAGAGGGAAAGAGTGAGTCCGAGAGTGAGAGAGAGAGAGAGGAGAAGGGTTCAATTGTGTGAGTGCGTACGTGGTCCTCTCCTAGCCAAACAACACCAACAACAATATAAAACCTAGTTTCTAATTGGTCCTCAACCAACTTAATACAAACCCTAACTCTAATCAAAAAGGTTCCCACAAACTAGGAAATAATATCATTGGTCCAAAATCAAGAATTTTGGGCCTTGAAACTTAGCCCAAAATAAATACATACCCCGATGCTCAAGGGTAAAACTGTACTTTCACAAATTCGAGGATAATATATACAAAAATAGGGACGGGCTGCCACACCTCTCTTCCCGTGTCACTAAAAAATGAAAAGTACTATCAAAATTAGTGGAGTGAACCTTTTTTCTTTTTTCTTTTTACCCCAAAACATTGAGGTAGTACAAACCATTCCTTTGGCCTTCTCCTCTCTTCCCATGTCACTATGTGGTAAATCAAGTCTGCTGTAAACTAATTTTATTTTACAACTGCTATAATATTTACTCTTTACTAAATTAAGTCTACCGTAAACTATCTTTTTGGGAAAAAAAAACATAAAGTATACCACTATTCAATTACAAAAACAAAAGGAAAAAAAATAAGTGTGTAGGTACTTAACTAATATTCGATGCTTACTAATATTTTTTGTGCACCATTACGTTTCGTGGTTTAGAGCAACAAAATGCATATGTTACTGATGAGAGACAAAGCCAACGAGAGAAATGGCGGGATCATCAACGTATGAGGCGGAATTCAATGAGTTCAAGGCAAAGACACAATTACTTAGCACGGCGACGATCCAATTATCGTGTTCAAAAAATTCAACGCTCAAATATAATGTCATTTGGTGGCAATACCGATCAAGTTCAACACCCTAATATAGTGCAATTCGATGAAGGCAGTAGCAATCATGTTGAAAGACTCAACATAGTGTCGTTTGGAGAAGGTAGCAGCAATCAAGTTCCAAGAACAATGCGCTTAACTCATATAAGGCAAATTGTTCGATCGAATAGGTCATGCTTGCCTCAGGATGGACTTATTCAAAGTTTTACTAATAATGAAGGTATTAGTTTTTGAATATTAATACCTACAAATTCAATTATACTCTCTAAATCATAAAACACCTTTAATGTTTCCTTTTGAAGAAGATGATTTTAATCTCATTAATGAAAATGAGATCCAGCCTAACGAGGACGTACCACCTCGACAGCATACTATGGGAACAAGGCCAATTCATAATTGTGCTAGAAACTTTAATGAAAACATGGAAATCCCAAGATTTCACATGCCAAATCCAACCACATGTCCAGATTGTCATTCCCGTTTGTTCTCTCATGAAACATCTGAAATGTGTTGCTTACGTGGAAAGCTTGCTCTACCATTGACACGTCCCCTCCTGAAATGACCGAGATCTTTTGCAACCAATCTGCCGAGAGAAGACATTTTAGGCAGAATATACAAGCTTACAACCACATTTTTTCCTTCACTTCAATGGGAGTTCATGTTGACGAAAACCTAGCAACAGGAAGACGTGGTATTTACACATTTCGTGCCCAAGGTTCCATATACCATAAGATTGGAAGTCTCTTGCCTATTGGAGATAGTATACCGAGATTCCTACAAATGTATATATATGACACAACTCATGAAATAGACAATTGGATGAGAGAGAGCGAAGCACTAAACAGAGATGTGGTTGAAAAAATCCAACAGATCTTGAATCAATATAATCCATTTGTGCAAACATTTCGCCACCTTGCGCAACGTCAAGATTTACAAAGTTGTAGATTGATTATCAAGGAACAGCCCGCGAATCAATGACAATATTGTTTACCGTCTGCATCTCAGGTTGCTGCAATCATAGTAGGTGGTGAAGGATCAGAAAACATTAGAGGTCGAGATATTGTTGTGCAAACTACAGATGGCCAACTTAAAAGTATCAAATACTGTATCGGCTACTATGACCCTTTACAATATCCATTGTTGTTACCTTATGGAACGTACGGATGGGATGTGAATACTTGAAATAATAACAACAAAAAAGTGACATGATGTGACTATTATTCGTATGTTCTTCAGGTAACCTAAGACCTTCATCTTGGTCAATACAATATTAATTTTTTAAACTTATATTGATTTGAACAATGAATTTTATCATTTTAGATCCGTCAACACAATGAATCGCTTCTACTTCGTGGTGGCCGCCTATTGCAGCAATATGTAGTTGACAACTACGTACAGATCGAATCACAAAAGCTTAGATGGATGCGTGATAATCAACACACAATTCGATCTGAATTTTATCGAGGACTACAAGACTCATTAATTGCAGGACAAAATAATGCAGGTATGAGGCTAATCAGTTTATAATAAAAACATATATTCTTCATGTTCATGTTTTGTCACATTAAATGAGACTTATTAATGGGTTGAAACAAAACAAACATATTTAGACTTATTAACGACTTATAACAAAACAAATACAAGAAACGTCGGTCGTCGTAGAACTATATTACCATCATCTTTTGTTGGTAGTCCCCGTGACATGTATCAAAGGTATCAAGATGCAATGACTTTGGTGCAAAAATATGGAAGACCAGATATTTTCCTAACAATGACATGTAATCCAAATTGGGAATAAATAAGTGATGTGCTACTACCTGGCCAAGCACCATAAGATCGACCAGATTTGCTTACAAGGATTTTTCGTGCAAAATTCGAAGAGTTGAAGAATGATGTTATAAAAAAAGGTGTTTTAGGCAAAGTTCTTGCATATGTATATGTCATTGAGCTTCAAAAGCACGGTCTCCCCCATGTTCACATGCTTCTCATGTTAGAAGAAAATGATAAGCTTAATAGTCCAAATGATTATGATCAGATGGTATGTGCTGAAATACCAAATCCAAATGAAGAGCCTGAATTGTATGGTGCCGTGTTAAGGCATATGATACATGGTCCATATGGAATACACAATTCACGCTCACCCTGTATGAAACGTGGTAGCTGTAAATGAAATTATCCTAAGCCATTTGCACCAACTACAGTTCAAGGAAATGATTCTTATCTAGTCTATCGTAGAAGAGACAATGATGATCCAATCCCATTAGATCAAAATGCACGTATAATGGTGGATAATCGGTGGGTCATTCCTTATAACTCATGGCTACTCCTTAGATATGATTGTCATATTAATGTTGAGATTTGTTGCAGCATTAAGAGTGTTAAGTATATGTACAAATATGTTTACAAAGGTCCCGACCGAGTAGTTTTTGAAATCCATCATGAACCTATTCAAGATGAAATAAAGCAGTTTGTTGATGCAAGATCAGCTTGTGCACCTGAAGCTTTATGGAGAATATTCAAATTTGTAACTAATCGACTTTATCCATCGGTGGAACGATTACAAATTCATCTCCCTGAAGGACAAAGTGTTCATTTTCACCCTCACCAAAGAGTATCAGATATTTTGGCAGATGACACAAACTCGATGACTATGTTGACAGAGTGTTTTTACCAAGAATACCACTTGCCCGGAAGCACGATGATACTTATACCGGGAGTTCCTTGAACGGTTCAGATGGAGTCAAAGAGATAAACTTTGGAGTGAGAGGATGAATAACCATAAAGTTATTGGCCGGATATATGCAGTTTCGCCGAATGAGGGTGAAAAATTCTACTTACGCATCCTTCTTAATCATGTTAGAGGACCAACATCATTTGACGATTTAAGAACAGTTAATGACATCGTACAACCAACATTTAAGAAGGCAGTGGAAGAACGAGGTTTGCTAGAAGATGATGATAGCATCAGACAGTGTCTTCGTGAAGCCTCTAACATTCGGATGCCGTCAGCTTTACGAAGGTTGTTTGTTACCATCTTGGTTTACTGTGAGCCGCATGGAGTAAGAAGATTGTGGGACGAATTTCATTCATTTATGGTAGAAGATTATTCTGTTTCAAGTACCATAAATAATACTTCTGTCTTAAACAAGCTTTTGCAAGACTTGAATGGGCTATTAGTGCAACATATTAAGTCTGTATCGGATTACGATCTACCACAAATAACACAAGATTGCGTTAGAGACAACACAATTCCAAGGATAATACAAGATGAAGTTTCACTTGACATCTCTGAAGCAAACCTCAATGCGGTACATAATCTAAATGAAGACCAAATGGCAGCGTATAACTCAATTGTGTCTGCTATTGAACGTCGAAACAATGCCATATTCTTTGTGGATGGTCCCGAAGGGACGGGAAAGACATACTTATATCGTGCTTTGTTAGCAACCTTAAGGAGCAATGGTCATATTATTTTGGCAACAGCAACATCTGGAATTGCAGCAACCGTATTGCCAGGCGGAAGGACAGCACACTCTAGATTTAAAATTCCCCTCAGTCCAGATGCATCTTCCGCGTGTTCTATTAGTATCCAGTCATATTTGGCAGAATTGATAAGAAAAACATCAGTTGTTGTTTGGGATGAAGCACCAATGGCACACAGGTTTGCATTTGAGACACTCGATCGAACGTTCAAAGATATAATAGGTGTTGAATTGCCATTTGGAGGAAAGGTCATGGTTTTTGGAGGAGATTTTCAATAAGTTCTTCCAGTTGTTGCAAAAGGTACAAGGTCTGAATTGATCCAAGCTGTTGGAAATGTGCCCTAAAACCAATCATATGATGATACTTTACGGACATTTCACATGTTAAACTAATCTAGTTTAATATAAAGGGCAAAGATTATTGTTTCAAGCTGTCTCATATAAATGTTATGTCCTAAATGTTCCTGATCATAGGATTGCCAATTGGGCATTGACAGTCCGTTAAGATCAGTACGTGCTATGTCTTCTCTTAGGGAGAGTGACAGGTCTCGAGTCATTGGTGTGAATGACACCAAGACAAGCATGTAGGCGCTCGATAGAGAATGAGTCCACTGAACGCGATCAACGAGGAGTTCTCATATTCATGTCATATGAGAACTCATGGTTGGGATAATGCAAAGTAGTCATTTGACCTGAGGCATCACAGTTGTCTTGTGGTTAGGTCCTTGATCTTTGACTATGTCAAAGTCACTCCGTCAGAGGGTGTCCACGGCATAGTTGGGGTTAAGCCACTTAGCCATGGAGGCAAGTGAATGCGCAACAAGGGATCTCTAACCTTCAAACTGTTTGAGGGAGAATACTCTATGATATGATTAAGAATCTCTGGCCAGAGTATGAATGAGATTGAGGAAGTCGTTCCAAATCACATTCAAGGTAATCATATAAGTAAATGAATCACGTTGGATAGTAGACATGAATAAACTATCAAACCAAACAATGTGGTCAAGAGTATTGTATTAGAGAAAGACCGTATTGCATTGTAATCCTAAACTGAATAGGTTCTCCACCTCTTCTGATTAGCTTGGGTAGCCATGATACACTGCTAGGTGTCACTCATGGTTTGTGGAAGCCCTAAAGATGTATAATCATTTAAGGGAGAATTGAAAGTATGTTTCAATTCATAATCGATCGTTAAGAGTAACAATCGCCCACTGCCTCGCTAAGAGGAACCTAATGGATCGCACACCGTGTAAGGTAATGATTGAAGGATATAATGAAGATGAGTAAGAACAATTAAATAGTTTAATTGTATGTGGCAAGGATTAATTAAAAGTTAATTAATCTAGAACGAAAGGTTCGTTTTAGGCCTTAAGTTAGTTTTGGGTTTCGGGACACAAAAGGGTTTTGGTCCACAAGGCACATAATGTTTAAGTTGTGTGACAACTAAAACAAAATGTGCAATTAACCCACTAACAATAGAGAGGCCGGCCATGATTAGAGAGGGAGTGGGTTTTGGACTTATTACAAGTTTGCCACTCCAATGAAGGGAGGTATAAATATGACTTTATAGCTTTTTCTTCATTAGGGTTTTCTTTGAGGAAAGATGAGAGTTTTTGGCTCTCTCTTTCTCTCTAGGGAGGCCGGCCACCATGGGGGAGTTTACTAGCATCTAACTCCTCCATGGCCACTCATCTTCTTCCTCAACCATCCTTGGTGTCGAAACTTAGAGGTCTCCAACTTTGGTGAGTTTTGGAGAAACCTATTCTTCCATCCACATCCAAGAAGGCATGGATCCAAGAAGCAAAGTTCTTCCACCTTCATCCATGGAGCCAAGGAGCAAGGTGACAAAGGAAGAAGGCCCTCACATGGGTGATTAACCTTTGCTAAGCAAAGAGGTACTTCAAAGGTATAAAGTTTCTCAACTCTTTTTCTTAGATCTTGAGTTGAGTCTTGGTTCACCATTTCTACTAGGCTTTGAATTTCATGGGTAATGTTTTGTTTTGAGTGCATACAAGCATGATTCCGCCTTTAATTGTTAATTGCATGCCATAGATGTTGCTCAAATGAACATGTTTTTCACAAATTTTCCTTCAAGTGGTATCAAGAGCCTAGGTCTAGTAGTTGGTGAATCCTTTTGGGTTTTGTAGTTCATAGTCTTTGATTTAAATGTTGTAATTGTTACAAGCTTTATTCTTGCTTCTTTGAATGTAAATTTTGCTAGAAAATTTGCCATCTCAAATGTTGTAGATGTAGTTCATATGAGCATGAATTTTGGAGCTAAAATTTGGTGCCATGTTTTTTTGGGAAATTCGGCCAAATCCAAGGGGTGGATTTTTGGGTTCATGTTTGTCTTGTTAAAAATGTTTTAAAGTGACATTAGGAACCCCTAAGTACCCTAGTATGGTAATATGTTATTTCCCTTAAGTTTGAGAGTTTTTTGGGGTGTCTTTGGGTGAAAAATGTTCATGGTGCTTTTATGGGTTTTCATGGATGTTCTTCATTGTTCTTGTTATTTTCTTGTCAAGAACAAAAAGTTTGTAGTTTTGATTCAAAAAGGTGTTTGGTTGTTTACTTGTTTTTGTAAGTGATGGATGATGTGAATTTTTCAAATCAACACCCATACCTTTTCAACTATTCACACCATACCAATCACTTACACATTTCCATCACCTTTTCAAACACACAAACCTACTCACACACACCATCCCCACTACCTTGGCCGGCCACTCCCTCAATGGGAGTACTTTTGGGGCTTTTATGCAATTACATAAAGTTTTGATACTTTTGTGTATTTGCACTTTGACCCGAAAGTTTATGTTTTTACTTAAAGGCCCAAAAACACTAAAGGACAAATTGTTTTGCTCCTTAAATGAAGTTTTTGTATTTGTTGAAATTTTTGGGTTCTAGTTGTAATTACATGAAGTAGTGGACTTTTGTGTTTTTACAAAGTGACCTCAAAAGTTTGTGTTTTGCAATATAGCCCAATGGTTGAGGTTATTGCTTTTTGGCCCAAATTAGGTTGAGAACAAAATGGTTTTGTCTCTTTAAATGAGAATTGGATTTTCATTTCATTTAGCTCCTATTAAATCAATTCTATGGATACAAAAACCAAATGACAATGTTGCATTCAAGTTTAATTAGTTAAAGCGTTAATTAATTGAAGAAAGGGTGATTATGAACCTAAGCCTACGATAATTGAGCTATGTGAAAGGCCGTCTCAAATTTGTTTGAACCATGGGAATGTGTAGATTAGATTTTGGTTGTAATTTGATATGATCAAATGTTGTAAAAGAGCATAAGCTCTTCTTTGCTTTAAAGTAATTTGTTTTGATCAAATGTTGTAAAAGAGCATAAGCTCTTCTTTACTTTAAAGTACTCTTTTTATTGTTTTATTTGATATGCATGAAATTGGAGTAGAGGGTCCAACGCCCAATAAGAAAACACGCCTTAATGTGATTAAACGCGTAACTAAAATCAATCACCATCCCTAGACCGAGATCCAACACTAGGCTCGTGTTGGATCAAATTAAAGGTTCATAGTCATCCTAAGGCCCTAAGGCAACTATATAGTCCATTAATGAATGCAAAGCTTATGTCAGTAGTACCATATATTCTTGCTTTAAAAACCGTTTTACAAACATAGTGGGAGTATCATATACTACTAAATCAATCACATGGACCAATAGTTGTAATAGGACCGAATTGTTTTAATGTGATTAAAATGCATGCTTATATGTGATGAGACCTAAAACCCTCAACAAACCATTATTAAGTTGACAAGCGTGAGAGTTCTTTGAACACTCTTTCGTGGCCTTCCACCGTGCTAGGCTCCAATCGTTTGTGACTCGTACACCGACTTCACCCTATCATGGGGGAGTACAAAGTGCGTGCTTACACTCAAGAGGAGTTCTATATGCATGCATGATGTTGTGAAGGTAGGCAACGAGAATGATCAACATCATATCATTGTGAGGTTGTTCTTGAACCCCTACCCGAACTTGCATGGTGGGAATGACTTAACTAAGTGCAATGGAGCCAACATCATATCATTGTGAGGCTTCATTCTCTAGAGGCCAAATAAGATGGGTACTTGCAAGAGATGCAAATGAGTAAGCGTACTCTCTCATTATTATTGATGCTAGCCAACATCGTATCATTGTGAGGTGGGCTTGGTAATAGTGAGCCTCCCATACCCTACTAAGAGTTTTCTCCAAAACTCTCGAATTCCGATGAGGGATATGAAATTTGCCGAAAATAGTGGGTGGTGCTATTTGATTTAAAGACCCGGATCAAATAGCTTAAAATCAATCAATTTATATTCGTTATGTATTTATTTACCGATATATTTGCAAACACTATCCAATACTTGACAAAGAAAAGCCAAAGGCTTTAGTTTCCGGACTTGGTACCGCAATCCCATAGAATGTCTTGAATGGATTGTATTTGTACCTAAGTAGTCTCATCCTCGCAATCTTTCTATTGATAATGTATCATTGGAAGAATATGTTAGAAAAGTCTATCATAAAGAGGACAACACTATTAGTGTCATAATTCTTCAATTACAAATTGTTGTATGAAGAAATAAGAGTTGCTTTGAACAACCCTTAGTTAACGCAAACACTAGTGCTTGTTTCTTTGTTACATGAACAAAGAACTTGAGAAGTAAGCACAAGGGCATGGACACTTTATGTGCCATGAAATTTCACTTACAAATTGTTGTATGAAGAAATGAGAGTTGCCTTGAACAACTCTTAATAGTTTGTATTTATGTTTAGAACATAATGGTTGGTTGACAAAAATAGTCCATCAACATGGACTTATGATGATTTTGAATCATTGAGTGTTGAAGTGTTAACCACTTCTAGAGACGGAAACTAGGCAAGGACTTCACTTTTGTGTCCCTATCCAAATGGTTCACTAAGTTTATTGTAAACTATATAGTGAACAATAACCGCACGCTCTCCAAATCGTTTGATGTGTATAACACGATTGAAATAAGTTTCAAGAGAGATAGTGGGAGTTTAGGGACCGTGACTATTGTAGTCAATTGAGAAGTCAAATGAAGAAAGCTAAAAACTCCAAGGGAACAAACTTTCTTTATGAAAGGATGGACATTGGAAGGGGTATTTGCAAGAAATGTCTTGCAAGTGTCAAGAACACACCTTTCGAAGGTGTTGTAAAATGTTCTTGAATAAGTTCAAAATAGTTGGTTCTTCTACTTGAATGTTTGATTTCGTATTAGTAACTATGTTTTACAATCGTTGTAAAAGTGTTGCTAACAAGAAGTAGAAGATTAATGAGAGAAGAGAAAGTACTTCACATTCGGAACGTGAATCAGATATTGATCTCTGCGAAAGCAGATAGTACTTACTTCCTCATATGAACTACCAAAGAAATTGGAAAAACAAAGATTGTCTTTGCATTCCAATTTTTATAAGGAACTTAATTCCATCACTATAATGTTAGGAGATGGATGAATGTTTTGTTTGACAAAACAATTGTTCTTTATGAATGATTGGATTATTGTAATCTGATTGATTGTCTCTATAGTAGAGATAATGTGGTAGTGTTAACTGTTTAGAATATAACGATGCTTAAAACCCAAAAGGTTGCAAGGAAGTGACTAATCCCACTAAGTTGTGACACCTCTAAAACATAAATTACGAGTTGGTCATAAATGGATGCTATGGATCGTTAGATCCGGATCCGATGCCTTCTTGTTAAAATTGTATAGAGGTGAAATGTTCAAATCTTTATTCTTTTTGGAAAGAAGAAAGAATCACAAAGTCATTGAGGTTAATTCACTTACATGTTAGTGGCACATGTCCACAACATAATACTACTCATGTTGTTTGACATTCACCGAAGATAGCTCTCGGTTGGACTATTGTTTATTTTGAATAAACAAAAGTTCGAATACTTTGCAAAAGGTTTCAAAGAATTCAAGAATGTAAGTTGATGAGTAAGATGTCTAAAGTATTTATCTCCTTATATTTGATCCAAGGAAAGATAACACTTTAGATGAGTTTCCTTGAAAGATATCAAGGAATGTAGCATCATAAGATAATGTATTTCTCCATTGGGAGAAGAACGAACTCGAATAAGATTTAGTTCATTGGATGTTATCAATTACCCATATATAGGATATATATTTCTAAGTCAATATGATTGTCAATTAGAAAATCTTCCAAAAACGCTTCATAACTCCATATGATGTAGTTGAAAAGAAAGACAAGTCTTAATCGTGTTAAGACTTGAGGTTATGTGCTAATTAGCAATATTTGTTATAAAACAATCTTGTGGGATATCCTTAAATTAACTTTTGGATATCACTTCTATGAACCAACTAACAAATGTTGTTTGTTGGGTAGTTCATTGGAATCCTACACTAGGATTTGCCTAAGATAAAGCAAATGAACGAAAGAAAGAATTCAAAGAATGGGTTCTTTGAAAAACAAGATGATAATCAACAAATATGACAACCTAGTTCCTACACCACTAGCTACAAGGTAGTCGAGAAGGATTTATAAACCGTCTTAGTTGAATGGTTTGAACTTTATGACTATGTCATGGAGTTACACCTCTTAATTCGAAAGAAATAAGAATGAAAATCCTTATGACTACATTGAGTGTATATATGACATATACTCAAGGAAATGGTATAATACCATTTGACCCGAAATAATGAAACCTTCATAGCTAATTGGTAGCTTAAGGTGACTAAAATCAAGGAGATTGGTTGACTTGGAAGAAACCATCTTTGATGTAGTCTTGGTTTCTATTAATTCGAAGATTGCTAGGTACAACAAAATAGTGATTCAATGTTTAGACGTAATATAGGTTTCCGAAACCATTATCAAGATAGTCTTGATAATATATGTCTAAAACTAGGAATCACAATACTTGTAAGTTGTAGAGATCCATCCATCATGAATCTTAGCAAGCTAGTGGGAGCTATAAACATCTTATGAGAGAAAGATCAAATCGTTTGATTTCTCATAAAGATGTAAATGAATCTTTTGTTTACTAGGTTTACAAAAGATTAGTGGGAGTTAATCATATTCCTAAATTTGAAAATATATTTGATATATTAATTTTGGAAATGAAAGGAATTCTTCTTCGTTAAAGTTATGACTTTAAACGTTCTATAATAATAGAATGTATATGGGAGACATAGTCTATATACATAGGATGGAAATCTATAATGATCGATTTCAAGATATAATTGGATTATATCGAGACCTAATGATAGACAAAAGATGCTAGGAAGTTTCTCATATGATGATAAACTTCAATAAGAAGGACAGCTCTAGTGAGACTAGGAAGTTGCTCTTCTCAAAGGGGACGTACCCTTTGACTCCCAAAGAAACATAATGCGTAACTAGAAACCTTTGTGCATACGCATATAAGCGATTTACGTATTTCATATTGTATGAAAAACACTGATATGAGCTGTACCTAGAATAGTACAAGTTGATATCAGTGCAAGCCCAGGATCAGAACCATGGCAACTGTCAAGTGAGTCCTTAAGTATTTAAGAAATACTAAAGGATAGATTCCTCAAGAATGAGGAAGAATTAAAGTGACGCAATGGAAGCGTAAATGTATTAGATTATGAATCTAGTATCGTATCCATCATTGGATGTCTCTTCATTGTGAATGAAGAGATAATAGGATATCTCTTTATTATGACTAAAGAGATAATTGGGTGGAAACAATACAAGTAATGACTTTAATGTGTTCCATCGTGAATGCAGAAATATATCGCCATATAGAAGTTTACAACAATGTTGTTTGGATGGGAAAGTTCATTTATGAACTCTCTATTCGGTTCCAACCAGAAAGTGTCTCTAGTGTACAGACACTACGACACTAATGGGGCGATAGCTCAAGCCAGGGAATCAAGGTCTCATCAAGATCCGAACTCAAGTGAGAGACTAAACCACATGATTGAGAATCATGTATAATGGTGACGTCGTTATTCTCAAGGTTGCTTCTATGGATAACATATAGATATCCATTGTCTAGGCCTACTACTCAGCCATTTTTTGAAATGAATTCAGAAGAGGTATCATCACTGATAACCAAACTGATTGGCTCTAGTGCAAGTGGGAGATTGTTGGAAATGTGCCCTAAAACCAATCATATGATGATACTTTACGGACATTTCACATGTTAAACTAATCTAGTTTAATATAAAGGGCAAAGATTATTGTTTCAAGCTGTCTCATATAAATGTTATGTGCTTAAACGATAAGTCCAAGGAATATGCTATTAGGAGAATGTAATCTAAAGAAGTCAGATTCATGAGACCATTCTCTTTTGTATACATATCCTAAATGTTCCTGATCATAGGATTGCCAATTGGGCATTGACAGTCCGTTAAGATCAGTACGTGCTATGTCTTCTCTTAGGGAGAGTGACAGGTCTCGAGTCATTGGTGTGAATGACACCAAGACAAGCATGTAGGTGCTCGATAGAGAATGAGTCCACTGAACGCGATCAACGAGGAGTTCTCATATTCATGTCATATGAGAACTCATGGTTGGGATAATGCAAAGTAGTCATTTGACCTGAGGCATCACAGTTGTCTTGTGGTTAGGTCCTTGATCTTTGACTATGTCAAAGTCACTCCGTCAGAGGGTGTCCACGGCATAGTTGGGGTTAAGCCACTTAGCCATGGAGGCAAGTGAATGCGCAACAAGGGATCTCTAACCTTCAAACTGTTTGAGGGAGAATACTCTATGATATGATTAAGAATCTCTGGCCAGAGTATGAATGAGATTGAGGAAGTCGTTCCAAATCACATTCAAGGTAATCATATAAGTAAATGAATCACGTTGGATAGTAGACATGAATAAACTATCAAACCAAACAATGTGGTCAAGAGTATTGTATTAGAGAAAGACCGTATTGCATTTTAATCCTAAACTGAATAGGTTCTCCACCTCTTCTGATTAGCTTGGGTAGCCATGATACACTGCTAGGTGTCACTCATGGTTTGTGGAAGCCCTAAAGATGTATAATCATTTAAGGGAGAATTGAAAGTATGTTTCAATTCATAATCGATCGTTAAGAGTAACAATCGCCCACTGCCTCGCTAAGAGGAACCTAATGGATCGCACACCGTGTAAGATAATGATTGAAGGATATAATGAAGATGAGTAAGGACAATTAAATAGTTTAATTGTATGTGGCAAGGATTAATTAAAAGTTAATTAATCTAGAACGAAAGGTTCGTTTTAGGCCTTAAGTTAGTTTTGGGTTTCGGGACACAAAAGGGTTTTGGTCCACAAGGCACATAATGTTTAAGTTGTGTGACAACTAAAACAAAATGTGCAATTAACCCACTAACAATAGAGAGGCCGGCCATGATTAGAGAGGGAGTGGGTTTTGGACTTATTACAAGTTTGCCACTCCAATGAAGGGAGGTATAAATATGACTTTATAGCTTTTTCTTCATTAGGGTTTTCTTTGAGGAAAGATGAGAGTTTTTGGCTCTCTCTTTCTCTCTAGGGAGGCCGGCCACCATGGGGGAGTTTACTAGCATCTAACTCCTCCATGGCCACTCATCTTCTTCCTCAACCATCCTTGGTGTCGAAACTTAGAGGTCTCCAACTTTGGTGACTTTTGGAGAAACCTATTCTTCCATCCACATTCAAGAAGGCATGGATCCAAGAAGCAAAGTTCTTCCACCTTCATCCATGGAGCCAAGGAGCAAGGTGACAAAGGAAGAAGGCCCTCACATGGGTGATTAACCTTTGCTAAGCAAAGAGGTACTTCAAAGGTATAAAGTTTCTCAACTCTTTTTCTTAGATCTTGAGTTGAGTCTTGGTTCACCATTTCTACTAGGCTTTGAATTTCATGGGTAATGTTTTGTTTTGAGTGCATACAAGCATGATTCCGCCTTTAATTGTTAATTGCATGCCATAGATGTTGCTCAAATGAACATCTTTTTCACAAATTTTCCTTCACAAGCAAGTATGATTAATGCTTCATTTTGGGGACATGTGAAAATCATTCGTCTTAGGCACAACATGAGATCCATCAATGATAAAGATTTTTCAGAGTTCTTACTTCATGTCAGTAATGGGGAGAAAGAAACTATGATAGACGACATGATGCAATTACCATCATTTATGGTGGAATGGTGAAGAATCCATTGTCCAATTGGTTAATGAAGTTTTCCCCAATTTGGAATGTCATGTATGTGATGCAAGATACTTGGTGGAAAGAGCAATTATAACTCCAAAAAATGAGGATGCTGACAAGCTCAATAAAATGATCATCGATAAATTTCCGGGGACTGAACATATCTTATACTCTTTCGATTCAGTTGAGGACGATGTGAGAAATTTGTATCAACAAGAGTTCTTGAATGCAATCTCACCTGGTGGAATGCCCCCTCATCATTTAACTTTGAAAAAAGGTGCCCCAATAATGCTTTTGAGAAATATCGATCCGAAGATGGGGTTGTGCAATGGTACAAGATTGGCTTGCTATGGAGCTTACAATAATCTAATTGATGCCGAAATCTTATATGGACAATTTGCTGGAATTAGAGTGTTTTTACCAAGAATCTCTTTAAAGACCACAGAAAGCGCAGGACTCCCATTTGAAATGATGAGAAAACAGTTTCCAGTGAAATTGAGTTTTTGCACTAACCATAAATAAATCACAAGGGAAGACAATACCAAATGTGGGTATTTATCTACCAGATCATGTATTCAGTCATGGTTAATTGTACGTGGCTTTATCAAGAGGAGTATCAGCGTCTACAACAAAAGTCTTGGTAAAGAAAGGAGAATTACACGGTCATGGAGGAGTCTTCACAAGGAATGGTGTGTACAAAGATATTTTGCTTCCCTCGAATTCAACATAAGGTCATATTCCTTCTTTTAATGTTTAATTCCCTTTTTCAAGTTTTAATGCAATTCAATTACGAATAATGCTAATATTTGATTTTAACCAAACACATTAAATTTTCAACAGGACGGCGATATGAATTCATGATATGTTTTGCTGTCAAGTGTATCAAGGTCAATTGAAGTTCTTGGATAGTTTTTATACTTTTTATTTACCTTTTAGTTGCAACTAAATTACAAGGATCTTCTCTGTTATTTATTACCTTTTTTTTTAACAAATTCTAGATAAATACTTTAAATTACTACCTGTATTAGTAGAGATGATAGTCGTCTTTATTTTATGTTTCTACACATTGAACCAATCCTTGCATATAAATACATCTAAAATGTGTAAGTCGCACGTAGCGCGCCGTGCTGAAAAAAAATGCCTTTCGCAAGCGCGTCAACGCGTGCAGAAAGGCTAGTAGCTAAATAATGTGGTTAGTTTTCGACAAAAAATAATAATCTCACTTTAGCTATCACATCTCGGCCCGGGGCCCACCACATCCCGGGCCCGCTCCACCACCGTAGCACGATATTGTCCGCTTTGGGCCCCGACTACGCCCTCACGGTTTTGTTTCTGGGAACTCACACGAGAACATCCCAGTGGGTCATCCATCATGGGAGTGCTCTCGCATGCTACTCGCTTAACTTCGGAGAACCCATGGAACCCGAAGCCAGTGAGCTCCCAAAAGGCCTCGTGCTAGGTAGGGATGGGAATATACATATAAGGCTTACAGGATCCACACCCCTGGGCGATGTGGGATCTTACAATCCACCCCCCTTAGGGGCCCGACGTCCTCGTCGGCACACTTCCGGCCAGGGATTGGCTCTGATACCAAATTGTCACATCCTGGCTCGGGGCCCGCTCCACCACCGTAGCACGATATTGTCCGCTTTGGGCCCCGACTATGCCCTCACGGTTTTGTTTCTGGGAACTCACACGAGAACTTCCAGTGGGTCACCCATCATGGGAGTGATCTCGCGCGCTACTCGCTTAACTTCGGAGTTCCCATGGAACCCGAAGCCAGTGAGCACCCAAAAGGCCTCGCGCTAGGTAGGGATGAAAATATACATATAAGGATCACTCCCCTGGGCGATGTGGGATCTCACAATCCACCCCCCTTAGGGGCCCGACGTCCTCGTCGGCACACTTCCGACCAGGGATTGGCTCTTATACCAAATTGTCACATCCCGGCCCGGGGCCCACCACATCCCGGGCCCGCTCCACCACCGTAGCACGATATTGTCCGCTTTGGGCCCCGACTACGCCCTCACGGTTTTGTTTCTGGGAACTCACACGAGAACTTCCCAGTGGGTCACCCATCATAAGAGTGCTCTAGCGCGCTACTCGCTTAACTTCGGAGTTCCCATGGAACCCGAAGCCGGTGAGCTCCTAAAAGGCCTCGTGCTAGGTAGGGATGGGAATATGGGTCCACCATATCCCGGGCCCGCTCCACCACCGTAGCACGATATTGCCCGCTTTGAGCCCCGACTACGCCCTCACGGTTTTGTTGCTGGGAACTCACATGAGAACTTCCCAGTGGGTCACCCATCATGGGAGTGCTCTCGCGCGCTACTCGCTTAACTTCGGAGTTCCCATGGAACCCGAAGCCAATGAGCTCCCAAAAGGCCTCGTCGAGGTAGGGATAAGAATATACATATAAGAATCACTCCCATGGGCGATGTGGGATCTCACATTAGAGCACTTCCACCGGAGGTGGACTTGCCCAGCACCCAGTGAAAATATTGACTGGCACCCTGTTTTTTGTCTCCAGCCCGCCCACTTGCCTGGCACCCAACCCTATGCCAGGCAAGAGCCCAGCCCAATTTTGACAGACCCACTGACCGGGCAACACACTGGCGCCGAGCTAGAGAGAGAAAGAGAGAGAGAGAGAGAGAGAGTTCTCCGATTTCCTGGAAGACGGGGATGGTGGGTAGGGCGCCGTTGGACGACGAATCGGCAACGTTGGGCTCGTCCTTCCTCATCCTGACGTGGACTAGGTCAGAGATAACTGCGTCGTCCTCGTCGTCGGAGAAGGCGGGCCCGCCATAGTCGTCGAGTTTGCGCTTAAAAGACAATCGATGGTGGAACTGATCCACCGCGGCGGCAAGGGCAGTGCTGTCGCTGCGCTGGTAGGCAGCGCAATCGACGGTGCTGCTGGTGGTGGGGCTCCCGGTGATGGACATTTATAGGGTGATGGAAATCGCAGCCGGTCCTCCGGGAAAAACACAAATCTGTAAATTAAAATAAATAAAATTAAAAGGGAGAATAAAAATACCAGGGAGGGTGGGAACTGGGGGAAGACGATGATCGGGGGAAGGGGTCGTTTGTCTCTCTCTCTGTCTCACGTCTGGGCTTCACAGTCGGTAATCCTACGCTATTATACATTTTCCATCTTTTTTTCCGATTTATTTGATGTTGTAATTGGATTGCAGTAGATTACAAAAAAGCCCTCTCTCTCTCTCTCTCTCTACTCTGCACTGGAAAAGGAACCGATATTCGGCCGCTGCTCGAGCGCTGCCAGAGATGAAATAGAAGCAGAGAGAAAGAAATTAAATGATAAAATATTAATTGATATGAATAAAATAATATAATATGACTGGGTGCCAGCGCATTTTTAGGGGTGGAGGTGCTTTGGCCTATTACTGTTTATTGGAGTCTATTACTGTTCATTTGAGTGGATAAATGCGCTGGGCGCTGGCACCCAGTCTTAGGGGTGGAATTGCTCTTAGCTTTCATTGCTGCTTTTGTTGTCGAGGACTATATAGCTAAATAATAATATTGTGGTTAGTTTTTAAAATAATAGTAATAATAATAATAATAATAATAATAATAATAATAATATTGTGGTTTTGAATAATAATAATGATGATGGGTACTATAGCTGAATTTTTTTATTTTTTTTATAATCTTTTTAGTTTATTGTTGAGGCTTCAAGTTTATTGTTGAAGTGTTTTTCTTCTTATCTATGTAGCTTGAGTGACCTAATGTGGGAGAAACTACATAAATAGGTTTTGCTTTCACCTTCTTGAGCAAGTGTATGGGAGGCCTTGTTGAGTTTAGTAGTAGGCAAAGGTGTGCGAAGCTTCACACTTGCATAGGTATGCAAGCTTTGACCTTTCATAAACATGTGAAGCTTCCCCCTTCATGGGTGTTTAAAGCTCCACCCTCATAACATGTGAAGCTTCCCTCTTCATTAGTGTGTGAAGCTTCACCCACCCTTCATAAACATGTGAAGCGTCGCCTCTTCATGGGTGTGTGAAGCTCCACCCTTGACATGTGAAGCTTCCCCATTCATTGGGTGTGTGAAACTTTGCACTTACACAGTTTGATTTTATACCAAGGTAGTGGAAGCTAATCATGAGACCCATAAATTGATTTTTCTTCCACACTCTTGAGCAATAGTCTTCAAGGCTCACCATATGTTGTAGTAATTGAAGGTTCCGACAAACCATATAATGTGATTTTGCTTCCACATTCTTGAGCAAGAGTCTGCGAGGCAATTTTTAGTTGGTTTATTCTCGGATTTTGCTTCCATATAATGTGATTTTGCTTCACATGCTGATGGAAATAATCTTGTAAAATTTTGGCCTTTGTATACCTTGTGTAGCATTCTAGGTTAGTAAAGCTTCAAACTCGTCGAAGAGAATTGTATACAATATTAGGTTGAAGCATTGCATATCCACTAAAGCTCTTGTTGGCTTGTAATAATACCTTGTTCTTGACTATAACCTTTGTTGGGCTTAAGTTTCCCCTAGTTGGGTTGAGTTAAGCTTGTTTATGCCCTTTTCGAGTTGTAAGACTTGAGGGTTTTTTTATTATTTATGAACGCTAAGAGTTCACAACTACGATTTGTACTGTTCTTCACCTAGTTGGTGGGATGGATGGTGAGTTGCCATGGCAAAAATGTTTATTGAAGTATTAGTTGTACCCTTCATCACCCTATTGGTGATACGAAGATGAGTTCTTTCATCACCTGGTTGGTGTTAAGAGTGGCGAGTTGCCAAAACTCAAAATTGTTTATTAGAGTACTGGTTATACGCTTCATCACTTGGTTGGTGATACGAAGGTGAGTTCCTTCGTCACCTGGTTAGTGGTAAGAGTGGCGAGTTGTTGAACCTCATTGTAGCACATGTTTGTTTTAAAGTATGCATCCTAAACCCCTGAGTAAGAATATAGAGTTACGTCAAAGTTAGACCAAGTGTTTCAACGTTGGAAATTAAAAAGTTGGACAAAGTTGTCTGAATTGCCTTTTCATTACATATTTGTCGAATGGCTTATATTACAAAAGATCTTGAATGGTTGAAAGTCAAGACATTTGTATGTGTATTCTCACTTATAATAGCCATTTCTTCAGTACCCAGTCTTCCACTTTGAAAGGCGAGGTTTGAGCTTAGAGCCATAATAGTTGAGGTACGTTCACCCCTGGTTGTCTTGATATGAACCTTTATCCTTCTTGTTTTAATGAGCTTGCCGAGAGTGAAAATCCTTCCTCTTGCCAAAGGATGAATAAGTTTATGATTTAGCAGGTTGCTAAGTGGGGCAGAAGGGGATGCAATAGGTATCTGTATGGTCAAAACCTTCTCACTTGGTAGAACTTGACTTCCGCTCTCCACTTCTTAATACAGGTTAGTCATAGGAGGATTCCCTTGGTATGATTCCCTTGGTATGTCATTGCTTCGGTAAAGGTAAGATTGTAAACTTGTGTCATCATCTCGGAGTAAGTCTTCCAAGTGTTAACATTGATCATGTACTTGAAGAAGCATTCACGCATGCATATTGTGAAGGCCATGAGTGCTCTTTTGTCACTTGCCTTAATGCAACGAGAGTATGTGTGGCTGAAAAGACAGGCATATTTTTGCAATGACTCGTCTGACGTCTGACTAATGGTGTATAAATCATCAGTGGAGTGTAAACGATCAGCTTGGAAGATATGTTGAGCCACGAAGAGTCTCATTAACTTAGCAAAGGAATCCACCGTATCAGGTTGAAGAAGACAATACCAATTGATAGCTCTGCCAAAAAGAGTGAAGGGGAAAATGAGACATCATTCTTCGTCACTTAGCCTTCAGTATGCCATGGTTGATTCAAACAGGTAGATGTAGTGGATGCAAATTTTCTCCTCCTTGATCTTGGACAATTTTGCACCTACAAAACAATTAACACCTTAGGTCAAGGCCAAGTGCCTCACGGGCCCATGATGAATGGGGGGGGGCTTTGGCCGAAGAACCTCCGATGCCAAAGTTAGAATTTAGAGAGAAATAGTGTTTAGAGAATTTTGGGATTTTTGCCAAAGTGCTGGAATTAGGTTTTGTGGGAAAAAAGGGAGATATTTATAGGAGATGGCCGGTCCCCTTTGGAGAAAAGGTGGCCGGCCTTTGAGGTGAATTTTGGATGCATTTAGGTTATTTAATTAGCAATTAATATATTAATTAAGAATAAATATATTAATTGGCTAATTAACATTATAAAGGGAATGTATTTGGGAGTTTATGGTATAATTAGCTAATCAATTGAATTAATAGATTAGCTAATCAATGTCAAAATTATGGTGAAAAAAGGAAGGAAATGGCCAGGCCCCTTTGGAGAAGGGATAACCGGCCCTTAGGGTAATTTTTGGGCTTAATTGATAATTTAATTGACAATTAATGAGCTAATTAGGTAATCTCATTAATTTGTCAATTAACTCAATTTATGTGGAATATTTGGTAGGTTATAGGATTTTGAACTGTTACCTCTTTTGGAGCATTTTTGACTTTGTCGAAGGATGATTGTCTGCTGCTCGCGCGTAGGAATCTCGTTGTACCTCAAGGGTATTTTTGTCCTCCTTTATCCAAAAATCCACGTGTCCCCTTGTGATTATTTTTGGCTCCACAAATTCCCCCACACCTGTTGGGCTGCTCATAGGAAAGGGCAGCAGGTGTAGAGATCCTCGTGCTTCAGGAAACATAGGATTGCTTCCTATTTTGATGTTGATTCTCTCTTTAATTGGAAATTAGGTCCTTCTAGGAAAGGGAAATAAACTTCTCTCAAAGCCTATTTAAGTCCACCTTAAGTGGGTTATTAAATCAACTTTGGAGAGCAATTTATTCTACCCTACAAGAGAGAGAAAAACTAGAGGATATTTGTTCCCCCTCCTCTAGCAATCTTCTACATCTTGCCCGTGCAAAGGACCGTCTTTCGTTGATTTCTTCGTCTTCTCCGTGCCGCACCGATGTAAGAAAAATTTAATTTTTCTTGCCTTCTTCTTGGGTAGTCCTATTGCGGGGCGGCCGTCGGGGTGGTGCGGCACGTCGGCTGGCAGGGGCCAGAAGTTGGCTCGGCAGGGGCCGAGGAGATGTCTTGGCAGGGACCACTGCCTGGGCAGCTCGGCTTGCCTAGAGCCAAGGGCAGCTTGAGCGGCTGGGGCCGCGAACTGAGGCGCTAGGGTGCAGTGCTAGGGTAGTCGCATGGCTCATATCCTTTAGGCTCTTGGACCTGACGTGGATCAAGCTGGCGATTAAGAGAAATGAGAAGGTTGCGGGCTTTATGGGCTCCTGGAATGCTGGGCATGCAGACCTCCTGCCTGCTAGAATGCTGGGTTGAGCTCCTCTGCTGAGTACCATGAATGGCATTAGCTGCTCAAGAGATGCCGGTTGGGAAAAACTGAAGACTTCATCCGCTGCTTGTGAGGGTCCGCCTGCTGCCGAGAGGTCTGTGATTGACATGACTTCTTCCAATGGGAAGAGAAATGAGGCTGCTAGATATCCCCCCAGTGCCGAAGTTTATACCAAGACGTCCATTGAGAGCCAAGTCTGCTGGGAAGGAAAAGACTGCTTGCGTGGGCAACTATGAGAAATCCACTAAGCCTGCTTCTGGGGAGGCTGATGAGATCTGTGTGCTCTTGAAACCAGACCTCAAATTTCAAGATTTTGAGGGTGCCATCTCTGAGCTTCGTTCCGCTGCTTATGCAAAGGATGAAGAGTTTATTGCTGCTTATAATTAAGTGATCCACTTTAAGAGAATCGTCGATAGGCTTGATCCCCAAGTGTTGAAACTTCAAGGTGTACTGAAGATCAACGAAAGTCTTTACTTTTGAGGCCTCCATTAGTGAAGTAGTCAGAGATGTTAGTGCCCAGGCTGGTGCAGCCGGGGTGAAGCGCCGGATGGTGCCACTGCTGAGAATGTCGCGGCTGCTGAAGGTGTGGCGACCGAGTAGTCGTGGAGTGTCCAAGCTGCTGAAGAGTAGTCTTCTAGGTAGTCTTTCGGATTTTCTTTGTTTCCCTCGTTGCTTTTTGCGTTGCTTGAACTTCTTAGGTCTTTGCTAGTTGTTTATCAATTTTGCTAGAAAATTTAATAAACTTGCTTCCTTCGCTTTTCTCCATCTTCGCTTCTTTTTGTTCATGCCCTAACCTTTAGACTTTATAGACCAGTAGCAGGCGTGCTACTTTTTTTATAAGCAGACAGGCCGCGTAGCCTATGCAGTCGTAGGTGTTGGTGTAGAACTTTGCAAAGTTGTTTAGCCATACGGTCGGCAGCCAGACGCCTTACTTACAGAAGTAGACAAGTCCGCGTGACCACTAGGCTGTTAACCTTGGCTTTCTCCAATTCCGTAGGTTGCGCAGCAAGTATCACAACACTTTAGGACTTGGTGCAAGTCGTTCCGCGCTTAGCAAAAGTGAAGCTTATAGACTACGTAGCATGTCGGCAGTGGATAAAACTTCGTATATGCTCGCTAGCTTGTTTAACCTTTCACAAGAATGTGCGGTTGTATAAGTCTAGTGCGGCTTTACTGCTTGAAGGGCAAGCCGTAGGCAGTCTTCCGAAAACCGTAGGCTACCTTAGTGCACTCGGTAGCAACTTTAGGGTTCCAGGGCAGCCATCCATCGGATGTGCTGCGTAATGTGCCCCCTCCGTCTCTAGGGCCCAGTTCCCCGCGGATTAGGCCAAGAGACCCAAAATCCTTCAATTAGCTAAGCCTTGAAAAAGACCATTGTGGCTACTTCTAGGAATCCCGGCGCAAGCCATCTTGCATCTAGTTATACTAGGGTAGCCAGGCTCATCCATGTCTGGATATTCGAAGTGTAGAGTTTATCCTCCTGCTTTGGAGAGTAGACCCATGTGGGTGTCGGGGAATTAGTTTACCCTCTCGCACTGGAGAGCATGGTTAGTCCCTCGGGGGTTGCAATTCCTGCGGTGAGTCCCTAAAAAGGGCACGATCTTCTTTTGAAGTGCAGGAGTGATCAGTTGTTGTAAACATGCAGCCAAGCCAAGTTGTGATTACTTCTAAATTCCTCATTGAAAAACGAGTGAAACGAACGAGAACTTAGCTGTAAAGTAGGAACTGCATAACAACTGGATAATCCTCGGCTTGCGAGGTGGTGCCCGTTTGAGCTGCTTGAGCCTTCGGGTATAGTTGGAGATCACACGTGGTACTTTCTCAAGTTGTAGGCGTTCCACTGTTTTTCGATCTCCTTGTCGTTTCATGGTGGCGAGGGTGTAATTACTCTTGCCGCCTACTCTACTGATCTTGTACGGACCTTCCCATATATGATCCATCTTTTGGAGCCTTCTTTGTGGGTAATGATGAAGGTTTTTCTTAGGACTAGATCTTCAGGCTAGAATTGCCGGACCTTGGCCCTTTTGTTTTAGCTGGAGAGGAGCTGCTGCTGGTAGGCCGCGATGCGGGTGATGGTCTGCTCGAGCTTCTCCTCTGCCAGATCTAAGCTTGTGGCCATCTTCTTTTTGTTCCACTCAATGTTTGGCAGTAGAGTGCTGATACTTGGCAAGATGATATTGGGATGAATGATTGCTTTTGAGCCAATTGCCAAAGAGAAAGAAGTTTCACCAGTTGCTCATCTTTTGGTAGTGCAACATGCTCATAGACATCCGGGGAGTTCATCTGGCCATTTTCCCTTCTTGTTGGTGAGGGATTTCTTGAGGCAGTCGAGGATCGTCTTGTTGGATGCTTCAACCTGCCCGTTGCCTTGAGGATATCTTGGCATTACACTTTTGGAAGAACTTCGTCAAATCTTCGTCCGCGAATTGCGGGCCGTTGTTGGTGACGATGAACTGAGGGATGCCAAATCGGCAAATGATGTTCCTCCATATGAAGCGCTCTATGTCCGTCTGAGTCGTGGTCATCATGGGCTCTACTTCTACCCATTTGATGAAGTAGTCGGTTGCCATGATCATCATGCATCTGCCCCCAGTAGTAGGTGGCATAGGTCCTACTAGGTCGATTGTCCATTGCATGAACGGTCAAGGGCTCGTCTACAGGTGTAGCTCGCTAGCAGGCAGTGCTAGTATTGGCTTGTAGCGTTGGCAGCGGTCACACTTTTGTACTAACTCCTTAGCATCTCGGTGCATGGTAGGCCTGTGTGTAAGGGCCTTCTGTGTTAAGGATCGACCTCCGGAGTGGTTTCCACAAATGGCTTCGTTGATTGAGCTCAAAAGCCTTCAAGTCATCAGGAGGCATTGGGCAGCGAAGATGTGGTCCGGTGTAGGATCTTCGGATGCTAATGCCATTCCACGTGTAGTACCGTGCTGCCCTTATTTGGAGCTTTCGAGAGTCTAATCTTTCCATGGGGAATGCGCCATTGACCAGGTAGTCTATAGTGGAATTTTGCCAATTTGGAGTTGTGCTAACCTGTGACACTTCGACTGCTGGCTCCACTTATATGCTCGGCTTGTCTAGATACTCTTACTGGAATAGAGTGTTTGAGTTGATGGTCGAAGGCGGAGCCTAAGCCGGCTAGCGCATTTGCGTATGCGTTGTCTGCTTGTGGAACTTGAGTGAGAGTGTAAGTCCAAAATGCCTCAAGTTGCTTGCGTACATTCTCTAGGTATTGTGCCATCCTTGGATGTTTTGTCGCGTACTCCCCAGTAGTTTGGTTGAATTAGTTGGGAATCGGAATGAATTGCAAGCTTTTCACCGCCAGGTCTTTTGTTATCTGGAGGCCTGCTAGTAGGGCCTTGTACTTTGCTTCGATGTTGGATGGTTTGAAGCCTAAGGCAATCGCCTACTCGAGTATTGAACCGTCTGGGGTGGCAAGGACCACCCCTACTCCCGAGCCTTTGTAGTTAGTTGCATCGTCAACATGCAAATGCCAGAAATCTCCATTGAGGGAGCAGGTGCGATTAAGGTGTGCTCAGCTGCCTCCGGTGCATCGTTGGGCCGCTCTGTTGCATTGCCTAAGCTAGGCGTGAAGGCGCAGTAGGGAGCCGTAGAGCTGGTCCTATGTTACACGTAACAGGAAATGCTCCACTGCAGGTATTAGGCCACTCTAGAGTTAAGTTATGGAGCAAGGGTCGTCTAGAGGCGTGTGTCGCGTAGCAGGAGGTGGTGCTCAACTGCTGGTACATGTTGCTCTTATGTAGAATCTTTTGGGGAGACAAGAACTAAACTTGTTTCTGAGTGCGTCCTTCTAGTGTTTGTCTGCCCTTGGCGCACCTTTTGGGCTGAGTTATTGCGTTCGTCAGAAAACTTTGCATCGTCAGTGTCTGCACTTTTATCGTCGTGCATCTGGATTGGGCGAAATAATGCGTCATGATGATGACTGCGTGCGTATGAAGGTAAAATTTGAGTTTCCGGGTTGTAACAATTATCGCCAAAGTTTGCTTTTTGAATTTCTGGTAGCATCGAGGAGAGCTTTTGAACTGTGGAATACAGGTAGTCGGGCCCCCAGCTCTTCTCGTATGATGGTAGAGCTTATTGCTGCCTCAGATACCGTCAAACATGCGAATAGGTCCTCCGTCGCTTCCGGTTTGGATAGTTAGGAGGTGATGTCAGATACTCCTTCCGGTCCTTGAATCTGGATCAGTGAGCCTCGTCCCAAAGTGCATGCTTTTCTGCTAGAGCGAAAGAGTCTGCCAGAGTCAGATCTTCTTTCATGATCAATTTTCCGAACAACAGGTGGTCTGCTGGAAGTCTTTTTTGGAAGGCTGCTCTAGCTATCGAGTCGTTGCATCCGACTATCTTTGTCTTCTCTTCTTTGAACCTCTTCACATAATCGCGGAGCGACTCCTTTGGGTTCTTCTTGACGTTGAACAAGTGGTCGGACTTCTTCTTGATCGAGCGATAGGATGAATATTCTTTGGTGAAAACCGAAGAAAGTTCGTCAAAACTCCGGATAGATTGTGGCGGCATGGTGTAGAACCAATCTTGCGCCTTGCCTTGTAGAGTAGTGGAGAATATCTTGCACATGAGATCGTCATTGTTTCGATAGAGGATCATCGCGCTTCGGTAGTGCTTTAAGTGTCTCTCCCGTCTCCATCTCCTTTGAAGGATGTGAAATGTGGCATGCTAAACTTGTGTGGAGGCTCTGCCTACTCGATCTCATCCGCGAATGGTGACCTGCTTATGTTGGTCACTTCCCGTCGTAGTGCCTCGTCGGTGACCTCGTTGCGTTGGAAATCACGCAATCGCTTGGTCAAGATTCTCTCTACTTCTTCCTGAATTTGCCTTTGTTAGGGGTAGTGGAGCTCTCAGCTGCCCCCAGTTTTGACCTGCTGGTCTAGGCTGCTCTTCTACAGGCTCGGCTCGTCTATGCCTCGGTAGCGGTGCATGTGGTGGATTCCTAGCAGGCGAGGGATTTTGCAAGCTGCTGGTTGAACTTGAGCCGAATTGAGTGACTGCTTCTCTCCGTCTGTCATGCTACCTACTCCGATATGATGTGGATGATGCTCCTTGAAGACTTAGCCGCAAATGAACACTTCGCTTGGAAGACTGCTCATGTTTATTATCGGAGTGTGGCCCCAACCGTGAGTGTATGCTCGTCCGTGGGCCTAGTCGAGAGTGCACGCTCCTCCGCGCGCTAAGACGGGAGTATACGCTATCTTGGGGGATCAATTGGGAGTGCGCTCTGCCCGAACGCTCGGTTCGGGGCTGGTCAAGTGGCTGTTTGCCGGGACGCTGCTGGAGAGGTTCTTCGTATGCCCTTGTCCTTCTTCAGGACACCTCGTTTGGGACACGTTGCATCTTGGTGCGCTGCAAGAGCTGGTTTACCAAGGTCGTCCGTTGTGCTAGGGCGCTCGTCAACTCTATGACTTGTCGAGACAAGTGTTGTTCGCCATTTGGATTGGAAGAGCTTGTAAGGAATGTGCCTCCTTGAGCAGTGGAAGGGTGGTAGACTTCGGGCGCGAGATTTGAGTTGGGAAATGTCAAATGCGCAGAGAAATATGGTGAAAATGCCCCCGGCTCGATGGTAGGTCCGGATGGCTGAGATAGTCTTGGGCCGACTTGGGCTGCTTGAAAGACCACGGGGGTAGGACGGGCCACAAGAGCGGGCTGAGCCATGGGAGTAGACTGCTCGGCGGGAACATGAAGGACCACGGGAGTGGGCTGCTCGGCGGGAGCAGGCTGGACCACGAGGGTGGGCTGCTCGGCGAGAGCAGGCTGGACCACGGGGGTAGGCTGCTCAGCGGGAGCAGGCTGGGCCACGAAAGTGGGCTGCTTAGCGTGTGGCACACGTGGGTACGAGGCTTGGGCTCGGCTAGGCAACGTATTGGGCTCACGTTGGGCTTGGAATAACATGGCTTGGGCCGGGACCGGACCTTGGATGGCACGGCTCGGGCCGTGGTGATGGTGCCATGGACCTCGCCATGGTGGGCTACCGTGGTAGCCACCGCGGTGGTTCCCATGGCGGAAACTCGTGGTGGTGGTGCCGCTCCACTTAGGATCACATTTAATCTCGTGGATTGCCGCGGTCCCATTTCTTGAATATTGGAATTTTCTAAATTTCTAGCCATTGCATCTCTCATTTACGTTTTATCAAAGAATCTTTGCAAATAAAAAATTCAAATCATAAGAACGTATGAAAAAATACAAGTGGACTAGAAAATAGAGAAAAAACCTTTTTATGCGAGAGTCTTCTACGAGTGTGGATTTCTTCCTCTCAATGAAAGCACCAATTTGTGGATGCAAATTTTCTCCTCCTTGATCTTGGACAATTTTGCACCTACAAAACAATTAACACCTTAGGTCAAGGCCAAGAGCCTCACGCGCCCATGATGAATGGGGGGGGGGGGGGGCTTTGGCCGAAGAACCTCCGATGCCAAAGTTAGAATTTAGAGAGAAAGAGTATTGAGAGAATTTTTGGGATTTTTTCCAAAGTGTTGGAATTAGGTTTTGTGGGAAAAAAAGGGGGATATTTATAGGAGATGGCCGGTCCCCTTTGGAGAAAAGGTGGCCGGCCTTTGAGGTGAATTTTGGATGCATTTAGGTTATTTAATTAGCAATTAATATATTAATTAAGAATAAATATATTAATTGGCTAATTAACATTATAAAGGGAATGTATTTGGGAGTTTATGGTATAATTAGCTAATCAATTGAATTAATAGATTAGCTAATCAATGTCAAAATTATGGTGAAAAAAGGAAGGAAATGGCCGGCCCCCTTTGGAGAAGGGATAACCGGCCCTTAGGGTAATTTTTGGGCTTAATTGATAATTTAATTGACAATTAATGAGCTAATTAGGTAGTCTCATTAATTTGTCAATTAACTCAATTTATGTGGAATATTTGGTAGGTTATAGGGTTTTGAACTGTTACCTCTTTTGGAGCATTTTTGACTTTGTTGAAGGATGATTGTCTGCTGCTTGCGCGTAGGAATCCCGTTGTACCTCAAGGGTATTTTTGTCCTCCTTTATCCAAAAATCCACGTGTCGCCTTGTGATTATTTTTGGCTCCACATATGTCCTTATTTGGATCTTCCCTCCAAGTTTATAATTGCAAGCTAGCTTCTGTTTCGTTTTTCCTTTTAGAAAGGTGCCAAGGATACTCCTTGTCAGATGGTTGAGCCTTGGCTGATTTCAATCGTGGACCAGTAGCAGCTTCGCTTTACAACTTCTTATATGCAGATAAAAGGTTGTCCAAGAATATGATGTTCTTGTTGGAAATGTGCCCTAAAACCAATCATATGATGATACTTTACGGACATTTCACATGTTAAACTAATCTAGTTTAATATAAAAGGCAAAGATTATTGTTTCAAGCTGTCTCATATAAATGTTATATGCTTAAACGATAAGTCCAAGGAATATGTAATTCGGAGAATGTGATCTAAAGAAGTTAGATTCATGAGACAATTCTCTTTCATATACATATCCTAAACGTTCCTGATCATAGGATTGCCAATTGGGCATTGACAGTCCGTTAAGATCAGTACGTGCTATGTCTTTTCTTAGGGAGAGTGACTGGTCTCAAGTCATTGGTGTGACTGACATCAAGACAAGCATGTAGGTGCTCAATAGAGAAAGAGTCCACTGAACACGATCAACAAGGAGTTCTCATACTCATGTCACATGAGAACTCATGGTTAGGATAATGCAAAGTAGTCCTTTGACCTGAGGCATCATAGTTGTCTTGTGGTTAGGTCCTTGATCTTTGACTATGTCAAAGTCACTCCGTCAGAGGGTGTCCACGACATAGTTGGGGTTAAGCCACTTAGCCATGGAGGCAAGTGAATGCGCAACAAGGGATCTCTAACCTTCAAACTGTTTGAGGGAGAATACTCTATGATATGATTAAGAATCTCTGGCCAGAGTATGAATGAGATTTAGGAAGTCGTTCCAAATCACATTCAAGGTAATCATATAAGTAAGAGAATCACATTGGATAGTAGACATGAATAAACTATCAAACCAAACAATGTGGTCAAGTGTATTGTATTAGAGAAAGACCGTATTGCATTGTAATCCTAAACTGAATAGGTTATCCACCTCTTCTGATTAGCTTGGGTAACCATGACATACTGCTAGGTGTCCATCATGGTTTGTGGAAGCTCTAAACGTGTATAATCACTAAGGGGAGAATTGAAAGTAAGTTTCAATTCACAATCGATTTGAAGAGTTCTAATCGCCCACTGCCTCGCTAAATGGAACCTAATGGATCGTACATCGAGTAAGGTAGAGATTGAAGAAACAACGGAGTTGAGTAAGAATAATTAAATGGTTTAATTATTTATGGCTAGGATTAATTAATACACTAATTAATCAAACAAATATGTTCGTTATAGACCTCGGGTTAGTTTTGGGCCACAAGGCCCAAAGGGATTTGAATGTCAAGCCCATTAACTCAAGTTGTATGACAACTTGAAAACAAAAAAGGGCTTGAAAGCCCAATGAACCTTAATGGCCGGCCATATAGAGAGGGGTAGTGAAATTGGCTTAATTGCAAGTTTGCCACTCCATTGTGAGGTAGTATAAAGGCAACTTTATAGCCATTTCATCATTAGGGTTTCTTTTGGAGAAAAGATGAGAACACAAAGCTCTCTTTTCTCTCTAAGAGGCCGGCCACCCTAGGATGGTTTTACTAGCATCTAAATCTTCCTAGGTCACTCATCTCCTCATCAATGCTCTCCTTGGTGTGGAAAAATTAGAGGTTCTTTATTTTGGGAACTTGGAGAATCCTTTCAACTATCCTCCTCCAAGAAATCTATGGAGGCAAGAAGCAAGGAATGAAGGCCCTCCCCTTGGGTGATTAGCCTTTGCTTATGCAAAGAGGAATCAACAAAGGTATAAGATTTCTCAACTCACTTTGTTCTTGAGTTGAGTCTTGGTTCACATAACTACTAGGCTTTGAATTTCATGGGTAATGTTTTGTTTTGAGTGCATACAAGCATGATTCCGCCTTTAAATGTTAATTGCATGCCATAGATGTTGCTCAAATGAACATGTTTTTCACAAATTTTCCTTCAAGTGGTATCAGAGCCTAGGTCTAGTAGTTGGTGAATCCTTTTGGGTTTTGTAGTTCATAGTCTTTGATTTAAATGTTGTAATTGTTACAAGCTTTATTCTTGCTTCTTTGAATGTAAATTTTGCTAGAAAATTTGCCATCTCAAATGTTGTTGATGTAGTTCATATAAGCATAAATTTTGGAGCTAAAATTTGGTGCCATGTTTTTTGGGAAATTCGGCCAAATCCAAAGGGTGGATTTTTGGGTTCATGTTTGTCTTGTTAAAAATGTTTTAAAGTGACATTAGGAACCCCTAAGTACCCTAGTATGGTAATATGTTATTTTCCTTTAAGTTTGAAAGTTTTTGGGATGTCTTTGGGTGAAAAATGTTCATGGAGCTTTTATGGGTTTTCATGAATGTTCTTCATTGTTCTTGTTATGTTCTTGGCAAGAACAAAAAGGTTGGGAATTTTGATTCCAAGGGAACAAACTTTCTTTATGAAATGATGGACATTGGATGGGGTATTTGCAAGAAATGTCTTGCAAGTGTCAAGAACACACCTTTCGAAGGTGTTGTAAATTGTTCTTGAATAAGTTCAAAACAGTTGGTTCTTCTACTTGAATGTTAGATTCCGTATTAGTAACTATGTTTTACAATCAATGTAAAATTGTGGCTAACAAGAAGTAGAAGATAAATGAGAGAAGAGAAAGTACTTCACATTCAGAACGTGAATCAAATATTGATCTCTGTGAAAGCAGATAGTACTTACTTCCTCATATGAACTACCAAAGAAATTGGAAAAACAAAGATTGTCTTTATATTCCAATTTGAATAAGGAACTTAATTCCGTCACTAAAATGTTAGGAGATGGATGAATGTTTTGTTTGACAAAACAATTGTTCTTTATGAATGATTGGATTATTGTAATCTGATTAATTGTCTCTATAGTTGAGATAATGTGGTAGTGTTAACTGTTTAGAATATAACGATGCTTAAAACCCAAAAGGTTGCAAGGTAGTGACTAATCCCACTGAATTGTGACACCTCTAAAACATAAATTACGGGTTGATCATATATGGATGCTTTGGATCGTTAGATACGGATCCGATGCCTTCTTGTTAAAATTGTATAGAGGCGAAATGTTCAAATCTTTATTCTTTTGGAAAGAATAAACAATCACAAAGTTGTTGAGGTTAAGTCACTCAAATGTTAGTGGCACCTGTCCACAACATGATACTACTCATGTTATTTGACATTCACCGAAGATCGCTCTCGGTTGGACTATCGTTTATTTTGAATAAACACAAGTCCGAATACTTTGGAAAAGGTTTCAAAGAGTTCAAGAATGTAAGTTGATGAGTAATCTAAAGTATTTATCTCCTTAGATTTGATCCAAGGAAAGATAACACTTTAGAAGAGTTTCCTTGAAAGATATCAAGGAAAGAAGCATCATAAGATAATGAATTTCTCCATTGGGAGAAAAACCAACTCGAATAAGATTTAGTTCGTTGGATGTTATCAATTACCCATATATAGGATATATACTTCTAAGTCAATATGATTGTCAATTAGAAGATCTTCCAAAATGTTTCATGACTCCATAGGATGTAGTTGGAAAGAAAGACAAGTCTTAATCATGTTAAGACTTGAGGTTCTGTGCTAATAAGCAATATTTGTTTGAGAACAATCTTGTGGGATATCCTTAAACTGACCTTTGGACATCACTTCTATAAACCAACTAACAAATGTTGTTTATTGGGTAGTTCATTGTAATCCTACAATAGGATTTGCCTAAGACAGAGCAAATGATCTAGAGATAGAACTCAAAGAATGAGTTCTTTGAGAGACAAGATGATAATCAACAAATATAATAACCAAGTTCCCACACCACTAGCTCCAAGGTAGTCGAGAAGGATTTATAAACCGTCTTAGTTGAATGGTTTGAACTTTATGACTATGTCATGAAGTTACACCTCCTAATTCGAAAGAAATAAGAATGAAAATCCTTACGACTACATTGAGTGTATGTATGACATATACTCAAGGAAATGGTATAGTACCATTTGACCCCAAATATTGAAACCTACATAGCTAATTGGTAGCTTAAGGTGACTACAATCAACGAGATTGGTTGACTTGGAAGAAACCATCATTGATGTAGTCATGGTTTCTATTAATTCGAAGATTGCTAGCTACAACTAAACCGTGATTCAATGTTTGGACATAATAGGGGTTTCCGAAACCATTATCAAGATAGTCTTGATAATATATGTCTATGACTAGGAATCACAACACTGTGTAAGTTGTAGAGATCCATCCATCATGAATCTTAGCAAGCTAGTGGGAGCTATAAGCATCTTATGAGAGAAAGATCAAATTGTTTGATTTCTCATAAAGATGTAAATGAATCTTTTGTTTACTAGGTTTACAAAAGATTAGTGGGAGTTAATCATGTTCCTAAAATTGAACATATATATGATATATTAATTTTGGAAATGAAATGAATTCTTCTTCGTTAAAGTTATGACTTTAAACGTTCTATAATGATAGAATGTATATGGGAGATATAGTCTATATACATAGGGTGGAAATCTATAATGATCGATTTCAGGATATAATTGGATTATATCAAGCCCTAATGATAGACAAAAGATGCTAGGAAGTTTCTTATATGATGATAAACTTCAATCAGAAGGACAACTCTAGTGAGACTAGGAAGTTGCACTTCTCAAAGGGAACGTACCCTTTGACTCCCAAAGAAACAAAATGCGTAAGCATAATCCTTTATGATATGAGTTGTACCTAGAATGGTACAAGACGATATCAGTGCAAACCCAAGATCAGAACCATGGCAACTGTCAAGTGAGTCCTTGAGTATTTAAGAAATACTAAAGGATAGATTCCTCAAGAATGAGGAAGAATTAAAGTAACGCAATGGAAGCGTAAATATATTAGATTATGAATCTAATATCGTATCCATCATTGGATGTCTTTTCATTATGAATGAAGAGATAATTGGATATCTCTTTATTATGACTAAAGAGATATTTGGGTGGAAACATTACAAGTAATGACTTTAGTGTGTTCCATCATGAATGCAAAATATATCGCCATATAGAAGTTTACAACAATGTTGTTTGGATGGGAAAGTTCATTTATGAACTCTCCATTCGATTCCAACCAGAAAGTGTCTTTAGTGTACCGACACTACGGCACTAATGGGGCGATAGCTCAAGCTAGGGAATCAAGGTCTCATCAAAATCCGAACTCAAATGAGAGACTAAACCACATGATTCAGAATCATGTATAATGGTGACGGTGTTATTCTCAAGGTTGCTTTTATGGATAACATATAGATATCTATTGTCTAGGCCTACTACTCAACCATTTTTGAAATGAATTCAGAAGAGGTATCTTCACTGATGACCAAGCCGATTGGCTCTAGTGCAAGTGGGGGATTGTTGGAAATGTGCCCTAAAACCAATCATATGATGATACTTTACGGACATTTCACATGTTAAACTAATCTAGTTTTATATGAAGGGCAAAGATTATTGTTTCAAGCTGTCTGATATAAATGTTATATGCTTAAACGATAAGTCCAATGAATATGTAATTGGGATTATGTGATCTTAAGAAGTTAGATTCATGAGACCATTCTCTTTCGTATACATATCCTAAACGTTCCTGATCATAGGATTGCCAATTGGGCATTGATAGTCCGTTAAGATCAGTATGTGCTATGTCTTCTCTTAGGGAGAGTGACTGGTCTCGAGTCATTGCTGTGATTGACATCAAGACAAGCATGTAGGTGCTCAATAGAGAAAGAGTCCACTGAACACGATCAACAAGGAGTTCTCATACTCATGTCACATGAGAACTCATGGTTGGGATAATGCAAAGTAGTCCTTTGACCTGAGGCATCATAGTTCTCTTTCTGGTTAGGTCCTTGATCTTTGACTATGTCAAAGTCACTCCGTCAGAGGGTGTCCACGACATAGTTGGGGTTAAGCCACTTAGCCATGGAGGCAAGTGAATGCGCAACAAGGGATCTCTAACCTTCAAACTGTTTGAGGGAGAATACTCTATGATATGATTAAGAATCTCTGGCCAGAGTATGAATGAGATTTAGGAAGTCGTTCCAAATCACATTCAAGGTAATCATATAAGTAAGAGAATCGCATTGGATAGTAGACACGAATAAACTATGAATGAGATTTAGGAAGTCGTTCCAAATCACATTCAAGGTAATCATATAAGTAAGAGAATCGCATTGGATAGTAGACACGAATAAACTATCAAACCAAACAATGTGGTCAAGAGTATTGTATTAAAGAAAGATCGTATTGCATTGTAATCCGAAACTGAATAGGTTCTCCACCTCTTCTGATTAGCTTGGGTAACCATGACATACTGCTAGGTGTCACTGTGAACACGAAAATTTCCTGAAACGAAACGCGACAAGAACACGTGTACAAACAAATATTTTGTATTTAATTTTGGGGTTGCTATCTCTTTTAACCTTGATCCTCTGATTCGATCTCCGTAAGGTGTTGATTTGTGGATGTGCGATTGATCCAAGGGCCGTCGAGGCTTGATCTTGGATGAACGGTTGGAAGTTTCTTCAAGGGCTTTTGGGCTTGATCTTGAAGGTTGATGGATGAACTGATTTGTTGATGTTGTTGATCCAAAGGGCCGTTGGGGCTTGATCTTTAGGATGAACGGATGAACGGATCTTCAAGGGCTTTTGGGCTTGATCTTGAAGAACGGTGAACGATGAACACTTTCTTCAAGGGCCGTCGGGGCTTGATCTTGAATTGGTGGAAGTTCTTCAAGGGCCTTAGGGCTTGATCTTGAAGGCGGATTGGGCGAAGAACGAAGAGAGCTTTCTTGATCCTTCAGGACTTGCTTGAGAGCTTTAGAGCTTCAAGGCTTCAAGGCTTTGGGGGAATTCTCTTCCAATTTGGGAGTAGAGAGATGTATTTGTGAATTGGTGATTTGATACCTTGATGGAGAGGCCTATTTATAGGCTTTTGGGAATGAATTACCAGCACAAATTTTTCCCACCCAAGCACCATTACCTAATTTTCCCACTTAATAACATTTTAAACTTTGAAGTGGTAAATTTATGGCCTAATTTCCCACTTAGTACAATTTTAAACTTAAAATGTGCTTGTTTTGTCATTTCCCAAATGAGAAAAACTTGTTTTGATCCGTAATGGATTGAAATGTGTTTACCTTGTCATTACCCAAAATGAGAAGAAAAACTTGTTTGGATCCATAATGGATTGAAGTGTGCTTGCCTTGTCATTGCCCAAAATGAGAAGAAAGAACTTGTTTTGATCCTCCAAGGGTATTTCTTCCTATGTTGTTGAGTCACACGCCATGTGTACAATTTGTACGACCCGTGGCGTTTGCCATGTATGCCCTGACACGTCAAAACTTTAATGCGTTGGTGAACATTTGTTTCACCGAAATTTCGATGTCTACAAATGCCCCCACTTCAAGGATCATCGTATACATGTGCTTGTCACGTGTAGAAGATGTGTTTTGAAGTACCTCAATTTAGATGTTGATTCAAGGGCCGTCGAGGCTTGATCTTGAATCGGGCTGGAGTTTTCTTCAAGTGCCGTTGAGGCTTGATCTTGAAATGGGTTGCAAATTTCTTGAAGGGCCGTTGAGGCTTGATCTTGAAATGGATTGCAAATTTCTTCAAGGGCCGTAGAGGCTTGAATCTTGAATTTTGTGCTGCAAGTTTCTTCAAGTGCTGTTGAGGCTTGTTCTTGAATTCGGCTGGAAGATTTTCTGGTTTCCTCCAATTTTTAACTTTCCACAGGCTTATTCTTGAACTGGGTTGGAGGATTCTCTGGTTTCCTCCGTATGGATCATGCGGTTTTGCAGGCAAAGGTGTCATGCTATAGTGATCTGTTTCAGCTCACCATGTTGCATTCTTCTCTGCTTGTTTCTTTTGCCTGGAAGAAGTGGTGTGTAACCTTTTTCCTTTAAATGGTCCTTCAGAGCACTTGAGCACTTGAGAGCAAGGCTAGGTAAGCAACCAGGCAAAAGGTTTCGATCAATCAGCCCTAGATTGGACGTTTGATTTCAGGTTCTGACTTATTGCTTTCTTTCTCCCTGTCTTGTAGGTAAGAGCAAGGGTAAAGGAAAGAAAAGGGAAAAGCATGATATGAGATACCTTTGCTTTTGACCCTGCTGATATGAGATACGTTTGCTTTTGAAGAAGTAGCTGATGAACCAGCACATATATTGGTTGCGCTTGTCTCCCCATGCTTCGATGTATTAATTTCACCTGCCTCATCTGATCTTCAGGCAGATGTGGTATTCTCCCTATGCAGGTTTGACATCTTTTCTTGCAGTATTTGCCCCCTGATGCAGGAGTTGAATGCAAACCTTGCATTTGAATGGTCATTCAGAACATCACTTCTCAGCGGCTCATCATGCAGAAGTTTGAGTGGAAGTTCCGACATATTGCTTTTCTTTATCCTTGTCTTGCAGGTAAGAACAAGGACAAAGGAAAGGACAGGGAGATTGCATGATATGAGATACTCTTGCTCTCGTCCCTGATGATATGAGATACGTTTGCTTTTGAAGAAATAGCTTTCCACAGGTTTAATCTTGAACTGTGCTGGGAAGTTTCTTCTGCTAGAGTGGCTTCAAATGTTTTAAATTTACTCATTTTACCTGGAGCTGAGCTCGATTCAAGGGTGGTGGACACTTGATCTTGAATCGGACTTGTGATTTCTTCAAGGGTCGTTGAGGCTTGATCTTGATGAATGGAAACGGGCCCACGAGCGATTTCAGGATTTGAACATCTGGCAAGCCGACACGAGGTGGAGATGATGGCCTGTTTCTTTGTTCAATCTCCCTAACTCATATTGAAGAGGGTCAGGAGATGAATCTTCAAGGTTGATGCTTCATTGTCGCTCGTCTTGCCTGTTCTCCAGGCAGATGAGTACTCGAGAACGAGACTAGGTAAGCAATCAGGGAAGGAATGGAGCAGTCCATTCCTGATTGGAAGCTTGGTACCAAGTGCCGCCCGATTGCTCTTCTTCTTATTGTCCTGTAGTGAAGAGGGAGGACAAAGAAAAGGATAGGGAGAAAGCATGCTATGAGATACTTTCGCTTTCGACCCTGATGATATGAGATACTTTTGCTCTGGTGTGACTTGTTTGCAGAGGCATTCTTGGGGAGGAAGAAGACTGAGTATTTCGAGAGGTTTTGCTGGGAGTGTTACTCTCGGAGGTGAAGAAGGGTTTGGGCATTTTTGCAGGTCTGCCTTGCTATGGAGGACGAAGGTCGACATATATAGGAATTTCCAGACCGCAAGTAGTGGCACTATTCCTTTACTCTTGTCGGCAACCGTTGGGTAATCGAAACAGTAAGATTCACGGGTTTTTTAACTTTGTCAGAAATCTTTGACAAAGTTGCCCGTGATTTACGCAAAGCTGAAATTGCGTGTGAAAGGTGTCGACAAACCTGGAAAAGCTGATCTTTTGAAATCCGTGGAGCGGCCCCTCTTCAATCTTTGAACCGATGGCCTCGTTGCCTCTTCGATTTTCGAACAGGCGGCCCCGTCGCTTCTTTCCTTTTTTTTATAGAGGCGTTGATTATGCGCCAAAAGCATGCTAAGAGAGTTGTTGCCTGCAAAGAATTCGCCTCTTTTGTATTTTCTGAGAATTCGATTTACCTGACCTCTCATTCCTTCATCATTTTCGCAAATGGCTTGCCCATCTGATCGTCGTCTTGACTTGAATGTTGGAGAAGATGTCGATATGTCTTCTCCAGACAATATATGGCACCCATCCTTCCTGTCCCCCACCGGTCCTCTTACAATTGGGGACTCTGTGATGAAGAACGACATCACCGCTACGGTGGTAGCTAGGAATCTCCTCACCCCTAAAGACAACAGGATCCTCTCCAAGCGGTCTGATGAGCTGGCTGTTCAAGACTCTTTGGCTTTCAGTATTCAGTGCGCGGGCTCCGTATCGAATATGGGTCAACGCCTTCTTGCTCGAACTCGCCAGGTCGAATCCTTGATGGTTGAGGTTGCGAGCCTTAAGCTGGAGATTAGAGGGCTCCGGCACGAGAACAGGGAGTTGCACATGCTTGCCAATGGTTGCTCGACGAGCATGAAGAGAAAGCTTGACCAGCTGCAGGAATCAGAAGGTCGGATTCAAAGTGACCATCAGATGTTTATGGCTTTACTTCAAAGGCACCTATTGCCTTCGTCCTCTGGAGTTTCGCCGAGTGTTGAGGCTTCAAACAATCAACTTCCAGCGCCTCTTCTTCCTGGGGTTCCGCCGAGTGATAAGGCGCCACCTGATCAACCTTTGTGAAGGCTCCCTCCTGCTTTTTTTTTTTTTTTTTTTTTTTTGTACATTCTTGTAAATTTTGTTTTTAATGGTTTATTCTGTTTGTATTTGTAATGGAATTGACTCTTAATAGTCAAATGTTTAATAAAAACCTTATTTTTTTTTATTTTGATGTGACTGAACTCAAAGTTGAATGTTTGAGCTGCCTACGTACCCTTCCAAAGAAGAGATCAAGTCATAACGTAGTTCAAAATACCTTTTTTTTTTTCTTTTGGTTGTGCCGTATGCAGTTTATGCTCTTACGAGCCAGAAGCTTTGGTGTCGCCTTTTAGGCTCGTGCGAAGGAGGAACATTTGGTGCCATGATGCAGTTTCAACTCGTGCAGGCAAGGAGTGTCTTCACCTCAGGCATAGTACCGCTTCAAGAACTTGCCATTTATGGGGCCAATCCTCAAGCTGTCTTCCGCCATGATCAAGTAGGCACCATTGGTGTAGACCTCTTGTATTACGTATGGTCCATCCCACTTTGATGCGAACTTGCTTTTTGTCTTGTGAGTTGTGATGATAGGCCTACGCAATGCAAGGATGAGATCTCCAGCTTGAAAAGACCTTGGGCGGACCTTCTTGTTGAATGCCTTGGAAAGCCGTGCTTGGTAGCATTCTAAGTGTTGTTGAGCTTCGAGTCTTCTTTCATCAAGTGCTTCCAACTCTTGAAGTCGTAGCTTTGCATTTTCCTCATTAGTCAGGCCTTCTTGTATAGCCATCCTTAGCGAGGGGATTTGACTTTCGAGCGGCAGAACAGCCTCCATGCCATATACGAGAGAATAAGGTGTAGCTCGGGTAGGAGTCCTATGTGTCGTCCTATAGGCCCAAAGTGCTTCACTGATTCTTTCGTGCCAGTCTCTCTTCGTTTGGCCTATCACCTTCTTCAGGAGGTTGCACAATTTCTTGTTGAATGCTTCTGCAAGACCGTTGGCCAGGGCATGATACACAGAAGACTTGTGATGCTTGAACTTGTATTTCTCGTAGAGCTCGTCCACGAGTCAGTTGGAGAACTGTTTTCCGTTGTCTGTGATAATGTAACGGGCACACCGTACCAATGGATAATATGCTCTTTGATGAAACGGACGACAGTTTCCTTTTTGACTTCCCTCAGGGGTATGGCTTCAGCCCACTTGGAGAAGTAATCTGTTGCAGCTAAAATGTAAGCTTCTCCTGCAGATGACTTTGGCGCAATTGGTCCTACAATGTCCAGTCCCCATGCATCGAACGACCATGATGCAACTGTAGGGTGCAACGGCTCGGGCGATTGATGTATAAAGTTGGCGTGGAACTGGCAGGTTTGGCACCTTCTGGCGTGTTCCATGCAATCCTTCACCATGCTTGGCCAGAAGTAACCCATTCTTTTGAGCTGGAAATGTAGCTTTGGTCCAGATTGATGCGCCCCGCATACACCCGAGTGTGCTTCTTCCATGGCTTGATTGACTTCTTCTTCACCTAGGCATCTCAGAAGTACTCCTTTAAAAGAGCGTCGGTAGAGTGTTCCTTTGTAGTAGAGGAAGCGGTGTGCTCGTCGACGTATTTCAGAGCGGTGTCTGGGATCATCTGGAAGCTTCCCATGCTCTAAGTAGTCGATCAGCGGCTGTCTCCACTCTTCAGCATCGACCGGAAGTACTGAGATGACATTTGTATCATCCAGTGGCATTTCAGTAACCAGCGGGATCACCCATCTTTGGCAAACTGGCACATCTGTAGCTTCGTCTTCTCCTAACGTCATACTCGAGGCTAGGTTGGCCAGAGCGTCTGCCATTTGATTTTCTTTTCTTGGCACATGTTCTAGTGTCACGGCCTCGAACTTTTGTAGCAATTGAGTTGCCAGCCGAAAGTATGGGACGAAATCATCTTTCCTCACTTCATATTCAGTTAATAGTTGATTGATTATGAGTTTGGAGTCGCCATATACCTCAAGGGCTGTGATTTCCATTTTGATCACCATCTAGAGTCCGATGATCAGTGCTTGGTACTCAGCGACATTGTTGGAGCACAATTCGCTTAGTTGGAAAGAATAAGGTAATATTTGCCTTTATGGTGACATGAACACTACTCCTGCCCCTGCTCCGTCTGCTCGTGCGGATCCGTCAAAGAACATCATCCATGTCGGGAAGACGTCGATGTAGAACACCTCCTCGTCAGGCAAGTCGTCTGAGATTTTCCAGTCAGCTGGGATTGGATGATCGGCAAGGAAGTCTGCTAGCGCTTGTCCCTTGACGACTTTAGCTGAAACATAGATGATCTCGTATTGGTTGAGAAGCAATGCCCATTTAGCTAGTCGCCCTGTCAAGACTGGTTTGGACATAACGTATTTGACCGGGTCAGCTTTAGCAACCAGGTGGATGGTGTAAGCATGCATGTAGTGCCTGAGCTTCTGGATGGCGAACACCAAGGCAAGGCACATCTTTTCTATTGGGGAGTAGTTCAACTCAGCGCCGGTGAGAGTTCGACTAAGGTAGTAAAGCGCTCCTTCCTTCTGGGATTCATTCTCTTGTGCCAAAAGCGCTCAACTGAACTTTCCTGAGCTGCGATGTATAATATGAGCGGCCTCCCGGGCACTGGTGCCCTTAGGACAGGTGGACTTCATAAGTACTTCTTTATGCTTTCGAAAGCGTTGTGGCATGCTTCGTCCCATACAAATGGAACATCTTTCTTCAGGAGTCGACTGAACGGTTGACAACGTCCTGCAAGGTTGGAGATGAAACGCTTGATGAAAGCTAACCGTCCCTGTAGACTCTTCAGCTCGCGCAAGTTTTTTGGCTCAGGCATGTTTTGAATGGCCTTGATTTTTGATTGATCCACTTCAATACCACGGTGCTTCACAATGAAGCCGAGGAACTTTCCGGAGGTGACGCCAAATGCACACTTTAACAGGTTCATCCTGAGGTTGTATTTTCTCAGCCTTTCGAACACCGTTCGCAAATCCTTCAAGTGATCTGATCTTTTCTTTGTCTTGACCACCACATCGTCCACGTAACATTCTACGTTTTTGTGTAGCATGTCATTGAAGATTTTCTGCATCGCGCGTTGATGTGTAGCTCCAGCGTTCTTCAAACCAAAGGGCATCACCTTGTAGCAGTAAATACCTTTTGGAGTGCGGAAGGCTGTTAGTTCCTCGTCTTCGAGAGCCATGCGAATTTGATTGTATCCAGAAGATCCGTCCATGAATGACAGTGCCTCGTGGCCAGTGGTTGCATCCACCATGATTTCGATGATTGGCAAGGGGAAGTCATCCTTCGAGCAAGCATCGTTGAGGTCCCGGAAGTCTACGCAAACACGTATTTGTCCAGATTTCTTGAGGACAATGACGATGTTGGAGATCCACTTGGGGTATTGCACCTCCCGAATGAAGCCTGCTTCGATTAGCTTGTCTACCTCGACCTCAATTTGTGGGATGAGCTCGGATCGATAGCGTCTCTGAGTTTGCTTTATCGGCCGCGTTCCTGGCTTGACTGTAAGATGATGTACAGCGATGATAGGGTCGAGGCCGGGCATTTCTTTGTAGGTCCAAGCAAAGACGTCTTTGTACTCTAATAACAGCTGGTAGTATTCTTTTATCTCATCCGCAGTTAGTAGTGCACTTACATAGATAGGCTTTGGATCCTCCTTCGTGCCTAAGTTGAGTTCCTTGAGGTCATCAACCGTGGCTTGTCCCCCATCTTCGAGTTGTGGTGGCGCAGCAGCCACATCTTCTTCAGGGATTTCATCTTCTTTGTCTTCTTGGATAGTGATGTGGAAGACATCTCGAATTTCCCCTTCAATGCTGTCCTCTCGAGCTTGTTGGCATGAAGATTGTCCAGATTTCTTCGAAGCGGTCTTGGAGAGGCGTTCCTCACAATCTTCATAGCAAGGAGCCTTGACCGAGTATTTGAATAAGTTTTCGAGGAAGAACATATGGCGCATGAGCGATCTTTGTGTTAAAATTTCCTCATCTTCAACACTTTCACATTGCTTTGGAGGTTGGTGAAAGCTGTTTTGCCCCTTTTCCGATTGGTGCACTTGTGGAGAAGACGTATGCTTCTCATGTAGTTTCTTCGGAGTGACATGAGTCCATCCTTCAACTTCACTTGACTTGGAGTATGCCCCCAACGATCGAGGTGAAGACTTTGAGTCGAAAGAGCAAAAAATGACATCTTCCTTAAGGATTTCATCTTCATGGATCGTGATGGGGAAGACATCTTGGACCTCATTTTTATTGTCATCCTCTTGGGCTTGTTGACGTGAAGATTGGCCAGTGTGGACGATGGTGCGCCTCCTTACCTTTAGTGGTCCTTTTGTGTCAACCTCCAAGATTACTTGGCGCTTCATCCTTGAAGGAATCAAGCTTCAAACATCGCATTTTTCTGCTAGCCCGTCAAACTTTTCTTCCTCTGGCGTTGTCTTCCTCTTTCTAGAAGGTTTCTTGGTTTCTTCAAGTCTGTCCAAAGCCGACCGTCGCGGAGGAGAGCTAGCTGTGCCGCTTTGTTTCTTAGGTTTTGATAACCTTTCGAAGACAGAGCTTTGAGGTGTTGGCGTGCTAAGCCGCTTGAAGACGGAAGTTCGATCTTGACTACCAATGCGATCAAGTGCCGAAATTCTGGGTTTTGAACGGTTCAATCTATCGAAGACTGAAGTTCGAGGGGCGGGTTTAGGCTCCTCTTGATCTTGTTCAACGCTTACACTGATGTGTTGAGTGCTAGCGTTTTTCGCCTTGCTTGAAATCATCACGGGTGCATTTGGTGTGAAGCCAAGTCCAGCCTTGTTTTTGTCAATTCCGTAACCGTGCTCCTTCAACTTCTTTTGAGTCTTGGTGAGGTCACGTTCTTTATCGTTGACGGTGCTTGAAATCTTCTTTCCAGGATTTGAAGAGGAAGAGAAGTTGTACCCAGCCTTCGCCATGAGTTTGTAGGCGTTTGGACCAAAGCCTTCTGCGGTCCTTTTGGTTGGAAGCAAGTTTGGTTCCACTCTATCTGGAAGAGCTTTTATGAAGCCTTGTGGTAGTTCTTCAACCTTAGCGTCGCCCAACTGTGTCAGAGGTAGAACTGCATTTGTCCTGAGCAACTTCACATTATCTTTGTGCCGCTGTGCGTCGGCTTTGCTTGCTCCATTTTCGAATGGGGATTGACCATCCTTTCTTCTCGACATCGGGATATAGCGGAAGATGGGTGTGTTCGGTCCTTTTGAAGGCACCATACTCCCTTTGGTTGTTACAGGTCTAGCGAGCTCATCATCGTTTTTGCTTGAAGATGGCATGGCTTCCCCTTCTTGCTTCTTGGGCACGGCTTGCCACTCTTGTTTTTTAGGTACTATTTTGCTTGTGGATTTAATCTCTTTTGGAAGGGCTTCAGGCACCATGTCTTCATCCATGTAGAACTTGGCATCTGCGAAGTGTGATTCGACTTCGGTGAATGGTTTAGCATCACCTTGGATTACTTTCACTCCTTCCCGGTAGAATTTTAAGCATTGGTGGAGGGTAGACGGCACTACTCCATTCTCGTGGATCCAAGGCCTTCCTAAGAGCATGCTGTAAGAAGTTCTCGCATCAATTACGTGGAATATCGTGCTTGACTTAAGTTCACCAATGGTCATCTCCACTCGGATCATGCCCATCGCTCTTTGTCCTCCTTGGTTAAAACCTTGGATCAGCAGACGGCTGGGGGACAGTTCATCCACTTTGATGCTGATTGCGGTCATTGTTGATTTCGGCATGATGTTTATGGCTGACCCACCATCCACGAGCATGCGGTTGACCTTGCGCTCCTTTACGTACCCCGAGATGAAGAGAGGACGGTTGTGAGGCTTTGATCCCAGCAGCAAATCCTCGTCCGTGAAGTTGATTGCGTCCTGGGCGGCATAGCACGTGCCGCCTTCATGTGGCCGAAGCTTCGAGTTTTCGTCCTTGCTTTCTTGCACTTCGTGGTCGTCAGGAGTTGCTAGGACCGCTGCTAGTGCTCTTTGCATCTTCTTTGGCAGTCGTAGCGCTTCTTCGATGTTATAGTGTGTTGGCAGACCTTCTTCGAGCGTGAGGGTCTCTCCTTCCTCAGTGGCGATAGCTTTGCCTTTCGAGGGCCTTTCTATCTCTACTTCGACCATGTGACAGGTGGCGGTAGTGCACTGTCGGAAGAAGTCCTCCGGGAAATACTCGTGCAATGAGACAGGAATGCGTGGCTCTTGCTCCATGAGTTCCCCATTGTATGTTGGCTTAGAGACTTTTGTGCTTCCTTTGGGCATTCTATTGTTGCGGCGGGCGGTGTTTTCTCCCTTGCTCCACCTTTGGCTTTGCAGCTTGTGTTCTTGGCTTCCTTGTCTTTTTGTAGGTCACCAATGTCCACCCTTCTTCCTCGTGGGTAGGTGCGTTTTGGTCGCTTGCCCCCAGCAGTGGTTGTGTAGAAGGTACTGTGTGACTTGAGCTTTGGCGGGGACGGTCATGAATCCTTTGGAGGGGAACAGGTTCGAAGGATCCAAACACGATCGTAGTGGTGTGCGTTGCGGCCTTGTCCTCCAGATCGAGTTCAATCCGCCCTTGTTGCGCCAACTTCATGATGAGCTCCTTGAGGATGAAGCATTTACCGACGGGATGACCTACGATACGATGGTACTTGCAGTACTTGGGATCGTTGACGCGGTGCATCTCTTCAGGGCGCTTGCATTCCGGCAACTCGATCACTTTCTTTTCCAGCAAGTCGTCTAACATTGCTGCCATATCCGAGTCCGGAAAAGGGTACGTCTTTTGCTCCAACTCCCTCAAGGTGTTTCTGTACCTGTCTTGGGTGCGGAAAGGCTCATCTCTCTTTATCTCCTTCGCTTTGTTTTTGGAAGAGATCTTGACGGGCGTAGAGGAGGCTTTGACAGGCGTAGTGTTAATAGTGAAAGCTTCCTTGGCAGGGTTCTTCCCGTGATTGTCCACCTTCGGAGCAAACACCTTGTCCTTCTTGAAGTCGGAGATCGGCTCCTTCTTTCCATGGTGGGCGATGCTTAGCTCCATGTCGTGGGCGCGCGTGGCCAGCTCTTCGAAGGTCCGTGGTTTGATGCCTTGGAGGATGTAGTGCAAACCCCATTGCATGCCCTGGACGCACATCTCGATCGAAGAAATCTCCGAGAGCCTGTCCTTGCAGTCGAGGCTAAGATTGCGCCATCAGTTTATGTAGTCCACCACACGCTCGTCCCTCTATTGCTTTGCGCTTGTCAGCTCCAGCATGCTCACGGTGCGGCGGGTGCTGTAGAAGCGGTTGAGGAATTCCTTTTCTAACTGCTCCCAGCCATTAATGGACTCGGGCTCCAGGTCTGTGTACCACTCAAATACGTTTCCTTTCAGTGAGCGCACAAACTGCTTGGTGAGGTAGTCTCCTTCCGTTCCTGCATTGTTGCAAGTTTCCACGAAATGGGCGACATGCTGCTTTGGGTTGCCTTTTCCATCGAACTGCATAAACTTTGGCGGTTAGTAACCTCTCGGCATCCTCAAGGCATCGATCTTCTTGGAATAAGGCTTCGAGTACAACACTGAGGTATAAGAGCTCCCTTCGTACTGCGTCTTGATGGTGCTGGCGATCATCTCCAGGATAGAGAGAGATCCCAATAGCGCCACTGGTTGGTCTGGCTCTTGCTTCTCTTCGACCTTCTCCACCGGAGGCTCCTCTTCTTCAGCGACTTCTTTCTTTATGCCAGAGCCGTCTCCTTCCTCATGTTGTGCTCCCAATCTGTTGGCGAGTGCGGCGATCTGCAAGTCTTTCTCTTCCACGGTTCGGGTGAGTTTCGCGATCGCTTCATTCATCTGCGCCAGCTGCTCTTCGACCGAAGTAGCTCCAGTGGTCATAACCTGCATAGTTGTGCTGCTGTTCGAGTCCGCATCGGAAAGCAGGGACTCAGAGTACTTTCTCGGACTTTCCTCCCTTGGCGCCCTTAGCGAGGCTAGAGAGATCACAGGCTCGTGCCTCGGGTGTCCTTGTTCCTCTGGCAGAGCTGGCACAGGGATGGAAGAGGCGGCAGAAATAGCTTTTGCCTTGCTTCGGGTTGTGATGCCTGAAACGTCACCACCTGCAACGAGGATGTTCTTGTTCTTCGCTTTGATTGCGGGAACAGCTTGATCATTCCTTGATGCCATTTGTGCTTTTAGAGTGTGCTTTGATTTTCTTGAATGCAGAAAGAGATGAGAGGTAGAGATAGTCCCACTGGGCGTGCCAAATTTGTGAACACGAAAATTTCTTGAAACGAAACGCGACAAGAACACGTGTACAAACAAATATTTTGTATTTAATTTTGGGGTTGCTATCTCTTTTAACCTTGATCCTCTGATTCGATCTCCGTAAGGTGTTGATTTGTGGATGTGCGATTGATCCAAGGGCCGTCGAGGCTTGATCTTGGATGAACGGTTGGAAGTTTCTTCAAGGGCTTTTGGGCTTGATCTTGAAGGTTGATGGATGAACTGATTTGTTGATGTTGTTGATCCAAAGGGCCGTTGGGGCTTGATCTTTAGGATGAACGAATGAACGGATCTTCAAGGGCTTTTGGGCTTGATCTTGAAGAACGGTGAACGATGAACACTTTCTTCAAGGGCCGTCGGGGCTTGATCTTGAATTGGTGGAAGTTCTTCAAGGGCCTTAGGGCTTGATCTTGAAGGCGGATTGGGCGAAGAACGAAGAGAGCTTTCTTGATCCTTCGGGACTTGCTTGAGAGCTTTAGAGCTTCAAGGCTTCAAGGCTTTGGGGGAATTCTCTTCCAATTTGGGAGTAGAGAGATGTATTTGTGAATTGGTGATTTGATACCTTGATGGAGAGGCCTATTTATAGGCTTTTGGGAATGAATTACCAGCACAAATTTTTCCCACCCAAGCACCATTACCTAATTTTCCCACTTAATAACATTTTAAACTTTGAAGTGGTAAATTTATGGCCTAATTTCCCACTTAGTACAATTTTAAACTTAAAATGTGCTTGTTTTGTCATTTCCCAAATGAGAAAAACTTGTTTTGATCCGTAATGGATTGAAATGTGTTTACCTTGTCATTACCCAAAAGGAGAAGAAAAACTTGTTTGGATCCATAATGGATTGAAGTGTGCTTGCCTTGTCATTGCCCAAAATGAGAAGAAAGAACTTGTTTTGATCCTCCAAGGGTATTTCTTCCTATTTTGTTGAGTCACACGCCATGTGTACAATTTGTACGACCCGTGGCATTTGCCATGTATGCCCTGACACGTCAAAACTTTAATGCGTTGGTGAACATTTGTTTCACCGAAATTTCGATGTCTATAGTCACTCATGGTTTGTGGAAGCTCTAAACGTGTATAATCACTAAAGGGAGAATTGAAAGTAAGTTTCAATTCACAATCGATTTGAAGAGTTCTAATCGCCCACTGCCTCGATAAATGGAACCTAATGGATCGTACATCGAGTAAGGTAGAGATTGAAGAAACAACGGAGTTGAGTAAGAATAATTAAATGGTTTAATTATTTTTGGCTAGGATTAATTAATACGTTAATTAATCAAACAAATATGTTTGTTATAGACCTCGGGTTAGTTTTGGGCCGCAAGGCCCAATGGGATTTGAATGTCAAGCCCATTAACTCAAGTTGTATGACAACTTGAAAACAAAAAAGGGCTTGAAAGCCCAATGAACCTTAATCGTTGGCCATATAGAGAGGGGTAGTGAAATTGGCTTAATTGCAAGTTTGCCACTCCATGGTGAGGTGGTATAAAGGCAACTTTATAGCCATTTCATCATTAGGGTTTCTTTTGGAGAAAAGATGAGAACACAAAGCTCTCTTTTCTCTCTAAGAGGCCGGCCACCCTAGGAAGGTTTTACTAGCATCTAAATCTTCCTAGGTCACTCATCTCCTCATCAATGCTCTCCTTGGTGTGGAAAATTTAGAGGTTCTCTGTTTTGGGAACTTGGAGAATCCTTTCAACTATCCTCCTCCAAGAAATCCATGGAGCCAAGAAGCAAGGAATGAAGGACCTCTCCTTGGGTGATTAGCCTTTGCTTATGCAAAGAGGAATCAACAAAGGTATAAGATTTCTCAACTCACTTTGTTCTTGAGTTGAGTCTTGGTTCACATAACTACTAGGCTTTGAATTTCATGGGTAATGTTTTGTTTTGAGTGCATACAAGCATGATTCCACCTTTAAATGTTAATTGCATGTCATAGATGTTGCTCAAATGAACATGTTTTTTCACAAATTTTCCTTTAGTTCTATAATCGGTAGTTCGATCCTTTGTACTCTCTCTTATATAGTCAATTAGTGGGGAATCGTGGACAATGGCAACAAATAAAGGGCTAAAAGCAAAAGCCAAATCTAACAATATTGCGTGAATAAAATGCAATTTTATTAAGAGTTGTTCTTCCTCTTCTCAGTACTGGCAATTGATTCTTTGTATGAACTGGTCAACCTTTAATTTGCCTTATCCTCGAAGGGAACAAAGGTTTGGTTTTAAGCATCCAAGTCAGTGTCAAAAAAGAGTGGACATATAAGCAAGTAAACCTAACCTAGGACTAACCTACTGATACAAAGTAGGGGGCTTCAAGCAGCCGTACTTATATATAGATATAATATATGGAGAGATCACCCTTATTGTTATTAGTTCCTGAAGTGTGTCTATGAGCAGGAATCCCTTTTAGTGGACCCTTTCCCAAAGTCAGTACAATGCCCCTATTATCCCTTTCATGTCTGTGAAGAATCAAAACCTTCCCTGGAGACTAGTCTCATCTAAGGCATCTCACTTATAGTAAGTAGAAGGGTACATCTTTTTGCACAATGGATTATATTACCAAATCCATTGGTTTACCATACTTGGGATAAGAACCTGCACACCTTGCACACTATCTGCTCTATAAGCATTCATTGGTGGATCTCCTCTGAAGTCGGGCACAATTAGATTCTTCTTTCATAAGTTTCCATCATCTCTTGGAAGTAAGGAAGCTCAATTAAGGGCATGTGACCTTTCCTTGAATTGAACATATTGGCAGCCAAGATATTCCTATTAAAAGTCCCATGATTCTCTTGTGCCCTTTTTCCCTCCAAGGCTTGTTGTTTCTTCCTTACATTGGTAGCTGGCCTAGGTTGTGGTAGGGAACCAAGTCCTTTGATTACCCCTGGTTCATTGATTTTTAAGCCTATGTGGATGGGTTTTTCTCGACGATGCCTTAAGCAGTCATGACAGTCACGATAAACGATTCTCGATCCTTCCGTTCCTTATGCAAGGAGATGTCTTCCTCCACTTCTCTTGCTTCGGTTTGAAGCAGCTAGGTTGAGAGAAGTCTCGTGTTGATCAACATCTTGGTGAGAAGGCCGTCCCTCATTAAGAACGCCCATATTTAGGACAGGTGAATCTTCGTGTTGGTGGTACCCATGTAGTAATCCATAGTCACGAGGGTGATAGGCTCATGAGCCTGAGTATATCTAGCCTTGTGGAGCATCACAAAGAGCTTCACAATGTTCTTAGAGGATCTCATTCCTTATCACTAATTTGTTGTTTTGAGCTTTTATCTCTTTGACTTTAGCTTGAAGGGCAACTTTCTTTCTTTCCCTTGCCTCACGCTAGGCATGTTATGGATTCTCTTTCTACCCATGTTGGAAATCAACTTGATGAAGCTAGCAAGAGCATGAATCAGTGTCGTTCCCATAGACAGCACCAAATGTTGATTCAAAAAATCGGATTAACTTTGAAACAACGTAAAATGTCAAGGTGTGATCTGCGTGTCATTGCTTAGGTTACCAAGTGTAGGTAATATGTAAAGAGACAAAGAGAAAGAATCAAACACAAGATATACATGGTTCACCCTAAGTTGAGCTAAGTACACGAGGGTAGATGATTTCTCATTAATAGTGAAGAGTTTACACAATACATATGTTTAATCATAATCATCATTAGGGATTAATTGTAGGAGAATGGTCACATTTTATAGTTGAGGAAAGTCGCACAATTTCGTTCGCGGTCGATGTTGGGATTTTAGGAGCTTTATTTGTTGACACGTGTCGCGTTTTGATTGGCCTCTTGGTTCTAGAGAAACTCTTGTGCTTCGAAGTGGTACATCAACACGAATCCTTCAGTGGGTCCCTGAAGGTATGAAGTTGACTAGTGCTCAATAGTTTCGAGGTTGATGAAGTATGGTACAAACAAGCACCTTTACATCACATCTTAGGTCTCTGCCATTGACTGTAGGCCACCACGTGGCCTGATTGACATCTGGGTAGACATGTTTCTAGAGACTTTTATTTTAAAGTTGTCAGCCTATCCACGTGCTCTTGGTAGTCAGAAAGCCCTTTACATATCCTAGTCGGGCTGAGTTCATAGGCGGTCGTCTTTGATGCTCTGGAGTATCCTCTTCTAACCCCCTTGGGGCTTGGCTTCTTTCTCGGCTTGCATCATTATGTGGGCTTAAAAGTGCCCAAAATTGACAACCTTTCTAATTTTGCCTTCATGAATTAGGTCTGAATTCTCTTCCTGTAATCAAATAATTATGTGACAAAAGTATAATATCGAAAACTCAAAAACAATTGACAAAAAAATAAAAAATAAAAAAACTCAAAAACAACATTTACAACATAAATAATTATGTGAGGGAGTAAATATAAGAATGATTTTTACTCACCTTTTTTTTTTTAATTCTGCTCATTTTTATATTTAATCGTAATTTGGGCTCGAACAATGAACTAAAATTATGTGGAGAAGAATAATAGTATGCGAAAATTACTTCCCAAATATAATTAGCCTGTGATTATTTCATAAACCAAGTTACCAATTATTTCCAAAAAATTAAAAGGAAACCGCCTTAATCAGAAAGCCAAATTATTAAATTTTGATTAATTACAGCACCCAAATCCAAACGAAATCCGCTCCTCTCCTCTCCTGGTACAAAACCTAAAACCCTCTATTCTTATTTCCCCCTCTCTCTCTCTCTCCTCTGCAACATTTCCTCATTGTTTCTATCGCTTCTCTTGTCATAGATCTCTATCTTTCTTTGATATATGGACAAGCATCAGGGCGGCCAAGATCGAATCGTCTCCACTGGTATCCCTTGTTTCTCTAGTCTTTTTGTTTTTGGGCAGAAATGTTTGATGTTTTTGTGTCTACTTTGTGTTTGTTTGTTTGTTGCTATTCAATAAGAATTTGTGAGTCGGTGTTATTTTTTTTGTAGATTTTGGTAATTCCCAGATTGTGCATTGTTTGATTTACTGGCAATTATTTGTTGGTCCGCTGCCGAGTATAGCTTTAAGCATTCAAGGTGCGGAATGCATTATGTTTCTGGTCGCACTCATGTCGAAAACATTATGCTGTTCCTTGTGTTTTAGTTGAATTCTTGGTCCCCAAATCCTAAGATAGGGTTTTTGACTTCTTGATGATGTTTTTGTGTCAACTGGGTGAGAGCGGAATTATTGGAGACCCATTGATATCCATTATTTGGTTTTGTAAAACTCACTTACGAATACACACTGCTCATAAAGTTTTTACTTGGTTCAGTTTAATAATGCAGCATGTCCATGAGTTATAATTTTTAAGTATGATGCAAGCAACTGTTTGAAGTAGTAAGATGGGCCCTCTTCATTGTCCACAGTTGGTGTGTTATGTCAGGATGGTCTAGGTTAGAGTTCGCAGAATCACTTGATTAAAACACATGTGTGATCATGTTCAGATTTGCAGCTCCTTCCTCTTTTCGAATTGATCGATATTGCTGAGTTGCGAATATTGCTTGACCTTGTATTCTTTTAAGCTAGATTTACGATTGACTAAAGCTACCTTAGAAAGGAGAGAGACAGCCACTCAGCATTGATGAGTGAAGGTGCACGAGAGAGGAAAGTGTTATTGTTGGACATGTGAAGCTATCGAAGAGAAGAGGGTAGGGGCAACCAATGTGTGAAAGAGGATCGGAATCTTTGGAAGTGTGTAGGAATGTTAAAATCCCAAATGTCACATTGTGAAAGTAGAACACCTTTGCTAGCTGGTATCTGAACTCTCTAGCACCCTTTCCTTTCAAGCCTTTTCTGCATGGGCAAGTTCTGCCAATGGGTTCGAATAGTCTGCAATGAACGTGATTTTTCTCCTATCCTTTGTGAGGGTTGGGGGTTGGATGTGTGCAGGGGCAGACCTTGTTTCTATTTATAATATTTATCTCTGTTGCATACACCTTCTATTTCCAGCTTTTTGGAATGTCTGTGCTTCCATTGTTCTTCTGAGATACTGAACATCTGCAATTCTGGGTGCAGGAGAGAGACCTGTAAAGTCAGATATCTTGAAAGAGCAGGTAATTGTTTGTAAACTCACTAAGAATGTTGTGTCTGTTCATTTATTCCTTTGTATACAAAGGCTTTGGTAGCTGTATTTTATTGATTTTGTAATTTATATTCAGCCACTGTTGCCCAAAGATGAAAGACTAGTTTCGGTGAATCCTTCTCCAGCTGCAGTCATCATAGGGCCTTCACGTGATGCTACAGAACAACCCAAGTCTTCAGATGTTAGTGGAGAACGAAGCACCCCCCATCCGCTTAATTTGTATTCATCTCATGAAGGGGACATTTATGGTGGTGAGTTTGTTCACCCTTTTCTGCTGTCTCTGGTTTAGGAGGATCATGATGGTCTAAATAGTAGTGGTTTGAAGTTAGCTATAGTCTGATTCCCATAAACTCTCAAGTGTTGTGACATTGCCCTTGCACATTAAGCCGTTTTAAATTTCTGAACTTTTGGTTTCTTTCTCCGGTAGTTCGTGAGTGGTCTGATGTTAGCTATAGTTTGATTCCTGTGAACTCTTAAGCGTTGTTTCTTTATCCGGGATTTCGTGAACTATGTTTTAAATGTCATGGTTCTATTTGGTGTTGATCCATAATAAAGAAAAGCTTTTGGTAATAATGACAATGTTCTGCTACTCTTCTCATAATTTATAATTAAAACTGTACGAGATCAGATTTTAAAGTTCCGTCTGGTTTCAGGTTATGGCAGTAACACTGGTGCTTGGGATGGATATTCTCCATATAATACTGATGGAATGCATGTTTTATCACCAGTGAGTATAATATTCACTTGCTCAATTCTTCTGAATCTCTGATTTCCTTTTGAGCCAAACTTACCTTTGGTTCTTTTCTTCTTGTTTTTTTAGGTCATTTACAATGATAATCCTTCTCTTCTGTTTCACTCTGGTTATGGCTTCAATCACGAAATTGCATATGGACAGTATTCACCAGTCGCTGGTCCTTTGCCTTCTGTAATGGTAGATGGCCAACTTTATTCTACACAACAGGTCCCTTTCTCTCCATCTTATTACCCCCAGCCATCTGAGTTGATGAGACCAGAAAGTAGTAGCACTGACAACATAGGTTATGGGCCAGGACCAGGTTACATGGTAAATTATAGACCATTTAGCGGAGATCTGTCTGGACATCTTGGTTCTAGTCCTTCAGCATCTCCAACAATTTATCCTCCACCAATGGGCATTCTTGGGTCATACGAACACAATGCTGGGCAGGTTTGTTTTCTTTTAACTTCACTAGTTTAATTCCTTGATAAAGAGATGTTCCTAGTTGCTAGTACTTTTGTTAGAACTCTAAATACAGATACAACTTCGGTCATATTTATATGTTCAGTATTGGAGGCATGTTTTTGTGTTCTGGTCAGCATTGTAGTTATAATTCCCCAATGTGCTTGGTGATCAGAATACAACTTTTGTGTTTATAAGAGGCATATAGTACCATTACACCCACACTGGTGGTACACAATTCATATGTGGTGGAGGTTGAAACACATGTCATGGTAAGAAAAAAGATTTATGGGTCAAAGGGTCATTGCAATTGATGTATGGTTGCTCTTGAAAGGGCCTTAGTAACTCATGCTACTAGTCAATTAGACAGATCCTGCCCATCCATGGGTCAATTCTTGAATAGTTGAAATGTTAAGGTTCATTCTTACTATCACGTCATTAAGTCTCATAAGATTTGGCACATTTTCTCTAATTGTATCTCAGTTTAGGTTTTTGAACTAAAACAAATTGTTTGGATTCTGTTGATTATTTTTATTTACTCTAATGTTTATGCATATAATTGTAGAATTTTCTTTTTAAACTTGAACCATGGCCATGCCTAGTTGCCAAGTTGATGCATTTTTTATGGGATGATTAAGAGATGATCTATGATTTACTTTCAGATTTCTGAACAACAGAGACCAATGCATGGATATGGATTGGTTTCAAGTTCCTTTGGTGGACGCTATCCTCATGGTAGTTCTTACCAGAGCTCAAACTATGGTGGTGCTTCATATTTGTTTGGTAATGACCGGAACCGACTAAATGTTGACAAGACCAGAAGAAGAGAGAGGGACTGGGACTCAATTTCCTTCAATAATAATTCACATGATATATTCAATGACCGCAACAGAGGACCAAGGGCTTCAAAGATGAAGGGAAAGAGTACTTCTGACCAGAGTTCTTCATCTAGTGTTTGGAAAATGGATCTATCTGCTTCTGGATTTAACCTTGATTCATTGAACCAGCTAGATTTTGTCACAGATTACAAGGATGCAAAATTCTTTATCATTAAGTCTTTCAGTGAGGACAACATACACAAAAGTATTAAATACAATGTTTGGGCTAGCACGCCTCATGGAAACAAGAAACTTGATGCTGCTTATCATGAGGCAAAGAAGATAAAATGCAGCTGCCCAGTCTTACTATTCTTTTCGGTATGTTTCTTGGATCTGTCCCTATCTTCCTAACTGTTTGAGCAACTGGGCTGAGGAGGTCCTAGTTGAAAGTGGGTGGGTATATGATTGGTATCAGCATCACAAAGCATTAGGTAGAATGATTGGGTATTGATGCCGATAAGAGCCAGATGATAACTGAAATTTTAACGTGGCAGTCTCTCTTTGAGATTCAGTAATATAAACCAGGCAAATTCCCTTGTATGTCATTCGTAGGCCCTAATAACTGTTTGCCAAAGGCTTTTGTGGTTTCAATTGGTCATTTTTCTTTGTTCAGCATTTCTTTTCTTTAAAAATACTATAGATGCTTACAAGAAATTTGTTGTCTGTGCTAAAGTTATTCTATATTTGTTGTGATACGATCTAAACTATATGTTCTTTAGTTTTGTCAGTCCTCTTAGATTTTGTTGGTTACAAGTTACAACTCACTACAGGTTAATGCTAGCGGACAATTTTGTGGGGTTGCTGAAATGTTTGGACCTGTAGATTTTGAGAAGGATGCTGATTACTGGCAGCAAGATAGGTGGAGTGGGCAATTTCCAGTTCAGTGGCATATTGTTAAGGATGTTCCTAACATCCGGTTCCGTCACATTCTACTTGAAAATAATGATAATAAGCCCATCACGCACAGCCGAGATTGTCAGGAGGTAGCATATCTCTCTCAATCTCTGTTATTTTCATTAAAAAAAAGATTCCATTTTTATTTAGAAACTAGAACATTTCTCCAGTTTAGATTTGGTTTTTGTTGCCATTGTGACCCTAGAGAAAGCCCTTTGTGTAAATGTTCATGGTTTTTGAGATAGCTTTATTTGAGGAGTTACCTTGCCCTCTCAAAACCTTCCAAGTTGTGTGGGCCGTATTTGTTGAGAATATCGCGTTTAAGAATGGGAAAAACAAGAACAAACTCTGGAAATCGAAAAACAAATAACCAAGATAAATAACACCAAGAATTTACGTGGTTCGGCAATATGTGCCGACGTACAACAATCTTTCACTATATCAATAATGAGTACAACCAATAATCTTGCCAAATCTCTAGAACTAGGACTTGACGAAAAACTTGAAAGAACAAGAACAAGAAATACACTCTCTTTTCTTTTATTTCGCACGCACTTTGCCCTTTCTCTCACTCTAATCCCTTGAGTGGTATACAATTTATTGTTTTGCTCCCTTCTCAAAACTAGTACAATAGCCCCTTTATATAGACATAATAAAGGTCTTCTTCAATAAGGATTATTAATCCTAATTGGAATCTAGTTATAAAACCCACTCCAATTGAGAAACTAACTCCAATTGGGTAAACAACTCCAATTGGGAAAACAATTTAATCCTCTAAGACTATAACTCCTTATAGACTTAGGACAACTTATCATGGGCGGGAAAAAACCCAACAGTATTGGGTATATCTTGTTCAAATATGAAACAAGTGAAGTTTGAAATGGAGTTGAGAAGGCTTATTTGAACCCATTTTGAATCTAGATGAGCACTCTTAACTAATGGATCAACCATAAAAAATTGCTTTCCAAACTATTTTTTGTTTATATCTCTATGGGTTTGCATGTGGTCTAAAATCTCTGTTGTATGAAGTGATTGAAGCGTTAATCTTGTGTAGTAGACAGTTCACATGCAATGCATTCAATTTATTTCCTTTTACTTCTGTCTTTAACTTTTGGCTCTAATGTGGATTGAGAGTTTGCATCTGCCTTACATTTTATTTCCTGATGGTGAAACATTATCAGGTGAATCTCAAACAAGGTATTGAGCTGTTGAAAATTTTCAACAATTTTGATGCACGGACATCTATTATAGATGACTTTGAATTTTATGATGAGCGGGAAAAATCCTTGAAGGAAAGGAAAGTTAAACAAGAAGCTAGTTCGACTACAGATGCTTCTGATTCAGTTGGCGTTGATTCTGTCAAGGAAATTTCTGATAGTTTTGATCACGCCCTGCAGTTGAAGGGAAGTAACGGCAAAGAAGTAGCAAAAACCGAACATGACATTAGCTCTAAAACAGAAGTTGCTTCAGCAATCCTTGAACATGATTCCTCTATGGACCAAATATCTGATAGCTTATCTCAAGTATTGCAGATGGAAGAGGGTGACAAAGAATTAGCACTGCCATCTGAAAGTAGTAATGATGGAGATGACAGTGAGTCGCTTGACAGGAAGGCAACAGGTGTATCAACTACTAGTGCTTAGGCATTTTAGGCATGCATGCAGCGACAACATACTACTAGGTGTACCTTTGTGATTTTTAAGAGTAGTTCACTCATTGACAAAGCACGAGGTGGTAATTTCGTCATCTCAAGCAGTCAGGATGCAAGCTGACTCCGTTTTATAACCTTTTTTCTTCCTTTCCTTGATGGTCAGTTGTCCAGAACAATTAGGTGGTACTCGAGGGGGGCGTGCTTGGCAGGAAGGCTGTTTAGTTTTGTATCTGAAGCTCGGTTTTCCTTATTGTAGGGTTAGAATTAGATTGTTGGTTTTGGCGATGTGGAGGTAGTTTGTTGAATGCAATGCAGGTTGTGGGTATTTGTATACTGTTATGTCTGTCTTGTCTGTCTCTAGGAGATGCCTTTCAGAGGTTGCAACTTTAGAGTTGTCTTACTGGTGTTGTGCTGGCGGCTCAGCTGGGTAACGGAGGAAGAATTTGTAGCGTTACCCCCAACCCATTTGGGTTGGATTGGAGAGGTTGATCAATCAATAAACGAATGAATGGAGGAATGGAGGAATGAATGAATTCAGAAAACGCATTTACTTTGGAACAAGATTTTCTCTTCTTTTTTCATTCTATTCTGTGTCGTGATTCGTGAATGAATGAAATCACAAACTCAAGACGTTTGATAATTTGTGTGCATATGATATAATGGATACATTTGATTTGGGATGGTATGCAATGCATGTATCTCATATCTTCCTCCCTCCCACCCGTTGCCAAACGACGGTTCGGTTCGTGGAATGGATTCTTTGGGAATCAATTTAGTTTCCATCCGTTCATTTCAGGAACGATTTATAATAGCAGACCAAGACGAAATGAGTCATTGAGGTGTTATTTCCTTAAAAGTACACTACTACTCAATTACGAGAAAAGTAGAAAAAAATAATCAAACAAACTGCATTCTGCACACCGAGCATAACACCAACCATAAAGGTTCAAGGATCCAGTTCCAGTACTTGGAATCTGCGCCCGCCACGGGCAAACTGAAGCTTCTCTAGCCAGCTGCTGCACATGATGATCGACATTCTCATGCTCTAACTGACTCATAAATCTCAATGTACTTGGCAGCTGTGTTGTTCCAGCCATTATCAATTTCCATAACCTTCTTAACAATGCCATTCCATTCATCTCCTTCTGCACCACCAATTATAATTCAATAACAGCCAGACAAGAATAATTACAAACTTGTACATAAACATTTTCGTCCCATCTTACGCCGCATTTCATAAATCGGATTCTACAACATACTTGTTCATTTGCAATGGCATGATGTGTGCACTGTGCACAACATAGGTTGGGCAAAAAACATATGAAAGTAGAGAAAAGTAGAATTTTCCAATTTGTATCTTGTTGGTCCTCAACTACAGTAAAAGGTAGGCAAGATCTAATACAAGCAGCACTTACTGTTCTGTAGCATGCAAATCACACGAGTGAGTAACAAGAAAACTAAGCAAGTTCTATACGAGGAGAACTTACTGTTTCTGTAGCAAGCAAATGCACGACCTAGAGCCCCATTCAGGGATCCTTCGTCGATTCCTTCAAAAAGAAACCTAACAAAAAAAGAGTTGCAGCATTGATTGCGACACTTGTACCAATAATACTCGGAGCATAATAATTTTTCACCCTAGTGTTATCTACTAGAACCTCAGAGTATGCACTTTTTAACTATTGAAAAATAAGTTACCCATTAGCCATGTCATGATTTGGTTCATCATCCATGTCAAAGACTGTGTCTGCAAGACCGCCGGTCTTTCTAACTACTGGGACCTGAAACAATCGGTTGAACCCAAGTGAGACCTTTAAATAACTTTGTTTCTATACTTTTATTGTGTATTTACATTTTACTGCAATGTGAATAAAATCATCTTCCGGCAAACACGACACTAGCCAAAAAACCATACATAGAAAAAATGGTGTAGCAAGAAAGTATATGCACACAGTAATGAATGCTGATCATGTCATATTTTTTATGCACAATTCTGGTCAAGCTCTGGAGTACTTCAGTAAAGTTGTTAGTATAGCCATCACTATAGACAACATAAAATGGCAGGAATTTAAAGTCCAGCAGAAATACATACTGCCCCATAACGCATTCCAATCATTTGGGCAAGTCCACATGGCTCGTACATGGAAGGAACCAAAATAAAGTCTGCAGCGGCATACAGCAAGTGGGATAGCTCCTCACTGCATAGCAAAGTAAAACAGAAACAACAAAATTTAGCAAGCAGAAACATCCGAATGCTGGGAGGAGCTATCCCAGTTGCTGTATGCTGGGAGGAACTAGAATAAAGTCAACAGCAGCATACAGCAGGAAAGCAAAACTTATATCATGGTGTTTCAAGATTAATTACCTATACATCAATAATATCCGAATGCTGGGGCCTTGGTTATGCTACAAAAATGATATCAAATATGGACATCTGTTAGCTTGCTTTGACTCAGAAGGTAGGGGAAGAAACAAAGAAAAGAAGATCATAAAGCAGGAATTGGCTCATTAAAGTTAGTGTCCTATTTTGTTTAGGATTGTATTAGGGAATAATTAAGCTTCCTTGTACAATTAGACTGGGAACCTTAGAAGATAATTGGAAATGGAAAGAAAGTGTATTTTCCTATTTCATATAGCATAGGAAAGAAAGTGTACTTTCCTATTCCATATAAAATAGGAAATAAAGTATTTTCCTATTTCCACATAGAATAGGAAACTTAATCAGAAAAATAGGCATGTAAACCACACCCTATACTTAAAAATAGGGTGCTGCAAGACTGGAAAAGTGGGAGCAAAACCAGAGACAGTCGAGAAAGAAAAAAGGGATTAGTTTTAGGGTTTGCAAAAGTATTGTATGCTCTATTATTAATCAAAGAAGCTGTGATTTCGCTAGGTAGAGAAATCACAACTGGACGTAGACGAAAGTTCTTCTGAACCAGTATAAATCTTATGTGTTTCTAGTTATTCACTAATTTGCTGAGTCTAGTCTATTGCCGGATACATAAAAGAGCAAGATCCAGTAGAGAAGAGTCAGAATTATAACAAAAGCCTCCGACATCAAAGGATTTAAATAAAACAAGTTGAACATTGTTTGGATTTTAATTAAGGTACAAGAGATTATTATAACAGAAAAAGCATGTACGGAGCATTCACATAAGGTTCTTCAGACATAGATACCTAGAAAATGAATAAATAAAAATAAAAAATAAAAAAATAAAAAAATAAAAGAAAAAAATAAAAAGAGAGATTAAAAAGAGAGAAGCCTCAAATCCCTTACCAATTTTGCAAGACCTTCAAATTCACTTTCAACCCGAGAATCAGGAGCTTTTCCCAGTATAACCATTTGTCCACCCTAATGAGTCCAGTATTTGGAGGAATGAGAAACTCATGGAAAGCACATTCTGAACTCTTATCAAAGACCAGCAAGTCAGGAAGCAAGTATAGAATCTAAAGAAAGAACATTGGAGAAAAGACAAGTACATAGTTGCCAATATTTTCACAACTAAATAAATAATTGCTTCGACAATGGACATCTTTTCGGAAACCAACCTTGTACCAGCCTACATAACACTGGTAGTTTTCACAAGGTCTCACTCTCATATGCATGTCAAAATGTCTGACAAGAAAAAATCTTGTTGGTGCGTGTGTCTATATATATACAAAGGCTTTCTATAAGAAGGATGTCCCTAGGCACCAACACATTCCTGCTCAGCTATCCACATAGCCCAGGCACAACTTAGAACACAAAAAGATGTGACGTAGTAACAAACTTACAAGTTCCTCAACTTGCTTAATTGCATGAGTAATCAAATGAAGACCCTTTTGTGCAACTAAACGAGTGATACATACAACCAAGGGAAACTTGAGTGCAGTATCTGACATATGGTCGCCTGAGGCCAAACCAAGTCCCCTTTGGACATAGTATTTGCATAACTTCTTGCCCTCAGGGTTTTGAGCTGCAAGAAACAGAACAAATGATAATGAAAATAAAAACTACTGTGCAATGGGTTCAATTCTTAGTAACAGCGTTTCCAGACTCGCAAATTTAGTACAAGCTTACTCATAAGTCCTTACCATGAAACTTTGAAGGCAAGAAAACATCAGTAGAGGGGTCCCACATCGCAGTGTCTATTCCATTTACTATACCAAAGTACCTATAAATTTACATATTTAAATATCAACAAATGCAAAGACAAGAAGAGATTTTCACTTTCTTTAAAGTCAACAAGAGGTTTTAACTCTTAATCAGAGAGCAAACATCAAGCTGAATATATATATATATATATATATAGGCACACAATATGCAGCAAGTATCAAGCACAAAAGTTTCCTGCATGGGAAACCATGCTTCAAACAAATTCATGCAAAAAGCATTATTTGTCCACAATGGATTTTAAAGTAATTGAGGTAGGTGTTACAAAGACCACCAGCGAGTGATGTTATTCACAAATCAAGATTTGGAAAATCCCACACATGATTGAGGTCTGGAAGATCCCAACACATAATTACGTAAAACAGAATTACGCTTACCATGTAGAAACTTAGTATTAATTGTGGAAATCACATGCTATATGACCTCATTGATATTAGATCTATTTACTAAACAAAAAGAACAACAACATGATGAAAGGACCGCGAATAGTACAAACTATAATCCCCAAGTTCTATTTGGATCATTTGATCGTTATGTATAATTCAAATATTCAACAAGGAGTGAGCTATTTCCAAGAAGCCTCTCTGCCTATCTCTAAATGTTCTTGAAAGTCACTATACATTTTATCATGATTAAAACATGAGTGTAATGTTATTGCAGTTTTTAAAGGAGACAAAATGCATGAAAAAACATCACTAAAGGCAACTGGTAATTGCCACTTGCCAGAGCTGCTATTGCAACAGCAGTTCAATAATGGTTGATACAGTTCCCTTATGTCTTATTCAGCCACAGAGCAACATATAAAAGTTTACTTTTTTTTTTATCAAACCTCAAAGTTTATGAAAAATGCAAAACAATTTATGTTCATTATCACAGTTAAGGAACTTACTTATCACGGTTTCTTATCAAAGTACTTGAAAGCCATCCAGAGCAGAGTGTTTCCTTGAGATATGTTGGAGAAACTGTACTGAAAGTGAAAGAAAGAATCACTTGTTCACACAACAGATACAAGGGGTGAGCTTGTGTGTGCTCATGCTCACACAGGCACAATGAGAAATATAAGATTACACTAAAGGAAGAAATGGTGTTGCCTTTCAAAATACATCTAGAAAGAAAATAAAATCCACCACTAGAGTAATCAATATATTTTACGTGTGGACTTAATATGAAATTTGATCAAGTCAAGGTCAATCACTTGGTATAGACCTTTTTCCTACTTTGATGAAGGCATCTGCATCTGCCAGCGAAAAAGGAGTAGATAGACATTGATGCTATACTCTATCCCACAGGACAAAGTCTGGTCTAATGTTGCACCACTAGTTACAGATGTGTGAGGGGGCAACCTTGATTTGATAAAAAAGATAAACTGCGAATGTGACTACTATGGGAAAACCAGGCACAACTATAAGATGTTCAAGGACTCGTCCTCACCAGGTACCAATGTTTTTGGTATCGGCACAGTATTCAAAGGAAGAGATGCACATTCTTGAATGGTTATGAGAGTAAAGCTTTCCATTAAATATAAAATAAGTAAAAGATAGTGAACATGTAATTCACTTCCACTTTTGCACAAACTAAACATGAAAATTGCAGAATCAAACTCTATCCTAGAGAGACCTGGAAACAGAAAACCAGAATTTCAAGAACCTATGAAGCAGCTGCTTTCCACTTTAATCAAATAACATAGAAAGATAGCTCTTCTAAACCCCGAAGCTATAGACGCCCACAAGAAGCCGAAAAACGAATTCTATCCCATAAATACACCACCTCCTCACCAAGCACACTCTCAAAAACCCTCATACTCCTTTCCCCACATATAAGCGAGAAGTTTGCGAACATGGCACCTCTCCCCAGAACCACACCCCTTCTCTTTCCACCAACAGACAACTTTTTACCACTTTGAAAAAAATGCAACCTTTTTGTTATATCATTTGGAGAACTGCAGTTAGATAGCTCAAGGAATTAAATTAAAAAGTAACAAAACGGTGAATTTCTTAGCTGTGGTTGGCCATGGTTATTGTCTGCGATATGAGCAAATAAAGAAAGAAAATAGAGATATATTCAATTACAAAACCAACAAGCAAGACCGCTTACACTACTGCATTGCTGTAGACGATTCCAGCTTTCAATAAGCTTAACCTCTCAGGATTATGGCCAACAGTTCGATCATCAATTGCCTAAACCATATTGATAGGCGTAAGAGACATGGTAGTTTCGTCTGTTAAAGCGTAACATTTAAAAATTCAACAAACTGATTCGATAAGGTTCCAATAAATACACATGCATACATGACATTCATGTATGTCATGTATGCAATTTTTTTTCCAAAAACAAATATCTTAAAGGGACCTAAGATCCAATCAAATCCATGTAAAGAGCTCACTTTTTCAAAGTTAGCATACAAAGATCCATCAAGACCGCACATGCTCAGTTGCTCTTGTCTGCCATATGAAGAAAACAACGCTTATGAAGAGGTTTAGAAAAATAAATTTGCATGATAATGAAACAGCTATTTTTGAAGTCATATTGATCATAAAATGCATACAAATTAAAAAATACAAGCAAAACAAGTATTTCTCTGTTAGATAGATGGTTTATAAAATGTGAGCGAAAGAGTTTAATTACAAATAACTCATTTAATTCGCAGCCAAAATAGAAGACCTGACTCTTGCTCATCTCCAGATTCCTGTATTTTACGCAAAACTGAGGCTGAGAGTTCACGCATACTAGGATTTTATCAGTACAAGGACATGAACAAAGTGGATGTAAAACTTTGGAATAAAAGGTTTAACTCTAAATAATTGAGACATTCAGTCAGGTAAAAAGCAATCAAAGGATGCCCAACAAAGAAAGATTGGTCAAATGGTAATGGAAAAAGTAGCATGCAAAAGGAGCAATATAGAAGCATTTACTTACCTTTTCTCCATAAGAAATATTTTTTCTTACCTACATTCACCATAATGCTCCATGTTATGGATTGTCAATACTACTCTCGGTTTCTGCAAATTAGAGAATTACACAAGATCATATTAATATTATTCACAAAAATCAACCATTTTACTACATTGTTATCCATCAGGCATATGAAGCTGAGGCAGTGGCAATAACAGAAGTAGATACCTTAAGTGAGAGATAATGATACATATCCCAATAAAGTAACGGCAAAGCACCTGTCTGCCATTCATGGACATGAATAATATCAGGTTGTGTTCCAGTCACCTGCAATGACGTATCGTATACTCTTGTCAGATACTGGAAGAACAAATTGTGAAGATAGTATTGGAAGAACAGAGTTACCAAGTTTTCAAGTAATAACCTGCATCCATTCAAGGCAAGCACGACTAAAGAAGAGATATGCTTCGAGCTCATTGTAGGAACCCCCATAGACATGATGGCCCTTAAAGAAGTGATGTGATGGGTCAATAAGTATAACTGGGATTCCTGAAACTATCCCAGTGTATGCATTAGTGGGAATCCAGTTTCCATGGTGGAAAGAGTTATATGTTGCGACTAACGTGAGGTCATTGATCTGGTGCTTCTGGATACACTCGTAGAAAGGAAGCATTACATGTACAGTGTGGCCGCGCGATAAAGAAGCTCGAGCAAGTCCAGTGACAACATCAGCAAGACCACCAACTTTGGCAATGGGTGCCATTTCAGCGGTGACATGAACTAGGTGCATGAGTTTGGAATCTTTAATTACTTGGGAGGGAGGTTCCAAGTTGACATCCCAAGAAGGGAAGGGCTTCTTCCAAAAAGGGATATCATCATCAGGACAAGGCCATGCGAATTCCTGTAAAAAGCCGAATATGATGCATGAATCATTAATAATGGATGAAGTCTTGTCCTAGGCAATTACGCTAACCATAAACCCTAAACCCTAAACCCTAATAGATAATGGATAGATGGAGAAATGAGCAGAACCTGTACCTGTGGAAAGCGGAATTGACAAGAGCAAGACTGATTCTGCTTCTGCCTCTGCCTCCGCCACCTCCATCTGGTGCTCGTCGGAGGAGGATGACATAAGCTGCTGCTTCTTGTTTCAAAACAAGAAAACAAGTCTCCCGCAATCGCAATTGCTGTCGTCTCCATTCTTGGTTTCAGAGACCCAATCGAGGTCATGTGCACTCACTCACTCACTCGAGTGGGACAAGTAGCTAAAAGTAATTAGAATCCCAAAAATGATTCCCCACACGATTCTATATTCCTAATTTCCTACCAGATAAACTTTCATTTTTTGAGTAGGATTCTCTATCCTCCTATTCTCATCCCCTCATCTCACATATTGGTATTATCTCTATAAAAAATCAATATAAAATGTTGACGTGGCTTAACCGTGACCGTTCAAATAGGAGGGGATAGAAGGGTAGATAGATTAGGAGGGTAGAGAATCCTACTCCATTTTTAACTCTCTCTCCCCCTCACTATTCTATTCATAACACGTGTCCTTTTTTCACTAATATATCTGTTCAAAAATTATTAATATAAAGTATAAATTACATATATCAATCATATCAATCATGTCAGTATCGCCCACCCTATTGTAACATAACCGGCCCTGAGGGATGCGAGGCGTGCGACCGTTATAGGCCCTTGATTTTCTGGGATCCCAAATTCTAAAATCCTTCTTAATATTCTATATATAAAAAAGCTAGGAAATAATTTATAAATGTTTTCCTAGCATGGTTGTCAAGCATTGGTAGTGCACGGGTTCGATTCCCCACTTTCTCATATTTGTTATTTTTGAATTTTTTTTTCTACTGCCATGTTTCTTTCATATAGGGCATGTGCAGGGTAACTATTGTGGAATTTTTGAGTTACACCATTTTTTCTATTTTTAAATATTTGTAGTTTAATTTCTTTCATTATAAAATGTGACGACCCGTCCCTAATTTTCCTATGTAATTTCTCCTTGAATTATTGAAGTGACTATTATGCCCTTATCGGCAAATGATGTGGATGCGTTTACAATAGTTTCTTTCGTTTGCACTTTCATTTTTAATTTTTACGTGTACGTACAAATTTATCAGTGTTTGGAACACTGTAAAGAGCGTGGTTGACACGTATGTGTTCGTGACGTCGAGTAGATCGATTTCATATATTTACATCCTAGGTTTGGGCAAACTATGGGAGTTTTATTTAGGTTTCCGTTTATGTGCTTTAATTAACTATATTTTAGTTATTTCACATATAGGGGAAACGTATCCCGAGGACGTACGAGGCCAAGCTAGGCTCGGGGGCTACGACCCAACGACGTATTTGTGAGTGGGCAGTATGTTTTATACCTATACATATTATGGTTTCTATAATTGCGTAATTACTTTACTTTTACGCATAAATCGCCATTAATTATTAATTGTGATATAGAATTGTGATAAATGCTGTTATATGGTTGGGATATTACTGTCATGACATTCATACATAATTGTACATGCTCATCTTGCTGCACCCCGGTGTTAGTACTCTGCCCAGGGCCAGGGCCAGTCCTTCACGTGTATGTTCACATTCGCCCATTCGCTCGTCTTGGATCCAGGTTAGGTGCCAGTCCTGTCGGGTAGATTGCATTAGGCAATCCGACTTGTATGTGACTGTGTTTCTACACCAGTCTTCACGTGATCGTAGTACTAGAGCGTATTGATTACACCCAGTCTTGTCGGGTAGAATTGCTTTAGGCGATTCCGACTTGTGTGCTAGCTTAGATGATGAGCAAACAGTTTATATTTGATTATCACATGATTATATTGCTGTGGCATTTGGCATATCACATATTGACATATCACAAATTATATTGCTGTTATACGTATTGATTTCGTATGTACTTATTACGTTTTGAAGAAACTATACTTGTTTTTACGGCGAGGGGTTAGTACATTTCGAAAACAAAGGCTTTACTTATAAGCATTGTTTTGCTGACCCCCTCAACCTTGTTTTTCGCCCCTCCAGGACCTAGATAGCTGTACTCTTGAGGCACTCGAGGATTTCCGGCAGTTTTTGACATTCATCTCTTATTTAGACGTATGAACTTATCACAACTATGTAATAAGTGTACTTTGGTACTTGACTACTCTAACGTAGTCTTACTGTCTTAACGCTCTGAATATTTATAGTGGGTTACTCCCACGATTGCGCACTCTATCACTATTTAGTATTATTAGTTCTACTTAGTTTAGTTTTAAATTCATTCACTTTTCACGTCACATATCCTTATGGTTACATCACCCCTCGGTGATGACCAGCATGCTTCGACCTTCCCTGGTCGGGGTGTGTCAGATTGGTATCAGAGCATAGGTTTAGACAGTCCTACACTTCTTAGTGTGTTTTAATTCTTGTTTTCCTATGTCAGAATCATGCCACCTTGAAGAGAGCCACGTGCTCCAGCCGAAAATAATTTTCCAGACTTTGGACAGTTTGGCGAGGCTATCGCCAACGCTATTCAGTCTGCACTCCGTCCTGCACAGAGGAATACCTTAGATGTCGTATCTCGCCTAAAGATCAACGAATTCTTTGGGAATGAGGGACCAGAAAAATTGGAGATATGGTTTGACCACGTGGAGAAAACTTTCCAGGTCATGGAAAGATAGGGGAATCTTCCACTTGAGAGATGGGTCGAGACAGCGACTTGGTTCCTTCGTCTAGGAGCAGAGACTTGGTGGGTTTAGGCGAAGAAATAGTTGTCTGAAGAAGAGGCTATGGATTGGGACTCTTTCAAGCACATGTTCCAGACCAGGTTTATTCCTCCGGGATATATAGACCGTAAGAAGAATGAGTTCACTGAGCTGAAGCAGGGCAAAATGTCAGCTACTGAGTACCATTATAGGTTCACCAACCTATCACGTTATTACCCTGAGACTGTCGCTAATCCACAGGAGATGTTTCGCTTGTTCAAGAAGGGAACCTGCAAGAAATGGCGCTCTTGGGCGACCATTACTCACTGTGAGACTTTCCAGGAGTTCTACGAGATCTTGCTTCGAGTTGAGGACTCAGAGAATGCTCCGGATGATGATAATGATAGTAGTGGCAGGAATGCACAGAGGAGCTATGACAGAGGTCAGTCATCGCTTGGTCCGAGGAGGACTCAAAACTTCAAGAGAAGCGAAAATAGCTCGGGATCGTCTAGCGGGGGTTCTCACTCCGGTACACCTCGTAGGGGAGGTAGATCCACTGGCAGTTCTCGTTTTCAGAGCCAAGGGAATTCCAGCAGCTCGGGTGCCCAGCTATGTCGCATGTGTAACACTCGCCACTTTGGCGAGTGTAAGAGGGGAGAAAGAGGATGCTACACTTGCGAACAGCAAGGACACATGTCTTACAATTATCCTCAGAGTCAGGGGAATCAACCAGCTATCCAGCCACCTGCTATTCCCTTACAGCAGTTCCCAGCACCTGGTACTCGTCAGCAAGTAGGCTACGGGGGAGCCTTCCACTATCAGGGAGATGTAGCTCAGTATCAGGGAGGACCATACCAGTATACACCTGAGGCTCCTTACTACCAGGGAGGTTACCCGCAGATTCAGGGAGGCTACCAGCAGTATCAGGGAGATTACACTCCATATCAGGGTGGTGGAGCGCAGATGTATGCTGGAGGACAGTATCAGAACCTAGATGTTGCATCTAGCAGTGGAGGTTCGGGCAGGCAGGCGAATCTACCTCAGCAGGGTCGAGGTAATCAGGGTCGAGGAAATCAGACGCAAGGAAACAGGGGTCGAGGAGGCAGACAATAGGTCTAGGGAAGAGTCAACAACATCACTCATCAGGATGCTCAGGCTAATCCAGACTTGATCATGGGTACGTTGAATGTTCTAGGTCATTTTGCTAAAGTTTTAATTGATTCTGGTGCTACACATTCAGTCATTTCCCATAAGTTTGCTCAAATAACTCAACCTCATCCTACTTCACTCGGTTATGAGTTGGAATTCTCGATGCCTAGAGGTGAAATTTGTTATGTTAGCTGGGAGTATCAAGGATGTCATATCCTTATTGAAGATGTAGTCATGTCGGCTAATCTTGTTCCTTTGGATATCGTTGATTTCGACATTATCTTGGGCATGGATTGGCTAGACTATAATTATGCCAATTTGGATTGTCGTGGGAATGTGGTTACCATCAATCGACCAGGCATGCCTACTGTTACGTTTGTTGGTGAACGTAGTGGTCTAAGGCATGGAGTTATCACTGCCATGAAGGTGAAGCGAATGTTGGGTAAAGGTTGTCAAGGTTACCTAGCGCATGTCGCACTAGCAGAGGAGACTACTACATCAGTGGAGGACGTCGGAGTAGTCAGGCATTTTCCAGATGTTTTCCCTGACGATTTACTTGGTTTACCCCCGGATCGTGAAGTGGAGTTCACCATCGATCTACTCCCAGGTACTAATCCTATTTCCCTTACACCTTATCGTATGGCTCCTGCGGAGTTAAGGGAGCTTAATGCTCAATTATAAGAGTTAGTTGATAAGGGCTTCATTCAACCAAGCATTTCCCCTTGGGGAGCTCCAGTTCTGTTTGTAAGGAAGAAAGACGGAACTTTGAGGTTATGCATCGACTATAGACAGTTGAATAGGGTGACGATTAAAAACCGTTATCCATTACCTCGTATCGATGATCTCTTTGATCAGCTTAAAGGTGTTTGTGTCTTCTCTAAGATCGATCTAAGGTCGGGTTACTACCAGTTGAAAATCAGGGACGACGACGTTCTGAAGACGGCTTTCAGAACTCGATATGGTCATTACGAGTTTCTTGTGATGCCATTTGGGTTGACTAATGTACTAGTAGCTTTCATGAACCTAATGAATCGAGTATTTCACCCTTATCTCGATAGGTTCGTCATTGTTTTCATAGATGACATCTTGGTGTATTCAAAGAACGAAGTTGAGCATGCCAGGCATTTGCGTTTGGTTCTACAGACGCTAAGGGCAAATAAGCTGTACGCTAAGTTCAGCAAATGTCAGTTTTGGTTGGATCATGTGTCGTTCCTAGGGCACGTGATATCATCTCAAGGTGTGCTCGTAGATCCTCAGATGGTAGCAGCAGTGGAAAATTGGGAACAACCTAAGACGGTTACCGAAGTACGAAGCTTTCTTGGTCTTGCAGGTTATTACCGACGCTTCGTGAAAGGCTTTTCAACCATTGCACTACCCTTGACAAAGTTGACCAGAAAGGAAGTACCTTTCGTGTGGAGTGAAGAATACGAGCAGAGTTTCCAGTAGCTGAAGTATTTTCTCACTCATGCACCTGTCTTAGCACTTCCCAACGACAGTGGGAACTTCGAGATCTACAGTGATGCGTCTCTGAATGGTCTTGGGTGTTTGTTAATGCAGCATGAGAAGGTGATTGCATATGCTTCACGCCAGTTAAAGCCTCATGAGAAGAATTATCCGACTCACGATCTCGAGTTGGCAGCCATTATCTTTGCCTTGAAAATCTGGAGGCACTACCTTTATGGAGAAAAGTGTAAGATCTTCACATATCATAAGAGCCTTAAGTACATCTTTACTCAGCCAGATCTTAATCTTCGGCAACGAAGGTGGGTAGAGTTACTCAGTGATTATGACTGCACCATTGAGTATCACCCATGCCGTGCCAATTCTGTGGCTGATGCTCTTAGTAGGAAGTCTCGTGGTCGACTTAATGCTCTCTATGCAAGTCGCGTTCCTCTTTTGACCAATCTAAGGTCCACTGGAGTAGCTTTGAAGGAGGGTCGACGTGGAGCCCTAATTGCCAGTTTCCAGGTGAGACCAGTTCTACTAGATCGTGTCCGCGAAGCTCAGGAAAATGATACGGAATCTCAAGAGTTGATTCGGGCAGTGACAAGAAGGGAAAAGAAGGACTTGTGGATTAGAGATTTCGATGGCATGTTAATGCAAGGTGATCAGATGTATGTGCCGAATGTTGAGGAATTAAAGAGAGACATATTGGATAAAGCACATATTTCTGCTTCTGCGATGCATCCCGGAAGTACCAAGATGTATCACACCATCCGACACTACTACTATTGGCCATGTATGAAAAGAGAGATTGCAGAGTATGTCAGTCGTTGCGCGATTTGTCAGCAGGTTAAGGTGGAAAGAAAGAAGCCTTATGGATTGATTCAGCCACTACCGATACCCAGTGGAAATGGGAGAATATTATGATGGATTTCGTGTACAAGCTACCTCGTACACGAAATGGTTACGATGGTATCTGGGTAGTAGTTGATCGACTTACCAAATCAGTGCACTTCATACCAGTTCGTGAGAATTACTCGATGAGTCAGTTGGCCGAGCGGTTCATCTCAGAAGTGGTTAAGTATCACGGAGTCCCAGTTAGCATCATTTCTGACCGGGATCCCCGATTTACTTCGAAGTTCTGGGTAGCTTTTCAGGAAGTATTTGGATCGAGATTACACTACAGCACAACCTATCATCCTCAAACCGATGGGCAGTCAGAGAGAACTATCCAGACTCTGGAAGATATGTTGAGATCGTCAGTTCTACAGTTTGGCGACGCTTGGCATAAGCGCTTGCCGTTGGTAGAGTTCGCCTACAACAACAGCTTTCATTCTAGTATTGGTATGGCACCATTTAAAGCGTTGTATGGGAAACCATGTCGTACACCACTGTGTTGGTCCGAAGTTGGTGAACAAGCATTGGTGGGCCCTGAGATCGTGGAGGAGACGACTCAGAACATTCAGGTGATAAAGGCAAACATGAAGGCGGCCCAGGATCGGCAGAAAAGCATCGCAGACGGACATTCCACGGACAGAGTTTATGATGTAGGTGATTGGGTGTTCTTGAAATTATCACCTTGGAAAGGCGTCGTGCGATTCGGGAAGAAAGGGAAACTTAGCCCTAGGTACATCGGACCGTACCAGATTATCGAACGAGTTGGAGAAGTGGCTTATCGACTTGCTTTGCCGCCAGAGTTGGCGAGGGTGCATAATGTGTTTCACGTGTCGATGTTACGGAGGTACGTTTCTGATCCGTCTCACGTAATCCCTCTGCAGCCACTAGAGATCAATCCATATTTGACCTATGATGAGGTTCCAGTGACTATCCTTGATTGGAAGGATAAGGTTCTTAGGAACAAGACAGTGAGGATGGTGAAAGTCTTGTGGAGGAACCACTCAGTTGAGGAAGCTACTTGGGAGACAGAGGAGCGCATGCGAGATATGTACCCACGTTTGTTCTATGGTTTTGATGTGTAGTCTGTACTGAAATTTCGAGGACGAAATTTTTATAAGGGGGGTAGATTGTGACGACCCGTCCCTAATTTTCCTATGTAATTTCTCCTTGAATTATTGAAGTGACTATTATGCCCTTATCGGCAAATGACATGGATGCGTTTACATTAGTTTCTTTCGTTCGCACTTTCATATTTAATTTTTACGCGTACGTACAAATTTATCAGTGTTTGGAACACTGTAAAGAGGTACATTTTGTACAACAAAATTGTACAAATCTGAAAATCAAATCCAACTTTCCCTAAAAAGGGGATCTATGTTTCCTTTCCTCCTAACCCGTCAGCCTTACTTTCCCCCAAAACCCTCTCCTCCATGCATTAGCCAATCACTTTTCTTCCTATTAGTAGGCATCCAATCAGAAACCAACCTTCATACATCTCTCTCTCTTCTTCTTCTTCGCCGTGACCACCATTTTCTTCTTCTTCTCTGAAAGATTTCAACCTCACACAAAAACACCCAAACGTCCCAAACGAATTTCACCACAATGCTCATCTCGACTCCACGAACACAGCCATACCCTTGGTTCGTGAGTTGAGTGAGTTTTGGACGTCCAACTCGGAAGGTTCGAATCGGCGGAGTTTCGTACATTTTCATACACGGCCAAGGTAAGCCCCGAGAAGCTCTAATAACCTTCATTTCATCTTCATAGGTTGTTTTCAAACTCATATACTTGTTTTGGACGAACACAAACCCAGAAAACTCAAGGAAAAGAAGTCGCTCAGTTTTTCAGCAAAGGAAGAACTGTGGTCGTTTGGCCACTTTCAGCTCGGATTTCTGGTCAACCTCGACCACTACTGGACTTCCACTAGGTATGGACTTGTTCTTCACATTCCTAACTTCAAAATGGCTTTTGAATCACTAGATGTGGTTAAGTATTGAGTTAGTTATAAGCTCTGGAAGTTAGAAAGAAAATTTCAAGTTTCTGGAATTTTTGGCCGAGGCCATTTGACCACCTTTAGACCCAATTTCTGACCAACACAGACCACCCATGAACTTTTTGTGAAGGTAGATTGATTCACCACATTTCTAGCTTCATTTTGGCTTTTGTAGAAGTGATTTTGGTTGAGAAACGAGCGCGTTTGAAGCTTGGGAAGTTGGGACGAAAATCTGCAAAACTGCAGATTTTCGCGAGGAAGGAGAGTTCTGTGTACTCGCGGGGGCGCGTGGCAGCTTGAACCAGCCACCTTGTGGCGGCGCGTGCGGCCTCCGGCCCGCGCGTGGTTGACACGTGTGTGTTCGTGACGTCGAGTAGATCGATTTCATATATTTACACCCTAGGTTTGGGCAAACTATGGGAGTTTTATTTAGGTTTCCGCTTATGTGCTTTAATTAACTATATTTTAGTTATTTCACATATAGGGGAAACGTATCCCGAGGACGTACGAGGCCAAGCTAGGCTCGGGGGCTACCACCCAACGACGTATTTGTGAGTGGGCAGTATGTTTTATACCTATACATATTATGGTTTCTATAATTGCGTAATTACTTTACTTTTACGCATAAATCGCCATTAATTATTAATTGTGATATAGAATTGTATTCATACATATTTGTACATGCTCATCTTGCTGCACCCCGGTGTTAGTACTCTGCCTAGGGCCAGGGCTAGTCCTTCACGTGTATGTTCACATTCACCCATTCGCTCGTCTTGGATCCAGGTTAGGTGCCAGTCCTGTCGGGTAGATTGCGTTAGGCAATCCGACTTGTATGTGACTGCATTTCTACACCAGTCTTCACGTGATCGTAGTACTAGAGCGTATTGATTACACCCAGTCTTGTCGGGTAGAATTGCTTTAGGCGATTCCGACTTGTGTGCTAGCTTAGATGATGAGCAAACAGTTTATATTTGATTATCACATGATTATATTGCTGTGGCATTTGGCATATCACATATTGGCATATCACAAATTATATTGCTGTTATACGTATTGATTTCATATGTACTTATTACGTTTTGAAGAAACTATACTTGTTTTTACGGCGAGGGGTTAGTACATTTCAAAAACAAAGGTTTTACTTATAAGCATTGTTTTGCTGACCCACTCAACCTTGTTTTTCGCCCTTCCAGGACCTAGATAGCTGTACTCTTGAGGCACTCGAGGATTTCCGGCAGTTTCTGACATTCATCTCTTATTTAGACGTATGAACTTATCACAACTATGTAATAAGTGTACTTTGGTACTTGACTACTCTAACGTAGTCTTACTGTCTTAACGCTCTGAATATTTATAGTGGGTTACTCCCACGATTGCGCACTCTATCATTATTTAGTATTATTAGTTCTACTTAGTTTAGTTTTAAATTCATTCACTTTTCACGTCGCATATCCTTATGGTTACGTCACCCCTCGATGAGGGCCAGCATGCTTCGACCTTCCCGGGTCGGGGTGTGTCATAAAAGATAACTTTTGCTAATAAATTTGTAGTTAGGAATATCATAATAAATTAAAATTCTTAAATCTGATATAATCTTTAAAAGCCCCCCTTTCTTGTATGATATCATTTAATGAAATACATTTCATAATCAGAATCGTTTTTTATTTTGGTCACTGTCATCTATGCTTCATTCCATTTGAAGACTATTTAGTCATCCATATCAAAAAGAAAATTATAGAACAACTACACCTACCATTAGATTAAGTTGGTTTAATTGTTTAAGACATGAATTTCAAAATTTTAACTAATCTAATGACAATCAACGGGAGAGGGGGAGTGAGAATTGTTACAATCCGTCCCTAATTTTACGATTTTATAAATTTTAAAAGAATGATTTGACGAAAATGCCCTAGAGGCGAGGGTGTTGACTTTCATTGACCATTGTATAGTGAGACGTACAAAATATTCTTTTAACGTATCCTCGTAGTGCTCGTCGCTACCAAAGCATAGGCACAAGCAGAATCGAATTTGGAGTTACGACGAAGATTTTACAAACTACGGAGCGCCATAGGCGTTTTGGTAAATTCACATTACCGGAGATATTTTCAGTTTCTTCATTGGTGACCTTGAGTTGTGAACTAAAGGGGGGCCCACACCCCACTCTTTCCCCTCACTCACGTGTTCCTTTCCAAATCCCTCAGCCTCTCATTGGTTGCCACTAGACTTGGTAATTTCTTACACGATTTGTTAACACGACACGTAAACGACACGAAAATAACGGGTTTTGGGTCAACACGGTAACTAATCGGGTCATTATATGGTCATACGATAATAATCCGTTAATAACAGGTGCTTAACAGGTTTACACGAGAGTGACAAGCGGGTAACCTGTTTCGACACGATAAGAAAACAATTATTTTGATGATTTTCATTTTTTAAACTACTAAAAAAAAACTTACTATAAAATACAATAGATACAATGAATATGTATATATTGTTTATTAATTATTCTTCTATATAAATTTTAAAATTGAAGTTTTATTTATTTATTTTTATAGTATATTTGACACACCCCGACCCAGAATGCCCAATAGGACTCTGAATCGAGCTGTGCTGGCCGACACCTGGAAGGTGACGAAGCCATAAGGTGTGATGATGTGTAAAATATGAATAAGTTTAAACCTAAATGTGTCTATATTACAGAGTGCGCGGTGAGCGGGTATGAACCCAATTCACACGCAATGGCAGTGAAGGGAAAACTATGAGATTCATGTGGGATTTCTAGTGACTAGCATGCATATACAATTCAAAATTTATATACGAAAGCAACGGAAGCATGTTATCAAATAATATTAAAACTCTAGTCATGCAAATCCCCTTCAAGAGCATAGGTTTATGTAAGATGCATCAAAAACAAAAATCATAAGAACAAAGTTTAGGAGAAGTTTTATACCTCTTGATCTAGATCTTAGACCAAGGATGGACCACCTCCAAGATCTTTGCTCCTTGAAATCCTTGAGCCTAGCCTCCCTCCTTGCCTCCTCCACTTTGTTAGAATGAGTGCTCCTAGGTTCTCTTCAAGTTTCCAAAGTTGAAAACCTCTAAAGATCCTCACCCACTAGTGTAGTGAGAAGGATGAAGGAATAACCAAAAGGGTGAAAAGATGATTAGTTAATTTCCCCCAATGGTGGCCGGCCCTTTGAGTGTGAAGAGAGTAATTTTCTTTTTCTCCTTCTTTGTTTTAACACTTCAAAAAACCCTAATGAAACCTTTTGCTATAAAGTTCCTTTTATAACCAAAAAGAAACAAGTTCAACATTTGACCTTTCTCTCTCCCTTTTTGGCCGGCCCCTTTATGTGTGGTTTGGGCTTTGGGCTTTTATAATTTCAAGTCATCCAATGCTTGAATAAAAGCCCAATGGGTTTAGGCCCAATGGGCCTAATTAAACCCGAACCTTTCTTAAGCCCAAAACGATCTTTTATCGCTTTTATGATTTCTTTAGACATTCTAAATTAATCTCCACACTTAATTAATCCAATTAATCATTTCCATCATCCATTAGTTACTCACCACAAGAGTGTATCGGTGAACAATCTTTTAGGTTCTAATTAGCAAGGCAGTAAGGTGATTGGCATCAATCTAATTGATTATAATTTAATCCAATCACTTAGAGAATTAAAACATACTTTTAATTCTCCTTCTTCTTCGACAACTACATTTAATCATCTAGAAGAACTCACAAACCATGAGTGACATCTAAACATATATCATGGCTACCCAAGCTAATGTAGAAGTTATTCAGAGAACCTATTCAGTTGGAATTACAATGTAATTCGATCCTTCTCTAAACAATACTCTCAATCACATCACTAGGGTATGGATTTATTATGTCAAACCCCTAATGTGATTATTCCTTCTTATATGATTCATTTGAGACGTATAGGAACGCTTTCCTTTATTACGCTCGATACTTCGGCCGAAGATTTCCGAATCATATCTTTAGAGTATTCATCCTCTCATAACGAGGATTAGAGATCCCTTTATGTACATTCAATTGCCTCCATGGCTAAGTGGCTTAACCCCAACTATGCCGTGGACACCCGCGGATGGAGTGACTTTAACATAGTCAAAGATCAAGGACCTAACCACAAGACAACTATAATGCCTCAGGTCAAAGGACTACTTACATTATTCCAACTATTAGAGTTACTTGCTTGACATGTGAGTCGACCTCCATGCAAGTACTCTCGTTCGATTGTGTTCAGTGAACTCATTCTCTTAATGAGCACCTACATACTTGTCTTAGTGTCACTACACGAATGGAATGAGACTTTCCATCCTTCTCTTCGAAGTGGACATAGTATATACTAGTCCATGCATTGTCAGTATCCCTCCGACAATCCTATGACTAGGAACCTTTTTGGACATGATGGTTATGTGAAGAAGGTCTCTGTAGTCTAACATCATTAGATTACATCTTACATCGATCCATTGTCCATGGATTCACTATTTAGGACATATATCGTTTATTGAGATAGTCCTAATTAGTATCTTTGCCATTTGATGTATAAGAATCATCTATACATCCACTCATTGTCCTGAAAGGTTTCTTCCAAAGATTGACTTTCAGGGCATATTTCCAACAATCTCCCACTTGCACTAAAGTCAATCACTAGTGTATCTTATACATGCTAGTTGAGTGAGCTTATACTCGTAGGTTAACTTGGTTATGTATTAATCCTCTTTTAGTTTAAAAGGGATTTACTTATCAAATGTTTCTAAAACATTTGATGATGTCTCTTTAATTTGTTCGAATATTTTGATGAGACCTTGATTCCATGGCTTGAGCTATTGCCCCATTACGTCGTAGTATCCTACTAACGACCTTATGGTTTGGATTCAATCATTGGTTCTAAAAGAACCCCTTCCATTCAAAACACCTTTTGAAGCAGTTTCTAAAACTATATATCGATATATATATTTCGTTTGTATACTTTATACAAACTTTGCTCCAACCTTGAGACCATTGTAGTACAATACTAACAATACATTCATATGATTAGTACTTCATCCATTATGAAGTTCCATTTGTTAAAATGGGTTATTTTCACTTTGGTTTAAAACCTAAGTGAATGCACGCTTCCAGAGTCCTACTCTGATGTTCCTTTCTTAAAGGCAACAATACTCTATCAGTTGTTATGGTTCTGATCCTGGGCTATAGTAATATCTAAAGTGACAACCCCAATGGCTTTTCACTGTTGGATATCATCTCACAAGTCCTTACATGTGTCCCTTTTGTGATTTTTATGACACTTACATTATAAGGGTTATGAAAGTGTTTTTCTATCGTATAAGAAAACATCTTCTCAAATCTTCAACATTTGAGTTTTGATTTCCCCATATAACATTCTTGAGATAGCCTTGCTATATCAATAAGTCCAATTTCAAGTCCATACTTTAAAATTGACCGTGTCACATTTTGTCATTTTTCGAATAACATCTATATTTTATCAAGTCTATCAAATAGACTTTATTCATATCTTGTTGCTCAAAATTATGACATCACTCCCACTGGCCTTGTTGTAACTAAGCATTCATTCAAAAAATTTAACATTTATCTTTTCTTGATTTGAATGCATATTGCTCCCACTAACTTGTCTTGGATCTATTGACAATCATTGAGATCCATTAGCTAATTTGATGATGTCTCAACAATTTTGGGACTATCAACAACGCTAGCTAACACAAGTTATTTAAATGAACATGCACAAAAGAATTCCTTCTCAAGTAATTCCATTTGAAATGTGTGACTTGTTTTATCAAGTCCATTCATTTAAGTTATATGGTGTCATACACCATACTTCAAGTTTTAGTCGTACTAAGACTTGTAATGTAGTCATATAAGAATTATCCAAGTCTGGCTCCTACTAAGGATATAGAAACTCAACCATTCCTTCTAGGTGGTTGATATAATTCTTTATCAAAACTACATAGAGCGTTATAGTTACATAAGGTGACGAATTTGGATTGTCTTGTTGTTAAACTATATGTTGTGACTCATTTTTGAAACTATTCCCTTTTGTTTCATCAACTTGTCCATATGCTTTGTTCTCATAAAAGAGAATGATGGACAACTCCCAACATATAACCATTGTATGCTAGGTTGACGAAACCAACATTCAAAGACAATTCTTTAGAATGTTACACAACATAGAATTTTAACGTTTTCAAGAGCTTGAGTCTTTTAACAATTAAAATTACAAACTCTTAATAATAGTCAAATACTAATATTATTTAGACAACTATAAACCAATCATATTTAAGTTTATATCCATTTTCATACCTCCCACTATTTTTCATGACTTTAATGAGAAATTACTTCATACATTCAAAATGTATAAATGTGGAGCATTCGGGTAGGGGACATTGAGTAGTAGCTTCAAAACCTTTTCAAGCTTGTTTGTTTCAATCTTCACTAAGTTATTGTCTCTTTATTAAGTGACTAAAGTCTTTAAACATTTTATAGATTTGGACACTTCTTTCTTGGTTTAATCACTAACACACTTGACATTTTAAAACAATTTTAAGAATGCCCAATTAGTTTGTTCAAAACTACTAATTTTATCAAGAGTGATCTTGATTATTGTGGTTTAAGTGATAACCATATAAGAAACATTTTTCCTTTTATTTATATCATTATAATGTGATTTTCCTTCTCTTCAAGAAAGGAATCTCTAGACTTTTGTCAATTCATATAGAACTCTTATTTAGACAATTGGAACCAAATCTAAAGATTCATTGTATCCTTCTATGTCCAACATGTGAGATCTATCCATAATTGATAAGTCTAAAGTTTGGTTATCACATTACAATAAGTGATATAATATTTCTTGTATCTCAACTAGGATACAACAAGACAATAATCAATTCATAATACTACTTTTAGGAAATAAGATATATAGAAGGCTTTCATCATATTACATTGATATGATGATTCAAACATTCATAATGTTTAATACAAAAAGAATTAGCTCTATACATTTTAGAGACTAATTAAATACCTTCATACACTTAGGCACTATTAGTGGTCTTCCATCATATGAAGCCACATAATAAGTTCTTAACAAAATAAGAAAGTTTAAAGACAATCTTTAAATGCCTAACAAAACTTCCTAAGTAGTAAGCAAAATATGTGGTGGCCGAACCCTTCTCCACCTTTTCTTTGCTTGTTCATCTTCTACTTGGCTCCTCCACCTATATACAATTATACAAGTGATTAGCTCTTTATATCAAATATAAATATTTAGAAGATCTAACATTTAGAATTGAAGATAAGAACATAAACCATACCTTGTGGCTTGTCCTTAAGAGTTGCAAGATATAACCTGCAATTCCTCTTCCAATGCCCCTCCTTTCCACAGTGGTGGCAAGTCCCTTTGGGCTCCATTGCCTTCTTTTTCTTCACTCCTCCTTGCGGCTTAGGAGTGGGTGACTTCTTCTCCTTCCCTTTGCCTTTGCCTTTCGGCTTAAACTTGGAAGAGGATGGCTTGTTGTAGGCAACTGCAGAAGTCCCTACAACGTTCTCTTTCTTCATAGTCTTCTCAGCAGTTACTAACATGTTTAGTAACTCAGAGAGAGTACTATCCATCTTATTCATATTGTAGTTCATTACGAACTGCGAGAATGAATCAGTAAGAGAAGCCAATATAAAGTCCTGGGCTAATTCCCCTTCAAGTGGAGTGCCTAGGCTCTCCAATTGTTCAATGAGTCCAATCATCTTCAGTACATGTTGATGCACTGGAGCTCCCTTGACCATCTTGGTCTTTACAAGTTCACAAACAGTGCTAAAGCGACGGTTGCGCGTCCCTTCGCCATATAACTCCGTAAGATGGAGTATGATGGATAATGCACTGTCCATGCCCTCGTGCTGTCTCTGCAACTCCTCATTCATGGAAGCCAACAGATAGCACTTGGCTTGTATGTCGTCCTCAACGTGCTTGTCATACTTAGCACGTTCACCCTCAGTAGCCTCAGGGCTAAGAGGTGTGTGAGGTGGAGCCTTGTCTAGCACGTAAACAATCTTCTCCAACGTTAGGAGAATCTTGACATTACGATACCATGATGGGAAATTATGCCCCTCTAGGCAATGCTTGTCGAGTATTTTCGCGAGTGTGCTTCCAACCATATCTAAATACATAAACAATAAAATAAATTAGTTTGATTGTTGATTAAGTCACACGATTCGGGTCTTTAAACCGAATGACACCACCCACCATTTTTGGCAAATTCCATATCCCTCAAGATGGAATCCGGGAGATTTCAAAGAAAGCTCCTAGCGGGTTATGGGAGGCTCACTATTACCAAGCCCACCTCACGATGATACGATGTCGGCTAGCAACAATAATAATGAGAGGGCAAACTTACCCATTCACAACAACCTCTTGTGATTACCCATCTTTTTGGCCTCTAGAGAATAATGCCTCACGATGATACGATGTTGGCACCATTTCTCTTAGTTAAGTTTTGTCCCACCATGCCGGTTTAGATAGGGGTTCAAGTATGACCTCACGATGATACGATGTTGGCCACACTCGTTGCCTACCTTCACCTCATCAAATGTTTTAAATAAACTCCTCCCGAATATAAGCATGCACTTTGCACTTCCCCATGATAGGGTGAAGACGGTGTACAAGTCATAAACGATTGGAGCCTACCACGGTGGAAGGCCACGAAGAAGTATTCAAAACACCTCTACGCTTTCAACTTAATATTGGATGTTGGTTGAGGGATTTTAAGGTCTCATCATTTTTATTTAAACACATTCAAATAAATTGTCCTATTACAACTATTAGTCCAAAGTTAATGAAATTATAGTTTAGTAGCATATGATACTCCCACTATTTGTTTTGAGGAAAAACAAATCAATATTAAAAACGAATTTTTCAAATATTGGAAGTAACTACTACTACTAAGGTTTTTGCATTCCTTTGAAATTGGACTTTATAGTTATCTTAGGCTCTTGGATGACCATGGACTTATTGGTTAATTCAACAACGAGCCATCATTGTTGAATAAAAACTCGGGGAGGTTGTGTCAATTTAATTACGAGCTTTTCAATCCAATTAAAACCATTTTAATGAGCCATTAGAAATGAAAGACAATCATTCATTGCTAATTAGGGCATTGGACCCAATTAATCTTTAATCTCATGACAAAACCCTCTTTTAAATGTCACCTTACCAATAGTTAAAGAAACTCTAGTCTAGCACTAGAGGGAATCAACTATAAAAGAATAAGAAGTAATAAGAATTACAAACCGATTTGTACAAATTCCTACGAATTACACATTCTAAGAGGGAGAGATAGATTAATGTCATACATGATAAGGTCCAATTAAGCAAGTAATTAAAACACATTCCCAAGGTTCAAACAATTTGATTTTTGCGCCTTATCTCATAGCTCAATTATCGTTTAAGGCATAAGTCCATAGTCACCCCTTTTGTAACTACTTAATCACATTAAATAAACAATTGGAATGCAACATAAACAATTAGATTTAGTGCATATGGGCATAATAATATGATGAGTTTAAACAACTATTAAAATTAAAATCAAACATTTTAACTTTTTCAAATAGTAGGGGCCTTTTTGCAAATATAAAAAGTTAGGGGTAAAACTGTAAATACTCAAAAGTAAAAAGCAAGATATTTCCCAAAACACAAAACCCTCCCAAGAGGGTTTTGACTAAGGGTGGCCGGCCACATGATGGGGAGATGGGAAGTCTCACCCATCTTGCTTTAAATCAACATAAAGTAGGAAAAATTCAATTTTGCTTGTCACTTGGTTTTGCATTTAAGACAACTAGAGATAGAATAATCCAAAGATCTCTTGCCACTAGCATAAGCTTTATGGACTTTAGAGTATGATGGAAATTCATCTAGTCTAGTCAAGGATTTAATAAATTTTGGTGATAGAAAATATTCAAACTTTTTTCTTGCCACTAGCCTAAGCTTTATGGACTTTAGAACAAAGTTTATTGAAATATCTTCTAGTCAAAACATAAAAACAATTTAAAACAACAAAACCATTTTCATCAAAACCAAACCATGTTCATCAAAAACAAAACCTTGAAAACAATTTCAAGATTTGTACTTTCTTGGTGATATGACTTACCCAAAAACAAAAGTGACAAGTTTTCTACTTTCAAGCTTTAAAGTGAGTGTGTGTGGTTCAAAAAAAAACACAAACACAAAGCCAAAAACACCCATTTTGCCGTGCCCCCTTAAAGGAACAAAACCCCAAATTTTTGTCTAAACTCTTTCTTCATTCATGCATCCAAAACACCTTTTGCATACATATCTTTCTCAACTATTGATTCACATTTTTCAACATTTGAAAAACAAAAGATAAACATACTTTTAATGAAGAAATAATATATCAAACATAATATTAACACCCATATGCATAAAATCCAAAAGGACACATAATATATAAACCTTTGGCTCTGATACCACTTGAAGGGAAAACTATGAGATTCATGTGGGATTTCTAGTGACTAGCATGCATATACAATTCAAAATTTATATACGAAAGCAACGGAAGCATGTTATCAAATAATATTAAAACTCTAGTCATGCAAATCCCCTTCAAGAGCATAGGTTTATGTAAGATGCATCAAAAACAAAAATCATAAGAACAAAGTTTAGGAGAAGTTTTATACCTCTTGATCTAGATCTTAGACCAAGGATGGACCACCTCCAAGATCTTTGCTCCTTGAAATCCTTGAGCCTAGCCTCCCTCCTTGCCTCCTCCACTTTGTTAGAATGAGTGCTCCTAGGTTCTCTTCAAGTTTCCAAAGTTGAAAACCTCTAAAGATCCTCACCCACTAGTGTAGTGAGAAGGATGAAGGAATAACCAAAAGGGTGAAAAGATGATTAGTTAATTTCCCCCAATGGTGGCCGGCCCTTTGAGTGTGAAGAGAGTAATTTTCTTTTTCTCCTTCTTTGTTTTAACACTTCAAAAAACCCTAATGAAACCTTTTGCTATAAAGTTCCTTTTATAACCAAAAAGAAACAAGTTCAACATTTGACATTTCTCTCTCCCTTTTTGGCCGGCCCCTTTATGTGTGGTTTGGGCTTTGGGCTTTTATAATTTCAAGTCATCCAATGCTTGAATAAAAGCCCAATGGGTTTAGGCCCAATGGGCCTAATTAAACCCGAACCTTTCTTAAGCCCAAAACGATCTTTTATCGCTTTTATGATTTCTTTAGACATTCTAAATTAATCTCCACACTTAATTAATCCAATTAATCATTTCCATCATCCATTAGTTACTCACCACAAGAGTGTATCGGTGAACAATCTTTTAGGTTCTAATTAGCAAGGCAGTAAGGTGATTGGCATCAATCTAATTGATTATAATTTAATCCAATCACTTAGAGAATTAAAACATACTTTTAATTCTCCTTCTTCTTCGACAACTACATTTAATCATCTAGAAGAACTCACAAACCATGAGTGACATCTAAACATATATCATGGCTACCCAAGCTAATGTAGAAGTTATTCAGAGAACCTATTCAGTTGGAATTACAATGTAATTCGATCCTTCTTTAAACAATACTCTCAATCACATCACTAGGGTATGGATTTATTATGTCAAACCCCTAATGTGATTATTCCTTCTTATATGATTCATTTGAGACGTATAGGAACGCTTTCCTTTATTACGCTCGATACTTCGGCCGAAGATTTCCGAATCATATCTTTAGAGTATTCATCCTCTCATAACGAGGATTAGAGATCCCTTTATGTACATTCAATTGCCTCCATGGCTAAGTGGCTTAACCCCAACTATGCCGTGGACACCCGCGGATGGAGTGACTTTAACATAGTCAAAGATCAAGGACCTAACCACAAGACAACTATAATGCCTCAGGTCAAAGGACTACTTACATTATTCCAACTATTAGAGTTACTTGCTTGACATGTGAGTAGACCTCCATGCAAGTACTCTCGTTCGATTGTGTTCAGTGAACTCATTCCCTTAATGAGCACCTACATACTTGTCTTAGTGTCACTACACGAATGGAATGAGACTTTCCATCCTTCTCTTCGAAGTGGACATAGTATATACTAGTCCATGCATTGTCAGTATCCCTCCGACAATCCTATGACTAGGAACCTTTTTGGACATGATGGTTATGTGAAGAAGGTCTCTGTAGTCTAACATCATTAGATTACATCTTACATCGATCCATTGTCCATGGATTCACTATTTAGGACATATATCGTTTATTGAGATAGTCCTAATTAGTATCTTTGCCATTTGATGTATAAGAATCATCTATACATCCACTCATTGTCCTGAAAGGTTTCTTCCAAAGATTGACTTTCAGGGCATATTTCCAACAGGCAGAACATAAGATTAGTACAGTAAGATAGGGTGAGGATTATACCATCAAAAGTATCATCTACACCCAGATTTTCCACGACTCCTCGTCGATATGAAGTTCAGCTACTAATACCTGGAGGGGCGCAAAACAAAAGCGTGAGTGGGCAAACAAAGGTTTTCAAAAACATTTGCTTCTCAAAAGTTCTAACCCCTCGCTGTAAAACCTATATACTTTCCCAGAAAATAGTATATACATATACTAAATCTCAACTGAAATCATCATCATCAAAATACGAAATCAAATCATGAATATGCCATGCCATATAAATCAAATCACCAGGTAAGTAAACCTAATGCAATAAATAACTACAGTAGCTCGTCAGCTGAACTCTAGCTGACAAATCATGCCTGCACACGAGTCGAACCCACTTATAGTGGTCTATACGACAGGATTGGGTGTAAAATAATAAGCTATAGTGCTACAATCACGTGAAGACTGTGCGAATGATCGCGGGTCACCTACGAGTCGAACCCACTGAAAGTGGTCTATACGACAGGCCTGTGCACCTAACTTGGATCCAAGATGAGCGTGTGGTGCGGGAGGTGAATATCACGTGAAAGACTATGCCCCTAACCCTGGGCTGGAGCACTAACACTGGGGTGCAGGTTAATGAGCTTTCAATGCATCTCATCATACTTTTCATAACTCAACTTCTTATTAACCACACATAATCTTACCTGAAACTTACCTGAGCGCCCGCAACACCAACAATCATGCGCATACATTTCATAATGCATATTCATAAGTATGTATACATTGGCATGGCAATTCATTTATAAATCATTTAAAATGCATTTCTGGGAAAACACGTAGTATATAGGTATATACGGAAAACAAAAGCCCACTCACATGGAGTCCGCGCTACGACTTTCCAACTCAATCGTCGAGGCGTCCCAAAACAATCGGCGCCTAAAACAATTATCAAAACTACAACTTAGAACTCTTAACCATAGAATACGTAAATCGTATCAAACATATCCTGAAGGATATTCTAGAATCTTTTGAGACCCGTAATCAAAGGTTAACCGTCGATAGGGTCCACATCCCTACATACACAATTCAGAAGATCCGTAACTCCGATCTCCGATCCGTAACTCCGATCTCCGATCCGTAAGTTCCCAAGATGCACATTATGCTCCTAGAGCAACATAATAAAATTTCGTTACGATCCAACGGTCGGATCTCCTCCAATTGCCAAAACCAAGTGGTGGTTAACATTTTATTTTATGAACTTACAAACTTAATTCGGGAAGATCCGTACATCGGATTTCCAATCCGTAAGTTCCTACATTCTCCAACGGTCGGATCGTCGATTCATACTTCCACCTATTCACGTATCGTAATGAACTTAGGTTCAGTTACTGAATCTACGCCAATCAAATAACAAAACTGAACCTATGACGTTAAGCACAGCCTAAAAAATATATTGGACCTAAAACCTCATGAACAGTGTTTTTTTATTTAAGTGCAAAATTAATAATAATTATTGTAGACGATGGTTACATGGTCGTTTAGCTTTCCTTCCTTCCCGTCGACCCGTACACCGCTCATCCACCCGACCAAATCCGGCCAACTTCCCCCATTTTTTTCAGGCGATTTATGCCCAGTCATCAATTGCTATCAACCCCTGACCTCTGTACAACCCTTTCCCTATAGAAACCGAGCCTTTTGGCTCCTAAATCGTGAGGATGAAGAACGGCGTCGAGGGGAGTTCGGCGGTGAATCCTCCGTTCCGGCGAGTTTCACCACCCACCACCACCCTTAATCAACTCCCCTTGGACCCAGGAGCAAAACCCAACTAGTGATAGGGGCGTTGGAACACCGGAGAAGTCGAATCGACGAACACCCATTCTAGGGTTTCAGACGGGTTCGTGGTGATTTAAGGATTTTTCCGGCCAAATTGGACTTGGCCACATGTATAAAACTTGCTCTACTAATTGAGATCTTCATTTATGTGATGTTTAAGAATTTTTAGAAATAGTCGATTTTTCCGTCGAATCGGGGCAGCCGACCGTCGTGTGCGGTGGCGCGTAGGTCGAGGCACCCCATGACCCTCATAGGCTAGGTTTGATACCCCAATTCCATAGGTGAAGTCCGATTGATGAAATCTCATTGTTTGAACATAGTTTTGATAGAGACCGCTACTTGATCCTTATATGAATTGATGATCCGACCGTTGGATCATCACCAAACTTTAATACATTATAATAAGTAATATTTGAGGATATTAGAAACTTACGGATCAGGAATCTAACGTATGGATCTTCTTGAATCAGATTTGTAAGTTAGTAAAATAAAACGTTGACCGTCACTTGAATTTGCAATTGGCGAAGATCCAACCATTGGATCGTAATGAAACTCTAGTATGATGTTCTAGAAGTATAATGTGAATCTCTGGAAGTTACGGATCAGAAATCAGAGGTGTGGATCTTCCGAATTGAGTTACGTACGGTTATAGACCCTACTACCGACCTTTGACCAACGGTTGACTTTTGGTCAATGGGTTTCAAATCATTCTAGAACGTCATTGGGGATGTGTTTTATGTAAGTTACGTGTTCTATCGATAAGAATTCTGAGACGTGGTTTGATAATTATTCTAGGCGCCAATCGTTCGTGATGCCTCGATATTCGTGCTAAGGAGTTGTAGTACGGACCTCAGGTGAGTGGGTATTTTCTTTTTTATAGTATATATATATATGATTGATAGTTTCCACAAATGCTTTTGAATTGATTCATGCACTTCATGCCATGATTAAACTATGTTATGAGAAATGTTGCACTATTGTGAACTAACAAGATGATCATACGAGATGCGCAAGTAAGTTCAGGTAAGTTTATTATGATGATGGGAATTATTGCATCACTATGGCATGCATATATATATAGTTTGCTCATCATTGCTACACCCCAGATGAGTGCTCAGCCGAGGCCAGGCTAGCCTTCACGTGTATGTTCACCTCCCAGCACCACACACTCGCCTTGGATCCAAGTAGGTGTTAGCCTGTTGTACAGACGGCAATAGGCAATTCCGACTCATAGGTGACTGCGCATAGCACAAGCTTCATGTGATCGTAACACTAGAGCGTTTATTATTACACTTAGCCAGTCGTACAGACTGCACTAGGCAGTTCCGACTCGTAAGTTAACATAGACTGATGAGCGATGGGTGCAGTCGTATAGGTCACATTAGGTGACTCCGGCTAACATGCTAGTATAGATTACTGAACACATAATCATATATGTATTGCTGTTAGGCTTCACTGTTATGGCATACTTCTGGACTTACTTTTGGCATGCATTTGATTTCATACTTATACGTAGTATGATTTTCTGGAAACTATACTTGTTTTACGGCGAGGGGTTACAATGTTTTCAGAAAGGTTTTTATAAAACTTTATTTCTAGGTTTTAGCTACTGAACGTTTGTATCGACAAGGATTCTTAGCGAATCTTAGTATAGGTGGCTACCTCTGAGGGTATAATCCTTATCCACTCTACTATACTTCCCTTATGCTTTGACATCATGTGTGAAATGAGTTCATTCCCGCTCACTAGCGCACTCTTATTTTTAGGCACTTTTAGGTTTAAATTTATTCACAATTTTCCACATCACTATACTTTATGGCTTCGTCACCTTCCAGGTGTCGGCCAACACAACTCGATTCAGAGTCCTAGTGGACATACCGGGTCGGGGTGTGTCACCAGGTCTAGTTGCCACCTCACTTCTCTCTCTTTCTCCCTCGAAAAGCTCTCTCACCCGGACTTCTCCCATCTTCTGTGAAGCACAGCACCACCGCTAGGGATGGCAACGGGGACATATTGGGTTCGGATGCGCCATCCCCATAACCGAACCCGTTTGTTTTCCCCATACCCGAAACTGTAAAAAAAACCCGAACAGGTATTCCCCGTAACGGAACCCGTTAACTAACGGATTCCCCATCGGGTAATGGTTTTTCCATTATGAATTTGTAATATTTCTTTCTTATGAAAAATTAAGCAAGTGTTACAACCTTAAAGAAATTTTTTTACAACCAAGCTAGACTTACTTTGCTCAATTCTCTCACTCAATTCCAATTAATTTTCAGATACTCCTAGAAGGATTATCTATTAGCTACTGATGCTAAAGCCGTAGTAAATATCACAATCCACAAAAACATAACCAAAAATAAAAACCAAATTACAGAAAAATAGAACCTAGCAATGCTAAGACAAAAGAAATCTCCTTAGATAAAAAAGACTTAATGAAATGTCCCATTGGTTGTTGGAAGATTTGACGACCACGCGGTAAACGTCGGGTTCCAGTAACCCATTTCGCCATCGCCAACCACCGGAGCCAAATCCAAAATCGATGACGTGGAAGATGAAGACAACGATGAGGAGGATGAAGACATCACCACATTATTTAGATGGTCGGAATAATAACTACTTGATTTTGATGTTGTTGATCTTAGCCTCTGAAACAATTCATTGTTGGAAATGTGCCCTAAATCCAATCATATGATGATACATTACAGACATTTCACATGTTAAACTAATCTAGTTTAATATAAAGGGCAAAGATTATTGTTTGAAGCCATCTCATATAAATGTTATATACTTAAACGATAAGTCCAAGGAATATGTAATTGGGAGAATGTGATCTAAAGAAGTTAGATTCTTCTCTTTCGTATACATATCCTAAACGTTCCTGATCATAGGATTGTCAATTGGGCATTGATAGTCCATTAAGATCAGTACGTGCTATATCTTCTCTTAGGGAGAGTGACTGGTCTCGGGTCATTGTTGTGACTGACATCAAGACAAGCATGTGGGTGCTCAATGGAGAATGAGTTCACTGAACACGATCAACAAGGAGTTCTCATACTCATGTCACATGAGAACTCATGGTTGGGATCATGCAAAATAGTCATTTGTCCTGAGGCATCATAGTTGTCTTGTGATTGGGTCCTTGATCTTTGACTATATCAAAGTCACTCCGTCAGAGGGTGTCCACGGCATAGTTGGGGGGTCAAGCCACTTAGCCATGGAGGCAAGTGAATGTGCAACAACAGATCTTTAACCTTCAACCTTTTGAGGGATAACCTTCAAACCGTTTGAGGAAGAATACTCTATGATATGATTAAGCATCTCTAGCCAGAGTATGAATGAGATTTAGAAGTCGTTCCAAATCATGTTCAACGTAATTATATAAGTAAAAAGAATCACATTGGACAGTAGACATGAATAACCTATAAAACCAAACAATGTGGTCAAGAGTATTGTATTAGAGAAAGACCGTATTGCATTGTAACCCTAAACTGAATAGGTTCTCCATCTTTTCTGATTAGCTTGGGTAGCCATGACATACTGCTAGGTGTCATTCATGGTTTGTGGAAGCCCTAAAGGTGTATAATCACTAAAGGGAGAATTGAAAGTAAGTTTCAATTCACAATCGATTTGAAGAGTTCTAATCGCCCACTGCCATGCTAAAAGGAACCTAATGGATCGTACAACGAGTAAGGTAGAGATTGAAGAAACCACAAAGATGAGTAAGGATAATTAAATGGTTTAATTGTTTATGGCTAGGATTAATTAATATGTTAATTAATCAGACGAATAAGTTCGTTTTAGACCTCGAGTTAGTTTTGGGCCTCAAGGCCCAATGGGATTTGAATGTCAAGCTCATTAACATAAGTTGTATGACAACTTAGTGACTAAAAACTCAAAAGGGCCCTAAACAGCCCAAAGGCACAAGGAGGCCGGCCATATAAAGAAGGAAATGGGTTTTGGTTCTTTTTGGTCACTTAATTGAAGGGACTATATAAAGTACTTTATAACATTTTCATCATTAGGGTTTTCTAAGGGAAGAGAAGAGAACACAAAAGTTCTCTCTTCTCTAATGAAGGCTGGCCACCCTAGGGAGAGATTACTAGCATCTATCTCTTCCTAGGTCACTCATCTCTTCATCAATGCTCTCCTTGGTGTGGAGACTTAGAGGTTCTCTATTTTGGGAACTTGGAGAATCCATTCATCCATCCTCCTCCAAGAAATCCATGGAGCTAAGAAGTAAGGAATGAACGCCCTCTCTCTTGGGTGATTAGCCTTTGCTTATGCAAAGAGGAATCAACAAAGGTATAAGATTTCTCAACTCACTCTGTTTTTGAGTTGAGTCTTGGTTCACCATAACTATTGGGCTTTGAATTTCATGGGTTAAGTTTTGTTTTTGAGTGCGTACAAGCATGATTCCGCCTTTTAATTATTAATAGCATGCACATATGTTGCTCAAACGAACTAGTTTTCACAAATATTTTCTTCATTCTTGAATTCCAATATTGCTTTTTGAACTTCATGACCAACAATGAAACCGTTTTGTTTGCTAATTTTGGTTGTTATTGTTTCTCCAGAAAGAGCTGCACAGACCAAGTGAAGGAGTTGCACATAAAAATTCCATGACTTGAAAGCATCAAAATTTTTGGAATAAAGATAAAGACTTTGAAGTCTGCACTGCACGCTCAAGATCTTTGGAGTCTCCCAAGAAGTATTAAAGTTGCTGGAGAAAAAAATTAGGGTTTTCATTCTTATTATTTATATTTTTTATTAGAGAATGAAAACAGGGCGAGTTCGGAGCTAACACACCCCGACCTTAGGAGGTCGAAGCATGCTGGCCGTCACTGTGAGGTGACGTAACCATAAGGGTAAGTGATGTGAATAAGTGAAGCAAGATATGAAATTTTACCCAGAAACCGACGACTTTTTCCAGAATCCAGCGAGTTCAGACGGTGGCAGATGGTGGTGGTGACGGCTGAGGTTCGTCGGAGAAGAAGGAAGAATATTTCGTTATACTTAACGGAATATTCTAACGCCGTTAAGGTACTTAACTAACGCCTTTAGTTTTAACGGAATATTTCGTCAGTCTGAAGGAATATTCCCCTGTCAGTCAGTCAGTGCGTCAGGCGTGTGACCTGCGCGTAGAGGCGCGTGTAGCCGTGCCTTGGCCGACGCGTGAGGGCTCGTCTGGTCTCCAAAAATTATTCTAAAAATCTGTGTAGGTCTGTGACGTCGAGTAGATCGATTTCATATATTTAAACCCTAGGTTTGAGCAAACTATACGGGTTTTATTTAAGTTTCCGTGTATATGTTTTAATTAATTTAAAAATAATTATTTCACATATAGGGGAAACATATCCCGAGGACTTGAGGGGTCACGCAAGGCTGGGGGCTACGATCTGACGACGTATTTGTGAGTGGGTAGTTTGTTTTATACCTAGTTATAATTTCCATAAATGCGTATTTACTTCATTTTTATGCTTATATTGCCAAGTATCGTTGTTATGATATTAATTGTAACAAATGCTGATATATGGTTGGGATATTACTGTCATAACATTCATACATAGTTGTACATGCTCATTTTGCTGCACCTCGATGTTAGTACTCGCCCCAAGGCAAGGGCCAGTCCTTCATGTGTATGTTCACATCCGCACCGTTCGCTCACCTTAGATCCAAGTTAGGTGCCAGTCCTATCGTACAGATTGCACTAGGCAATTCAAACTCGCATGTGATCGCGCCTTGGGGCCAACCTTCACGTGATCGTAGTACTTACACCCAGTCCTGTTCATGTTAGAAATTATTTATACTTGATTATCACATGTTTATATTACTGCGGCATTTGATATATCATGACTTGGCATATTTCGGGTTATATTGCTATTGTACTATTGTTTGCATACTTACGTAGTATGTTTTAAGGAAACTATACTTGTTTTACAGTGAGGGGTTACTATGTTCGAAAATAAAGGTTTTTCTTACGTACGTTGTTTTGCTGGCCCACTCAACTTTGTTTTTCGCCCATCCAGGACCTAAATAGTTGTACTCTTTGTGGCATTCAAGGAACCTCCGACAGTTCTGACATTATCTCTATTTAGAAGTATGAACTTATCCACTGTTGTGTCATACGTGTACTTTAGCTACTTTGACTACTTTACTGTAGTCGTACTGTCTATTATGCTCTAAATAATTGTAGTAGGTTCTTCCCACGACTGCACACTCTTTCACTGTTTAGTTTAAATTAGTTCTAGTTTGGTTTTAATTTATTCACTTATTCACATCACTTACCCTTATAGTTACATCACCTCACGGTGACGACCAGCATGCTTTGACCTCCTAAGGTCGGGGTGTGTCAGAAGCGGATACCTCTATAACCATAACCGAACTCGAAACTGAACAATTTACCCAACGGTTACCCATAATTGTAAAAAACCCAAAATTTGATCCTCGAAACCAAACTGTTCGGGTTGGTTACCTACGGGGATCGGGTTTGACGGATTAAATTGCCAATCCAAACCACCGCCACTTTCGCTGACTCTGGCGAGCATCACAACCCAGATCACCACCTCACATTGCTCCATTTCCTCTCAAACATTCTTTCACTCTCTCATCTCTCAGCTTCGTCTCACTTCTCTCTTTCTACAAGCACATAGAACCATGCCATACCTCACCCTTGTTGGAACGACAAGCATTGCCACACCACCTCGTCACTCGGCGATCCATCTGACCACTGTGTTGGAAATGTGCCCTAAAATCAATCATATGATGATACTTTACGGACATTTCACATGTTAAACTATTCTAGTTTAATATAAAGGGCAAAGATTATTATTTCAAGCTGTCTCATATAAATGTTATATGCTTAAACGATAAGTCCAAGGAATATGTAATTGGGAGAATGTGATCTAAAGAAGTTAGATTCAAGAGACCATTCTTTTTCATATACATATCCTAAATGTTCCTGATCATAGGATTGCCAATTGGGCATTAACAGTCCGTTAAGATCAGAGGGTGCCCACGACATGGTTCAGGTTAAGCCACTTATCCATGAAGGTAGATGAATGCCAACAAGGGATCTCTAACCTTCAAACCGTTTGAGGGAGAATACTCTATGATATGATTATGAATCTCTGGCCAGAGTATGAATGAGATTTAGGAAGTCGTTCCAAATCACATTCAAGGTAATCATATAAGTAAGAGAATCGCATTGGATAGTAGACATGAATTAACTATCAAACCAAACAATGTGGTAAAGAGTATTGTATTAGAGAAAGACCGTATTGCATTGTAATCCTAAACTGAATAGGTTCTCCACCTCTTCTGATTAGCTTGGGTAGCCATGACATACTGCTAGGTGTCACTAATGGTTTGTGGAAGCCCTAAAGGTGAGTAATCACTAAAGGGAGAATTGAAAGTATGTTTCAATTCAAAATTGATTTGAAGAGTTCTAATCGCCCACTGCCTTGCTAAAAGGAACCTAATGGATCGTACACCGTGTAAGGTAGAGACTGAAGAAACAACGGAGTTGAGTAAGAATGATTAAATGGTTTAATTATTTATGGCTAGGATTAATTAATACGTTAATTAATCAAACGAATAAGTTTGTTTTAGACCTTGGGTTAGTTTTGGGCCTCAAGGCCCAATGGGCTTCGAATGTCAAGCCCATTGACTTAAGTTTTATGACAACTTAATGAATAAAGATTCAAGAGGGCCCAAATAGCCCAAAGACCATAGAAGGCCGGCCATGTTGATGAAATAGGGTTTTGGTTCTTTTTGTCACTTAAGTGAAGTGACTATATAAAGAACTTTATAGCCAAAATTCTTTTAGGGTTTTCTTTTGAGGAAATTGGAGAGAACATGTCTCTCCCTTTCTCTCTAGGAGGCCGGCCCCTTGGAGGAGATTAGCTAGCAATCTTTCCTCCTCCAAGGTCACTCATCTCTTCTTCAAGTCCCTCCTTGGTGTGGAGACTTAGAGGTTCTCTATTTTGGGAACTTGGAGAATCCTTTCAACCATCTGTTGGAGATATGCCCTGAAAGTCAATCTTTGGAAGAAACTTTTCAGGATAATGTCTGTATGTATAGATAACTCTAATACAGTAAAAGGCAAAGTCACTTATTAGGTGTATCCCAATGAACGATATACGTCCAAAATTAGTGAGTCCATGGACAATGGATTGATGAAAGAAGTAATCTAAAGATGTTATATTACAGAGACCTTCTTCACATAACCATAATGTCCAAAAGGTTCTAGTCATAAGATTGTTAGAGGGACGCTGACAATCCGGATAGACTAGTACGTACTATGTCTGCTTCAAATGGAAGGATGGAAAGTCTCATGCCATTCGTGTAGTGATAGGAGCATATTCATGCGACTTAGTATGCTTGTTTTAGTGCATTTACGTTGTTAATTCTTAGCTATTCTAGTATTTTGAGTTAGTTTCGTGTGTTTGTAGGTTTAAAGGGCCTATGAAGCAATAAGGTGCATTTTTGGAGCCTTTTGGAGTCTTTTGGAGCATAATGGAGCTTGGAATGAAGGACATATGTATGGAGCAAAAGGAATGGACGAAATTGGAGTCCTAAATGAAGAAGGATTCCTAAATGAAGAAGGATTCCTAATTGAAGAAGGGTTCCTAAATGAAATGGGATTCCTAGTTGAATGAGGATTCCTAGAAGGATAAGGATTCCTACTTGCACAAGGATTCCTACTTGGAATAGGAAAGTTAAGCCTAGGTTTCCTATTTTTGTTGACCTTTCCTAAACCAAATCTCCCAAAGTTCCAGCCACAAAGAAGGGATCCTAAAGACTTTTGGACACCTAAATCCCAATCCAACCTTGTAGCCGCACCTTTCCTTGATTTCCCTTACCTTGCCGCACCTAACTTACCCTTTCTCCCCAAAATCAGCAACTAAATCACCTTTCCCTCTAATTCCCTGACCTTGCCGCAATTCCCTTAGCAAATCCTTTAAGTTTCTGACCTTGGGCCCTATTTCCTTGAAGTTTTGGATTTAATTCTCTAACCTAATTTCTTTCTGAGCCTTGTTACCCTAAAGCCTTTAAAATAAACATCCAGCCACACCCATTGGATCCATCACCTTCCAGCCGCAGAGATATCCAGAATTCAACACACCATTCATTCCATTCATCTCCCATCTCTGCCGCACCTATTCCCTGCACCTCTCCATACTTTTTGTCCATCTTCCAACCCTTGCCGCACCATTCAACCATCCTAAACACCACCATACATCCTCCTACCTATTCATCCATACAAATAACCACTCAACCCACAACCCAATCTTTGTGCCGCAGCAAAAGGAGAGATTGAGAGTGCTTGGACGTACTTGCTTTTCAGTTTGGATCGCTGGACGTTTTAGGTGTAATCTTTCTTTTGATTTCAATGTATAAGATTATTTATCTTTGTTTTGCTGTGAACATGAGGAACTAAGCCCTTTTGGCTAGGGGGTTATTCAATACCATGACTATACTTGTGTTATGAATTGATTACATTCGGTTGCGATTTCATAAATTGTGGATTCAATTTGCTTAACTGTATGATTGATAACTTATTTGTGTATGTTGATTGAGAGTGCACGCTTAGTTTTCATGCATAAATTTGGTGCTAGAATATAAGTGAATTTCACCTAATCGTTATGAACTTATATTCACAAGTAGTAAAGGTTGCTAGTCACAATCGTGTTAAGTGAATTCCTGGCAGGAGTATCATGCTTTTCATAGTTACGAATGCCTTGTTAATACTTATAGTTTTCACAAAGTTTAATGATCTTTAATTGTATCTCTATTGTGCTGTTCACGTAGGGGACTTTTGAAGAATGTTTTGAATTGTGTATGCGCTTTTCTGTCCAATTCAATAACTTAAGGAAGACTTGAAGGTTAATTTAAGCGGACCTAATTAATCTGGGGTGTTGAGTTTCATAGTTTATCGAAGGAGCAACTGAAAATCAATTTGTATGCAAGTGTGTTATGTGTGGAGAAGAACTCCCTAGCTAGTCCATCATTCATCCAATTCAACCCAATTTCGTGCCAAATCTGTCCTAGTCTTTAAATTACTTGTTTCTGTTTTAAATTCGTCCAAATCAAAACCCCCCTTTTACTTTCTTGTCTCAAAGTGTTCTAAATATGTTTTGTTGATGTTTTAAGTGTTTTTGAGTCAAACCAAACCCATATTTTCGTCCAAAGTGTGTTTAGAGTCAGAAACTGCTCAGTTAGTGTTTTCAGGCAGTTTTGAGTGTTTTCAGCCCGTTTTGAGTCTTTCGAACTTGTTTTGAGTCTTTTGAGTCTTTTCAAATGTTTTTAACTTTGTTTCTATGTTTTTGAGTCAGTTTAGAGGTTTTAGCAAGCCCTCCTAATCCCCGGTCCAGAACGATCCCTACTTGCATCTATACTACATTCTACAACAAGAGGGTTTAATTTGAGTGCTTAACTTTTATCACATCAAATTTTGGCGCCGTTGCCGGGGATTAGCAACTTTGCTAATCCCCCGTTGTTTCTTTTTGTTTCTTTTTCGTTTGTTTTTGTTTTAGTTACTGACTTTGTTTTGTTTCTTGTGTTTAGGTACTAGTTTATGACTCGAAGTTCTCAAACAGTTCGTGAGCACATCTTAGACTTTGACGACGATTTTGAGAGAACTTTGAGAAGGCAAAGAAATCAGCAAGCATCTAACCCACCTAGCCCTGAACCTGAGCTTGAAGAGCAAGAAGGAGAGGAGGAGTTAGAGCCCATGGCACAAGTTGTGGGGGAAGCACAAGCCATGGCAGCGGACAATCGAACCATCAAAGAGCTTTCTGCCTCGGGTGTGGACAATGCCATGCCTTTATGCATCCAATATCCCACGGCAGCCCAAGGGAAGACCGAGGAGTTCGAATTGAAGTCCAGCTTGTTGCACCACATTCCGAAGTACCATGGGCTGTCCATGGAGGATCCGAACAAGCACTTGAAGGAGTTTGAAGTAGTTTGTTCAAGCATGACCCCGGTGAACGTTGATGGCAGCATCTTGAAGATGAAGGCTTTTCCATTCTCTCTAATGGACAAAGCTAAAGATTGGTTGTATGAACTAGCACCTGGGACGGTTACATCTTGGGAGAGTATGAAACGCGCATTCTTGGAAAAGTTTTTCCTAACTTCAAGAGTCATTCTCTTGAGGAAACAGATTAGTGGCATCCAACAAAATCAAGGTGAATCGTTTCCAGCTTATTATGAACGTTTTAAAACTCTTGTTGCTTCATGTCCACAGCACCAAATGAAGGAGGAGCTGCTCATTCAATATTTCTACGAAGGACTCCTCCCCATTCAATGCCAAATGCTAGATGCCTCAGCGGGTGGTGCGTTGGTGGATAAGACTCCGGTGGCTGCCAAAACTCTAATTGCAAACCGAGCCCACAATGCACAACAATATGAGGGTGTTGGACAGAGAGAAAGCCCACGGCATCAAAGTGTGAATGAGGTAAGTGCCATTTCAGAAATTCAATCACAAATAGCTAATCTTACCTCTCTTGTGTCTCAGGTTGTAATTGGGTCAAAAGCACAAGAAAATCAGGTTTGCACCGTGTGCTCTATCCAAGGGCATCTATCCGAGAAGTGCCCTCAGTTGATCGAGAATGGAGGATGGGAATCTGCCAATGCCATTGGATTCCAAGGCCAAAACCAACCCAAATACGATCCATACTCGAACACATACAACCCCGGATGGAGAGACCACCCCAATTTCAAGTGGAGGGAGCCCCAACAACCCCAACAACAAGGAGGCTTTAGGCAGCAGCCCCCGGGCTTCTACACCAAGCCATACGCCCCCAATCAAGTCCAACAACAACCTGCCCAAAATACTTCAGGTACTTCCCTAGATAATGATACACTTCTCAAGTTACTAACCAATTTGTCTCAGGAGCAAGAAAATCAAGCCAAAGCAATGCAAAACCAAGACAAACGGGTTGATCAATTAGAGAAGCAGATTGGGCAGATTGCAGAGTTTGTAGGGCAGTTTAGAGACCAAGGAAAGCTTCCAAGCTCAACCATTGCAAATCCGAAGGGTGGTTTCGAATCTGCCAAGGCCATTATGCTAAGGAGTGGCAAGGAAGTTGGGGCAAGTTCCCAACCATTGAAAACAGATCCTAAGGAAGATGAAAGGATGCAATTTGAAGAGAAAGAGTCCACCCAACCCACAGCAAGGGTGGAAACACCTCTGCCACAGATTCCAAGTGGCCCTAAACCATCCAATCTGTCCAATAAAGGTAAGAACGTGTCCAATTCCATTCCTACTAACATTATTCCTTCGAATGTGCCTTTTCCTCGCAGGTTCATGCAAACAAAGAAAGAGGAAGCTGAAAAGGACATTCTGGACACATTTAGGAAGGTGCAAGTGAATATTCCACTCCTTGATGCGATTAAGCAAGTTCCAAGATATGCCAAGTTTTTAAAGGAGCTGTGCACCACAAAAAGAAGAATGTCGAACAAGGAGGTGGTCAAGGTAAGTGAAAATGTCTCCGCGGTCTTGCAAAGAAAACTGCCCACCAAATGCAAAGATCCTGGCAGTTTTACAATTCCTTGTGTAATTGGCAATACTAGGTTCGAACATGCTATGTTAGATTTAGGTGCATCCATTAATGTTATACCCAATTCTATTTATGCCTCTATGAACCTAGGAGAATTGAAAAATGATGGTGTGATCATCCAATTGGCTGATCGTTCTAATGCCTATCCAAAGGGTGTTTTGGAGGATGTTTTAGTGCAGGTTAATCATCTAATTTTTCCAGCGGATTTCTATGTCCTTGACATGGACGATTCAAGCACTTCACCTCCATTGCCGATCCTCCTTGGAAGGCCATTCATGAAGACATCTCGTACAAAGATTGACGTGTTCACAGGGACTTTAACAATGGAGTTCGATGGGGAAGTTATTAATTTCAAAATTTCTGATTCTATAAAGTTCTCTAGTGATGATCATTCATGTTTTTCTATTGATATAATTGATTCGTTGGCACAGGGACACCTTGAGGATTTACAAGATGATGCGCTTGAAAGAACCATTTTTAGAAGCAAAGGAGTCAAAATAGAAGAAATTGGGGACATATCTACCCACAGCAAGGCTGATGCATTCCTTGCCGTGCCTAAGTGTGAAGAAGAGGCAGAGATGGTTGCTGCCCTTAAATCCTTGCCTACGCATGTTGGTACGTCTTCTAACTTTGATTCAATTCCCGTTTCGACTAATAAGTTGCTTCCTTCAGTAATTCAGGCCCCTACGCTTGAACTTAAACCATTACCAAGCCATTTGAAGTACGTTTTCTTGGGGGAACACGAGACCTTGCCCGTCATTGTCTCTTCCTCCCTCACGGCCCAAGAAGAAGAGAGGCTAGTTCGTGTCTTGAAGGAGTTCAAATCTGCCATAGGTTGGACATTGGCGGACATCAAAGGAATCAGCCCTACCACTTGCATGCATCGCATACTTCTTGAGGAGGGGGCCAAACCAACTAGAGAGGCTCAACGCCGTCTCAACCCTCCGATGATGGAAGTTGTGAAAAAGGAGATAATCAAGCTACTTGATTGTGGAGTGATCTATCCCATCTCCGATAGCCATTGGGTTTCACCTATCTAAGTTGTCCCCAAGAAATCTGGAATCACGGTTGTGAAGAATGAAGAGGACGAGCTCGTGCTCACTCGTGTTGTAACCGGTTGGCGAGTTTGCATCGATTATAGGAAACTCAATGCCACAACAAGAAAGGACCATTTCCCACTGCCCTTCATTGATCAAATGCTTGAGAGGTTAGCGGGTCATTCCTTTTATTGTTTTCTTGATGGATATTCTGGTTATAATCAAATTGTCATAGCCCCGGAAGATCAAGAAAAGACCACCTTCACTTGTCCCTTTGGAACGTTTGCTTATCGTCGCATGCCATTCGGTTTATGCAATGCTCCTGCCACATTCCAAAGGTGTATGGTAAGTATTTTCTCCGACTACGTTGAAAAGATCATTGAAGTGTTTATGGATGATTTTAGCGTTTTCGGAGATTCATTTGATGATTGTTTGGCCAATTTGACTTTAATCTTGAAAAGATGTGTTGAAACTAACCTTGTGTTAAATTGGGAGAAATGTCATTTCATGGTTAAACAAGGTATAGTTTTGGGTCATATTATCTCTGAACGTGGAATAGAGGTTGATAAATCGAAAGTAGATCTTGTACGTCACTTACCCTCTCCAACTTCGGTTAGAGAGGTTCGTTCGTTTCTTGGCCATGCAAATTTCTATCGACGATTTATCAAGGATTTCTCAAAGATTGCACAGCCCCTTTGCCGTCTACTTCAAAAGGAAGTGCCATTCGAGTTCAACGCAGCATGTGAGAAAGCATTCAAGCATCTCAAGACCTTGCTTACCTCGGCACCCATCATTACTCCACCAGATTGGAGCCTCCCTTTTGAGCTTATGTGTGATGCATCGGACTATGCAATTGGAGCTGTTTTAGGCCAAAGGAAGAACAAGCAGCCACATGTCATCTATTATGCTTCCCAGACCTTAAATGATGCCCAATTGAACTATTCCACAACTGAAAAAGAACTCTTGGCTGTTGTATTTGCATTAGATAAGTTTCGCTCTTATTTAGTTGGAACTAAAGTGATTGTTTATTCTGACCATGCAGCCTTGAAGTATTTGCTAACAAAGAAGGAAGCCAAGCCAAGACTCATTCATTGGTTGCTTTTGCTTCAAGAGTTTGATATTGAGATTAGGGACAAGAAAGGGAGTGAAAACGTAGTGGCTGACCACCTAAGCTAAATTGTGCATGAAGAAGACTCCATTCCCATTCCAGAAACGTTTCCAGATGAGCAGCTACTGTCCATTGAGGTAAGTGAGCCTTGGTATGCTGATTTGGTCAATTATTTGGTGTCTAAGCAAGTTCCCAACACCCTTAACAAGTCCCAACGTGATAAACTCAAAAAGGATGCTAGATTTTATGTTTCGGATGACCCATATTTGTGGAAACATTGCCCAGATCAGATCCTACGTAGGTGTGTGCATGAAACTGAATTTCATTCAATTTTAAGTTTCTGTCATTCCTATGCATGTGGGGGTCATTTTGGCACCCAAAGGACAGCTTATAAGGTTCTTGAATGTGGTTTTTATTGGCCTACTTTGTTTAAAGATGCTAGAACCTTTTGCTTAACATGTGATCGCTGCCAAAGGACAGGAAATTTAGGCCAAACAGACCAAATGCCGCAAGCCCCAATCTTTGTTGTTGAAATCTTTGATGTTTGGGGTATTGATTTTATGGGTCCTTTTCCTACATCTTTTGGTTTCACTTACATTTTACTTGCTGTGGATTATGTTTTGAAGTGGGTGGAAGCTAAGGCCACCCGAACTAACGATTCTAGAGTTGTTGCAGATTTCATCAAATCTAACATATTTTCCAGATTTGGGATGCCTCGAGTGCTTATTAGTGATGGGGGGTCACATTTTTGCAATCGAACCATTGAGGCGCTGTTGAACAAGTACAATGTGACGCATAAGGTTTCAACACCTTACCACCCCCATGTTGGAAGTATGCCCACAAAGCCACTCATTTGATGTAATAGCTTTTGGAATACTTATTGTGTTAAACTATTATATTGTTTAATGAAGGGCAAAGCTTATTGTTAATCATTATTTATTGGATTATATGTTTAAACAATAAGGGAATCCAAGGAATGTATTTAGTCTAAGAGAGAAGTGATCTAAGTAAGTTAGATTAACGAGACCTTTCTCTTATGTTCATTCCTAAAACGTTCCTAGCCATAGGATTGCCAATTGGGCATTGACAATCCGCTAAGGTTAGTATGTGTTATGTTAACTCAAGCGTGAGTATGACTAGTCTCAAGTCATTTAGTGTTGGACACTGAGACAAACACATAGGTGCTCCAAAGGTAATCGAGTACACTGAACAACGATCAAAAGAGAGTTCGAACATACATGTCATGTAAGAACTCGTAAGTTGCAATATGCAAAATAGTCCTTTGACCTGAGGCATCATAGATGTCTAATGGTTAGGTCCTTGATCTTTGATCATGTCAAAGGCATTCCATCGAGAGTGTCCACGGCATTGTTGGGGTCAAGCTATCTAGTCATGTAGGCATATGAATGCACAACAAGGGATCTCTAACCTTCCAAGGTGGAAGGAGAATACTCTGAGATATGATTCAGGAGTCTTTGGCCAAAGCATACGAATATGACTTAGGAAATATGTTTCAAGTCATATTCAAATGAATCATATAGAGAAGTATCACATTGGATAGTAGACATGAAATAAACTATCACTTAAACAATGTGATCAAGAGTATTGTATTAGAGAAGGACCGTATTGCATTGTAATTGTAACTGGATAGGTTCTCCAACCACTTCTACTTAGCTTGGGTAGCCATGACATACTGCTAGGTGTCACTCATGGTTTGTGGAAGCCCTGAGGATTAGCTAACACTAATCTTCATCAAAGGGAGAATTGAAATGTAGTTTCAATTCGCAATCGATCGTTAAGAGTAACAATCGCCCACTGCCTCGCTAATTGGAACCTAATGGATCGTACACCGAGTAAGGATGAAAGTGAAGAAACATAAATGAGATGGATAAGCAATTAAATAGTTTAATTGAGAATGGTCAAGATTAATTAATTAGTTAATTAATCTTACGAAAGGTTCGTATTGGGCTTTTAAGTTGGTTTTGGGTTTCGGGGCCCAAAAGGGTTTTTGGTCCAAAAGGCCCATTGAGTTTAGGTTGTGTGACAACTAAAACTAAATGGAAATTAACCCAAAAACAAAGCCAAAACCGGCCTAGGGTGAGTGGTGCCCAACTTGGGTTAATTACAAGTGTGCCACTCACATGTGAGGTGGTATAAAGGCAACTTTATAGCCATAACCTCATTAGGCTTTTCTTGAGGCAAAGAAGAGAAAGTTTTTCTCTCCTTTTCTCATAGAGAGGCCGGCCCTTAGAGAGAGTTTTCACTAGCATCAAAATCTCTCTAAGTCATCCATCTTCTCTTCACACTACATCCTTGGTGTGGAGACTTAGAGGTACCAAATCTTTGGTACTTTTGGAGATCCTTTCCTTACATCTTCAAGGAGCAAAAGGAGCAATCAAAAGGAAGAAAATCACAAGGAAGATTCAAGGAGCTAGGAGGTGACTTGAAGGCCCTCCACTTGGGTGAATCCCTTGTGTAAACAAGGATGAGCTTCAAGGGTAATGAATCTCAAAAACCCTCCTTCTCTTTAATATTGTTGAAGAGTCTCTTGGTTCACCATTCACTAGGCTTTGAAAGTCATGGGTTTTAGAATTGTTTTTGAATGCATGCCTACTTTAAAGTGTTATTAGTTTGCATATGTGTTCAAATGTTCTCACATGTTCTTAGCTAGGACAAAATTTTTCCTTCAAGTGGTATCAAGAGCCTAGGTCTAGAGTATGGTGAATTCTTTTGGGTTTTGTGTTTTTCATGGTTTGTGATTTAAATGTTGTAAATGTTACAAGCTTTGTTCTTGCTTTTTGAATATAAATTTTGCTTGAAAATTTTGCATCTCAAATGTTGTAGATGTAGTTCATTTAAGCATGAATATTGGAACTAAAATTTGGTGCCATGTATGTGGGGAAATTTGGCCAAATCCAAAGGGTGGATTTTTGGGTTCATGTTTGTCTTGTTAAAAGTGTTTAAAGTGACTTTTGGAACCCCTAAGTACCCTAGGATGTTAACCCTCTTTTGAGTAGTTAAAATTTGAGTTTTAATGAGTGAAAACATTCATGGAGCTCTTATGAGTTTTCATGTGTGTTCTTCAATGTTCTTGATGTTCTTACCAAGAACAAAAAGGTTTGGTGTTTTGATTCAAAGTGTTTGATGTTTTTCATAAAGTTTTGGTTTATTATTGATTGGTGATGGATGATAAGTGATGGATGATTTGTGTATTTATTGTTTGTCAAACTTTTTCTTACAACCTATACCAATCAACCTTTTCACCCATACCAATCAACTTTTCAACCCATACCTTTTGACTTTTTCAAAACATTTTAAATTTTGAATTTTCACCAAAACCATTCCCCCCTTTTTACACTACCAAAACCGGCCAACCTCTTAGTGGGGGTAATTTTGGGACTTTTTATGCAATTACAT